>JAODKM010000058.1:22959717-22982740 GCA_026780845.1 Petrocephalus sullivani
GATAAAAACAGTAGGTCTCACTTCATCTGATATTTGTTGTGCGCAACCATCTGCATATTTCATGAACATTATGAAATAAAATGATGTTTTGGAGACAAGTCAATATTTTCAGATCTGTCCGGTGTTCTAATAATTTTGGCCACCACTGTATGTATATTTTCTATCGCACTAACCATAAGCCGGCTCTCATTGTGCAATATCCTGAAGTGCAATATCTCGGCTGCTCTTCGGATTACAACGATTCTTTTTATATACATAACCATAAATATACTTGCACATCTTATATTTGTATAATATATTCTTTTCAGTGCTTTAGTTCCATCTGTATGCGTTTCTATTTTTAATTGATATTTAACTTGATATTTATAAGTGAAGGCACCACAACGACTGCTACTCAATGTCACTGCACTCTGCAGTGACAATAAAGGAATATTGAATCTTGAATGTAATGATTACAGAAACGCATGTGCGCACACACACACACACACGCACACCACATACTCAGCAAAGGCAGGGCAGCTCTGATTTAGGGTGCGTCTCTTGCTGCTGGTAACGAGGTCCCCAGTCAGTGACCGTTCCGTTCAGTTGTGATTTAACTGCTGATGACCGGCGGAGTGTCCGGCCACACTCTAGACTCGGGGACCTAAAGAATCAGCTCAAGTTTTATTCTGAAGTAATAACAACGTAAAACCTTCCCCTTTTTTTAAATAAATTGATAACGACAAATGTCATTTCCGTCACTTAAGGAGTTTGCTTAATGGCGTTGGGCGTTAGTTGAATGCACTTCAGTATATTGAGATGTATGCATTCTGTTGTTGCTATTCAAAAGATGACCATGTGACCTCGTGACCTATAAATACCCGGGGCTGGGTGTCAGCGGGATGTACAGTATAATAGTTGTGTATTTTTTTGTGTGGGAGTGGAATTTATACTTATAAGTAGCTGCATGTATTGTGTATTTTTGCCAGTTACCTGGGGGGCGGGGGGGGGGGGGACTTGCTTTATACCTGTTCTGTGTCGTTCAGCCCATGGTGTTCATTAAGCAACTTTAAGGGGCGGCGTAAGCAGCAATCTGAGGTGAGGGCTCTTCACAGCAGTGCTCTCCACAGTCCCTCTGCAGCCCCCCAGAGCCTTGCGGGGGTTCTTATCTGTTCTTATCTGCTTTTTATCTCCACTCCATTCTCCAGGCTTAATTACTCCACTCGCCTCTTAATCGACTGCAGTACATAAACCGCTAGCTAGTAGGATGTGGTTGTTTGTTTGTCTTTTTTTTCTTCTTTTTTTGCTCATTAGATGTATTTATCGGAAGGTGGGAAAGGAATAATGGATGAAATGGCCCGGTGGCTTGTCCGGCCGCTCCGTAACTTCCAGTATGGAATCTGGGTGTTATTTTGAGAGAACCACTTTCTATTACTGGAATGTGGTTGTTGTTTTTCTAAAGGGGGGGAAAGAAAATCACAGAGTTCAGTCAAAGGCTCGTAACTGGTTCTTGAAATTCCTGTTTAACCCGGTTGTTCTCGTTAGTCTTAGGTGTGTTTATTGTATTTTTTTAAATTTTTTAAATAATTAAAACATTATTTTTAAATTAATGGTGCACTTTTATTGATTAATGTATGACGACCGTTGTGCTGAAAGGGAAGCTTGCTGCACCTCTGTAGGCGGTTCCTTTCGGCTTTCTCCCGACTTAAAATCGCGGCCTGATTATGGTGCATGTGACACGCCCGAGCCTTCCGCGACTGCAGAGAGCGCAGCGATCGCAGAACCGCCGAGTCATGGCAAACCAGCCAATGTCACGGCAACTGATGCTTTTCATATCGCGCGTCTGAGAATGCGGAATGGTAGGGTAATTTACTCTTGTGTACAAGTAATTTTAAAGTAATATCCAGGTTTATGAAGGAGTAAACAGTCAGACTAAGATGTGCTGGTTGTAGTAAGCAGTATTAACACCGACAGTCAATAGCCCGTAGCACAGAAGGACTGGTAATCCGTGTTTCAAATCAATATAAATGCTGAATGTGAACCCTGCCAAGCCCTGCAAGCCCTTTCCGGGGTTCCTTAGTGTCCGAAGTCAGGGCATGCATGACATTCCCTATATCACAGGCCTGACTAAGGGTGTTCTTGGAGGAGTAGCATGTCCCGTCCCTTTTTGTAAATAAAAAATGTTTTGATAATTTAAAACCGCGCCATTTCCAAATAACAAGAGAGATGCCCCCCTTTTTTGGAACTAAAAGTCTCTCTCCTGTCGACGCCTCTGCTCACTCCGACATTCCACCTGTCTTTTTTATTTATTTATTGTTCTCCTTTCTTAACCTTTCCGGACTTTATTAGCCTGTGCCTAGCTTAAGTGGCCACTTCAGGCAAGCAGCCTGCATTAAGGCAGCAACCCATAATTATGCTGATTTAGCAAACATGTTTTACTTTTTAATATTCTACTATGTGTGTAACCAGGTTATTTTTTGTTTAATGTTTATAATTACACAAAGTCTGTTTATTTTGAATTTGTTAATTTGCTATCACTCAGGGGCCAGGTTTCATGTTATTGGTGGGGGGGACAGGTGTTTCGGGGTCCGAGGTGTGACATCACATCATTATAAGGCGATTTTTATTTTTATAGTTTCTTTTTATTCATAAACTATTGCTGTTAGTTACAATATATTACAATTTACAATAAACATACAATAGAATTTACTTTATCTTTCCAGTATTGTTATTCATCCTCACTAATATGGCAGCTTAAATGCGTTAATGTCTCGCATGATGTATGCTGAATTAGGGGGAATTATTAAATTTATGCACAAATCGTGATTCCGCCATGTCAGACCCTACACTGTGGGAAAATGAGCTCACCCCAGGGCCCACTATGATGGCCCTGTCTATGATACCCCTCTCCTGCGCCCTGTTTATGATACCCCTCTCCTGTGCCCTGTCTTCTCTCACAAACACCTCCTAACTTTCAAGACAGAATCCCTATCAGAAACACGGCACGCATAAAATAGCAACTATGGGATGGAGCTTCTCCTAGAGACCTGTAGAGGTAAATACAGAGAATTTATTGCACCTATTCTTAGCAACAAATGGGACTTTCTGCCAGGACTGTTTATGAACTGAATGATTCTGAGGTTTTGGTGAGTGAGTAACTTTATGGTGTTGTCCAAAGAAATGGCGTGTCTGGCTTTGGGCTTCTAACTTACGCTTATGTTCTGACTACAAACACACTGGGGTGAGAATGGTGAGTGACACAAACGCTATTTACCGCTGCGTTATCAGCACTACTATGTGTGCTATGCTATTAACTAACCAAGCTACAGTAGCTGCAGTTTAGACTAATGGGGTTCTCCTCTAGGTGAAAGCTATTGCAAATAAAACTTTGAATTATGTAATGAGTTATATGCATCATATACATTTTTTGATGAAGAATTACATATTATTCATTGGGGGGGATAGTCCCCCCCCATTGTTGACATTGGAGGGGGAAACGTCCCCCCCTAAATATACATCAATGTCTATCACGATTCTATATGTTTAATTGGAAATTCACATGACGCTTCACAAACTGTTCATATGCTATATAAGGACAAGTATTCAGACTACAGTTGAAGCTTTGAAGAAAATAAAATGTATTTTTTTATAAATAGACTGTTGTAGTTAGGCGGTTAATGTTATAGTGCATGTGGTGGCCACAATCACCCTGGTAATGACTATGGCACTCGTGCACCGCCCGCCCTTGTCTTG
The DNA here is from genome assembly GCA_026780845.1 of Petrocephalus sullivani. Classification (NCBI taxonomy): domain Eukaryota; kingdom Metazoa; phylum Chordata; class Actinopteri; order Osteoglossiformes; family Mormyridae; genus Petrocephalus; species Petrocephalus sullivani. The sequence goes on from JAODKM010000058.1 coordinate 22,963,450, forward strand.
TGCATTTGTAATTTATGTGCCAGTTGTAATGACTGCTGGTCCAGAGCGGAAGTGGGCAAAGGCTGAGGGAATTCTGTGATGGTCTCTCTTTGCCGTTGGTCAGTCGCCACCGCTGGTGTGTGGGGTTTTTAGGAACCTTTTAGGACAAAGCAAACATTTTTGTGTGCCTGTGTCCTGGTTCCCAGGAGAGGGTTGGGGCTCTGGGGAGTATGGGGTGGGTTTGCCCTCTCAGCAAATGCATTACCCCCAAATGAAAGGCGAAGGATCCAAATGCTTGTGTAGGCGTGCTGATTCTGGGTGACATTTTGGGTGACTTGGGCTTGTCCATGTTATGGATGGTCACTTGGCTTCCTGTCGCTGTGAAGTACCCAAATCCCAAGAGGAGCCTTGTGTGTTTGTCTAGGGAGGAATATTATGGTGAATTTGAATGATGACCATGGATGAAGTCCTGTATGTTCTCAGTGATGGGTATTGTATAGTTAATTCGTTCATTTGATGTGATGTGATATGATGTGATGGCTTAATTCCGAATTCCAATTGGTGGCCCAGCCTGGATGTCCCCTGCCTGGGATTGGCTCTCTGCTTACCGCTTCAGAGAAATGCGAAAGTGGTTTATGGATGTCTGGATCAATGGATGGACCTGTTCGCCGTCCTCTTGACTAACAAAAACACGCTGGTTGAAAACGCGGTCGATGTGCACGGATTCTTCCCAATCAGGAGTTCTCCGTGTAAATGTTACGTAAACAGTGGGCTTGTTCCCCGGTGCCGGGGTGCTTGGCTCGCACCACCGCATGTCGGCACACCGAGCTGTGGATTATGGCTCCGGTGTAATGAGCTGTGTTCTGCTGCCGCGGCCCGTCTCGGCACCTACGTCTCTGTTTGTTTATGGTTTTACCGCTCCTGCGTCTGTGAGCTTCCTGCAAAGATGCTTACAAATCCCTCACAAAAAGAGAACGTAATTAAGATCATTTATCCTGGGAGGATTCGGAAGTGGCGTGCAGACCGCGCTCTCGTTTCCTCGTTTCGCTCATGCGGTGACGGTCAACATTTCCCCCCCTGTTCTCAGTATTGATTTCCATCTCTTTTGTAACAGGTTCTCTTCATCTCGGAGGCTCCTGCTTCTGCGACGCTCGCGGCGACATCTTGCTGTCAGGGTGAGTCTGCAGATTGTGTTTGTGTTGTGTTGGTGCTGGTGCTCTCTCAGCGTTGATGTCGATTGTCTTCCCGCCTCTTTAAGTGGGGGGGTTGCCCCGTCACGGAGCCTGGGCGGCGCATGCAGTGCCGAGCGAAGCGAGTCGGCCCTGCCTCTCCCACTCGGGCCCCTTTCACGTGTGGCTGGTCCTGCCGGCCCGCCGGGCCGCTGGGACGACCGTGCTCTGGCCGTAATGCAATTTTCTGGCATCGGAGGAGCAATAAGTTTCTTGATTTGTGCCTCTGGTACATGATACCTTTCCAATCAGCTGTAGTCAATTGGCGGCTCAAAAGTACCGCTGGACCATGTTTTCGTGCACCAGCGGCGTAGGGCTGGAGGCGGGTAGGGGTGGGGGGGGCAGCGGACTTGATTCAAGGGGAGTGCAAGCACAGTGATGGCATGACAAAGTTGGCAAGTTCCAGGTGAATGATATCAAGTGTAAGGCGACGGCAGAACATGCCAAAGGTGAAAATTTTTAAGGTTTAAACTTAAAGGGATGCTTGTGATAACAGAACACTTGACTGTGGGTGTGGTAAGAAGACCCGCGCAATGCTTCGCATTGTCATGGAAACGCCCCCTGACCCTGAGGTCAGCTTAAGCACCAGCCTGGCTGCCTTGCTCCTGAGCTGGCACGCTGAGGGGGGGGTGCCGCTGGGCCTGACCTCCGCATGATCTGATCTCGTGCCCGGTGAGCGTGACCGCTCAAATGGACCAGGCTGATCCGACTGGCCACACACGGCATCACGCGGCCTCAGTCGGGCCCGCCCGGACCCGCAGCTCCTAATGAACATTTAGGAGGTGAAACTTGCCGGATGCCCCGCGGGGATCAGGGTCCCCTGTCAGCACTGCTGGCCCTGGGGGGGGGTGGGGGGCTACTCTGAAAGAAAGCTGAAGCACAAATACGGCCCACTAGAGCCTGTCAGCCAGGGGGGCTGGCGTGAGTCAACTCCAAACAGTAAACATGCTTCAAACAGAAAATCAAAACCATTAGAAGTTACCTGTAATTTCTGCATGTTGTTGCCTGGGGTTTGTGTTTTCAACAATTTCCCACAGCATAGATCTAAACTGGAGCATCATTATAGAGCTATGAAAAGGGAGCCAAACCTTTACTAGGGGGCTCTGATTTTAATGAAAATCTTTCGGGATGCTCTCTTTTTATTTATGTACCTTTATTTGGGGGGGGCTCAATGCTCGCTAAACCCGCCTTAGTGATGCTCCTGGATATAAAAGAAAAGCTTACTATAAGAAGGTGACGATGGACCACTGGGTACACTGACAGTCCCAGCGGACAGGAAGTGTCCAGATTTGGTCCATAAATGTGTTTGTAAGGGGGTTATTTTGTGGCTTGTTACACTTTTAATTTAGTTGCCTTTGTTTCTACAGGATGAAGTATGTCACAGCAGTTACCATAGTGAAAGGCTAAAGACACCGACCCCCATACACGTGCAGAGTCCCAGTTTAAGTGGTAAGTTGAGCTTGTTTGTTTGGTGTTTTTTGTTTGGTATGTGGCCTTCCGGGTGCTGGTGGGTGTTTTGACTCCCTGGCGTGAGGTATGGTCTGAGCGACGGGAAACCACCTCACAAATAAGTGTCTTTATCGGAGACGGAACATTTATTTGCTCATGATCGAAGGACGTAAGTGACGCCGGAGAACGCCAGCTCCCCCGCAGTAAAGATCACTGGCGGGGGGGGGATGTTAACGTGACGGTGACCCGGCCGCCCCCCGCACACCGCTGCCGGGCGACGGCGGGTAAACGCGACACGCTTTGCGGTTTTAGCGGAATTCCACGGCCCTGCATTCCCGCTCTTCCGTCGCCTTCCTGGGAGCCGGCGGCAGCCGTATAATTTTTGCTCTGCAAGTGCCGGCAAGGGACGAGCAGGGAGAAATGTCGGCCCGCGCGGGATGACGCCGGACAGCCCTGGGAAAACACGCTCGTTTGCCACTCTCGCCGATAAGGCTGCAGTCAGACAGCGGCGGGTGTGCCGGGGGTCGCGGATCAAAGCAGCCGCCGGAGTCCGGCCACCAGGCTGCGGTCTCTGTTGACTGACTCCTTTGTCCCCCGTCTCTTTATCCGTCTTGCCTGTCTTCCTCCCTTAGAACTTTCTGACACTGGCATCCCTTACACAACATGCCCTGTTTGTGGCGGCCTGTCTCTCCTAACTGGTCTGCCACTTTGCCATCTAATGGGTCGTGTTGTTAAACTGGCCACAAGCTGGGGCTGCATGTTATTCTACACCTGGAAACGACACCTACAGATGTGGTGGGGCTGCCTGAAAATATATATAATTGGAGACTAAGAATTTTTCTTTTTCCCAAATCCTAATTTCAGATATACTTTTTCCACTTAATTCATTTACAGACTTGATATGGACTTTTAAGGCTGGTTTATTGTGCATTTAAAGATGTACTGAATATTTGGGTGAAACATGCAGGTTCCTGTCATCCATTTCTTGCTTATAGATTTTCGTTTAACCGCGACTCTCTCCGCTCAGTAGCACCGAAGGTGCCGCCGTGTCCCAGGTCTAAACACGGAGTTCTGATTTCTGCTGAGTTTTGCCTTTGAGGTCCAAGTCTGATCAAAGAAACGCTTGAGCAGGTACCTAGGGCCTGCCCTGGCTTTAGGCCCGTCTAATGTCTGTGGAGAATGCCTTTCTGAGTCCCGCTTCCACCTAAAGAGATTCTGCTCAAAGTTTTTAATCTGTCAAGTGTCCAGTTAAATCTTCAAAGATGGACTCGTAAGTGTATCTCTTCTCAAACAAGTCCTCTAATCAGTATGAGGGAAAATGTAATTGCTTGGACCACAGACTAAATATACATATATAAAATCTATAGCAATTATGCGTATCTGGCTACGTTTTAAAAGAAGTCCAGATGGATAGCTTTGCTGAAATTCAATTTAAAATGAAATTCTTGCTATATTGAAGCTGCCATTTCCTCTCCCAGATGGTTTATCAAGAGCTCCACTCCAGAACTGGGAGGCGGTTAACTCCTGTGCTTTGACACTGAACGTTATGAATAGGCAAGATGGGGCGAAATCAAAGAGGCTCGCTGTCCCCCTACTGGTGTCCCCCTTGTCTGCCTGACTTAGGCAGGACACGAAGGTGGTGGTGGTGGTGGTGGGGGGGGTTAGAGATTACAGAATGCCTGTTTTAATCTTTATTCACAGTTAACCCTGGCACACGGTGCATCTTTGAGATCAGGTCCATTGGTCAATCCCATTTCATAGTCCTCAAGAAGAGTTTAAAGTTAAGCCTTTCGAACAAAGGCCTCTGCCATCAAAGGCTCACCGCACTCCCTCTTTGCTATCGCCACTCTGACTTCCAGGCCAAAGTCTCAGCCGAAAACCCGAGGGCAGCAAGTTCCCCCAACTAGTCATCGGAACGTGGCACTCCCTGGTCACGTGACACTCCCTGGTCACGTGACATTCCCAACCAACATCTAAAAATAAGTATTTTACATTGGAATGCAAGCAGCAGTGGTGCAGAATGCTTCTGAAAGAGGGAGGAATGAAGAGGGATAAGGAGGTCGGGAAGGAGGAGAGGAAAGAGGAAGGAATGAAGAGGGATAAGGAGGTCGGGAAGGAGGAGAGGCAAGAGGGAGGAATGAAGAGGGATAAGGAGGCCGGGAAGGAGAGGAAAGAGGGAGGAATGAAGAGGGATAAGGAGGCCGGGAAGGAGAGGAAAGACAATTGCCACAAGCCTAGTATGACAATGGGCTTCTAGAAAGGCACCTCTGTCTTTTACGGATATTGATCCTAAGAGTATGCTATGCTAATTAACCACTCCATTTGCCGGCTTTAAATGAAGGGACAGGGCTGGGCAGGTGGGGGGTGGGGGGGGATTTCTCTGTAGCCGCTGCATTCCTGCCGCGCCCACCTCAAACCAAAGGTCTCTACAAGGAAGTGAATGCAGAGCTGTATTTCACCCTTATCTCTAACGTCAACCTATGAACAGCAGCTATTTTTAGACGCGTAGCTGGACTTTTCATTGGGGTTGACCAGGTTCTTCTGCTCACCTTAAGGAGATTTGGTCTAGATCCATACGTTTGGTTTAGGAATGTACGTGGAGATGGTCTGATTATCCTACAGAAGTGTGCCACCTTGTATAGGAGATATTGGGGACACGTGCTGTCCTGGCAGCAGAAGTCCGACTTGGAGAGGGTGTGTTTGGGAGTGCTCATGCACCTGGTGCACTTGGAAACCAAACCTCTGCTCACGCGGCGTTGCTTGTCGGACCCGCGTGTCGGAGCATGAAGACTCGCCCCGGTAACAGGCCGCCACAGCTGCATTCCATCGACGACAAATCCTCGGCGGTCTTGGTGGTTTGTCAACAAGCTATTCCTAGCCCCCCCCCAGCTGGCTCTTCTCCTGTGGTTGCCAGGGAGGCGAGTCTCAGTCCTAAAGGCAAGCTTTTTCATTAAAAGGGTATATGGCCCTTATTTGTAAGGCATTAATATGTTTATAGCAAGATAAATCTGGTAGCTTCGGGAGTCGAGAGCCATGTTGAACAAGGAGCATAAATGCAGCCAGTGCCAGAGATAGACAGCGGGGCTATTGGCTTAAGATCAAAAGATACCAGAGCGCCCTGAATCACTGTCAATATTTATACTTTTCTTCCGAGCCTCGTATCAGCTTTAGTTTTAACATGTACACAGAGTGTGAATGAAAATGTCACATTTTCCGTGTAAGGTCCTGTTTCCACTGCAGAACTGGGAGGGGGTGTTTTCAAGGAGTCCCTCTTACCTGCAGGGAGGTGGGGTTATTTTAAAAGCAATGTTTGTGGATTAAGTGTATTTGGAGGTCCGATGCCCTAAAGTTTATGGCAATGACACATCACTGTCTGTCTAAATTATACACTGTACAAGCACCATTTTGTTTGGTAGAAACATTTTATTTTATAGCAATTTTTTGCCTCTGAAGCAATTGCATTTAAAGGATTTTGGATTCCTGGTGAGTTATGAGACTTGTAGATTATGGAAATAATTGGCTATTGAAAAGGTTCATATAAATGTAAATTAGATTAGTTCAGTGTGCCATATTTTTGACAAATTTTCTTATATGAAATATATATTTTTTATCCACTTAGTCCAAAATTATACAGTATTCATTTGACAGATCTTTTTGAACATGAATAACGGCTATTCTCTTTCTGTCATGCTGAACCCAGACCAGTAATTTTATCCAAATAAAAAAACCCGGAAAACACTTTAAAATCAAATATCGAATTAGTATATATATTTTTTAACATCTATTTTTTCTATTGTTGAACGCATTATTCTGTGAACATGAATTGTGTTCTTTGTAAAGCTGACATTTTGAGAGCCCTTGAAGTTAAAGGTTACACAGAGAAATGAAATGTCAGGATCCACAGTTCTCAATGGAGAGAAAGATGCTGGATCTTGGATTAGGCCACGATTTGAAGTTTCGCTGTTTAGATCCGGCAAGCTTTCAATTAGCGTCAACTCCCCTTAATGATGCACGTGTATCATTTTGTGGATTGTTTTTTTTTTTGTTGTTGTTAGTTGACATTAATGGAAATAGCTTTAAGGATGAAGGAACAGTTCTTGACTTTGAAAAGTCCGTTTTTGGAATGATACGTTTTGGGCTTTGTCGTCTGATGTCGCTGAATGTCACCGTCCATTTTTTTACTTTTTCCTCTCTAAACAACCAATTGATTCATGGAACCCTTAGAAAACCCATAGTACAGGTCATGGGATAGCTCTGCCCTCCATTATGATTTTGGGTGATGTCAAGAAAGATACCATATGTTTAAATTAATTACCACAGGCAAACGGCACAGGTATCATATTCCTCAGGAAAAAAAAAAGCATGAAGTTGAAACAGGTGTGTGTTGTAATGTATCTCTGATACTGATGTTGATTTAACTCAGCCTTCCAGGACTATGAAAGTGACCCGACCTGGAAGTGCTTCCTGTCACAGTGGAAGGGCCCTTCGCCCTCACTGTGCTCTTGGCCCTGTGCCTTTAAAAGCCAAGGCTGGAAGATGAGCCAATTAGGAGGCCTAACGCACAGGGTCTGGAGATCAGGTGGGATACATGGAGTTTATGACCTTGGTGTTCCATGTTGCCGTGGTAAAAGAACTTGGGGCTTGTAGGTCAGTGACGCCTACATCATGTTGGTCCTGACATGGAACCAGCACCAATGAGAAGCAGGTAGAAAGCAGTTAAACACCTGGCCCGCTGACTTAGAGTTTCCCTGCCCAAAGCCCTGTTCTTAAGTCCTTAAGCACCGACAGGCGTTGTGGGTGTCCTTTAACTATAACGAGATAAAAGTAAGAGGCTACCTGTGAATTAGAATGGTCTAAAAGCCATTCAGTCTACTGGGTCAAAGGCTTCTGGAAAACATACCTCTGTGTTGACAAACTCAGGCTTGATACAGACTGTGGTTTTCAATTACACCTCACGGATTCCCTACCCCACATTCTTTGCTGTTTTACTTCTTATTGGGAACTGTCAGTCAGGTTCCCCCAGTCACGCTCGACTGCCCCGGGTCCTCTGTAGCTCTCTGTGTCGGGTCGGCATGCGGACCAATGGCAGTGCGCTTCATCAGATTACCTGGGTGATGAGCATCGTCGCGTCAGACCCGTGGCCTTTCAGACTCAGTGTCTCCCCACCTGGATGGCCAAAACACAAACCATTCATGTGAAATCATGCCAAACGACACATACTACATATAGGACATGCAAATCCCCCCTCATCTTAATCGTTCATTTTTCTGTCAGTTTTGTGCCTAACACTTTGTCCGTAGTATATTCCGGATTTGAAGTTATTTTCGTTTGCGCATGAAGTTGAAATGAATTTCTCAGCCCGCAGCAGTCCAAAGACATCTTTGTTTGAATGTAGCCGACTGTGGCGCGGAACGCAGATGTGATGTAATAAGTGTCTGGCAGCATGGCCACCCGCGGCGCTAACACACACTCACCGGTTTTTCTGAGGGAGGTTGCATCCGAAACGGCATCCAGGGATAATGGTATCAGGGGGTTATGGCTGATATCACGGTATAGGTGTGTTGGTCTGCATCCTGCACACACTGACTTTGGCCCCGGCTTTTCTGTGATCTGACTTTTCTTGTTGTTTCGTTTGATTTATTTAAAAGCTCCGTTGGTCCCCGAGGCCTTCGCTGATATGGTGGGAGGTTGGCGGCCTCCCGTCAGGCCTGGGCCTCTCGCTCACTCAGCACGCCATCCCCCCCCCCAAAGACACGGCTTTAATGCAGATTGACGCCTTCAGTCGGGGTCTGATTGAAACCAGTGTCTCCCAGTCGCTAATGCTCACTGAACCATTTTATTGAAGATAAAGTAAATAAAGTAGTTTGCCATGTGAGAATTCTCTGGAACAGAATAGAATGATCTGGCAGGTAAAATAAAACACACACGCACACAACAGCGAGTCGCACAGAGCGCCGCGTGCCGGCGTGTGGGGAAAGTGTGTCGTGTGTTTGAAGGGCCTTTTCGCAGCTACCCATGCTGTAACTGCCTCGCTCACTACAACTGGAAGATCTGGTTTTCTGCATTATTAAAAAGTTGTTTTATAATATTGAATTGCGTTTCTCCTGAGCTTTGGCACCATATTAGGACCCACCAGACAAGCAAATATGTTGTTTTTAACCCTTATCTATTGTGAAATTTCCATGTGCACTCTAATCTAATATGTACTGTCTTTTAGAAACAAATATTCGCCTGGTCCTTTGTCTCTGACTTGGTGTTTTGTAGCCGTATTGCCCAAGATATGGAAGGTGATGAGAGACCCACAGTCCATTACTATTTAAGACAAGTGAAGGAATTCTTTGGAGTTGAAGGAAAGCCAAAATACTTGATTCCTCTCACAGTATATAGCCATGGCCAAAGAATACAAGCTCTGGCATTAGTGTGATATGAATTATGTGGGGAAACGCAGAGGGAAATTGCTCAAGAATATTAGTGCAACTGTAGAGGCTTGGTCCGTATGGCAGGGTCGCAGTTACAGCTAGATACACTGTAGTAAGTATAGTAAACTAGCTAGGTTAGGTGCAGGTGGAGACGTCACTTAACATACGATATGTTCCTCCTGTCCATCATTGGGATAATGAATGTGTACAACGGGCTGCTTTTAGTTTTAGAAGGGATTTAAAGAATGTTACATCGCCACCTTAGTGACATGCACCTGGAATACGTGCCGATTTATGGCAGCGTCCTGGTTTCTCATTGGTCCTGAGATTGGGAGATCACCTTGCTAGCTCCTTATATCTATTATAAGCAGATCTGATTTTAATTATGCATTGCAGCCAGGCGTGTACGATTTAGCCAGCCGATGTTTGTAAAAGGAACCAGGAGCTGGTGGTGTTTTCTGAGGGTTTTGGATTCCCAGAGCCTGAGTGTGTGGCAAATGCCAGTGAAATCTGTGCTGCGTTTGACCCCCCAGATGTACGATTAGCGGCTGAGTTAGGGAAGTGACCTCCACGTTTGGCACGTAACTCCAGGCTGGCTTTTTGGGATGGACATCATAGTGTCGCCTTGTGACACCGAGTGCCCATCCGATATACCATTTACACATCTGTCACGCGTTTAACGCTCGCGGCCCGAATTCGCATCAGTGGAACTAAAGGGTCCGTTACGAAATGAGGCGGGTGGTTCTGGACCGATCTGGACCCTCGGGTCGGGGAATGCTTAATCACCAAAATGGTTTTCAGAAAGCGTCTTTGATCCCCGGACATTTTTGTTCTATACAACAACCTCTTCGGGCCGGTTGCGTTTTTGATTTATATGGAAATTTAATTAATGCACTTTCTGAATAAGCCACACTGGACAATGGCAGTTGTGGCTTCAGCCGCTAACCCCTGTGCACACGTCTGCAATCTGATCGGTCTCTGGTCTGAAGGCGCTCCCTTATCTGCGAGCTTCCCTTCACATTATATAAACATTTGGTTCATTTTCAGCCCCGCAAATGTAAGACGCCCTCTTATAGAGTTAAAGCCACTTTTAAATACCTTTTATAAACCTTCCATTTTTCCCCAGGAATCGTGTTAAGTCTCTAGTGGGTGATAGTATTTCTCTGGCTTTCTGAAGTGGTATGGGTGACATGCTAATACATTTGCATTGTGCCCAATAATTATTCCTCAAGGTCTTTCTCAGTCAGCTGCTTAAGAATGTGTTTAACAGTATCTCTATTGTAGGAGGCACTTGGTCAGTCTGAATTCCAGACTTGTCCTTTTGTCAAATATTTCAACACCGTGATAGTTTTCTCCATTCTTTTTTTTGTGTGGCAAAAGGGAGGGGGGGTGTTTTACATTATGTAAATGTTGGAATGGGTTTTGTAATCTCACATGTATTCATTATTAAGCACATTGGGTCTGGCGTTCCCGCCTCTGTTTCGCCGTTGTTAAAATATGTGCCCGTCTTGCACCCCGCTCAAAGGTTCCTCCTGGCTTTAATCCAATCTGCTTTCTTCCCTTGGCGGTGTTTATTTCATATCACTTAGGGGAGACCTGCAAAACCAAACATTTACAGCAAGTGCCGTCCCTTTATAAATGGGGGTTATTTTAAATTTCAGGCGTGCATTTAGTTTTTAAGGCTCTTGTGCTGAAGATGCAGTGTAAAAAGAAAGGGGTAACGTCTCGGAAAACGGAGCGGGGGTCCGAAAAATACACAAATGAGGTGGGAGAACCGTGATTCGCAGGCGGGTTAGCTGCGGCCAGTTGGGGAATGTTAATGCGATGCAAATGATGTTTTTGTTAGTTGCACCAGGGAATGGTGACAGTCCAGGAGCCACTGTGGACAGCACCCTCGTTAGGGCTCGGGACCAATTTACCAAGAGGAAGTTTGCAGACCTTAATTGTTTTAGTGTGAGATATTCAGCTGTGAGATTCGGGGCTTGCAGCAGGGGCTGCCTGTGCTTTGCCCTTGTGTAATCTCTTTGGTGGGTCGTATTGCATCTGCTGGGTACCTGCCTGGCAAGACTGTACTAAGCACTTAGTTATCAATACATCAGGAAGGATCGGCATGTAAATGTGTGGCAGCAAAATTAGTTTTGCATTTTTTTTTATTATTATTATTTTTTTTTTGTACGTATCAGGCTAAAGAGGTAGACGGCCACACAGTTATGGCCTAAGCGTTACGGTCTTACGCACAGGTAGGTGCATGAGATCCCGGCGGCTGCCTCACTCTCTTTTATCGGCTCACATTTCATGACGCAGGGCTGCTCCACGCGCGGTCGCCGCCGTCGTAATTGTAATTGTTTTTCTCGCCGAGCCCGGGGAGCCGTCAGGCCTGGCGTTATTAGCCGCCGAATCCCAGCGCGGGGTTGCTATTATCTGAGCCACCCCACCACCCTCCCCCCCCAGCATCTCCACGCCAAATAAAAATGAAAAACGGTCACAACAGACCCCGAGTGACCTTTCTGACGCGCGGCCAACGACATGGTTTGTAAGATGTTTAATTACCAAATGGTATAATCGTTATTCGTCTCATCATTAGATATATAACATCAAGTGAATTACCTCCCTGGAGTTCTGTTTCACAGATCAATAATTTTAGTTCGAGCTGGAAGGAGCAATCCGACTGATTCGAGGCACTTAAAACATAACGAGAATCCCACCTGTAATGGAGAGCGGCCGAGCAGGTATTAATTATGCCATTTAGTTTATGTCTAATTAAATGTAAATTAAGCCTATATTGCGGAGCCTCGGTGTATTTAAGCTTTATGTCAGATTTGTTCTGAGCCAGGTGACTATGGATATGTTAAAGCATGAGGAATAAGAAGTTGTTATAGTTTAATCTGATTATTCTTTGTGTGTGGTTCCGATATGTGTACTTTTGGAAAGCAGGCACCTGCAGCAGCACTGAGAGGGAGAGGTGGGTTCCTGGAGGACCCTGAGGTATCTGCCCTCCAGCAGGATGATCTGCTTGTCCTTCACACCATCCACTGATCCTCATTAACATCTCCTGCTCCTCACCCCTGCATCCTGCTGTCTGGCACGTCTCTCTCCGGCCCCCATACGCGACACCCTGCTGCTCCTCATTCCCATGCTTCACCTTGACACGTTTCTGACTATAACACCAGACCTGATACCACTGGCTGCTCTTCATCTCCTTACAAACTTTTTCTCCTCCTGTCCTGGGACACACTTTGCCTGCTGACTTACGCAGGGCCGAGTCTCTCCTCTGACGGGAATATCAGTTATCGTTTCTCCAGTCACACAGTCTGCGGCAGCCTGATACGACTCACATTCAAATCAGGCAAAAGCACAAACACTTTCTCAACCAGTCTTGCCCTGTTGGCTGTTGGGGCCTCTAAACTTCCATCTTGTTTGTAGTTTGGTAGTTAGTTGGTAGGACCCTTGTCCGGCAGCTGCCCTCTCATATATGATGTTATGACAGCAGGCTGGAGCCGAGGACGAGAGAAATATCATCACTGGATGGCAGTGTTTCCATTTTCTGGCCCTTCTCTTTAACTAGAGCAACAGGCTGCGTTTGAAAGCACAGAGCGGCCAGAAACGCCGAGACCTCAGGCCTGCTCCTCATCGTCCCCGGGGGCTGTGATTCGTCTTCAAGGCTGTGTTTTGTCATTGCCAGAGATTGGCACAAATACCTCAAAAAGTATTTTATTACAAATTGTAAGTTGTAAAAAAAATATTTAATTAATTAAAATACAAGTAATTTGTAATTTGAAAATACAAAAGTGCATGTAAAATGTGACACAACGTCAAGTTCACCAGTCGGTTCACCTGTTTACACAGGCTCAGTGGCTATCAAAACACTTACCTTTACCTGATAGAAATTAATTTTGTCCTTAGGATAAAAGTAGCTATATATGTCAAACCACAAAATGCCACTGCTTGAGCATGCCTGTTGAAATTAACTAGAATATCATTAGCACAGCACTGCTGTTTGCTATTTGCTTTGTTTTGCTGTCCTATAATGGCATTCAGTGAGCGATGTCTGATAGCCTGGATTACAGGTCAGGGGAAAACTACGTTCACAACGAATAAGCTGGGCCCAGCAGGATGTGACAGAACACAATCTCTCAAAGTATTTGGTTACAAATTACGTCAGATTTTTTTTCCCGTCCCGCAAAATACAATTCACAAATACTTAAAAGTAATTAAATACATATTTTAAATACATTGAAATCCTGCCCATCTCTGTTCATTACAATTGGGATGCACGGTGTAAGCAACATGCTGACATTTTAAATGCAGGCTCACTGCTTACGAATCACTTACTCATCGCTTGCAAAATTTCTCCGCTGCGTCTGTGGAGTGTGCTGGCATCCAGCGTTCCTAGGAATCCGTTTGTTTTCCAAGTGTTATTTTTTTTGTAAAGATTTACTGGAAACAAATACTTGCATGCCAGTGGCGCTGTGGTAATCTTTTTAAAAGAACATGCGTGTCCTGATCATTTTAACGTTACTGCTGTGTTCCCTTCCCCCGCTACATTAGTTAGACGCGCTACTGAAACAACTATATTTTACGGCGTTCTTAATTAAACGCGTCGCCGTGGATTTTTCAAACGCACAGATCGGTTTAGTCTGGACAAAGAATTTTACTCAATTAGGGTGAGTCACAGTGAGGCAGTGCAAGTTATTTACACCGGGGGTACAGGGGACGAAAACAGGGGGGTTACCCTTCTCCTGTGATGTCGATCCCTGGAAATTTCTAATTTGCCATTTTCATTTCTCAGGACGCATTTTCATCCAGCAGGAATTTGACGATTATCCATCCGGCAAAATTAATTCAATTAAAGTGCTCTGATGCCGTCTGACTGCCTTTCGATAATTACATCAGCATCGCGGGTACCTAATACGACAGAGTGTTCCTATGGCCAGGCTTCATTTAGATCCGAAACGGGCGACTCCTTCGCTTCATTTGATATAGATTATCTCGCCTGTAATATTTTAGCGGTGCTCTGCGCGGGCTGCTTTTAATTATGTGCACCTGCCTCTCTGAGTAAGAGTATAACGGGCTGAAGCAGAAGGTGCATAGAAGGGAGTGACCTTTTTTTCTAAGTTACCTCTGTTCCTGTCATTATTCCCCCCATTTGAGGTCCAGTATAAAATGTGTGTGCATACGCACGCACGCACGCACGCACACACACACACACACACACACACACACACACACTAGTAGATATGTTTTAAATCTCATTACTCGGTATGAAAAGGTGCAGATCTTTTTTTTTTAAGGTTGAAACACTGATACACTCATGAAATTAAGAGATGTTTGTATAGTTTCTATGTGTCCATAAAAAGACTGTATGACAGCATGAAAAATAACGGTAATTGTATTTCAATAATATGTCTGTCACAAATAAATGTGGGATGAGTACGCAGGGGCTGCCTGGGCGGCGAGGATGGAGATGAGAAATGAAAGCCTGTGTACTGGTAAATAGATAATCACACAAAAGTAATTGAGGTTTTCAAACCCCAATCTATTCGGCCAGCATGAGCTCGTTTGCATGTTAATCACAGAAGTGATTTCCTTCATCACATGGAAGTCCACACACTCTCATAACCAGCTTTAATTGCATTTAAAATGTCACAGAGGTGGAACATATGTAATTTAGCCATAACTGTGTCAAATTAATAGGCACTACAGATAGGCTGCATTGAATGCCTAGGAGAGTGAGGCTGTTTACACTCGCAATTTATTTTCGCTCAGCTCCGAAGCGTTATTTATTTATTTATGGCCTGTGAAATGCGTTGATGAGTTTGGCGGGCTGGGCGTTTTCCTCTTGCTGCCCGGGGAGTGTATTTTGTGGTGATTTCGAGGGCCCGGTGTAAATTCGGGGTCGCCGACAGCGCGTTGCGTTGAGGGTGGAGTGCTGTTGGTTTAATTGAACGCGCCTGCCGTTCGCACATTCGCTAGCGTGTTTCTGTCACACGGTACCCAGGAATGTTAGGCTGCGGAATTAAACTGTAGGGGGCTCTCCGGTGCTTAAGGAGACCCACATCCCTTATGTTAGGGTGCTCTTTTCGTGTGCACAAATGTTTGTGAGACTTTAACCAACAAAGGCTAACAAAGCCTGTTTATGTTCACTTACATGAGTTAGCGCTGTCTACTGACTTGGACATGCGTTTTCTTAAATTTCATCGTCTTTGTGCCATCTTAGAATCTTAATGCTCTTTCTTTGGCTAAGTTGTAAATTTCCGCGCATCGTCCCAGCGCGATGCATTTCAGTGCAGGGTGCAGGTATTTGGCCGAAGGTCGGTCTCGTCCACCTAAAAGCTGGAAAATCAAAATGCTCCCAAGGTTGACGAGATTGAAAGCATAAGATTAGAAAACAGGTAAACGTGCCTCACTTTCCTTCATCAGGTGCTTTTTCACATATAAATTACCGTAATGTTGTTTCCATAACTCTTGGGGGGGGGGACTGGCAAAACAGAGCTATTTAATTTTTCATAGGGATGGACCATCAGGAGTAATAACGCAATATTCCCTTTCTCCTTTTCCAGATGCCTTTCCCCGATTCTCTATCTTTCTAAAGTGAGCCCTTACGTTTTTTCCCAGAAAACGAGGTTCTGCAGAGACCCGAGATGAAAGGCGAGAGCTGTTGAAATGTTAATTTTACCATCTGCTGTTGAGGTCTGCTACCTTTTTGTGTTTCTCTCCCTCCACCCCCCCTTCCTCTTTTTAATTCCCAGTAGTTCAGTTCTGTTTTATGAATGCTGTGGTATTTCAGCTGTTTGAAGTTTGGAAAGTAGGAGCATGACTTGGACTTATGAAAACAGAGCGCCACATGGTGTCACAGTCTGACAGTCCATGTCTGATGCCTGCCCGGGTCTCGCCCCACCCCCCCACGCTCTCCCTCCCTAGTCTTAGGCCTTCTGCTGCCCTCCACCACACATCCAGGGGGCGTTTTGTCACCTGTGATTTCGACTGCTAGAAATACACTTGTATTTAATTTAGTAGCGTTCTTTCCATCATGTCTCATTTTTTTTATTTAAAGTGTGTAATCCCAGAATGTGGGTGTTGGTTTACAACACAAACCCCACCCCCCACCCTCGCAGTATCATCATGTCTGACTTAGATCACATGACCCTTTCTGTGTTTATAAATCCCCCCTTTCTGTGTATTTTGATTCTCAGTATGACTTGTGGTTTGCCTTCTTGAATGGCCTCCACCAAACAGTCGTCGTCTTCTGTTCAGAAGTTGACACCTAAAAACAATATTTTGGCAGGGGAGTTGCTGGCACACTCCTGACGTACACAGATTCCATTGTGAGATTTGATAGTTTGCAATTAGCGTAAGAAATTCTTCGGCGTTACTGTATGTCTGGAGTTACTTAGCGTTTTCTTTGGCCGAGCTTATATTGTTTAGTCTGCTCCGATTGTGGATATGTGCTATTTTTTTCAACTCGATTCAGTTGACTTTTGTTTAAAAAGTGCCTGGAAAAAGTAAAAAATACGAAAAATATATTAACATTTTTGTTCCCTTACTGGCAGCGAGAATCAAGCTGTTTTTTTTTTTTTCTTTTAAATATTATTTTATTTTTTGCAGCGGCTTTTAGGTCTGGCTGTCGGGACCCGCTGCCGGTATGACCTCATCCTGTGGCCTGTCTTTCATTAATGGCTGATGCCGTTCAGGGCTCGGGGAGTGGAATAGTTTTCACATGACAGTGTCTCGGTGCACCAGCTGCAGAAACCGCAAACCATCTGAATCTGTGGCTTCAGGGGGCGTGAAAAGTTCAGCTGCCTTCAGTGGGCCCTGGGTTTTTTTTTTTTTTTTTATAATGTGTGTGTGTGTGTGTGTGTATCTGTGTGTGGAAATTGAACTACTGTGGACTTATTCAATAAATAATACCACAGTTTGCTCTGTACTCAACTTGTGAAATCAATTAATTAGACTTTATTAAAACCACAAATTAGATTAAATTAAAAACATAGAAGTTGTCTGGGCAGTAATGTTTAAACACACCATATAATAGTGTTTTTTGTTGTTTAAAGCTTCCTACTGGTCAGTTCATTTTCCTGAAATAGGATGTTTGCCCTTCTGGTGTGTAGTTGCTGTTTCTTTCCCCCACAAAGCGCCTAGCATCCATTTTCATGTGAAAACATAATTCCAATAAAAATCATAGCCTTTTAAGAAGTAGCAGGAGATGCTCCGTGCCTGTACCGACACACAAAAACAAGAATCACTAAGCCATCTTAATGATTCATCATCAAGAATTATTAAGTTTTGCTATACTTGTGAGGACCATATGAACTTACAAATATAGCAAATCCACAAAAAATGTGGCTAGCGAGGACCACAGGCTGGTCTTCACTCCTCTAAACTTAATTTTATAAAAATCTGTCAATGCAATCAAAAAAGGATAAATGATTTGTTTCTTAATGTATGGTCACGGTTATGGCGAAGGTTGTCATTGTTGGGATTAGAGTTTGTCCCATAGAAATGGATGGATGGTCCTCACTAAGATAGGAATACAATCTTTTGTGTCTATTGAGGGTGGGCAGGTTAGCTGGTAATTAGATCTTTTCAAGTCAGAGCATCTAGAAAGGTCTGCAGAACCATCTCCCCCAGTTCAGAGGGACTTGATACGCTGACAAGTCAGTGAGATTTGATGTTTAACCCATATCTTCTGTCCCCCAGCATCATGCTTTGACACGTTATTGTATGGACAGACGCGTGATATTTCACAATTTGCAAGGAACCTTGATCATATTGTCCCTCTGAACGTAAGGACCCCATGGATGGTTTTTGAGCTTTTGAAGGCACCCATGGTGATCACTGTTGGTGTGGTTCCTGTGCGGACAGCAAGGCAGAACTTTGGGGCGGAGATGCTGCCAATATTTACAGGGCAGGGGGTTTGGCTACTGCTGCCATGACCTATAACCCCCCACACCACCGTCAATGTTCTTCTAAAACATGAGAAGGTGAACAGTTTAGATTTGTATATTTCCTCATATGACTGATGAAGCTCTATGAAACATCGTTTTACAATGCTAGTGCAGTTGCATATCAGGTACTTTCTGAACAGATGGTGAAGTAGTGAGGTCCTTAGTTTAATAATGATTCAGCTAGGTACTAGGTGGCTGCCTCTTCTGGCCACATATTTGCTTTGTCAAAACATCCCGTAGCTCTGAGTCGCCCCGAAAGTTAAAGTGCCTTTTGATGCTAATGCCTAACAAAAGGGCCTAGGTGCTCCGTCTTCTGAGAAGTGACGTTTAAATTTGAAATAAACAAAGCTAGAATCAAAGTTGTTTTTGGTGCCCATGTACATTTTGCTCCTTTTTGAAGTTAAGCTGCTTAGTAAGAGGCTGTGCCTTCTAATGAGAAATGATTATGTATCCACAGAGGGCTCTTGTCTCAACCAAGGAGACACTTGCTGTTCTTGTCATGCATGATGGCCCGCAGTCTAAGGAAGCTCTTGAGGTTTTTGCGGTTTCTTAAGACAGGACGGAAGATGTTTGTCTCCTGTCACGCGGCCGCCAAGGGTTACCTAACGGTCCCGCTATGTGTTTGAAGCTGGGCCTGCGAGGGGTTTGGAAGGACGAGTGAGAAGGTCCTGTGTGCGTCCCATGCTTATCAGGTCCGTCACAAATGTCAGAAAGTAACATCGTTTTTAAAAAAATCAGCACAAGAAAATCAAGCCTGAATGGCATAAAAGACAAGATGTTTTTAATGCTCAGGCCTGGAAATGCAAACTGACACCAGTGATTGCAACCGTTAACGCATATGGGAGGTTGTAACTGCAGGAAATCACCAGCCATATGGACCCTGACCTGGCCTCCTACCTGTATGTAACAGAAACACCATTTCGAAATGCCTTCGTGAAAGATTACAGATTACAAGCACTCCTCCTGGGCTCCATAAGATCTAATATCATCATCGGTAAAAACACTGCCTGTAAATAAGTTATTTTCGTAAATGAGTGGCCTCTTAGGCAGTCTTTAGATATGTAGTAGGCTTCCAGTTGTTGTGTGTCAAATTTGAACATGGATGACAGTTTCTCTTTAATGCTTCCTTCTGATCTCTCTTAATTTGTCGTCACAGTTAATTTGAGCCCAAAATCAGTACATTTTCGAAGCCCACTTTGTCTCTCCTTAGCATCCGCTCCGCCTCCCCCCCCCCCCCGCCCCCCCCCCCCCCCCCCCCCCCCCCCCTCCC
>JAODKM010000058.1:23013863-23025907 GCA_026780845.1 Petrocephalus sullivani
CTCCCCCCCGCCCCCCCCCCCCCCCCCTCCCCCGCCCCCCCTGGCACCACCGCACATTCCTGGGATATAAATGACTGAATTCATCACCAATTCATCAGGGAGGTCGGGCTACGCCGTTCTGTTTACAGTGTCGGAAAGTTAATATAAATTTTCATCAGAAAGGGAAGTTTACACATATGATTCTATTTGTCCTTCATTATTAGCACCTGAGTCTGGGCTGGCAGGCGTAATTGTCTACAGGAACAGGCCAAACAGATGCAAGGCAAGGCAAATAAGCACACCAAAAAATAATTTTATGGTTGTCTGTTACAATCCCCTCGCTGGGATTCTTAATCTAGAAAATCAATAAACAACGAGAGCCGGTCGGCTCTGCAGCGCCGGGTCGCAGCACCAGCCGGTGGGGGCCCACAGAAGCCCATTGTTCCTCCCGGCTGCCTCCCACCCCCCGGCGTGGATCCTCGGTGGGCCCAGCCGTTCCGTGGGCCCTGTTGATTTATCGCGTTATAAATAAAGTCGCTCATTGCCCCGCCCATTTTCTTGTTTTTTATTTTTTTTGTTATCCAGGAGGTCAGTGAGGTTCTGGCAGGGAACGCGGATGCCTCGGGTCTCCGTTACCCGCCCGCCTGGCTGGATAAAGGCTACGTTGTTCCACCATGGAGTTCTCCTCCGGCGTTTCCGTTCACCCCGACCGCTGGGATTCTTGGTCTGGCTGTGGTCAATTGTTTTCTCAAGGTGTTTCGAGAGATGTTTTTTATTATTTTTTTTTTTGGTTATGAATTGGCCTGGACAACTTTTTCAGGAAGTATGCAGCCTGCCTCCCAGAAAGCTCTGCAGCTATTGCTGAGAGTGGACTTTTTTCATTATTATTATTTTAAGGTTTGTGCTAACCTGTGCTCTGTTATAACTGGCACAGGAACAAGTGTATGTCCTTGATTTAAGCAGAGAGGCATTTCACACTCCTGCCTACCTGTTGGCTTCTAAATATCCTCAGAAAGCATGGTATATACCACCGAAAGCCAGACAGACCCCAGATAAAATCCGCTTGGTTGTTGGGCGGCTTGTTTAGGCCTGGTTCTTGTGTTTTACTGTATGCATAGTCTGGCGTACTCCTGGGGTCGTGACATCAGCAGGTCTGGCGGGTATTACCGACCAATCACTGATTCCATCAGCTAGCAGCTGGTCTCAGGCGAAGCCGCCTGTCGTACTAATAAAAATTAACCTGAGCCGCCTCCTCGCTTTATAAATGGGCGTAAACTTCATGCTACCCGAACAGTAAGCATCAAGAAAGCAACAAAAGAATAATAAGAATAATAATAATAATACGAAAATTACGAGTATCCCAAACAGGCCTTCCTGCGGCCTCCCTGCAAAGTAATTACCCAACACGGAAATGAACACGATGCGTTATGCTGTCGGGTCCGTTATTGTGCAGTGGGTGTGGCGGCCCGGTTCTGGTGTGTAACGCACAGTGATTGTGCTTTAATAGCGTGTTAATAATGCTCTCATTAGAGGAAGCGGGATTACTGCCGCTGCCCCTCGCCTCCTTAACGAGCCTCTTAACGAAACGTCTTCTCCCACCAAACGAGTAGAAGACACAGCCGGTTCTCTGCCCTCGCCATCCTGCTGTCATGCACATGGCACGTGTTTGCACACACTTTCCCAATTCAGAGCCATCTCTTTTTCTTTTGGGCCGGGGAGGGGGGGGGCGGTGAAACACAATTAAGCAGCAAGAGGAGTTGCCCCCTGCGCTCACCGAAGGGCCGTGCCCCTCCTGGGCCCATGCGGGCCCCGGGAAGTGCTCAGAGGCCAGGAACGCGTTCAGCATGGGGCCCAACCAGCAGTCGGAAACCGGGGAGGGCGGTTTTGGGTCACGTCGGCCGGCCCGTCTCTCCATCTCCGCTGTCTAAACATCCCCGTCTCTCACCGATTTCACGTGCCAGCCACCAGTATCATATTCCTCCCGACCCCCGCTATCTGAAACTAATTGTCAGGGATCCATTCATGCTCTGTCTGCCCTCATTTCGGGCCTGGCCCAGTGTTTCTCCTCCTCAATGGATATCCGGATCAGATGCTTGTCTGGGGTGGCAGCGCTGTATTTTTGGGTTCACCAGGCAGAGTAGTTGCAGAGGAGTCCGTTGAGTGCAAACCAGGGAGCGTGCGCCATTCCGGGATGGCATCTAATCCATATTCTCGGCTCCCATGTGCCCGCTGAGCCGCCGCTCTATGCATTGTCCTCCCAGTTCTGGAGCCTTGAAGACCCTTATAGGCGATGTTGCCTATTCTTTTCTGGGTGTTGCGTCATTTTCTTGTCTCTAACTCTTTAAGAGCCTCTAGACAGCTGTGCTGTGGAAGACTGGAACTTTCCATACCCCAGTGCACGAGCCGTTAGATGCTTCGCCCAGGGAATGGGTCTTTTTGGGACCGGCGGAGTCAAGGCAGGCGGGCGCCGTTATCCTCCTGGCTCACTGCCCCCGCCATTCCAGGCGGCCCTAATTACGCCGGGGGAATGTGATTGGCCGTCTTTGGCTCGTAGGGACGTGTGCCTGTACGCTGCACACTGCACGCGCTTGCAGTTCTGCAGTCCGACAGCGGCGTTAATAGGTGAGGCTGGGAAAACGGGCCTTAACAAGAGTGTCCCTGGTTTATTTTTATCTTCCTCTAGATCGAAGGAAGTTGATGAAATTCCCCACATTAGCGGTGTGAAGCCCTCCGCGCGATTAATCCCGCACGGCTGAATCTGGCCGCACGACTTGCTTCTCCCACGGTCCCTGCCCCCCGGCGGCCTTGCCATGGAAGCTGGCCAGCCAGGAGAGCCAGGTGCCCCCCCCCCGGCCCATTATCAGGGTCGCTTCCGGGCGGCGGCTGTGCCGTCTCCTGAAAATGACGCGGCACGCTTGGGTAGTTTTGAAATTACTTCAATTTACGTCCCCCGCCAGATGTATTAGTGGCATGTTTTGAGTACTCAGGAAATAAATTGAAAGGGGGGGGGGGTTGTGAAATTCCAAGTGGCCCGGATTCACTTCCCATTAATGTGCTCTTAATTTCATTCTTTTCGAGAGACATGAATATTTTGACTAAGGTTTAAGAACCGACACCTCAACCCCCACCATTCTCAGCTATTTGACCTTGTGGAAGACAGGAACCCCCCGCCCCCCGCCTTGCACAGGGACGCAGAGGCCTGCTGTTGGATAACCCCAGCGTCACACAGAGTAATCCCGCCTGTTGTCGGAAAAGGCCTTTAGAAGCCACTCTGCCTGAACAAAAGAGGCCTAAATGGTAGAGGATGAAGGGGTAGAGCCCTCTGCCCCTCCTCCTCCTCCCTTCCTGAAGTTGTGGCCTGGCCCTGACTGCCGCTACCAGATCCTTTTCTGGGGAGACAAATCAATGTTAGGACACAGTGCCACTGCCTGCACTTTGTTTACTTTGGTTTTCGGTGTCTGTCTGCCGCCGAAGAGAAGGCGCTCGGAGCCAGTCTGCACCGGCCCCCTCTCTGTCTTTTCATAATTGATCAGGGGATGGTTGCTTTCCCCGAGGGTTAAGACGTGGCAACTTTTTTTTTTTTTCTGTTTGCTCAGCATCTCAATGTAGTAGTTCAAACATTGTTCACAGCAGCTGCCAGTGTAATGCCATATGAGCAACCTGTCAAAGCAACTGTTGTCATGGATACCAGAGAATGGGAGAAAAAGCCTTGATTCTTATGGAAAAAGTGTCTTTCGCTATCTGAAGTGTGTGTGTGTGTGTGTGAGAGTTTTGCCTCTGTCTCAAAGAAACACCAGTGAAGTTGTTTTTGTGTGTGTGTGTGTGATGGGGCCAGAGAGCGTGTTTTTGCAGCTGTTTCTGACTGCATTTGGCCTTATTTACATTAGTTTCCTGAACCCTTAAGAGCCACAAAGGCGGCTTGCAGAGAGCTTGATGTACCTGTGATGAAGTGTCTCTCACATCTTCAGATTTTGTATGTCTGTTTTCCCCCTCTGCTTTGCTTTTTCTGTTTTTTTATTTGTTCTATCCATCTCTTTCTCTTTTTGTTTGCTCTCATCTACAGCCCGTTTCCTGATGCGTTGTCAATTTTAAAAGCCGGTTCTCTCTCCGGTCCAACTGCGTCATCCGTTCCGCTGTGAGGGGCGTTCGTTAGCTGGATCGTGCGTGCGGACAAAACAGAGCTGCACAGCTATATCATACTTCCAGACAAAACAAAAACAAAAAAGGCCTGTGGCATTTACAGCCAAGGCTTCCCCTGCAGGGAAAGCGGCATGTTTTCTCTCTTTGAAGTCCCAGCTCATGTTTTCTATACCAATATGGTTGTTGCATTGGCATATTGGAATAAACCATGTGTGTAGGTGTCTCCATTCTGCAATTACCATACAATGGT
The DNA here is from genome assembly GCA_026780845.1 of Petrocephalus sullivani. Taxonomy (NCBI): domain Eukaryota; kingdom Metazoa; phylum Chordata; class Actinopteri; order Osteoglossiformes; family Mormyridae; genus Petrocephalus; species Petrocephalus sullivani. Next base: position 23,018,233 of record JAODKM010000058.1, read on the forward strand.
CTTATTGTAGTTATTTTGGTGTCAGCTATCTTACTTTGTCTGCTGATCAAGTTTAGGATCACCTGTGATGTCACAGTCCTTTGCCATCCCTTGCAGTTGAAATGTAAATTCTCATTCTTAATCTGATCGGATGTACATTTCAGTGGGGCGTTCACTATATCCAATGCATTTCAGTGTAGAGTTCACTAGATCATATGCATTTCAGTGGGTCACTAGATCAGATGCATTTCAGTGTAGAGTTCACTAGATCATATGCATTTCAGTGGGTCACTAGATCAGATGCATTTCAGCATAGTGTTCACCAGATCATAAACATTTCAGTATAGTGTTCACTAGATCAGATGCAATTCAGTGTAGTGTTCGCTAGATCTGATATATTTCAGTGGGGCATTCACTAGATCATATACATTTCGTTATAGCGTTCACCGGATCAGATGTATTTCAGTGTAGTGTTCACCAGATCATACGCATTTTAGTATAGTGTTCACCAGATCATACGCATTTCAGTGTAGTGTTCACTAGATCAGATGCATTTCAGTGGGGCATTCACTAGATCAGATGCATTTCAGTGGGGCATTCACCAGATCAGATGCATTTCAGCATAGTGTTCACTAGATCAGATACAATTGTGTAGTGTTCAATTGTGTAGTGTACTAGATCTGATACATTTCAGTGGGGCATTCACTAAATTACTAGATTAGACTAACTAGACTTCACTAGACTAACAAACATGTTTATTATTAAATTTTTTATGTGCTATACCTCATTATTATTTCTGTGAAATAATTCACTCATCCACCCAGGCCATGCACTCAGTATTCTATATCTACATCTGTACACAGTATCTACTTATTCCGTTCTGTAATTACTGTGTTTGCTGCTCTTATTTATTTTTATCTTATATATTTTTATATATCTTTTCTGTTTACTTGTTTCCTCTCCCCTGTCTCTCTATTTATAAAAATGACTCTGGGAGATAGATAGATAGATAGATAGATAGAGATACTTTATTTATCCAGAAGGAAATTTAGGTGTCCAGTAGCTTATACACAGTGCACATATGCACAAGAATTCCAATGTACCTGTACTGACCTGTACCTGTGCAAATGGCAATAAAAATAATCTATCTAAACTAACTAGATCATATGCATTTCGTTATAGTGTTCACTAGATCAGATACATTTCAGCGGGGTGTTCACTAGATCAGATTTGTTGTCTTACTTTTGACCTTTTACAGAAGCATACGTCTGTATAAATCCGTTGTTATGTGTGAGTGGTGTAAAGTGGAGCATTAATCTGCACGGCACATGCTTGTCTGAATGAGAGCGAGCACGCGTAGGGCATCCCTTGCCAGTTAGTCAGCTGCGCGCAGCTCTTGTGTTTCCACCATAGGCATGTTGGCTGTTGCGGACGCTGGCTCACGCTTTTGCCGCTGCCGTCTTTGCAGGCCCTCCAAGCAGCCAGGCATCTGCTTCTCCAGCAACAGAGCGGCAGCCTGAAGTCCCCAAAGAACAGCGACAAGCAGCGCCCCCTGCAGGTGAGGACCCTCTGCCCGCTCTCTTACGCCCCAGCGTCATTCACGGCCACCTTCTCTGCCCCCCGCGGCATCTGCTCTGGCTGCCCCTGATGCTCCTCTTTAGTAAGGGGTGCCCGTACCAAGAGATGATGGCCTGTACCAATGTACTCACTAAGGCAACCACAGGTACACATGATTCCTTTAAACCAGGATTTTTGGAGAGGTGATGCCCGTAGAGAGATGGTGCCCAATACCAAGAGATGATGGCCTGGATGGCCAGTCTGCAGCTCATTGCAGTTTGCCGATTTCCCAGTTTTGACACAACTACACAACCTGGTAATTTAGCTAATTTAAGGTGTGTCTGAGCAGGGAAATCTGCAAATCTGTTTTGGATTCTCGCCCCCCAGGACTGGAATTGGGGAATCCTGCTTTATAGCCACGACAGGCCTTGCCAGGCCTTGGCCTTCCCTCCTCATCCGGTTTCAGTCTGCTTCCTGGACAGAACTCCTCACCTGTGCATCACATTGTTTAAATTATGGCAAAAAGTATTGTTTCTAGTGAAGATAATCTGTAGTGAAGTGACGGCGATCTTTGTAATCTTTTTAAATACCTGACCTGTAAATATAACCGTGAAATGAAAGTCTGCGTTTATCTGTTCATATGCAGTATTTACATGCGCATGTGATACTGATTGCTGTTGGAGAGAGGTCATGTTTGAGAATGCACCGTTTCTGGAAAAAGTACAATGTCTATTTAAGGATAATATTGCTTTATAACATTGAAAATTAATTTATGACAACTTTTTTACAGATTTTGACAATGTAATGCCAAGCCATAAGCAATTTTAAAACTTTCTGAAAGCTTTACATCTGAGAATCTCTGTAAATAACCAAATAATATTTTATTCCTTCTTTGAAAGTGACGAAGCGGGAATAAAAATTAAGAGACAAAAGCAGTTTTTTAAAGACATTTTTCTGGCTCATGAGTTAAACCATTTTGGGTTGAGCAGTTCAGGATTCCTGAAAGAGCTCCCCATGATTTGGAGAATATTGCACTTAATTCCTAAAAATGACACAGAAAAATATAAGCTTTAAGTCGTTATAGCACAGTTAACCACAGTTTAACTGGGATTGCATTAAACCAGTACATTACACATTTGTAATTTTTTTTTTTTTGCCGTCTTTTATGATTTCCTGGATTCGGGTTTCCCTATTGCAAACAGAAGTGTTCTTTGTCATAATAGTGACCATTATGGGTAAATTGCTTGTATTTAGGTAAAATCGCTGGTATTTAGTGTGATCCTGGCGTATTTAGTCCCCCTCCCCCCCGGGGGGCGCTAGTGTTGCTCTTCGTTAAGGGGCCCAGGTGAACTTCCCCAGGAATTCTGTTTGTTTGACTTGGGGAAGACGCTCAGCACCAGCGGCCCGGAGTGCAGCTCCCCTTCCGTTGGGCTCCACAAGGATGTGCACTGTCTGCAAGTCAGTATTTATTGGCATAAGACAGGCCGGCTGGATATTGCACACGTGCCAAACCTTTAAACATAATGATCCGAAAAGTTCTGAGAAACCAGAGACGCCATAATTAGTCAAATGTTTTTCTTTTTTTCTATTATTATTATTTTTTTTTTTGGCGACTGATCTTTTAATTGTGTAAATACAAAAGGATAGGTAATTGAGAGACATGTCTGCGACAGAGTGGTCTATTGTGGCGGGCTAATTTTACCCTGAATGTCAGTAACTTCTTGCGCTGCTTTCCGCCACACAATGGTGTCTTTCTTTAGTTGTCAGAGGTGTGGATAAGGTCATAGTCACACTGTTTTTAATATATTCTTTTCATGACCCTTTTAAACAGCTGATTTTACCACCAAATAAGACGAAATATTTTTTCTCCCCCCTCCCCTTATTAAGGTGACGACAGCGGTGTGCCACTTCAAATTATGTCAGTAATTAACATATTTTCCACTTTTATTTTTAGGTTTAAATTGCGGCGCGAGTGCGAGTTCTCTTCAGCTAATAAGTGCTATCAAGGAACAGTGGGTTACCTCATTATGACTTTGTGCGTTTAATTAAAGAAGAGAAAATTGGAGTTAACCTCGTAGTTAATATTTTCACAGAGTGCTACAATGCCGACACCTCCATCAGAAGTCACACCCCCAGGTTCCTAATTACGGGCTGGCAAGGGAAGGAGGTTATCAAGGCTAACGGCACCTTTCCGTCAAGCCATGCCTCGTCTGGGCCCACCTTGAATAGTGGCCCGGATGTCTGTTAGTGCCGACCTGTTAGCGGGCAGCCGCGGTGTGCTGTAGTGTGTTCCGGTGTCGCCCCCACACCGGTCAGTCTGTGCCAAGTCGGGCCCCCTTGCTAATGTCTGTGTCACGTGAGCAGGTTTGGCCTCTTCATATGTCGTTTGCACTTGGGAAATGACCAGGTAAATATTTTAGCGACTCTGTTTTAGCCTTAAATGATCAGTCATTTGAACTTATACCCGGTGAATATTATAGCTACTGTTTTAGCTTTGAAGGATTTTTTGTTTGTACTAGAAACGGGCAAATATTATAGCTGCTCATTTTTAGCTTTGGATGATTTTTTTCATTTTAACATTTAAAGCTAATATACTCTTTGCATTCTTAAAAGTATCCTAAATAATTGAAAAAAGAATCAAGGACTATAGGATTGGGTCCTACACAGCGTGACTGCCATCCATAACTCAGACGGCGATCTGTTTGATTTGATTTATTTGATTTTGATTTTTGTTCAAGCTCCCTGTTTAAAACGGCTGCTAGCTGCTTGGGGGCAGGCAGCATCCTCCAACGAGGGGGGAACGTGTGATTCCACGCACCATTCTCCCAGCATGCCGAGCTACAGGGTGAGGCTGGCATCAATATGAGCGGATATGTATGTGGTGCGCACATCGGCGCTCTTGGAGAGCTGCCGGACCATGACCGACCCTCTTAGTTCTAATAACACGAAAGGACGGTAAATATTGAATATTTACATTTACATAGTCTGTCCTATCCTCATGTTACCAATATGAATCAATTTGAAGCCGCTGGCTGGCTGGCTGCCGTGCTGTAGCTAGCCGCTAATCCCTTCACCCAGCCTGTCTTTTATGAAGGCCTACAGCCCTCTGTATCCCCCGCATGCATTTAAATTCACATGGACATCTCTGCACTGCTGGGCGTGGCTGTTTCCTTTATGTTTTATTTTCTGACTCGTTTTCGGGTTCCGGCACACAGCCACTTTCATTTCCTCATCCGATTGAGAGGGACAGCCCTCCAGTGTCGGCACTGAACTTTATCGCATTCCCCGGCTAACAGACAGACTGCCTGATTGTGGCAATAAAGAGTGAGGCGACCTGCGACTTGCCAGACTCCATGGATTCTCCATATCTACACCACACGATACACTGATTGGACTGATGTTAGCCAGCATCACCCCCCACAAGCAACGTGCAGCTGATGTCAGTTGGAGTTTGCTGGCAGGTGATTTGGACATCGGCCATTGCATCATCCTATGGGCTGCTATGAGCTTCCACTCCCAAGGCCAATGCAGCACTGTCCAATCCTCCTGGCTCAAATATCTGTCACACATCAAATTGTTTCCTAATCAAGTGCCATTTAAATCCACTGTCCCCCCCCCCAGTTAAGCATGCCCCTGAGTACCTGCAGGAGTGCAACCTGCGAAGTAGCATTGGTTTTACTGGCGGGGGGTGGGGGGCAGTGCGCCTTTTCTCTTTGTTTATTGGATAAGGGGAAAGGGAAATTATCCGTAGACTATGTCATAAATTACTCACAAGAACGAGCATTTAAATGCTACGGTTTGCCACCTTAATTATTCGTCGCATTAGCATCCGGATGCTTCCGCGTCGCTAATTCCATCCAGCGGCGTCGGGGCACGCAGGCGAGCTGTTTTCCACATTTGCGTAATTTGACAGGTCTATTATTACCCAATAAGCCTGTGGGAGCACTCAATAAACACCTATTTCTGCCGGTAAATCCCGGCTCTGCCGTGCGGTCCTGGCACGGATCCCTGCGGCGCCCGAGCCCCCCGGCCAACCCACCCACCCGCCCGCCCGCCACTGTCGCAATATCAGCCACGCGCCGCGCATTGACATTTGAAACACAAATAAGGAGCAGAAAATAAAATCAAAACAAGGCGCACCTGGGGGGGGGGCTGGGGCACGATTTGCGGGGCCTGTGGTGGCCGCTATCCATGGGTTATTGAAAGGCCCGGCCGGCCTGCGCTGACTGTTTGTGCATTTCGGGGGGGCTGTCTTCGTCTTTGTCGTTTCATTGTCTCTTTGGTGTTCTGGTGTTCAGTAGCACCAGTACTCCCTAAGAAATAAGAAGCATCCAGAAGGGGGGGGGGTGTATAGGATGTACTTTTCTGCCACCCTCCCGGGAACGCTGAACAGTGCAGCGAGGGAGCGGGCCGGGGCTGTCACGCACCTAAACAGCCCAGGTTACTCTGAGACGGGGGAGGGTCATTCCCCAAGGCTTACAGAGCGCGGCATGACAAGGGAGGTATCCGGGATTTCATCGAGCTGTGTAAATAGTAATGGTGTGAGCCAGTCTGTCCAGGTGATTCCTCTGTCGGGATCAAGTGTCCTTCCTGGATGAAATTCATGGGAAAAGACGGGACACAGAATGCGGCCATTTGGAGAAGGGCGAGCGTTCACGGGGTGTCACTGTACGCTGCATTTGTCTGACTCTGAGTCTCTGCCAGCCAGGCGGATAGCAATCAGTGACACCCCTGGACACCTTAAAGGTTATGCTTGTTTTGTTTGGAAAATCAGATTGTGTCACACTGTTCAGCAGCACGCTGGAAGGGAGTTAAACTACTCCATCATCAGAAGTGCGTGCTGGGAATCGGGGTGAATCGCAGATGGGCCTTTTACCCTGAAGGCGCGTAAGCATGCGTACACTTATGCAGTCTCGTGACCGATGTCCAAGGGCGTGACTAGAGATGATGGGCCTGACACAATGGCACCCCCCATATTCTATAATATTACATATTCAAGAGCCACTTTAAAGGGCCGGGGCCCTAGAATCCGGTGGCCAGATGTAAGATGATGACCTAAGATGACCAGGTGTTTATGTGGCGTTGTTTAGGACATCCTGATGTTGCTTTGAATCAGTCACATGCAGTTCCATTTCGAAAGTGCAAAATGCTTGTAGTAATATAGCCCCGTATTTGATTCTGTCCTGTTTCTCATGCATTTTATACGCCACTTTCAGTCAGTTTGTGACGCTTCTGTAACAATATACATGGGAAATGAGGTAAAGAAGTTTGTTTACCACTGGGAGTGTGGGGGTGTGGGGGGGTACTGCATTAAAATCCTACTTGCAGCCTCATTTCTGATTTATTTCGAGGCAGTTTGATGTTTATTGACAAACAAACAAACCTCCCATGGACTTGATTAGCATGTAAATCACATAATAAATAAACATCTCTGCTGATGTGAGTAAAACTGATTAGTCTTAAAGAGTCTTTTCAACAGCAGAATATATACGTTCCCCCCTTTTCGGAAAACGAAAATACAGACCCGTTTTAGCAGGGTGGTGTACAGGTGTTTTCCCGCTGAGCTTCGATTTCAAAGACGGTGTCCTCTGACATTGTGTTTAAGACTCATTTGCATGTTTCCTTTGATGGCTCCGTATTTACTGTTAGTGTAAACCTGCGAGGGTACAAGTGATTTTTTTTTTCTTCTTTTCCTGGTGCCTAAAGGACACGGCTTGTGAAATAGCGGAGACGCATGGACCTGGGGGGAGAGGGGTCTGGAGTGGGGGCAGCGTGATGCACTGCTTTGATGTTGCGACGGTACGTATTTATGCACAGAAGCGATGCCCGGCCTGCACACGCCGGCACGCGCGGCCTGTTCACGGCGGACTGCAGCGTTAATTGAATCCTAACTGACGGATCAGATATGTGCAGCCTGGCAGTGTGGGAAATGATGAACTTTAATGCGCCGGGCCGCTCGAAGCCCTCGTAATTTATCGTATGTCATGCGATGACGAGTCTGACCTAATAGACCCCCCATTACCTCTAGAAGCAGAAATCTGGCAGGGGGTCATTTCCCCGGAGCTGGGAAAAGGCATTGTGTGTGGGGGGGGGGGGGGGGGTTGAATACCCCCCCCCTGGCATAGTACCTTCCCTGCCC
>JAODKM010000058.1:23068671-23081559 GCA_026780845.1 Petrocephalus sullivani
GCCCCCGGAGGAAAGCGGTGTGGCCGCCAAGGGTGGGAGGGGGGGGGCCATGGGGCTTCCCTTGGTCCCCCACCGGGGCCGAAAATTGGGGGCCCAAAGCCCCCGGCCCCCCCCCCCCCCCCCCCCAGCTCCGGACCCTGGCCACAGAAATGCCTCACCCATTTTTACTCATGTTGCCATACAAGTGTTTTTATTTTTTTATTATTGTATTAATTGAATGGGATTATATATAAACTAAGAGGATTATAACCGTGAGAATTATTTTTTTTGCAAATGCGCCCCTTTGACGTAAACAGGCCTGCCTTAAACAGCTGATCGAACTACTGTATAGTGACGAAGAGCTAACGCATGTGAGTGATTTTAATTGACTATCTCTTCATTTTACAATGCTGTAAAAAAAATATGACAGCTTTTTACTCCCCTCCCCCAGCGGTGCTAAATATCTTACTCGGCTACATCGCAGATACTTTCATGAGAAGCAGATTAAAATAACCCTCATGTATTTACTCGCTTATACCGAGTCGACGTTTAAGCTGCAGCGCCTTTCCCAGGGTGTAGCAGGCGCAGCTGCTGGACAGGTAGCCGGCCCGCTCCCCCGTCCCCGGGTGGGGGCCCCGAGATCTCCCCGGTGCTCGTGCGAGGGAGCCGCCCGCCCCCCATCTGCGAAAATCCACAGCTGCATCGGTGTGTTTGATGATATTCACGCCGGTCCTCTCTGCTTCTCCTGGTCAAAATTCCTTTGATCTGTTATTTGCATTTTAGTGGCCATGGGGAAGCCTCTCCCAGAAAAATCACTCAGATGGGATTTTTTTTCCAGCATCTTTTCATCCTACCTGGGGCTTACAAGCACACCTCCCCAAACTTCCCAACACCCCCCCCCATACACACACATACACACACACACACACACACCCCATTCCCTGCAAAGTTCTCTGATTCCATTTAGCCCCGGATTGAAACAAACAAGTTGGAGATGAGTGCGGTTGGCTTTAATCTACCCGCTTCACCTTTGCGGTACCTGGGGGCATCGCAAGGGAGAGGTGAAAAATTAAAAAACACTCCCCCCTGTCTCTCTCTCTCTCACACACACAAACGCGCGCACACTCACTTACACACACACATGCGCACACACTCACTTACACACGCACACACACTCACACGCACTCACACTCACACACACACTCACACACACAGCTGCGAGCCGGCTCCCCGCATGCGGCGGATGGCTGCCAGCCACGGAGGTGCGCCTTTCCACCGCAGCTACTCCCCGCCCGCTACGCCTCCTTCCCGGGCCGCATCCTGGGTAGATTAGCTCCATGACAGCCCGGTTTTTAGTTTTCCTTGTATTTGATGTTTTTAAACAATTTATATTTGTTATCATATCAAAGGGAGGCGTGCGGCTTTCAAAAGAAAGAGGGGAACACAACGCCGAAGGCTCTTCCCACAATGCATTTCTTATTCCATTTTATCTTTCTTGGTTTTGACTAATGTCAGTAACAGCTACCGGTAATGAACTGCTTGTTAGCGTTCGCTGTTGCCTCGCAGCGCTGCCTTTGATAAGCTGTCAGCCAATTGGAGGCTTTTTCCCGGCGACTTTACCGAAGCCGCCTGTTTATCGATCGGCAGATTATAACGGGTCTGATAACTCCACAGCTTCATCGAGGAGATGAATCGGGTTCCACACGCAGGCGGCGCACTTTAGGAAGGCCAGCCTGCGTGTCCCCGACCGCCAAGGCGGGCCTTCTCCCCGGCGGCTCCGTAAACAAGGCGCCGGTGTCTCCCTCTCCGCCGGAGCCGGGCCGCGGCCGCCCAGATTCGGAAGCATGCAAATTTCCCCAGAGCCCCTGGAGGCAGCCTCATCGCTTAATGCGCCGCTTCCCGGCTCTCGGACAGCCTGATTGTGTTTCGCATTTGCCACGCACCTTTCCGGCACCGTGCGGTTCATTCAGGGAGAATTCCCCGCCCGGGCGTGTGATGTTCCGCACCCCCCTCCCATGTCGAACTCCTACCTTTGCCCTGAGACTCCAGCAGAAGTATTCCTCTGATGTCCGCAGTCTCTCAAAATTACCTTCCCCCCACCCGATTGGGGGGAAAAAAATCTCCATTTATATTTTCATTTATTTGACATTTACACAGTATTATACTATTTATGCGTGGATCCATTTCAGAGTTCCTAACTGGGAGAAATGTGGCATGTGTTTGTTTATAGCTAAGTGACATGCATGGCAGGCTGACAGCCAGGCAAAGCCACACAGGGGGAGTTCAGACAGGGGTCTGTGTTCTCCAGTCACCAGTCGGACTGTGACGGAGAGCCCTTAGGTCATCTGTATTTTTTATTTACTTTCAGCAGTGCCCCTCCTCTCATGTTTGTCAGAGCTGAGAGGCGCTAAGCCCTGACAGACCGCAGTCTACGCGGCTTGTGTGATGCTTCTATCTGTCTGGAGATGCCCTGTAGCAGACAGGCTCTGCTCTCTTCTGAGCATGCCTCTCGATTGTCTCGTGGGTCACTGGCACAGTACAGAACATACTGTCGCCAAAACGGTCTGTTTCGCTTCGCGGCATTGGCGAAGGTTCTTGTGTCTGCTGATAAGTGTGTCGAGTCACTAGCTGTGCACCTTGTCTCGCTGTTCAGTGCGTTGTGCTGCCAGTAGCTAGGTACTGGGTCACTAGTTGTGGCTGTTTTTTTATTGGCTATGCCAGTAAAGTCATTGCTTATGTACATAGTCTGTTCCTAAGTAAGTGTGGCGTGTCTTTGATGAGGTGCTTGGTGTCATTAGCTATGCATGGTGCCTCATTGGCTAAGCATGTTAGGTCAAGTCACTATATTCATACAACTGTGAAACAAAATTCCATTTCTACTAGGCTGTATACAGCATGGATACAACAAGGAATAATCATCAGCTATGCATCTTATCTCATAAGCAATATCTTGTAACTCATTTGCTAAGTGTGTTAGGTCATCAGCTGTGCATTTTTGTCTCATTGGCTAAGTGCGTTACCTCGCCAGCTATGCGTCCAATCTCATTGGCTAAGTGCATTAGGTCATCAGCTATGCATCATCTCATTGGCTAAACGTGTTGTGTTACAGAGGGATGGGTCCTCAGCTCATGCTTAAAAACTCTGTCACTAGCCAAGCTTGCTGTATTGTTAGCACACTGTGTTGTCTGCTATGCACTGCTGTGTCTTTAGCCTGCTGTGTCGTTAGCTAAATGTGCCGCGTTGCCGACTTAGCGCACTGCGCCACCGATAGGCAGCCGCTGCGGCCCCTGCTCGTCGCCTGGAGCCTGGAATGGGAAACACTTCCACGGGTCTATTTACATGCTTGTTTGGTGTCAGTTTTCCAGGGTCACGCAGCAGAACCCTGCCCAGGGCGTGCCGGCAGGCTGTGTCCCCCGCATCCGCTCGACATTTTCATGCTTCATCGTGCCACGCTCCTTTTCTGCCTTTTTCTCCCAAATTAGTTATTATAAGGTACCCAGTGGCGTTTCCACTCACCCCACACATCTGAAATAATATGTAAATATGGTGTAGTGCGAGATGGCTCCGCGCCTGCCGCGATTAACACTCCCGAATTCTCCAGCTCCTGCTGCAGGACGCATCAGAGCCACATCAGCTCCGTCACACTAACTGCTTTCTCTCTTGGATCTTTCCCAAAAATTCATTATGTCAAAAAGCATTATGAACTTCAAAACATTTCTGTTTACAGCATCGCAGTCGTGTCAATTAAATCTGATAAATAATTCAAACATTTATCTTCCTAGCCAGGGGAATTTTTAATCAAGCCTCATATTTGCTTTAAATTACCGCTGTCAAGTGAGCATTTGTATAAAATCCCTCAAATCATTAAAGATTTATCAATTGAAATCTGTTTAGATTATCCGCCTTTTAATTGGCTGGATGGAATCTCACAACGCTCTGCAACAAGTGGGCGGAGTCTAGAGGGGAATGAGGCTGATTGGGTGCATGTTCATGCTAAGCCTTTAAGGGTGCAGCACAAGCCCTCTCTGCATGGCTTATTTTTTGCATTATTTAGTCACTAAACGTTGAGCTTCCCCTTTAAATGCTATTAAAACACCTGGACAGCTCAGGTCATGTACTTTATTGAATGGTGGAACAGCAGCCCCCCACCCCACACTTGGGAGTTAACCCCCCCCACCCCCCCCCACAGGGTCAGATGTTTAACCAGAATGCCTCACATGAGCTGAGCTGCTTTTATCTAACGGCACTCGGTCATGTGACCTTTGCTCTGGCAGGTGGCCCATGTTTCTGTGCTGTTGTTCTGGGCCTGGGGATCCCAGACCCGCCCCACGGATGCCGGAGCAGCACAGGGGTGACAGCTGAGGCTGAATCGATAATTCATGTGCCCCGAGACATACAGATGTTCCTCCGGTTCTTCCTTCGGGTGCGGCGGGGGGTGCGCTGCCGTGGTAACGGCGTCGGCACATCGGTGCGCGGAGCAGTGCTGTTTGCCAGATGGCGGTTAAACGGGGGCTGCAGTTTACCACAGCGTGATTAATGGGACAACACAAGCGGCCGCGTAAGTCCTGGCCAGGGCCCGCGCCAGATCTGCCGGCAGGAATAAAGTGACAGTAATTAGAGCCTTGCTGCACCTCCCCAGGTCACCGCCAGCCGCGGGGAAAGCCCACCACTGTTGATGTGGCGCTGATGTTCCCGCTCTGCCATCCTCCAGCGCATCCAGCCGCGCGTTTCCAGTGTCTGGGCGGGACGCGGAGCAGCCGCGGGCCCTTTGCCGCACCGCCCCTGAGCCGCCGCCGCCTTCACTGCTGTTATTTGTTGTTGCCATCGCTGTCATCGAGGTTTAAACCACAGTAGATGTGAGACCCCCCCGCCAGCAGACAGAGAGAAGTTTCCAGAACTTCCGCAGCAGAAATGCAATGAAAACGGCGACTTGGACAAAACCGATATATATATATGATTTGGTTGCTCGGCTGAAGGCTGCCATGACGTCCGTTCGATCCTAATGGGATGTGCATAAATGCTCCGCTTGGATAGGAGTCAGCGGCACATCCGCCCCGAGCCCGTCACGCCCAGGAGAGGTCCGGGTCCCAGGTGGGCCTGCTTCTGGCCCAAAGTCACGACAATTTTTTGTTTTTTTTTTACCCTTAGATCCAGATGCCGAGGGTCTTTCCCGTGGACTGTCGGATGTTGGGAGTTCGCCCTCCTTGATAGAGCAGCCACAAACATGCCCGCCTGACACACTTCCAGCATCCGGTCCATCCCCAGGGGAGGGGCCACGGGCCGACAATGGCGGGGCTTTTAAAGACGCGGCGAGGGCAATATAAATGAATGCATTCATTACGTTTATTTATTTAAATATATTCATAAGGGAATAACCCACAGGGAAGTGTCCGCCGTCTTCCTAATGACATGCAAATGGGGTGTAATACCCAGCGTTTCGTTCTGTCTCAACTTCGCGGGCGCATTTTGGGTGGGGGTTGTGGGGGGTGGGGAGGGCCATGCACCGTGGGCGAGTAGGATCTTTAATTCATCGGCCTGGGGGCGACGCGGGGAGATAGCCAGGGAGGGATGACACAGGAGTGGGTGGCACATTTCAAACGCTTACCTAATCTCCCAGACGCCCTTTGGCAACGCCAGGCAAGAGGGGACCATCCAAAATCCGCAGCCATTCTCTCTTTGAGCGGCCATTGGCTGCAGCTAATATTCCTGTCATCGTCACCTTGGCAACTTTGCAGAAATCGCTCTCACCACAGTCTATAATTGTTATACCACTGCTAAGAAACTCAACCGGCCTTTCCAGCAAACTATCATTCCGCTTGTTATGTTACTATAATACCCACATAACAGCTTATTTATTTTTAAATTACAAGGCACATCATAGGAATGAATCCTATTTTTAATTACAAAAAACAAGATGAATGATCTGACTCTGACGTTAGCTGACGAAGGCCCCGTTTTAGCCCGTCTGACTAATTGCATCTCTCCTGAGAGGCTAATGGAGTGACCTTCATTTTCAATGTAAGATGAGCTGCGTCGAATCGGGGAGGACCAGAGGATGGCTCTCGCTGCATAAGTCCGTAACGCACACAGCTCTGCGTTTGAGGGAGCTCTGCGTCGGGCGCGGTCCAACTGGCTAATGCAGGGGGACATTAACGCTTCGTTAAGGCGAGGTCTTACTTGGCTGCAGGAGGATTTGCGGAGAGGGACGCTGCCTTGCATTTGGATCGTGCCGATTGGCTGCCCCGCTTCTGGCTGGCGCTAGGCGATGCTATGCTGGCTGGGCCTGCTTGGTGTCTGAACTCTGGTGAAAGCGGCGATGGTGCGCTTCACACGTCCTCTGTCAGCAGCGTGTCAGGGATACGTAGCGGGCAGGTGGGAAGCCGCGCTCGATTCCAGCTGACTGCCGTGAAACTCCGAGTGCGCTGCATTGCGATTGGGGGGTTGACATGGTCATTAGGATGCGGATATTTTCAAACAGTCCAAGTCCTGCTGCCTGTTTGCTATAGAGAGGAACCAGCACTCCCCCATAAAGTCTGCATCTGCTTACTTCAGAACTAAATGCTGCCAGTATATTGAAAGCTGATTTTTATTCACATGATGTAACCAGATGAAATCAAGTTAATATATATAATTTGGTCAATGGAGAATTATTATTTATGCTTTGAAATCCAGATGGACCACAGCAATGCTGATATTTGAAGAAACCCCAAATCACATAATTAGGCATTTCGATGGCAGATTTGTAAATCCCAGTCTTCTGTATTGTTTTCTTTTTTCTTGCACAGCTCACATTCAAATGTTAATCCCAGATGTTCTAAGGATTATATGTGACATTTAAAAGAAGATGTTAAACTGAACAGGCCTTCTTTTAACCCTAGGCCACACCCCCTGCCAAGTCAAGGCCCAATCATATGTCCCCATCTTACTCGGCCAATCCAGGGCCTAGAGTAAGTTTTAATCCCATAGAGAATCAGAAGAGTGCTTTGTGTCTTCTTTTCTTCCATCTTCCATCCATCCATCTTCTAACCACTTATCCCGGTCAAGGTCACCTGGAGCTTATCTCAGGCAGCATAAGGCACAAGGCCTGGGTACACCCTGGATGGGATGCCAGTCCCATTACAGGGCTCGACGGGCAATTTAGACATGGCCATTAGCTTAATTGCATGTCTCTTTGCTGCAGGAGAAAACCAGAGTATCTGGAGGAAACCCACACGGTATGGGGAGAACATGCAAACTCCACACACACAGGCTAGAATGAGGACCCTAACCCCCAGCACTGCAGGTACCAGCTGGCAGGCCACCGAATCATCTCCATGTCCTCCGGTGTGAGTTCCCCTCACCTTACCAAACACTAAAGTAAAAGCCACGTGTGTGTGTCGGAATCATTACAGCTTGTACGTTACCAGCAATAATGAAACGCTAACTTACAGCAGTGACATATCCGTAATTATCTTTAATAACTAAGGTGAGGCACAGGTTATTGTTACTGTCAATAAAAAACTGAAAACCAACACTGGAAAAATGAAACAGCGATTGAATTAAAATAAGGGTCTTTTCAAATCAAAACTATTATTAGCTTGGACAAATGAGGACCACGGTTCAATAAACTTGATTTGGAGTATTCTTCCCTTTTTGGGGTTGTACGAAGGACATTGTTTGGAGACATTCTGAATATGACAGCGTTGCGTATTACCACCACACGGAGAAAGGATTACGGCAAAATCCCACAACTTAATAATAATCTGAACTTGAAATGAAAACACACAACTGAAAAGAAATAAAAACTCAACTGAAAGTGAAAACGGGAATAATATCCACGCATAGGTCACCGCTAACATACACACCGCAGACTGCCTCCCTACAGGTGACCCAAGCTACGCGCCACGTGAGTTAATTAAAACTCATATTTTAAAAATGAAAGATTCTTTCGCATAATTGTGCCGATATTTAATTGTAACCTGTGTCAGGGCCTGGTCTCTGAGCTGGGTGAACATTCAATTAATCCAAATAGCCAAAAAGAAAAAAAATGTGCGGGTGAGTTCAGTGGCGCGTTAATAATGCATGACCCCATGCGGGCTGTGTGACATGGCTCCTCCTCAGCCTCTTTCCCGGCCTGGCCGACGTCAGCTTGCTCCATCAGAGTCTCAGCTCATAACACACAAGCCTCCGCCCTCTCTGATCATCTCTCCTGCTGCCTCTGGGTCCTCTTTAATACCGACATGAAGTCTGGATCCCGCTCTTTGAATAAATGTGACTTCCATCCATCTGTTTTCCAAAAGCGCTTAGCCAATATGGGGTCACCGTGAGTCAGGACCCTGTCCCAGGAAGCGCAGGGCATGATGCAAGGGGGAGCCCCCCTTAAACAGGGTGCCGGTCCCTCACAGGGCACCCACACGCCCAGTGGTCAGCCTAGAATGTGATCCCAACTGCAGTCAGGCAATTATGTAGAATATTAATGATGAGCCTGACCCACCCCTCTCCAGCTGGCAAAATTTACCGTCCCGGTTCACAACAAGCAGGGAGGATTAGGAACAGGACAAAAATGCTCCCTGGGGAGGCTGGAATGGAATCGATAAAGTAATCAATATAGGTAATTAAATAACGAAACATAAAAGATTCATAATCAGAAGGCCCTTTTTGATACTGCAACCTATTGCACCAGCTAATTATTGCATATTTTGCCATATTCTTCCCTTACTGTCTTTTGTCTTATGCTGTCTCGCCTCTTACTGCGGTGCTGTTTGTCCCCATGCACCTCTTCCCTCCCTTGTGGTACAAGAATTACACTGTGTTCCTCAGAATGCACATGGACAATAAAAACTTGAAACTCTTGGTCAATCCTAGGACTCCAGTAGTTAATAAATCACTGTTTGTTTCCACGGCGATCTCATGGTATGTGAACATGGGAATTTCCCGAATGCCATCCAACGGCAGAGCAATTAGCTCGAAATGTAGAGGGAGCAAATTTGTTAATTAGATGTGATCTAGCTCAGGGTTGTAGTGCATGCTGCGCGGCGCGTGTGCGCATGCCGCTGTCAATGTTGTCTGGCGTGCTGGTTACCTGCGCCGCCAGGGGCGTCGTAGTTGGGTGAAAAGTGGGACTAAATTACCAGGGCCCCAAGTCGGGGGAGGGCCTCTGAGGTTGTAGGTAGTTGTGAACCTTGAGCTTACGGGGGCCCATGGCCACTGCTTGTACATAGGGCCCAGAATTTGGTGCTATGCCCCTGTGCGCCGCCACGGCAACGGCAGAGTTTCACCGGAGTCTGGAAGGTTGCGCACGCGCTATTCCCGCCGTACCCTCTATTCCTGCTATTCCCGCCATTCCCGCTTCACCCGCTATTCCTGCCGCACCGGCTATTCCCGCTTCACCCGCTATTCCCGTCGCACCCGCTATTCCCGCTGCACCCGCTATTCCTGCCGCACCGGCTATTCCCGCTTCACCCGCTATTCCCGCCGCACCGGCTATTCCCGCTTCACCCGCTATTCCTGCCGCACCCGCTATTCCCACTTCACCCACTATTCCTGCCGCACCGGCTATTCCCGCTTCACCCGCTATTCCCGCTTCACCTGCTATTCCCGCCACACCGGCTATTCCCGCTTCACCCGCTATTCCCGCCGCACCGGCTATTCCCGCTTCACCCGCTATTCCCGCCGCACCGGCTATTCCCGCTTCACCCGCTATTCCTGCCGCACCCGCTATTCCCACTTCACCCACTATTCCCGCCGCACCCACTATTCCCGCCGCACCGGCTATTCCCGCCGCACCGGCTATTCCCGCTTCACCCGCTATTCCTGCCGCACCCGCTATTCCCACTTCACCCGCCTTTCCCGCCGCACCCGCTATTCCCGCTTCACCCGCCTTTCCTGCCGCACCCGCTATTCCCGCCATTCCCGCAGCACCCGCTATTCCCGCAGCATCCGCTATTCCTGCCGCACCCGCTATTCCCGCCATTCCCGCCTCAACCGCTATTCCCGCTTCACCCGCTATTCCCGCTGCACCCGCCATTCCCGCTATTCCCGCCACACCCGCTACCGACCATCTTGGCGGTTGGCGGCCGCCATCAGCAGAAAACAAACACCGGCCTGCAGGCGGGTAATTGCTTTGGATCTCATGTTATATATCACAAACTTTGTCCTTGATCTCCTGCACTTGATCTTTTATTCATTGCTGTCAAGCCATGTTATATGTTTTCCACTGACACACGTGTTGGTTGCGTGCATGTGCTCTGCAGCTGCTGCGAGTCACATGACCCGGCCTACACAGTAGACCAACGAAGAGGTGTCAGTTTCTTTATATCCCCATTTACCGAAATAAACTTTGTTCTGGTTCTCTAGGGCTTTCTGACAGTATGAAGTCTATAAATGTAAATGAATGCCTTTGTTAAACACCTTTGGATTTTCGAAGCTTGCTGCTATATATCAGGTCAGTCACTGGAATAAGTTTGCCTCCCTTTTTGGTATTTTCACCTAAAACGTACTTAGATCTTTAGATTTAGTTGTGCAGCCAAAACAACTCAATGCTTCTCAGATTTTCATTCAGCAGAATTGCAGAAATCCATTCTAATTTTGGCGGACATTCAGTAGCTTAGTTGACAGAGTGGAAATTTTACTGATGGATAAGCTCCTGGTTCCCATCGCAAGAAGATGATTGCCGGCACACCATCAGGACAATACGAGGGCAAAGCTTTCTACTTTTGGTCACTTTTGATATAAGCATCCGCTCTGCAGCTAAACAGAAAAAAACCTGATGTTCCTCTGCCGAAACAGAGCCTGACACCCAGTCTCGGGGCGCTTGCATCCTGTACTCACGTAGACCGCCTCCAGATCACACCGACCATGCTTGGCTAAGCAGTTACCGAAAGAGAATGCATGACTGGGATTTATTTTTTTTACATACACACTTCTGTGCTGTTTTGTTGTACAGAGGACTGGTAGGGCCCATGAAGGCCTGCTCTGCTCCCAGAGAGTAAGTATTTGGAAGTGATCACAGCTACCCTTCAAAAGAGGGCATGTAAACATTACAATGATGTCTATCCTCATATGGAGGCTTGGTGTTCATCCAGATTCATGGCTTGGAATTGGAGTTTTCTTCTTCACTTCAAAGCCTGACTTGTTAGGGTCCACTTTTTTATCCCCCTGCTGAGACTTCTGTGAGGGTTCTTTGATGATCCGATCAGCTATGGTTCTGTATTGTTGCTCCAGTTCAAAGTGACACCTGCCTTTTTTTTTGGGGGGGGGGGGGATGTTCAGTTGAGAGTAGAAGGTGGAAGTTGTGATTTTTTCATTCGAGGCACAGAGCTGGAAAATAAGATCATTAGAACTAATTACAGGTTTCCCGTGTCATTGGTTTGCAGATTAACAGCTCTGACCCGCTCAATGCCTGACGTGAATATTTCACTTAAAATCTCACAGCTGGGGGAGGCAACAACCAATCAAAATGGGGGACATATGCCTCCTCATATGTCCACCCATAACAATATACAGTATATATAGATACATAACACTGTCCAATGGGTCCAAAAAGTCCAACAATTTTGCTCTTGATTATCAGAGAGTGGCCCCAGCTGAAAGCTGATTGGCTCCTAGAGACCGTCAAGATAAATCATTGGCTAATGATAAGGTTGGTGCCTGCATGAATTATGGCCTCTCTTATGCCCCCCCCAACCTCAAATAACCCTAGAATCACCCCTGCTTTTAGGTTTTGAAGGGGAAGGTCTGAGGATGCAGGCGTCACTCAGCAATCGGGTGTGTGGCCCAGTGACTAGGTGAGGTCTCCTGACCCGTGCCTTCGGCCGCTGCCCTTTGCTCCCGTTTGCTGCCATCTCGTAACGGATTGCTGGGTGACTAGCCGAGGCGGTACCAGGTCCACGGACACCCTGCGGAATCAGCCCCAGAGCTCCATGCAGAAAGTTCTGCCCGTACGTCTGCAGTATTTTGCATTTCACTCTCGTCCATCAGTTTGCTCCTCATGTCAAACTCAGGTTTTCTTCATGCCAGAAATGATCCATCCTACTTGCTTTTCCAGTGCGGGGCTTCTGGAAGGCCTGGAGCCGGTCCCTTGAAGCACAAGGTGGTGGAGTGCTCGGAATTTCGGGACACACACTACGGGCGATTTGCCGACCCCAATTTGCTGCATTTTCCGGATGTGGAGCAACGAATAAACGAATAAAGAAAAAAATGATAGCACATCATAATGCTGGTCCATCGGTGGTTAGCGCTGTAGCTTCACACCTCTAGGGTCGTAGGTTCGATCCTTGCCCCTGGGTATGGGCAATCTAAAAAAAAAAATATGATGATATGCAAGAGAGGGGGCAGACCAGCCACCCCATATGGCAGGATCTGCTCATTTTACACCTACCTGTCCAAGTGTAGCTGATTTAGTGCAACATCTCCAGCTGATGTGGGTTCCACAGAAACAGCGGCCGCAGTTTAAAAATAAGACGCTTTATGGTGAACATACCCTACGGCTTGTCAGGGTCCCCCGGCCTGATGTAACGCCGGTCCACAGCGCCCGCCATGATTTCTAATCGCTCAAGTTTTTAAATCTAAAGTTTTTCAAAGGTGTGGCTTCTGAAACTTCCGGTTAAACTTCCTGGTTAAACTTTCTCCCCTGGGGGGGTGAGGAGCTACTGGAGACAGAAATGTACCCCCTGGGGGGGCAAGGCGAATTCTGATTACAGATCAGTGCAGCAGCAAGTCAATAGTGTGAAGTGAAGACTTCTCAGTGCGGAGAGCAAATCTGCAAGATGGATAATGTGCCCCCCCAAGCCAACCATTGACATGGATTCATTGTAAATCATTCTGCCACAGACCTGGCGTGATTTCTACACTACATTAGAGGGAGAAGATAGAGTTCATCCAATCAATGAACAGGGTACATTTCATATAATTCACCCAGTCCTTATGCAT
>JAODKM010000058.1:23090695-23113183 GCA_026780845.1 Petrocephalus sullivani
GTCACACGTGTCACTTGCACGCCCCCCCCGGCCTACCTCCGCGGCTCCCCGGACCTGACGCCGGCCCCACGCCTCCTAACCCCCCCCGCCCCCCTGACCCCCCCACCCCCCCCCCCCCCCTTCTTGGAGGAGACACACTGGAACAAGATGGTACAATGGGATTAGCAAACTACAATGCGGGGCGGAGTTTCAGGAGAAGCAGGTGTGTTTCAGTGTTATCTTGCAAGCGGAGTGATTATAGCCTCTTATACAGTGTAAGCTTAGGCTTTGTAATCAGCCCGTTGTTGATGGATGGAATTGTCGTTGTCAGTCACTACTTGGTTTAATCACTTGGAGATTGGTGGAATGTGTCAGAGTTTGACAGCAGAGAGAATCTCACCCAGTCTGGGATGATTTACTTACTTATGCTTCATACAGTTTTGTGTACTGTATAGTGAAATGGTGCTTACCTGGGTACTTTCGGTATCCACTTGTGACCCAGTGAGTGAGTCTGGGATTGGGGGTCTCTGATGGGATGTATTCCCATGTCACATGCACAGAGCTGAGAGACGAGAGCATCGACAGCATCTGTACAAGGGCTAAAGCCAAGATGTCTTATGGAAGCAAACTTGGCCTGTGTTTGGTGGTGAGGCTTGTGCTCTTGACACAGGCGGCCTTTGATATTACTCTGCGCATTGGGGTAATTCAGAGCTGATCGTGCCGTGGTCCAAGCAGGGCTTGGAGCTGCCCTGGGGTCCTCAGCCTGCAGGCCCGCTGGCTCCTCGCACGTCTCCGGCTGCTTGATCCTGTAATTGGCGCTGGCTCAGCGTGTGGGATGTATCAGAGCAGGCCTCGCCCTGGCCTGCAGGCCTCCAGGTGCACATGGGGAGGTCTCAGGCCAGGTGCTGGAGGGGGAACAATAAAGAGGGCTGACAAGGTGGTTTGGGGGCCCTCGCTGGGGCTTCTGTCTGCAGGCGCACATTTCGGGACATTCTAAACGTAGCATGCTTTGGTTTAATCAGGATTTTTACGTAGGTCCTTCTTATTTAGGGGTGATGTGTTGGAGCAGTAGTTGGCGCAGCTGCTTCGTGCCTCTTGGACCGGGTTTGAGTCTCCGCCATGGCTCCATGTGTATGGCGTTTGCATGTTCTCTCCGTGTCATCATAGGGTGTCTTCTGGATACTCTGGTTTCCCCACACAGTCCAAAAACATGCTAAGGTGAACCATACAGCAGTGCCTTCTCAATAAAATGCATTTTTTTTGGTTATGAAAATAAATCATCACTGATGAAGAGGTACACGGGCATGCTAATTTTGCACCGCGGATGAGGCTGTGTGCGTGTTGCTGGTATGACTGTGAATCGATAAGCCTCAGAGCCAAAATGCGAACTAGCTGCCTGGGTCTGTAGCCTCGCCACCTGAAATGCTAACTGATGCAAAATCATATTCACAGTCATATTAACTGTGACTTTGTGCTTTTTCTTTGCGCCTGTATACTGCGGCCGCGTTCCTGGAGAGATGTTTAGAAAGCGTGAGTCATTTTAATCCTGCTGGATATATTTTGAAGGGGGAAAAAAAGACAAATTCCCATCTGTAACATGACTTCGGTTTTCATGAAGCGGTAGCTGACGATCCCCTCTGTGGGGCCAGTGCGCTAGCTGTAGCAAATTGTGGCCCGTTTAGGTATCTTAACATTGCATTATTCATTGAACTGTTGAATACTTCAAAGTGTTCTCCCGGATAAAGAAGAACAGATATTTTTATCTTGGGGAAATTCTGAAGTGAGGCAGTAAGGTCAAGTAATGTCGTAGCGCTTTGCAGAAGATATTAACCTCTTTCGCGTATAATGGGGACTGTCTGCAGGAGATTGCGCCTTTAATTTTAAAATCTCAAGGTTGTTAGCTTGGCTGAGGGACGACCTTTTGGCTGGGAGCTTTCCATCGGAGGGGATGTGGTGTGCAGAGGAAGGTCGTTACGTAGGGAAGCAGCGCTCCGGCCAGCGAAGGGCACCGCCAATGCCTGTCAGATGGCTCAGTGACCCTTCAGGCCTGAGCCAGGATGGCACGCTGCCAACTCTGATGCTGCAGTGATGTGAAATCGGAAGGCGTGAAAGTGAAATTCCTCCATGACATTGTGGCATCACTGCTGTCAATATATAAGTACAAAGACTCTGTCCCTGACCGCCCTGTGTCATGGGTTACCTGCATTGACCTGCATTGACGTGCATTGACCTTCATGACCATCATAGTCATTAATGGTTTTTTTTATTCTTAAATTCTCCCCTAACCTTTTACCCAAAATCTGCAAAAGATGCAACTAAGCAAAGAGCATTAAAGTTGATTGTATTAGAACTTTTATTTTTCTTGAGGTTGTTACATCTAGAAAATGCTATTTCAAATGCTTCAGAGATTGGCAACTTTTGATTAAATTCTGATGCAAATTTTCGATATTGTAGAATTGAGTCTGATTGTCGCCGCATTAGAACTTAATCTTTACTTTAATCTCAAGACCCCTGGCTACTCTGAAATCATCTGTTAAAACTAAGAGGCCATTAAAAACAGAGGAAATAATTTTCAAGTGATTACTTAGCAGTGGGCCATAGAATCATAAACTGTATAAATTGGGTGAAATGTGAGTGTGAGGGTTGATTAAAAGGCTATTGTAAGCCTTCCTCAGCAGTAATTATTTCCTCATTCTGTTGTTATAGATGCATTACAAAAAGAATTTCATTTCACTTCATTAACGTCTTCAGAAATGTAGGAACCCACGCAAAATGTTTTCTTGTTATGAAGTGAGAGGGGAGAAGTAATTACTCACAAAGGAGGGAAGGAGCATAATGAGCCAGAGTGAATTTCCTCATTTTCATCAGGAGAAGTAGATCTTTGCAGATGTGGAAAATGGAGCAAACTGAAAACTGACAGCTCGCTTAACTGGTGGCATGGCGGAATCCATGGAGCCATGGAGGCTGGTGCCCGGTGAAGCCTGTGTCCAGTGAGGACGTTGTTGAGTGAGGCCCGGGTTTAGTGAGGCCCGGGTCCAGTGAAGACGTTGTTGAGTGAGGCACGGGCCCAGTGAGGATGTTGTTGAGTGAGGCACGGGCCCAGTGAGGACGTTGTTGAGTGAGGCCGGGGTCCAGTGAGGACGTTGTTGAGTGAGGCCGGGGTCTAGTGAGGACGTTGTTGAGTGAGGCACGGGCCCAGTGAGGACGTTGTTGAGTGAGGCCCGGGCACAGTGAGGACGTTGTTGAGTGAGGCCGGGGTCCAGTGAGGACGTTGCTGAGTGAGGCCGGGGTCCAGTGAGGACGTTGTTGAGTGAGGCCGGGGTCCAGTGAGGACATTGTTGAGTGAGGCCGGGGCCCAGTGAGGACGTTGTTGAGTGAGGCACGGGCCCAGTGAGGATGTTGTTGAGTGAGGCCTGGGTCCAGTTAGGTTGACGTCGAGTGAGGTCTGTGTCTAGTTAGGCTGCCGTCGAGTGAGGCCCGTGTCCAAGTAAGCTGACATTGAGAGAGGCCCATTGCCAGTTTGGTTGACGTTGAGTGAGGCCCGGGCCCAGTGAGGATGTTGTTGAGTGAGGCCGGGGTCCAGTGAGGACGTTGTTGAGTGAGGCCGGGGTCCAGTGAGGACGTTGTTGAGTGAGGCCCAGGCCCAGTGAGGACGTTGTTGAGTGAGGCCCGGGCCCAGTGAGGACGTTGTTGAGTGAGGCCCGGGCCCAGTGAGGACGTTGTTGAGTGAGGCCTGGGTCCAGTTAGGTTGACGTCGAGTGAGGCCTGGGTCCAGTTAGGTTGACGTCGAGTGAGGTCTGTGTCCAGTTAGGCTGCCGTCGAGTGAGGCCCGTGTCCAAGTAAGCTGACATTGAGAGAGGCCCATTGCCAGTTTGGTTGACGTTGAGAGAGGCCCGTGTCCAGTTAGGCTGACGTTGAGAGAGGCCTGTGTCCAGTTAGGCTGACGTTGAGTGAGGCCCGTGTCCAGTTAGGCTGCCGACGAGTGAGGCACGTGTCTGGTAAGGTGGACGTCCTGTGAGACTGGCATCCAGTGAGGCCCGTGTCCAGGTAAATTGACATTGAGTGAGGCCCGTATTCAGTTAGGCTGATGTAGAGTGAGGTCCGTGTCCAGTTAGGCTGCGGTTGAGTGAGGCCCATGTCCAGTTAGGCTGCGGTTGAGTGAGGCCCGTGTCCAGTTAGGCTGACGTCGAGTGAGGTTTGTCTCCGGTTAGGCTGACGTCGAGTGAGGTTTGTCTCCAGTTAGGCTGACGTCGAGTGAGGTTTGTGTCCAGTTAGGCTGACGTTGAGTGAGGTCTGTGTCCAGTTAGGCTGCGGTTGAGTGAGGCCCGTGTCCAGTTAGGCTGACGTCGAGTGAGGCCTGTGTCCAGTTAGGCTGACGTCGAGTGAGGTCTGTGTCCAGTTAGGTTGACGTCAAGTGAGGCCCGTGTCCTGTGAGGCTCGTGTCCACTGACGCTGAGTAAAGCTGACCACTCACCCATCCTGCATCTCTCCTCTCCCATTATCACGTAGGCTTTATCTTTTCCACTACCTTTTTTGCGACAGATCCGGCCACGGAAAACTCTTCTCCCGTGTAATTGTGCAAACCGCTTTCAGCAGCCCCGCCTCAGAAGGAACACCTGTTAAAATTGAATTAGGCAGTGTGTTCGTAGGAAACAGCAACTGTAGTCATAACAGTGGCATCGCCTGGAGACTCGGCACTTCCAAAATAGCTCTGTTGATTCAGTGTGAAATTAATACAAAGGTTTCTCTGCTCGCCTTGAGTTGTGGGGGGTCGTAGATACGAGGTGTTTGAGGGCTTCTTGTATGGCACGGTCTTGTGTTTGTGTTTTAACCCCAACAATGCCCCCCTGTTAAAAACTACTTAGTGGCAGAAATCCTGTGATATGGTAAAGTTGCTTGGCAGCATGGTTAATCAGCTTAGTGAAACTAGTGGGTGAAAATATTACCTTACCTTCAGCCCAAATGCGCTGTTTGTCATCTGATACGGTACATTTTACATGCTGAACTCTGGTCACTGAAGCCATACTGTCATCTGTACCCACCTTATCCATAAGCATCATCATACCTTCGTCTATTCTGTCTATTTTTGTTCTGATTTCACTACTGTTGTGCACTTGCATACCAGTTTTTCACTCACCCGTATAGGTGCTCTTCGACTTACGGTGAACCCATCGTAAGTGGAAAATAATGAAAAATATGAATATGATAAATAAATAAGTAAATTAATAAGTACTGTCACTGAATAAGTAAATAATTACTGTAATTAGCTAAATACATGTACATTAAATGTGAATAAATTATTACAAGTTTATATGAGCATATGAGATGCTTACAATCGCGACCACTACAGACACAGGACTTGTGGATTGGTGGCTGCTGCCATCGGCCGGCAAAAGTAGAAAATATCGTATGGTGTTTTGGTAGCCAAGGAACAAATCAGGATTCAAAGTTTGACTACTGAAAATGTATCACTATTGCACCTTCACAAAGTCAAAATATCGTAAATCAAACCACCTAACAGCGAGGAGCATCTGTGCTTACCGAGTCTCAAGTACAGTGACTACGTGATTTGATTTTGATGGTGCTGAAATTCTCCCACGAGGAGAGACCCCTGTGTGCACATATACACGAGTGCACATTCAGGGGTGCTCAGGCATGTTCAGCAGCTGCGAGTACGAGTGCACACACCTGTGTTCAGTGCCATTAACACACGAGCAGTGATGAATTAGTTCAGTCCAATGTAAGATATCAGAAAACATGGGAAATATCACAGACTTAATTACAATTTCAGCTTTGACATCAATAATATACCATCACAGTGAATTCGCTCATAAAAACCTAACAAAAAAATATGACAGGGTGAAGGAGCCAGAGAGAGGAAGAAAATTGCAGATCTAAGCCACTTCTTTAAAGCCTCTTTAAAATAAATTAAGTGCTTGTGGTAGATTTTCTTATATAATGACAAATTGTAGTAGTGGACAGAGAAAAAGATAAGGTTTTTTCCCTCAAATTTAACTTTTTTTTGCATATGGAAGAAGTGCAAACAGTTTAATTAAATTACAGAAACCTATTTTCGAGGAGTTTGATGACAGATCACCTGCTTTCATATGACACAGGAATAGAAAATGAACTGGGTAGAGTTTGAAAATATTAGGATGAGATGGCTTTGTGACTTTTAAGGCAGGAAAGCGTGCTGTGAGGTACTTAAAGCAGAATTATAATTCTTATAAATGAAAAGAATTGCCTGTTATCCATAATTGTTCCATGTGACAAGTTTTATTTAAGATCTCGATTTGTAAATGTGTTACTTCAACCCCCTTCACAACAAAAACATTCAGTCTAAGAGCAGTCAGGTGTGACAGTTAGCTCGGCGCTATGCATGTTTGCCTTGACCTTATTAAAAGCCGTTCTGATCTAGCCTGGATTATTCTTCTGAAGGCCTTTTGAGAGAGCAGGCTTCCAGGAGCCAATCGTGGTCTGCACCGCGTGGTCTGCACCGCATGGTCTTCACCGTGTGGTCTGCGTCTCATGGTTGCATGGCGTCTCGCCTGTGGCTGTTGTGGTCTCCAGCTCGTGAGCAGGTTGGGTCTGGGGTCGAGGGCTTCCTGTCGCTGTACCTATGCAGCCTCACCTGAGCTCAGTGGGCAGCACCAGCCTGGCAGTGTGCGGAACTGCACACACCCCCTCCCCCAAGCCATGAATACGCATTCACCCCCTGTTGGCGGGATTTGACCTGATGATAAGCTTAAAATCATTTATACTACTGATCTCTGCCGATGGCGCCCTCCACAGGCTCTCTTGTGTGTGACGGTTCAGCGCTTCTCTATTAGGTCATGCTGCCTGGCCTTCCTGATGGTTGGAGGATAAATCTGTGTGTTGGGGGGGGGTCTGTGTGCTTATGGGATACATGGCGGTCTACGTGGACTTTAGACTACACTTTATTCAAATCTGTGACTGCAATCAAAAGAGTAAAAACGCCAAAAGTCTTGCATTTGGGTTGGTTACTCATGGTTAAGGTTAGAGCTTAGTAGGGGTTATGGGTGTCATGACTGGGATTAGGGTTTTTCCCATAGAAATGAATGGACAGTCTTCACTAAGATAGGATAAAAAACGTGTGTGTGTGTGTGTGTGTGTGTGTCTGCACGCACGCGCGCGCGTGTGTGTGTCTCTGTGTTGGGTCGGTGATGTCTCAGTTCTAGCTTCTGCATTCATGGGTAGGGTTGTGCACAAGTTTTAGAGCAGTGTGATCCCTTCGGCTAGAGCAGTTAAGGAGCC
Source organism: Petrocephalus sullivani (assembly GCA_026780845.1). NCBI lineage: Eukaryota > Metazoa > Chordata > Actinopteri > Osteoglossiformes > Mormyridae > Petrocephalus > Petrocephalus sullivani. The sequence goes on from JAODKM010000058.1 coordinate 23,097,950, forward strand.
TGGCTTTCCTCGTTAATCTACATCCATCCATCCATCTTGCATAAATGCTTATCCGGTACCGGGTCGCTAGGTTTGCCCGGAGCCTCTCCCGGGAAAACACACCTTTAATATCCAGCTCTGTAAAATCTCTCTTGCTCCCCGTAAGTTGCTTTGGGCAACATCAGTAACGGCTGAGTAATCATAAACAGAATAATAAAAATAATAAATAACAACAGCGGTGAGGAGCAGAGTAATCACGGTGGTGAGCGTGCAGGCAGCCTCCTGTCTGTTTGCAGCTGTCAGCGCTGGGGGCCTCTAACGACCCGCCCAAGGGCCGCTCTGGGCCCTGACACACGTGGGGCACGGATCCCTAGAACAGCCGCACGTGGCTCTGCCTGGTGTCAGGAGGAATTACCGCTGCCGTCCTCACACCGCTTTGCGGGGGTGTTACTTAGCCACTCAGATACACGCGGAATGCAAATGCCTGGCATATATCTGTGAGCTTGTGCGGGTGTCCCTAACCTACCCCCTGTATACACATCAGCCGAAGGTAGAGGAAGCTCCTGCTGTCCATCTACTAACCACTTCATCACGAGGTGAAAAGGGAGTTGAGTGTCGGGCCGTAATTCTGGCCCAGAGTCCCGTGTGGGCTCAGCGGGTCCCAGCCCTCACGCTGCCCCCCCCCACGATTGAGGGATTGGGTTCACCGGGAAGGACCCAGCTCTGGCTCCTTGCCATTTCTGCAGCCATAAACTCCGCCCTCCACTACCGCCAGTCCACAGCAGGCTCCCAGTCTGAGCACCCCATTACATCTTAGATTAGTGGGATTTATTAATCATCAAAATTGTACATTCAGTAATCAAAGGATAATGCAGGATTCTCTGCACGTTCAGCCAGAGTGGACTGGCTCTGGTCAAGACAGCGCAGCAAAAAAAAAAATGAAAATCAAGCGCAGTGTTTTAAGGTGTCTCCGTTACTGTAAAATGTAATTAACCTGAACACAGACGATCCCAGGCCACCCTCCCCCGCCCCCCTCTCTCTTTGTCCCCGCTCAATCAGTAGCGAAAATTACCAAATTTGAAATTAGTGAATTCCAGACACCCTGCACTCCGTGTCATTGTTATCAAGAGCGAGTGCCACACAGAATGTTAAGCGCCCCCTTGGACGCCGGGCGCGCTGCCGGTTGCGTCCTGAAGGGTCGCATTTAAATGATTGTCAGGGAGAATTAAAAGTGAGGTACGGTGGAGGCCGGGGGAGCCACGGTGACCGGCGATTCAGCGGGCAGCAAATAAGACGTGAGCGCTGCAGATTCCCTCCGAAATGAAACGTTATCTGTGGCGATCGGCAGTAGAGGGGGAGGGTTAATCGAGTCAAAACAGTTCTGTCACATAACATGTCATCGGCTCTGATACAGGCTTTTATCAGACAAGACAATTTAGTTCCACTAACATGCACAGATGGCCCACGGTTCGAGGCATATAATAAATACTCCTCTGTACAATCAGTCATTACGCAGAGAGCGAGCGATGATCTGTCACCACGTGGCCTTCTCGGGCGTCCTGGTTCGGTGAGGGGGGGGTAAATCAGCACCTCAGAGATATTCCAGCGCAGATTTTTGTTGGGGATTCGGGTCTTGGGTTCCTGCCGTTTTTCAGGTTTGTAACCTCCCTTGATTAGGCTTTGACCCTGGTGTGGTGTAATACCATGGGTGTTCTCCTGGACGGCGCTGCTTTAAGCCACTGACAGCAGAAAGCGGTCTGACATATGGAGCATCTTTGCTTCATCCACAATCCTTGTCGTTCTGGGTGAAGGTGAAACGTGGACGCGTCCTGCAAACTTGCAAGGGGGTACATCGCGAATCCCACTGTGTAATATATATATGTTGTTTTGTATAATTCCCATGGTTTCCATCAGCCCCAACACCGGGGCCGAGATATGGTTTGTAATAGAGGGACGTCCCTTCGAGTCGAAAACCCGCAAGCACTGCCGCTGTTTGTGGGGACGTGAATGCCCCCGGGGCGGGGGGGTGGCGATGGAAATTCATCTGCTGGGTCACATTAGCATTGCAGCCTGGCAGTGACGCCGTCCACGTGTTGGTGCGCACTTCACGTGTATTTGTGTCCAGGGAATACAGTCATAGGGCCCCAGGAAAAACTAGCCTGACTGTAGAGGATCAATAGCTGATGTCTGGTGAAGACTTCATATGGCAGGTAGAAAAAAAAACATCCATCCATCCATCCATCCGTCCATCCATAACTGCTTATCCAGTACAGGGTCACGCTTTATATATAAAGATAACGGCGAGCTGAGATATAAAGATCATGTTAAGCTGTTTGTTGAGCTGTGGTATTGTTACCCTGTTGTCTCTCAGTGTCACTCATGTGGGACTCAGGCCTGTCACTGCTGGATTGTATTCAGGGCAAGGTGTGACAGGGTGTGACAGGCGGATGTCGGGGCACGTGGGAGAGTGACAGGCCTCACCACCCCGTCCGGTTTGTTCACTTCTCTGGCAGCATCGCCTTTGGTTTCCACCTCTCCGCCTCATTGCTTGTTTGTAAACAGGCCACAGCGGTTTTGTGGCGCCCCCCCCACTGCAAGGCTGCCAGGGGTAGATCAGCAGCCCTGCGCACCCGCAGAAGAGCCGAGTTTCACGGGGCGGGGCGCAGCACGGAGCGAGGATCTTTTCGCTAAACTAGCTGAGCCTCCAAACAGCCTCTCCGCTACAGAGACCGAAAAGGCGTAGAAATACGAACGGGACCAGAGGGGCCTGGCGTCGATCTGTTTGTATAGTTGATATTTCCATGCTGTTAAATAAAAACAGCCTATTTTTAAATAGCATTTCAAATGAATTTGCATTGTTTAGTGTCTGCCTGAAGATTTATGCCCGCGTTGTGCTGGTGTTGCGCGTCTGTGTCCCAGGTGGGCTTCCAAGGCTTGCTTTTCCTCTGTGGTTCTGAAGAGAAATTCCTCACAGACGGGGGCCCCCAGACCCCCAAATATGGAGGGCCGTGTGTTCGCCTGTCCTGTTTTTTTGGTGTCCCTTATTACTTATTGTGCTGGCTGTTTCTCCCTATTCGCCAGCATTTTCAATAAGCTGTATTTTTATTTCATATCACAAGTAATTGATTTGTGCTAATTGAATCCTGGAGATTTGGAGCAGAAATCTACACATGCCTAGCCAGTGGTCGGGGCCCCGATGCGTGCCAGTCTGCTCTCAGTGTGACTCTCCTTTCCCTGACAAGTAGCAGTTTACAGATGCCCGCATTTCCAGAGCCGTCGCGGAATGTGCCGGAAAGATCCGGCCCGCTGGGCCACACTCATGACAGACCCACCCCCCAGTGCGGGAGGTCTGCCCGAGACTGGTGACAAGTGGCAATTATATCTGTGTGTTCTTCCTGGAATCCGTCAAGCACACGTCTTTTAAAAAGGGTGAAAAAAATCTCCCCAGGTATTTCAGTCTGTCATGTGCCATTTGTGGGGCCCAAATTGGAATGGTGCTTCCGGGACAGGTTCAGCTCTCTCTGCCTGCAAGGTGTGTGTGTGTGTGTGTGTGTGTTTGTCTGTGTGTCTGTGTGTGTGTTTTGGCTCTGTCTTGGGCTATGCTGCATTATTTAGCCACAATGCACCCCCCCCCCGAGGACTTGTCGATATGCTGTGACCGAAGCAGCCAGGAGGAGAATTTGTGAACACGCTGTTTTAATGCGATGTGCTGAACCCCCCCCCCAGCGCGCACATGCGACGGGCTCCCGCGGTAGACCGCAACCTTTTCATTTTAATTCCTGATAATTATTTTAATGCAGGCAGCGTGCTGGTGTTGTCTTGCTCTGAGATGTGGTTCTTTCTTCCCTGTGCTCATGAAGCCTCCGCTGGCATGTCGAGGGCCCTAATGACGACGGCGGTGACGGCCGCTTGTAGACAGGGCTTTTGATCACTAGAGAACGAGAGAGTAAGTACCTAATTAATAGTCAGATTAACAATTAATTCATAAAATGAGCGGATTAGGGCACTTGGAGTGCGTCTGTTTTTGAAGCGTTCCGGTTTCAGGTCAGTGATTTTTGTGCCGTTTGTCTGTGCTGCTTAGGCACTGCACATATTGGCTGTCACGCCCTGACATTGCCTGGCATTTCCCGGCATTCCGGGCATCACCAGCCTTTGCATGTGCCAGCTTTGCTTATGTGACCGCCATGTGACCCCCATGTGACCTTGTGCAACCTCGCCTTTTCCATTCCATGGCTTTTATTCACCCTAATGGAATTCGCTCGTAAACTCTGGAAGTCGTGCCTTTCTCTCATACCTACACACTGCAGCCCACAAGACACCAAAAAAGCACACTTAATCTTTTCATTAGTCGCATAATTAAACTTATTTATTTCAGCACCTTCCCATTATGGAGAGGTCATTAAGGCATAATTACTTTGCCCTCCTTACCGATTGGCAGAAGAGAAACAAATGTTGTCTGACAACAGCCCCCCGTAATTCCCGCATCATGGCAAACCTTCCTGCGCCCAGTTAGAAGATTAGCGAACGGCGTTGTGATGGATGTGCCTTGTCCTGGCACGCAGGGGCTTAATGCACGGATAATGCGTTATTCGTGCGCGGGATACGGCTGCGTGCAGCGGAATCCCTATTTGTTTACCGCGGCAGGCGTTCGAGCGTGGCCCGCGCAGCGCCGTCCGTGACGGCGGAACCGTTCTAATTGCTGTGTTTTATATTCTTGTCAGCGAGAGTCCTGGGCGGGGCCTCGTTAGAGCGTGGGCGGGATCCGGCCTCTTGTTAACCGTAATTGCGCTCGCTTGGCGGTGTGTGGCCGGCCGCGGAGGGGGCAGGCCAGCGCTCTTCCAATTTGGGGGAGTCCGGGGGGGGGGGGGCCGTGGCTCACAGCGGTGCTTTCATTAGCCGCAGCGAAGTTTTCCCTGCGATTATCTAACGTGCAGCAAAATGCGTTTTTTTTTTTTTTTTTTTTTTTAAGTAAGGGGAAGGAAGAGGGTTAGGGAAGAAGAGGGAGGAAAAGGTGAATATACAGACAGGAGATGAATTATTCAGAAGGGCTCATAAGTCATATGCTGGGCTGCGGCTTTTATAATGCAGATGGGACGTAACGGTGAGCTCCCCCCCCCACTCCACCTGGGAAGGTGTCGCCTCCCCGCTTATCGGACAGCCCCACGCCCACGGGGGTGGGCGTGTGGGGGAATCTGGGGCCCCATTGCAAAGAGCAAGGAGCCTCTCCAGTGAGGCGGGGGTATTCGGCATAGAGAGTCCATGCAGCCCAAGTGTGGCCCATGGCATCTGCGGCTGTTACCTTGTTAGCGTGATGTGCTCTGTAAATGGCCACCTAAGTCTGTCACACACACTTAGCACACTGGAAGTTTAAGACCACATTTAAGTGTTAAGTTACCTGACATCATGGGCAATTTGAGATTTTTTTTAGTAGTCGGGGATCATAATTCATACAGTGGGGCCAACACTATCGTTAGCCAATGATATGATTTGAATAGGTGAATGACAGGCGATGGGACACTCTGGGGGCCAATCAGCTTTCAGCTCTGCCCATGCATGTGCCACTTCCTAGCATAATGACCTGTCTTCACGTACAGGAAGTCTTGCTGACCAGAAGATGCTGGCGAGCGACGTTGTTTTAAAAATGACTTCACCCCTACAGGTCAGCCTGAGCCTCTGGACCTAGGAGTTGGCGAGGGAGAGAGCGGAGCTCTTTTGCGGGGCCCCCCCACGTGGCCCGAGAAGCAGGCTGTCTCCCACAGGGTGCAGCGTAAGCTGCGCTCCGTCGGCAGGGACAGAGGCCGCTCTGCGGGCTCCCTGCCAGAAGGTACGACAGAGCACTGGTGTGTTTCTGTGTCAGTGCGTCTGCGGTGCGTCTGCGTGTGTCTGTGGTGCGTCTGCGTGTGTCTGCGGTGCATCTGCGTGTGTCTGCGTGTGTCTGCATACGTCTGCGGTGCGTCTGCGTGTGTCTGCGTGCGTCTGCAGTGCGTTCGCGTGTGTCTGCGTGCGTCTGCGTGTCTGCATGTGTGTGCATGTGCATGCATATCAATGCATGGCCTAAAACGCAAAAACCTCATAACATGGAACATTACGGGTAACGTGGGAAGAGGGCGCCCTGATCTCCTCGCCGTCAGCCAAACGCCGCGGACCTCCGGGCATCGGCACGGCCACCCCTCTGGCACCGTGCGCATGTGGCCGTCTCTCTAATTATCCGCACTCTCATGCGTGCTGTTCGGAGGTGCCCGGGGATGGCGCCCTCTCCCTTGGCCTCCCTGCTGCTTTGCCATCTATTTCGGGCCCTTGGCGGGGACTCTGTAACAAGCCCCCCCCCCTCTAACGAGGGCCAGCGGCGATGGCTGGGAGATTATTGGCGGTCACCTGACGTGTGACCTTTTAATGAGGCCAAAGACAATGGGGCCACGTGCTGGGCTGTCATCGGCATCGCGAGTACCGTGTGCTGTCATTAATGGTAGCCTGACCGCCCCCCCCGCTGCCCTTGCCAGGCTGTTCCTCACAGGCTCGCCTTCCCAACACAGACGATCCATTCCCAGATAATAGACTCGGAGACTTATTGCCATGTTGTGTTTTTATCGTTCTCAGCAGGCTAACAGATGTTGCCCGCCGTGTAGCGCCTGTGAGGTCGAGCTCGAGCGCTTTCCCGTGTAATGCATTAGCATGTGACGTGCGCGCACAACGCTCTGTTGACAAGCTCTCTCAATTCGTCTGGGAGAAAAATGCGCGCTGGTAACACTTCTGCATAACTAGCTCTCCGGGAAAGGTGATCCGCTGGGGGGGAGATTGCCGGGAGATTATGGCGGAAGCTGCTCCGGGACTCAGCGTTTCGGGGGGAAACGGCAGTAAATAAATCATAACCTCTTAACACTCCACATCTTGCTTTTAAAACCCACACTGTTTGCCCATCTGTGTGAGTGCAAGTAATAAATTTAACAGCAGTTTATTTACTTATTAATCTTTATTGCAGTGTTTGCTGCTTAAGACTGACCCATGGGCAGAGGGCTGGCTCTAACTTGTCATGTGCCCCAGGCAAAGCCGTACTTGGGGGCCCCCCCCCCCCCCCCCCACCTAAACAACAGACGATCGTCTCACTTCCTCTGCAGAGCAGGTTATTCCAGGGCCCTAGGCTACCGCCTGTTCAGCCTATAGCCAGAGCCAGCCCTGCATCTGCAGTGCAGACGCCCGCTACAGCCTTCTCAGGCCTTGCATTTGCTTCGGTAGCTTTGCCACTTTCTTGCGCGTGTCATATTTTCACGACCCCCTACTAACCCCATATCTTACCACTCTGGCACACTCTCACATCTGCTCACGCCTGCCCGCATGTGTGTGTGTGCGTGACTGCATCCTCGTCTACAGATGTAGCTGCATGCTTACTGATGCCTGTTCTGGGTCTGGCAGCATGCTGTGCATCCCTGGTGCTGGCCTGTCTCTTCTGCCGGTGTGCAGAGCTGTGTCTGCACCTGTTGGGGGCGCTCTCTGATTGTGTATGCCCAGCGTGCCACTCCTGCTGTCCGGACTGTGGCCAATGTTGTGCCCTGTGCCACGAGTCCACCCAGGATCTGCACTGCCCTGTCCACTGCCACGCGGTCCTCACCGGCCCTGGCTGTGAGTCGGCCGAATGCCTGGAGATCTGCCTCGAGTGCGCCCAGCTGTGCCATCGCGGCTAGCGTAGACACTTCCTGTAAGTTAACGTGCTAAGCCATGCTACGCTAACGGCTCTCCTACCAAGGCTAGCGTAGGCACTTCCTGTAAGTTAACGTGCTAAGCCATGCTACGCTAACGGCTCCCCTACCAAGGCTAGCGTAGGCACTTCCCGTAAATGAATGTGCTAAGCCATGCTACGCTAACGGCTCCCCTACCAAGGCTAGCGTAGGCACTTCCCGTAAATGAATGTGCTAAGCCATGCTACGCTAATAGCTCAGCCAGTAAGGCTAGCGTAGGCACTTCCTGTAAGTGAATGGGATAAACCATGCGAACAGCTCATCCACGACTAGCGTAGGCTCATCTCATAACTTACCAAGCTCAGTCAGGCTGTGCTAACAGCTTAGCCACCAAGGCTAGCAAGACTCATCCTGTAAGTCAGGGGTGTCCAGTCTTATCCGCAAAAGGCCGTTGTGTATTCAGGTTTTCGGGATAACCATTTTACATCAGCTGTTCAAACCCAGGTGTGAGGACTCCTCAGCTAATTAGTAATCTAATTAGTTAGTTGCAGCGAAAACCTGCATGCACATCGGCCTTTTGCAGATGAGATTGGACACCCCTGCTCTAATTGAACAGGCTAAGCCATGCTGTGCTAACCGCTCTGCCACCGTGATCCGGATGATTTGGAGTAAACAAAGAATCGTAACACAACTCTAGCCCACTAGTGCCCTGCTCTTGTGAATCCTTGTGAGGTAACACGCTCTTTATGTTTCGCGTATGCATACCTCTTCCCAGCAAACTGCTCAGTGGTTACAGGTTATTAATCAACTCCATCAAAAAATTTGTTGATTAAAAACATTTTTAAAGAATAAAAATGAATGTTCATAAAGTCCGTTTTATGTGTATGTTTCCATGGTGACGTGATCAAAAAGCTTCCGATTGGTGAGTTGCCTTTGTTCCTCTCTGTGTCCTATGTGACGTTTAGCTGTGGGGAAGTTTAGCTGTTGGCTGTGTTGTTTTGTCGTTTCTCTGCTCCACCACACTGCATGATCGCTTTGGCCACTCGAGAAAACGCAGCCACTGTCTGAAGGTGTCTGCAGCGCGGCCTGCTGTCACATAGCGGCTCTACGTCAGCTGGTTCCCCGTTTGATGTTGGCCTTTGAGTCTGTCGGCACGTCTGGGGTAGTTCCCCGGCGCTGCCCTCACTGCTGGCCTGGCCCTTGGGAGTTGGGGTGCGATCACCGCAGCGCCTTCCCCCACATCGCCGATGTCCGTGCGCCCAGCTCCGCTTTATAGATCCGTGCGATGCACACCGACCCGCTGTCTGCTCTTGAAGGTTCCAGCTAATCAGAGCTGATGAATTATACATCCAAGTGAATAGCTGAAATAGTGAAGTACATAATGTTATTTATTTATATAATTTTCATTGTATGAATTAAATATTGTCAAGTTTAGTCTTGTAAGCTTCTTCGAAGTTTTTTGGAATTTTGATCAAGTTTCATCTCCTGTTTGGTTGCATTGCTGTTATGTTATTGCTGTCAGGATTAGCAGTGAAACGCCCAGACTCTGCACGCATCGCTTGTGGATGAACTCCAGTGTCCACGTCTAAGCTGTGCACACTTGTCACATATGACTCCGAGGCAGGAAGAGGAAGATGCTCTTTTCCTCGCTTTTCTGGTTTCTGGAGCGCTGGATGATGCATGATGGCGGGGGGCCTGAGGATTCCTTGTGAAAGTGATGCTAATGCTAATGCACGGGGTGTAGTGCACGCATGCAGGGGTGGGCCCCTTTGCCTTCCCTATAGAGCCATATCCTGCATGTGGGTGGGGAAGTGGGCGGGGACTTCGCAGTGATGGGCGGGGCTTTCTGGGGCACTGCGAGGGGCAAATCTTCTTGCCAATATTATTATTGCCAAGAATAAATGGTCCTCAACATCCACCCTCCCCCAGGAAAGGGCAGGGAATGTTTCACTCGGGGGGCCTCTGGCCAAGCCTCTCTGAGAAGTTTCCCTCGCTCTTGAAATGTGGACAAAGGCGGATGGGTCTGTCTGTCTGTCTGTCTGTCTGTCTGTCTGTCTGTATGTATGGCCCGGGAAGGATCCCTCTCAGCACCCAGGAGGCAGTAATTCACCATCGCGCTAAGAAGCCACGCAGAATGTCTAAAAAGAGGTTAAATGTTAATCAGGAGAGAGGAGCAGGCGGCGCGGCAATCTGCTGGTGAAATTCGGGCCTTGGTTAATCAGCTTTGCATGATCAGCCTGTGCGTTGGCATGATAATGTCACCATTACGGCGGGATCTGCTAATCAGTCCCTCAAGTGGAATTCATTCCGTTTGAAATTCTTTGGGCTGGTGATTCTTTTCCTCCCCCTCTCCAACAACCCCCCCCTCCCAGAACACACCCCCTCCCCAATTGTACCCCTGTAGCATACCCACTAAGGATTGGATGTCATTGCTGTTGGGTCTCCTGGGCAGGTTGGGAAGAGGTAGACTCCTGTACGCTCCCTTGGCATGGCTTTCCTGGCATATTGGCTGCGCTGCCTCTGATTGGCTCACACGCCTGCCAGTCAGCCTTTGCCCCGCCCAGTTCAAAACTAATATTTGACCTTTTATGACCTGCAGTTAAACTTCTCGTCTCCCCTATAGAATCGTCCATCCGGCCAGTTACAGGGTGTGGTTACGTGCCGAGGCCGCCCCGGAAGCCTGTCCCCTTAACGCTGCTCTGTTCTGTCCCCGTGTACGGCATGCGGGCGCAGACTGCTGCGTGCACTGCGTCCTGGCCTGCCTCTTCTGCCAGTTCGACAGAGTCTGCGGCTCCTGCCTCTTCTTCTGCTGCTGTTGCTTCCGCTGCCGCCGTTGCTGTGAGCCCGGTCCCGGCGACCGCTCGGACGGATCCGACTGCACCTGCGGCTCTCTCTTCGGCCTGGTCGGATCCACGGAATGCCTGGAGTTCTCCAGGGATTGCTGTGGGATCTGCTTCCCCACATAGGGGCAGTGGGACCTTCGTGGTCAGCCTCTGGGCTCCAGCGCATCCTGGCCTTCTGGACTGGCTAAGCTCTGCCTGATTGGACGATTCAGGAAGGGACCGGAGGAGAGTCCCACAGGGAGCAATGCTCTTCAGAATAGGCGGTATTGAAATGTCTTTTTAAATGGCAGTGAAAATCTTAGCATATATGCTGTTCTAACAGGGATTTTTGCTTCTCGATTAGAGATGTACCCTGAAGCACTGTTAACATCCAGCCATTTTCACCTTAGCCTGATAGTAGTAAGGTGACTGTCATATAAGGCTTTCTGAAAGCATCTCCTGTTATGACTTTAGCATTGCGGGTTTCCTTGTCTGTACCCTTCAAACCTTCACTTCTGAGCAGTAGCGCCCCCACCTGTATGCCAAAAATACACGTTGCGGCTTTGGGCTTGTTTTTCTGCAAAATTGATCCAGGGCAATGCCAAACTCGGCCCATGGGTATCCTACATACCGCGAAAACTATAACAGGGAAATTCACACACATACAAAGGAGAACATGGTGTACAACAGTATTTCACATGTCCAAAATATCCCACATGAACAACAACATTTATGAATACAAAAATAAACCCGCAATGCATGCTGGGGCACTGACGGCCACGCCCACCCGCGCATCACTGTTGTCATACACTACCATGAACGAGAATTCTACAGGTGCCTCTGAGTGATGATTGATTATCATTTGGCTGTGATCTGTTGTATGCTAGGCCTCATAACCCCGTTTTCAGTGGAAGGACATATGCAGCACCGAGGCAACAGCTTTATTAATGAGAGGAAGTGGAACTTTAGCCGAACTGTGTAGGGTCACAGTTGGCCTGGACAGAACATATGTTTCTTTAAGCTGCTAACCCGAGGCTGGCTTTAGGTGGCACACTCCCCAGTCCGATCGCTCCCCTGTAATAGATGCTGGAGTTTCACCTCGTCCTCATTGTTAGAATCGCACATGTTATTTTCTGTAACATTGAGCTGCCTTTTTGAAGTGGGCTGAGTGCTTTGATTTCTCTGAACAGTACTTAGACTGCGGAGTGTTTATCGGAGGCTCAGCGCTTTGATAGTGACATCTGTTTAATTACTCGCAGTACGCACTTAACCCAAACCGAAATGGTCCCCGGAGTATTTTTTTCTAGTTTTTTTTATTTGTTGCCAGATGTATTTACTTATTTGTGTTGCGCGGCACGAGTAATGGCGATTAAAAGCGCGCTCGTTAGGACGTGGAAGTGATATTAATTACCCACTCGTGCTGCCTGCCGCAGCCCCGGCCTACATAAGCGGCTTTACTGATTACGGGCAAATGAATTATGGCACGCAAATAGGCAGAACCCCAACCCAAACCCTGCGCAGGACGCCCAGGACTTCCACACGCGGAATCCGCGATTCCAGTCCGCCGCGTGTCTAAATATGGGGGACTGGTTCAGAAATTTAGGTCACTGGGATATTAATAGCAGCCAATTAGAGGTGCTTAAAGTGCTGAGGTGGCCTTTGACACACGGGGGACCTCATTTTCTCTTTGCTTGGCACCTTGGGAAGGTTGTACCTGGAGTGGAGAGCGTTTGGGGGCCTTTTCTCATTTGTGTACAGAAGAAACCCATGTTATTCTTATTTTATTTTTTTTAAAACAATGAGCTCCGTGTGGAATTTCTGTTTAATCTTACAAGAGATTATTCCTTGGTAACTTTAGGAACGTCTGGTAATTGTCTGGTTATTTTCTTTCATTTACACGTGGCAAATTTCTGTTCATTTTTAACTGGATAGCTTAACAACTGTTTATGAAATAAAACATGTGAGAAAAAAGCTTTGAGTTTCTTACACTAGTATGAATGTAGGGGGTTTGGTAAGCCAGGCCAAGCTATTGCCTTACTGGTGTGTGTGTGTGTGTGTATGTGTGTTTGCGTGCGTGCATTTGTGTGTGTCTCTGTGCGTGCATGTATTTTTTTTTCATTTCCTGTAACAGGTAATAAGCTAAGTATCCAAATATGTAATATTATTTATTGACATTTGTGTACATTCATTTCATTAAGAAATTTCACTTGGTACAGTCTATGGCTGCGGTTTCCTTATGGTTATCTTTGGAACATTGGGATGCACGTATCCAGCCTTGCCTTTGAGTCCTGGTTTTCCGTATCGTGCCTCACTCTGGCCAAGCCGTTCCACCATGAGATTTTGACCAATCGGGGTTCTCAGGGGAGTGGCCTTTGAGTCGCGAGTACACCGTGACATGTGTTCCGGCCCTGCACCATCCTCACTGGGCTGAACTCCAGCGGGATTCTTAAACCCCATGTGAGATGACCTCACTCCAGGACTCACTGAATCGCATCGCATGTAGGAATCTAGCAGCACTTGCTAATGTTATACTTTATTATTAGAACTTCTTTTTAAATCCTTTCATCAGTGAGGCTTCAAGCTTTCAGGGATCCTGATGTTTCTCCACATGAAATGTACCTGCCCTTTGTAGTCGGTGTGGTGTCCCTGTTTTTATGGGGGAAGTGATCTCGTTACACTAGGGGTTAGTGATTTAATGAAACACACACCTGGAAAACACAAATTCCTTTAAATCCAGGCACGTGATAAATTTAGCCTTGGGACCTCACCAGCAGTAGGCAGTCAATGCTTGAATTCACAAGTAAGTGCTGTAATTAGAGTTTATAGAGTTGTCTGTTTTTTTAATGTGAAATACATTGACCTTCAACCTCTGGGGATTGGTCCTAAGCCCAATGCTACAGGGGTGGAGCCAGCAGTGGCCGACCCTAGAATTACTAAAATTGTTGTCATGTGTGTGTGCTCTTTCCAACATAGCAGTCTAGCATTCCACAGAGTGGTCTCAAGGTACCTATTTTGAGGTGCCTCTATGGCGCCGCCCTGCTGGGTCACTTTGGCCTTTCATTTAACCCTGCGGTGGCCCTGCTTGGCACTCCCCATATTTGCCCCAGTAGGCATTTTCAGTCCCTTCATATTTCCAGCCTTGCTACTTTTTCGAAATTATCGTCTTATTTCACTAATGGCATCAGAAAATATGCCCCAAAAGTAAAGCTCTTTAATCACATGGCAGGTTTAAAAAAAAGAAAAAGAACGAGGAAGAAAACATCTCCAGGTGAGTATGCTGTGACCTTTTGCAAAATCACCCACCTTTATCCTTCTAATCAATTCACCCTGTTCCCTTATGTGCAAGTACTCCTAATTTTGTGATTAAGACAATTCCATTGTTTCTGTTTTCAGTCTGGAGGAATATGCCTGTTCTTACACCCGAGGTCATTTCCCTGACAGTATTAAATAAGTCATTAGAATGTCGTTAAAACTGCCTGGCCCCCTGCCCCCCGCCTGTGGCCCCCACCTACAGGGAAGAGCACATACATTACAGATACCCCCCTCACTGTTTATCTGATGGGGAAATTAGCTTTAATTTGCCTGCTCATAGGTGCCTATTTGCATTATTATCAGTCTGTGTGTCGACAAACCTACACGTTTAAGCTGTTCTGCAGCTTTTATAATATGCAGATTTCTCTCTTTTCATTTAAGAAATAATTTATTTTGTTACGTTCTCTGGAAAAATATGCTGTGTGCTGACATTCTGTGCAGAGTTTTCCGCTTCCTGGTGCCCATTGCATTCCGGGATTGGCTCCAGACCCTCTGTGACCCAGTATCAGAGGGATTGATAAATTACTGTATCAGTGGAAAGAGAGGACAGGCGACAGGGCCCTTTGATTTTATGGGTGTTTTTGATAAAAACAGCGGGCAGGCACTCAAAGTTCATGTCCCCGATTCGACCCTTTGCGTCCCCCTCGACGTTTCCTGAGTTGGAAACAATAGGAGCGGATTTTTCTGTGGGGTAAATGGTCCAGCTCGGGCAGCGTCGCTCCTGGTTGGTGAGCTCATTCGGAGGTCCCCCTCTTCCACGTCGAGCGTGTGAATAACCTATTTCCCAGGCCGGCTGCTCATAGCCAGCATGGAGAACCTCATGTCGTGTGCTTCCTGGTGTATAGCTCAGCGTCTTTGCAGTGTTTACGTATGGAGCAGGAGTGCAGGTATGTGTGCAGGTCGGACAGACAAGCAGCACCTTTTCCCTTTTTGAAGTACATTTATTTTCCTTAAGATGCTGATTTTATTAACCGCCCGTGCATCATTTCTGCAGAATCGTGTCGCGAGTCATTTTCAGGACGCAGCTACAGATGTGTGTTTTCTAAGCAAAGTGTCCCCCGATTTCATGTTAACATTTTTAATATTTAAAAGCCCACGTGCCGGCGCCCTTGCAGAACACCTCGCCGGCGTTTAATCTCCCCGTTACCCGGAGGCAGGCCACACGAATGTGGCAGCGCCTAAACCGCCGTGCCGACATCCCGAACGGAGCAGGACAGCAACGGGTTGCGAGTTCAAAGCCTCTGACAGTGTTTTTCTTTTTTTTTTGTTCTCTCATGTCTCAGGTGACAATGCACCTGCGTTTGAGAAGAAGGGAGAGAAAAGACAAGGAGGGAAATGCGGGGCGGGGGGGGGGGGGGCTTTAAGAATTATGGACTTTTTTTAGGCTGGCGTCTTTTTCATGCTGTGCTAGATGCATGAAAAAAGCCCCGCCAACGCTGCACTGTGGT
>JAODKM010000058.1:23125027-23155425 GCA_026780845.1 Petrocephalus sullivani
ATACGCCCCTCCAGCTGGGGATTCCCGTGCACGCTGGATTTAAAAGGAGATGGAGGGAAGGGCTGGTCACACGCCCCGCCCCCCCCCCCCCCCCCCGCACGGGGGGGGGGACACAACCACAGGGAAGGGGCCCCCCCGGGGGTTTTTTTCGCCCCCCCCCCCCCCCCCCCCCTCGTCAGAGCTGGGGGCTGGTGGGGCCTGACCTTTACTTCTCAGAGCTAAGCTTGGTGTTGATCCAGCGGCCCGGCAAACAGTGCCCCCCCTGCCCCCTGCCCCACGGAGGTGCGCCCTGCTCAGTGCACTTCGCAGCATCTCCTGCTTTAAAGTGAGATTACATTGATAACACAGAAAAAATGTCCATAATGCATTCATGACACTGTTGTTTTATCTTGGCCTCATTAAAAGTCAAATAGCGATAGTTATGAGAACGTTGCACAGGCAGTAACATGAATGGGACGTGTGCGTGTGCGTGTGCGTGTATTCGGCTGACCTCGAGAAGGCATGGCTGCTGGTTAGTCACGTGATCGGATATTTTTTCTCCTTTTTTCCACTGTCCTAATAGATCAATTTCTCTATATAAATTCGCCTCAAACGAGCTGATTAAACAGCACAGTGTCTCTGCGTTGAGAGGCCCATTAGACATTTGTGACAGTAAATTACAGCACATTTACAATCCAAATGAAATTTCATAAGGGAGGGATATTGGGAACCGCCCTGTCCGTCTTCCAGCCTCTCTGCCAACGTCTTTGTCTCTCGCCTGACAAGTGCATCACCGCCCCCTGTGGCTGACTACGGCTCCTGCAGGGTCGAGTCAGTTGTCCATTCTTTTGCCGGTGTGCTGAATCTCTGCCACTGTCTCCACAGTGAGTCAGACCCAGCTCTTCCCGTAACATTTCACCCGTGGGGGCGTCTTTGCGTCTTTCCACCCAAAAGGGCGGGACACCCACCTGGCCGCCACCCCTCTCTGGCTCACTTTTTTGTTGCCTTTCGCCTCCTAAATAATGAATCATCCAATCAATTTCTTTTTCTTTGTTTTGGGCCCCAGAGCCTGGGGTGTGTTGAAGTCGATCCGCTACATCTGAAGGGCCGGCATTACCCCCCCCCCCTCCCCCAAACCTCACATCTCCATGGTGGGTCCGGAGCAGGCCTTTACAGTCAAGCGCCCCACTTTCCCAGAAAGGGCCGTTCAAAGATTTCTGTTAGGCCTGTAATTTCTCAACAAGGCAGGTACGGCAGCCGCCCGCGTGATGAACCAGGCGAGAACGAGACCCGTGCAGCCGAATCGATGTCAAGTGGGGGGGTGCCATGCCCAGGAGTACCTGGGCCTTTCTTTAAGCAGTGGTAAGTACAGCACCCCTCCTCCTGATGCATCTCCCATATCGTTTGCAAACTATAGCAGTCAGAAGCTCGGTGAAATTCGAAGGTGCAGGTAACGCGTGGATTGCAGTTAGCGGTTCCCGATTAATGCTGGCGAGTTTCCATGACGTCTTAGCCATGCTTGTACCCAAGCCTGTGTTTCATGCCTTGCATCGTGGTTCAAGGAAGCTTCTGATTTGAAAATATCCGGCTCCCTCTGCGAGAAGTCGGCAGGCGACGTTCTCTCCACGCAAGCGGCAGCATGCTTCCGAAACCGGACTTCAAGCACGAGTGTCAGACTTTACACTGCTTGTTTTCTTCACTGGGATGGTTTCCATGCCAACCCTCCGGAAAAGACGGCCTCTGGCGTGGCTCGGGAATGTTTCCTCCAAAAGGTGTGGCTAGTTTTCGCCATGGGCCATCGGAAGAAGACAGGAAACCGCTTTTAGGGGCAATTTTGTTTGGTAACACAAAAAATTTGACAAACGAGAGGTAGGATCATACAGGCCATCTTCACTGCAGATGTACTGACGGGGTTAAACTGTGGGGGATTATGTTTATTGTTACAGTGAGTCCCATTCTCTGAGGCTGTCTCTAACAAAGTTATAGACTCCTCAGCCTGATACCAACATACCTGACACAAACATGGCTGACACAAACATGACTGACACCAACATGGCTGGCACCAACATGGCCGACACCAACATAGCCGACGCCGACATTAGCGCTACTTGAAGGTACAGCTCCTCATATGATGATAGTACCTGAAAGGCTGAGAGGGACCATCCTGAATCTCAGGTAAAAATTGGGGAATCCATGTGAATGTTGCCCCATGCCAGGTCTCAATTTACATGCAACCATGTGGTGATCCCAAAGCTGCCTCATACCACCCAAAAAGAAATTGAAGCATAACCCACACAGCGCCTTCCATGCTCCTGTTAAAACTTCATGCCCGTTATTCAGTGCTGCGAGTCATGTGATCACCTCCGCCATTGCCAACTGAAACTGGACCCACCTTTGGATCAAGTACATTGTTAACAGAAGTTTGGCTGGTTTCAAATTCATTACTGTGTCTGGAATATGCATACAGTATACATTCACAGTGTACAGCACAAAAACATATTTGTTGACATTTAAACACATGATTTGTAAATTACTAGAGGTTGCCACATCATGTGAAATTCAGAAATACATTTTTTAATTTTATATAGATTTAAGACAATAAAATAATTTTGTGTGCAACGTTTTGAGTAGTGTAGTGATTCTCAATACCACTTGAATATAGAATCTTTATGACATTAATATAAATGTGTGTACAATTTAAACTAAAGTTTTAGTTCATCGGATCAAATATTCAAAGTTCCTTCCAATGCTTCAGTGGGGAGCTCTGTGTCATTCCTTGAAAACTAGGAATAGTAAGGAAGAAATCAAAAGTTATTTACATGATTGGCCTTTTAATCAAATCACCCATGTATACATCTTATATTTGTTATTATTAAATTTCAATGAAGTGAACTATATATAACACTGTTACAGAATATCATTAACCTAGTAGCGTTAACCTCCACAAATAATTAACAAAGTGTTATTAAAAGAGGCAATTAAACTGCAGTGTAAATCCTGTAGTGTGGGACGTTTTATTGCTTTGCTCCCTTGGGTTGATTGCAGTTATCACTGCCACTCTTCCATACTTGCATTAGCTGCCTATACTGAGTTCTCTATTATTTTTAAGAACTGCAAAGAGGTGAATTTCCTCCAAAACAACTGATCTCAGCGAATAATGACCAAGATAATGAGTGACGTAGGCAAAGAGCAAGTGCGATTTGCAAGTGCTTCCCAAAACCATTCGAGATTCCAGAATTAACAAACAACCTTTAAATAGAGGTTGGCTCCTTCCCAGCCTCAGTATGAGAATGCCAATAACAGACTGACAGTAACAGGAACACCAGTCATATGTATTTTGGATACATGCAAATATAAAAAATAAAGGTTACATTTTCTGTGAAGTCCATATTCATAAAGCCTAATAACTGTTCTTAAAACAGTTGTTATAAGTATTATAAACACGGCTATACATATTTATGAAAAGGCATAACACAGTATAACCTTGTCTCTCATGCATTATGAATGTTTTATGAAGGACTCATCTATAATGCACTATACATACCTTCATAATGCATTATAATGGTAGAGTATAAAGTATAAGCATTAAGGAAGCTTTGTGCTGCTTTATGAAGGTATTTATAATGCATTATAGATGAGACCTTCTTAGAGCATTCATAACGCATAATACACATGACTATAACATGTTATGCCTTTTTATAAATAGTTATAGCCTGGTTTATAATGCTTTATGAATGTATTATAATGCATTATGAAGGTAAGGGTAATGCAGTAAAATGACTGCTTTAAGTTAAGTGTTACCAAAAATGACTAATTTGAAAATCAATGAAAGCTGCCAAAGTAAATGAACCTATTTGTATAAAATACGTACATGCCCTGAAAATATGATGTTGCTTGCTTGTAAAAAAAGCACAAAGATGAGCAATGAAGCAGCACTTCCCAAAAGAAGAGGAGGCCAAACGTGTGTTTTAACAAAATAATTTCTGCAACGCCATATAACCTTGGCAGCGCAATTACAGCCCAGCAGTATTCACAAGGAAATGCTAGCGCTCCCGAGACTTGTGCAGGCACCAGAGTCACATCTTCTGCAGGCCCAGAGCATGTTCCCCAGCAGTATGTGCTCTTTGGCGTGTGGTGGTATACCTCTCCTCAGCCACGGTTTGGGGATTCCACACTGGAGTCAGCAGGTATTCACTTAGAGGATGACTGATGTCTCCCAACAACCAGCCACCAGCAAACACACCATCCTATGCCATCTGACTCACTCCAAAGCTGGACCAGATATAAGCATCATGTGTACACCCAGGCCACTTGGAGACAATGTCTGTAAAATGTCCTTGAAGGTTGCATATAACCTGGACATTTAGGCTCAGTGCCAAGAGCCCTTTTCGACAGGCGCAGGTGGGATTCAGGAGGCTGCGAGTATGAAAAGAGTTGAGCATTCCATCCAATGGCATGGAAAAGAGTTTTCGTGTTATACCAGTCAGCACCACCAGGGGGGGAGGATGTTCTCCAGCTTAAATAGCAGTAAGTGGGGGCAGGAGACACTAGGAGTCCCTGAACGAGGGGGGCTAGGGGGCCCCACAGGGCCCCCTAGGGCCCAGGGAACAGTGAGATGGACAGCCACAGACAGCAGGCAGGAACAAAGTCAGCAAGCACGATGGGGAGCACAGGGCGTGCGGAGGTGCCAAAAAGGAGACCCTGACGTGGGCGAAGGCCTCCCACATGCCCGCGGCTCTATTCAGCAGGCAGAGGCACTGCAAGATCTTTGTTCAGTCAGCTTTCCAAAGTCAGATGAGCATTTCGGAGTTGACTCCACCCAACTTCAAGAGAGAAAGGCATCCCCTCGGAAGGGCGGAGGGCCACACCAGACTGAGATCTCAGAGAGATGCTATGCTGCTTGGCCATTTTATCATCTCCTCAGTCTGATGGCTATTGGCCTGTGCCAGCCAATGATATTCCCTCGTCTGGTGTCCGGCCTTAGTGAGCAGTAATCACATGTGCCGCTAACAGCCCGAGCCACAACGCCTACTGCGCTCTGACCCCTCCCTGGATCTGTGTAAGTGTCTAGCAATCCAGGCCTTAGCAGAGATGCAGACACGTCTCATCATGTGACTGGTGTCCATATGCTTCAGACTGAGCATGAGTAAAGGTTTGGAGAAGCGCAATCCTTCAAGCACGAAGCCCACCGCTGCTCCAGCAAGCTTAGAAGAAAGGCGTGGGAGATGTCTTCAAGCTGGCTGAGCTGGGAATTGTGGGTAAGTTAGGCCAGGAGATTGTGAAGCAGCTCTCACTTGATCTTTCTTTTGAGCAGGAGAAGAAGAAAAAATTCCTCACAGCTCTCTTGGTGACTTGGTAAACTCCTGGCAGGCTGAAGCATCGCATCTCACTGAGCAGCACTTCCCTCCCCAGGAAATGCCCTCCACGCAAATGCGTGGGTGCACTGGCCTGTCACATCTTCCCAGCAAGCTGCCTGCATCCCCCAACACTTCAGGTCTGCATGCAATATTTACTCAAGTCTGGGAGTGAATCTTCAAGGTCTGGTCATTTGAAAGAGCAGGCAAATCACTGATTGTCTCTTGTCCTCATAAAAGAGAATATTTTCTAGGACATGCTAAGAGACAGATCAAAACACGCTTTCTGAGGACTGACACTTGCAGTGGTACTGACGCGCTTTATGTGAGACTCATTAATAAAGATGCACCCCCGGGGGGAGAGACAGGAGAGAAAGTGTGTGTGTACAGAACTTTTCCCCCGTTTGAAATGTCAGGTGCAATTTCGGGGCTGTGATCTTCAGATAACAGCGTTCAATCACCCCCATTGTGCGGCTGTTTACCACGTCTCCATGACGATTGGCGTGTCAGCGACAGGTGTTTCTGTTTTAAAGACCGGTGTTGAAAGGGAAACAAAACCAGTCACAGCGTCTGTGAAGCTACAGCGTCTCTCTGCCTCGGAGTCGCGTCGTTTAGCTCCTTGCCGTGCAGATCACTGCCCCTCAAAGTGGGTGTGTGTTCGTGGCCCTCATCTTCAAGATTAGGATCTAATTTAATTAGCTAGCATTTCCTGCTTGGTGCTCTTAATTGTTGCTAAGTGATAGTTAGACACCATCGAAAGATTAGCATCATTTGATCGCTTATCAAAACTGCAAGCAGGAAGCCTCCATTTGGTTCTGGTGAAGCGTTAGACAGGCTTTGAGGATGTTTAAATATGTAATATAAACTCTATAAATACATAAATTTGCAGTTATTAGAGAATCCGTGACTGCATCGCAGCTGTCACCGCATGGCGGAGCGTCTCGCGCGTGTCGCTTCCTTCGCAGGCCATGTTTACGCTGAAAACAGCATGCTTTGTAAATAATGCAGGGTAATTTATGTGGCCCACAGCGCAGTTTCCCAGCGCCCGGGATGATAAATGTATTTAAACTTCCAGAGATAAAAAAGGAAACACTTACTTAGACTGTAGCTTTTAGTTAGCATATTAAATGTGTCAGCCCATAAAATGAAGTCTTGTAAACGCTTTCAATATTTATGTTTTCCTATTTGTCAACTAATGTCGGATGATGAATTAATGAACAAAGCTCTCAAATCGCTGGCTCTGAGAATCGTGTTTGCAGCACATTTATTTTTTAACAGCCCCCGCCCCACACATCAGACCCCCCCTTACACGAGAGTTTCGGGGGAAGTAAGCAGATAGTGTTGTTTCCTGGTATATGGTACTATTCACTCCTCATAATATATCAGCTTAGCATTTTCAAGCACCAACGTTAAAAAAGCCAGGACAGAAGCAGCAATTATCTCATTGGCAATTACCGCGGCGATGAGGAATTGTTGCTGATCTTCTGATCTAGATTATGAACGAGGTTATTACTTATTACTAGAGTGCACACTAAGCATCTATTACATTAGCACTGAAGCATAGCACATAGTGCATAAAGGTGCTAACAAGTGCTAAGGTTTTATTAACTTAAGTGCTTAGGAATACTTATGCACTACTAAAGTAAGTATTATAAGGACCTTATGTAAGGCCCCTAAAGTTACACCATTACCAAATAGGAGTGTTTGTACTTCATAATTTTAAACCTTGTGTGGTTTTGAATTCCCTCTGGGCCTCGGCTGTAGTACAGTCCCGACATCAGGAAGTCTTCATTACTGCTTCAACAGCTCTTAACCTTAATGATCTTTGATGAATGAGGAGATGCCCAGCACAGGAATGAACGTGCGGGATATCCCGCTGGAGTGTAATCTCACGAAAGGTGTCAACAAGAATGACAGGCTCACGTTCGCCGCCTTCCTGTCATTTTTGGCATACGCCTCCCTGTTCCCCAACCCTCAGGCCGCAGGAATTAAGCTAATTATTGGTGACGGGCAGCATTGAGTCAGAGATGAGCCCAGCTGGACGGAGGTCGCACTGAGGATGTGTGATCAGGCCTCACAGCTAGAGCGATGGGCACCTGGTTTACCTCCATGTAGAGTCATTAAAATTAAAGGTGCCTCTCTTCCATAGAGCTACATTTCTTCCCATGAAAGTCACGGCAAAAGCCACAGGATTTGAGTGCCACGTGAAAAGAAAATAGTATGCATCTTATAGTTGTAATTTTCATGTTTGATTGTAGTTTATGGCCTTTATCTACAGTACCTCACTTACCCCCTTTGCATGTATCAGCTGGGGGGATGTTTTCAAATTTTAAAAAGCCAGTTTTTGGGCTGCTGTTCCGAGAGATCAGGAGATGTCTGGTGCAAAACTCATTGAGGTTCTCTGTGTCATTTGGCGAAACTAAAGTCAAAGTATCGTTATCGTCATCTTCAGCTGTATGAGCCAAGGGTCATTGAAAATGTGTCTCATTGAAAAAATCATGTGTGTGTAATGATTATGAGGCCATTTATGCCCAGGTTCATAGACATACATGACACAGGCGTACATTGGCCATAGGTCATATCCATCTAACATAAACATCACATGGACAGTATATCACACTCTAAGACCATAATGCACTTCTTCCTCGGTCCTGGCACATGCATGTGGGGTGTCGGAGGAGGGCCTTCTGCATTGTTAGCCTTTTCATTAGGCCTTGTGGAGAGACACGCTGCCCTTGTATTTTCTTTTTTTACATAACCAGCTAATGTTGTTAGTCCGCGCGTCAAAGCCCTCATTTGTCTTTTTTAAACTCCCTCTTTCTTTTGTCCCGAAGAGACACCTCTGCCTTAAATGCGAGCGGAAATACAACGTTAATTAAGTCCTAATAAGTGCCGTTTGATGGCGGCCCACCGACGGCTGCGGCGAGATCGTTATGGCCGATCGAGGGCCCCCCCACGGACATGTTTCGGTTGGGCTTCTTATTAAAATAAATGCCTTTTCACCGATCTTTCCCCCCTCGCTGCTGTGCTTCCGCGACATTTTACTCTATCGGCTGAGCGTG
The DNA here is from genome assembly GCA_026780845.1 of Petrocephalus sullivani. Taxonomy (NCBI): domain Eukaryota; kingdom Metazoa; phylum Chordata; class Actinopteri; order Osteoglossiformes; family Mormyridae; genus Petrocephalus; species Petrocephalus sullivani. Next base: position 23,133,423 of record JAODKM010000058.1, read on the forward strand.
TAAGCGGATAATATAGTTTGTCGTACATGAGATTTTAGTCGCTTATTGATCCCGGCAATATTCCTGAGCACTTAACCTTTACATTAGCCAAATATGAAGCGCTTTACTCTATGTGTGTTTTTGACTGCCTCCTCCGGTGGCATTCCTGATCAATAGCGCACTCCGTGCCGCTCAGTTAAAGGAGGTGTCCGAGAAGGACTCCCACATTAAACCCAGTGTTCCCATTAAGCGGCTGTATGAAATCCGGTGAAAGTCGGAGCTCAGAGACAGTAACGTTGCGATAAGTCCCTATACGGGAGCACTTAAGCCGTTTGTATTTTACCAGTTTCAGACATACGTGACTAGATACATACTGCTTTGAATGCAGTCTTCTGATTGGGCAGGAATCTTAAAAATAAAGTCGTTTTTAGAGCCACTCGTTAAACCTCCTCTGGACTGTGTTCCTGATGAGTCAGGAAAGACGAAACATTTCTATATAGCTGATGCTTGTGAACAATCCAGCTTCCCCTTTGTTACCTTTATAATACCGGAGTGTGCCTTGTTCGGAGGAACCGGGTGGGAACAGGAATGCTGAGTTTAGGGACAGAAAAAGATGAAGCCAGCTGTTTCCGTACAGATAGATATGCCGGAATGGGAGGCCACTGACATCATATGGGACAGCTGTGTTACTGTCACTGATGTCTTGAGGTTCTCATCCCAGAAGCTATCCTGTATTGTGAGCAAACCTCAGCTTGGGGGGGCACACGGGCCTGTGTGACAGTGGAGATTGGGCTCCCGCTGGAAAACTTTGTTTCTCAGAAGTTTCCCTTTTCAGAGCTGGACCGGGCTGTCGCAGGACTGATACCAAGACAAGGACGGGAAATGCAGAGCTAATTTCACGGACGAAATCAGCCGGCGTCTCCCGGACAGGGGAAGTGGTTTCGGGAGAAGAGAGCAACGTGCTTGGGACAGCCATCAGCTGGTATCTGGACTGCCAGGGAAATGCAGGGACAGCTGGAACCAATCAATATGAATCACCCCAGTCACTGAGTGCCATGCCCCCCCCCAGACATTAACCCCTTTTTCTTGCCTCATCAGTCCCAGGCTTCCTACTACAATTCAACTTTGCATGCACATTTATATATGTATGTATGTGTTTTAATCTAGAAGTGTTGACAGTAAAAGCCTACCTGGTTAAAATAGGGCCAACAGAGGCCTGCTTGGTTTAACACAGGGCCAACGGGGGCTTGCTTGGTTTAACACAGGGCCAACTGAGGCTTGCTGGGTTTAAGAAAGAGCCAGCAGTGACCTGCTTGGTTTAACACAGGGCCAGTAATAGCCTACCTGGTTTAACACAGGGCCAATAACAGCCTATCTGCAATTTTCTGATTTCATTACCTTTTTTGTCACACACATAGGTATAGCAGCACTGACCGTAGTGTGATCACGTCAGTATACACTTAGCTTACACAAGCTCTATGCTACCTGCTGGAATATAGCGTGAAAGTAGATTTAAAGGCACAGGTTGACCAGGGTCCTCAGGTTCCCACCATCAAAGTCTCTCTGGTCCCTGCTGGACAGGGCTTCGCCCCTCCAGAAAGCACCCTCGAGTAGGACCGGAGTGCAGTCTGGCTTATAGGGAGTCACTGCTTTCAAGCAGGGGCATTATTTCCCAAGACTCGTTATTGCATGCAAACACAAACGAACAAAGAAGAATTAGATTCCTGAGTCAAAGCTATGATGCGCCCTGCCATCTTGTCCGGCATTGTTTTGTTTTGAACCCGTGGCCAAGTGGTAATTAATCTCTGCTCTGGGAGAGCGACCCTGGGCCAGCTGGCTGCGGGCCGCCCCGGCGTACGTGTGGGAGACACATCATATGGAGCGGCGCGTTCATTTACCTTGATGCCATGACCTCTCTGCACGTCCCCATTGCCCACCGATTCAGCAGTTAGACATATGATATGGGGGATTGGAAATGTCTCTCTTTATCACTTAAGGACATCCAAGGGAGGCGAAGGCACCATTGGCCGAACCGAAGAGATGCTCCCCGCCATTGGCCGAACCGAAGAGACGCTCTCCTCCATTGGCCAAATCGAAGAGATGCTGTCCTCCATTGGCCGAAGCAAAGAGACGCTCCCCGCCATTGGCCAAATCAAAGAGACGCTCTCCTCCATTGGGCGAACTGAAGAGACGCTCCCCGCCACTGGCAAAACTGAAGAGACGCTCTCCTCCATTGGCCAAATCGAAGAGACGCTGTCCTCCATTGGCCGAACCGAAGAGACGCTCCCCGCCATTGGCCAAACTGAAGAGACACTCTCCTCCAATGGCTAAATCGAAGAGACACTCCCTACCATTGGCTAAACCAAAGACACTCCACACCAGCATCCCCTTGCTTTGCTGACTTTCCTCAGATTGGCATATTTCCACCTGTCCGTCCCGCCTCTCCACTCTGAATGTTTCCACATTAGAATGTACAGCGAATAAAAGCACGCCCCCCTCTTTAACGCAGATAATCTAATTAGCACAGAGCAGATGGTTATTAGGAGACGGCGGCGCTACTTTTTACGTCCCAGATGCCCAGAACTGGTGCTGGGGGACGTCCTCTGGTTTGCTTACTCTCTCCGGGCAAATCACTCTCTAGGGTTAGAGTGAAAGCTCTGTCTGCCTTGGGGTACCAGTGCTAAGTAAAAGAGTTGAAATTAAAACAAAAATAGATGAGATTTGAATAACTCTGATTAACCAAAGATTACGAATAGATTTCGAGTAGCAATTCAGCACACCAGCACTTCCGCACTGAATATCTTTGATGTTTTTTTGCCTAATGACTTGTCCTGGGTGTGATTGGGTTAAATTGTCTTTTAAAAGTGCTCTGGGTGCAGAACTGATGTACAGATGATCTGTTGTCCTCCCTCTGAATGGTAGAGGAGTGGAATAACACCCTGTATTTGAAGGGGGGGGGGGCATCTTTCACAGACGTCCATGATCTGGTCGAGGGCCTCTCAGTAATTAGCTGGGCCGTCGAGTGGAGAGCATGGCCAGGGGACCCTCATACTGCAGGAGAGCTTCGGGGAACATGAGCGCGAGTGACTCCGCCCCCCCCAGGCATCCCCGGCCAGCGCCGGTGCTGAAAGCCCCGTATGATTAACCTGACAGGGGCGACGGAGCCCTGCTCTCAAACTGATGTCTGGAGCTTCTGAGTTCAGGGGGGCTTCTGAAGCCTTCAGCTAGCTGGTGGATCTGGGAAACACTCCAGGGTGCTCTCTGCTCCCCACCTCACCTTGCTTAATTACCCAGCAGCCCAGACTGTGTCATCCATCCATCCATCCATTCATCCATCCATCCATCCATCCATCCATCTATCCACCATCCATCTATCCTGGTCACATGGTTGTCTGGAGTCTAATTGGCTGTTCCTCTATCTGCTTATATGGCTGAGTTTCTATGTTGGGGATTTATATTTAAGGCATGGCTTAGAAAACTTAAACTGGTAAATTTATGGTCATGAGTTAACCACTATGCCCCCCTCCTGGCCACTGGAGTTAAGAGCTCAGAGAGCTCTGGCCCTGGTCCCTTGAAGTTTGTTCTGCATAAAGTAAATAACAGAGGTTCCCTCCTGAAGGCAGAGAAGGTAGGGCAGGGGAAAGCTGTAAGGATAGGGGACACAGGAAAAAAAACCCGGTGAAGTGCGTCACAATCCGCTGGCTGTGATTTTTAAGTAAAAGTGACATATTGTCATGTCTTTCCTTTAAAAAAGGTGCCTTTGTTGTACGCTGGTTTTCTGTAAATCAAAGCAGAGGAAATATGGTCCCAGATTGTGTGGGGAAATATGTTAAACAATGAGGTCAATGGCTGAGTTAATTAGGTTTCAAACTCTAAATTTACTCTTTCTAAAAGAAAATAGATTATTTCTTCATCAACAACATTTAAGGCATCATTAGGGGAGTTTCGCTCCAGCAGCCTCAGGTTAAAATTTTTAACAAGCGCTTCAGCACCTAATCTGCGTTATTGCCAACATATGTAAACTTCCCGATGCTAATTGCACTCAGCTGCAAATAGAACAATATCTAATTGTCTGCAGGATTAATTATGCGCACGTGCAGACCGCATTTCTAACCAGAGCCCTCATAAATAATAACAGGTACCACCAAACAGAGAGGGGGGGCGCCTCTCTCAGTGACTTATAGCGAGTAACGTGTGCTGCACTTTTAATTGTGGCTTCACCACAGCTTTCCGCATCTTGTCGCCGTGAGTAATTACAAGGACCCATAACACTGTCGCAGTGATTTGTTTGTCCTGTTATATTTCAGTCCGTTATTTAATATTGCAGTAACTGCTACTATTATTGCTTTTGTGTCTTTTATCGCACGGCCTGTTTAATTGCTTCTGAGTGCAGCAGTCTGTGTAGAAGTGCAGGAAAATAAGAGCGTATTTGTCAGACTCAATGTGACAGGTTTTGACTTCAAAAGGAATACAAGATGTAAGGGAAGGGATTGTTTTCCTTTGAAAACGGCCCCTACAAATTGCCGATTCCTTCCCCCCCACTTATAACTTGTCATGGACATTATTGGAAACGGCCTCACCGGTATTGCTCAGATCGGCATCTCAGTATGCACTGATTAGTACGCACTGATTAGTACGCACTGGCGGTGTGTAGTTGTCCAGTGCGGAGAAAGGTGCTAATTATCGGGGGGTAAGTTTCCTTCTGCACTGTGTGTAATGACCAGCTGGTCCTTGTTATTGTCATGCTGTGCGCGATATGTAAGCAGCTCGCCGAGAAGCGCTGAATCGCCGCCATCATTTCACAAAGCGGCGGTAATTTTCTGGCTTCCTGCACACATTTTACGCTGTGGAGACATGCCTGGCTTAAGGGCTGTGACAGGATACCGCGAATCCCGCACTGGCGGTGTACCGTAACCGCGGCGATGGGCCCCATTCCGCCTCGCCAGGCTCCCATTCTGATGACGCTCGTCTCGTTTGCACCGTCAGCTTAGGCAGTGCAGTTTATTTTACTTGAATGCTGTCATATAACATTGTGAGTGTAGGCTTACTGGTCCTGGCGCAAAACTTTACAATAAGCCTCTCAGAAGTAGTCTGGCTTGTGCTCCCCCCTCCCACACACACACCTACCTGAAAAGATGTCCCCAAAAGTAGGGAAATTTCAGGTTTTAGTGCACTTTGGGGACATTTTGGTGCTTGAAAGTGATCTATGCAAACCCACAGACACAAACGCACACTGTTATTTTTTATTTTGATTATTTTTTTTATTATAATTTGTTGTTGGTCTTGGGGTGAGCGAGGCGACGTGTGTGTGTGTGTGTGTGCGCCTCCCGAGCACGAAGTGGGCGGCGGTGTGATAGGCAGGGGGCCGGCGTCTCAAAAAGCCCCTACTCCGCTCAAATTAAAGCAGGGACGGGCCGCAGCCCAAACGGGGGCGGGTGCGAGTGGCGCGTTTGCATAAGGAATATTAATACTCATCAATTTTGTATTGACCTTTTCTTCCCACCCCCATTTCACTCTGCAGTACAAACAGCAGGACTCGTCATTTAATACCCCAGGTCAGGAAATATGGAGGCAGGGAGACAGGCAGAGGGTAGTTAATGAAAGTGGCCTGAGTAACACTCCCGTCAAACCCCTAAGTGCTGCATAATGAGCTTTGCCTTCTCAGCTCCTACTTTGGCCCCCCCTCCCGCTGTAGTTTGGGTCCCACTTGCTTGCACCGCAGTTCCTTGGTGTGAATAAACGCTGAGGCTCGCGAAGCGTCTGACGGTGCCGCGGATGTGCAGCGTCTGATTGGTCAGAGGCTAGAGGTCCTGGGAACTAGCCGCTCCGTGGGTGAAATTAGGCCGCTAATTGCGCGTGCCACCAACCCTGCTCATCTGCCTTTCCATTGTCCGGTGTTCCCTGCATGTCACCCTTCCTGCTTGTGTGTGTGTGTGTGTGTGTGTGTGTGTGTGTTTTCTTCTGGACAATTTGCTCATCTGACTCTTGTGGGTTTTCAAAATGTTTGTTTCAAAAAGATGATTGTTACATTGAAGAGTCACCTCTTTGCTCCGGACTTGCATGCATTTCTGTGGCAGTTTAGTTACGTGGTGGCCTGTGGCTTTGGCATATCTCCTCCTTCGACTGGGTGTAAATCCTGGAAGTGCCCCACTGCCGGACAGAGCTTGAGCAGGCCAGCACCTCTCCCTGATTTATCATGACTAAATTAAGACACTTTTTCTCCATTGACCACCTGTTCTTCGAGTTCCTCTGTAGGGGTTGCTGACCCGTACCCTGAACCGTTGCTGGTTAAAGTCTTGGGGAAACTAGATTGCCGTTCCTAGTCTGGACTCAGGGTAAGAGCTAAAAGGGCAGGAACCATGAGCAGCTCTTGGGTAAAGTGTGATCAGAGCAGCTACTTGGAAATGTGAGTGAATAACCCCTGGTCCCATCTGGTCCCAAAGGAATGACACTTGCCCTGCATCTCTTGCTATTGCTAGGATCCTGTTAAACAACCTGCTCAATTAACACCTCCATAATATTTATTATTATTAATAAATATCTGAGCACAGGGGCGCAGTCCTCTTAATTTGCCTCAATGGATGGCCGGCATGGAAATGCTCTTTGGCCGAGGGGGTTAAACTCATTTTCACGACACCTTCACCTGCTGACTGAAGCAGGAGGGTAAACAGTGGTGATTAGAAGTGGGGGAGCGTAACCGCACTCACACTCCGGACCCGTTTCCAGGCACGGCTGTGTAAAGACGACTTGTGAGAAATTACATTTCTGCTCTGATTTAATTAAAGCTGCGCACTGGCCAATCAGGCCGAGGGACGCGGTGGCCGACTGGTTCTGTAATCATCTCCTGCGGAGCTTTGTCTTAAGGGTGGCATTCAGACATGACGCATGAAAGGGGGTCTGTTCTGGGGGGCCGCTCCTCTTCCGTCGGTCATTTGTAAATTTCTATAGACAAGTTCCCTTTTTCTTCTCTGTGGAAATTTTGGTGGGAAGGCAGAGGAGAGTGGCCATCTTGGCAGGCAGGTGTCCAGTCTGAGCTGTGGGGGCGGGCGCCATTTTTTGGTCACACAGTGTGGGAGGGACTCTGAAGGGTCCTCGAGCATTCTCCAGGTCCAAAGTGGCCAGGAAGCAGCGTAGTGTCCGTGTCTCTGGACATCCGTGCCGTCTGCCTCGGCCATGTTGCCTGCCCATCATGCATTGTGTCGGGTCACAGTGGACACACAGAACGCCCTGCTCTGCCCGTGGACTGTGCCGTGAGGGGGGGGGATAGCTGCATTGTGGGAGTAGATGTGGCCGCGTCACGGGGATGAGCCTGGTGGCGAAAGGGGGCCATCTCTTCTGGTACATTCTGCAGCTGCCCCCTGTTGGATGAGCCGACGACTGCTCTACTCCCTGAAAAAAAATCAATCTGCAACTTCTTAATCCGTTCAGCTCCTGCCACTGCAACCATAGCCCCTCTGGCCACCCCATCCTACCCCCCCCACCACCTTCCCAGTGGGGCAGAATCAATCTAAGACCATGTAGTATAATCTAATGACATCTAAGAAGTGGGTGCTGCAAATTTCAATTATTGGTGAGATTCTAGGGGGGGGTTGGCCTTTGATGACCCCCCCCCCCCAGCTTCCGGTGTAACTTGCTACTGCCGGCTATGGGGGTGTAATGCTTTGCCGGGGCCTCCTCTCCTCTCTGCTCCCCTCCTAGGCAGCAAGTGACCATCACTAGTTCTGTGGGCACCCTAATAATGGTTAGAGCTAGGATTATTATTAATAATAATAATAATTAATAATAATAATAATATGTACTTCATCATAAATGATCATGCCAAAGTGCAAATGTTGTATAATTATTTCCTCTAGACTGGCATCTTGTTCGTGGGGATGGTTTGTGTAAACTAGGGAAGAGGCCTACTGCCAAAATGTCAGTGCTGCTGAGGGACCTTTGCTAGAAACCCATCCACGGGGGGTCGTATGGCCAGAGACGAAGGAAGAGACTTTTTGGGGATGTAGTCGAAATGGCTTTAAGAAATGTAGTGGAGGTCAGTGAAAACAATGGAGAGCTGTGTCCGAGTTGCGAAGCTCCCAAGAAGCGAGCCGTGGATGGATGGATGTTGGGGTCCGACCCGCGAACCGGCACGGCCCAGCTGTCCGTCACCTGACAGCCACGCCCCCTCCCCGGCGTCCTGCCTGACATTTACCCAGCATGCTCTGCACTTTCCAAGCACACGAAAGCCGCTCATGAATGTTCCCGGGTCCCAGCGCAGTCCAATCGAAAGCTAGCGCCCACTCCCACCGGGAACGTGGCCGGCGAGCCCCACCGGCTGATCGGTGCCGCCAGCCCCATGCAGCGGCGTGCCCGTGTCGCAGCGGTCATCGCATCGGTGTGCCGCCCGGCTGCGCCGACATTATTGCGAAAGTGCCTTTGTGTTTCCTCTTCGCCCACGAAAGCCGCGATTCTGTCCTCCCAGAGGATCGTTTGTCTTTCGGCTGAGGACTCACTCTGATGCTCCTGTGCCTTCAAGCGATTACGAATTCGGAGGCACTCATCTCAAAGCCCGGTGATATTTACCCGAGCCACAGGTTCTGTGTAAAGTTGGCTCGTCATCCATTTCCTTTATACTGGAAGCACCTCTTCCTCAGAGGAGCTGACTGCCCAAGCTTTGTCTTTTTTTTAACATCCCCTTCTCCAACTTCTCCTCCTCTCTACGATGGCCGCGGTCCGTCTTTCCGCCATTAATCTCACCTCCACGCCCCCTCCTCAAATGGGGCCCTCACTTAGCCCCCCGGACTGTATCGTAATGAATTGCCCATATTTACCGTTGCTGTGGGGCAGTGGGAGGTTTGGGTGACTGTCCCCCCAGTCCAGAAGGTCACCAGGTCGAATCCCATACCCGGCAGAGTAATGTTTTCATTGTTGAGTTCTTAACCCCCAAATATGTCCCAGGGGTCCTGGGTTAAATCTTTGACCCTGTGCTCTGACCCCAGGCTTTGTACTCCCACCTGCGGGCGCGTCTCACAGGGAGCATGATGGGATAGGTGAAAGCTAAACAATTTCTACATATCTCTGCTTGCATATAGTATCATCATTATAAACCTGAACAATTCATCATAAGTGGAGCTAAAATAATACATGGCAGGCAAGCCTTCTGGGGGTGCCCCATACATGGCGGGACTATCGGTCCCACGGCTGCCGGAACTGTGCTCTGGATCCACTGCCCTCATTTTCAGCTCCTCTCTTCCGCCGCTGCTCCTTCGGCGTGACTTCCGCAGCCCTGGTTCGGGAAGAAGCCCGCAAGGCGCGTCCTTCCTGTGCAGTCAGCGGGACCAGGCCATTGCTGCGCGTAAATCACTGCGCAGCCCGCCGCTTGCGGCAGGCCTCCTGTCTGCTCCCTGCTTCCTCGGATCGCCGTCTCTCCTCTCCCTCAATGTCAGCCCCGCGGGCAGCCAGGATAGACGTGCGCCCGTCCTCGGATGTCACTGACACGCATCCCCTGGTCCTCTCCTTGAGCAGATGGCACCAGCGACAGGGCCCCCCCTCGTATCCACGGCGATGTGCTCTCTGCTGGAATGCACCACACGCACCCCCGCCCGACGTGACAAAATCATTAATTGACGTTGTGTAAACTGGCAGCGAGGCGCTTCGCACGCAGCGTGGTGGCCTGTCTGAAGCTTACACATGTTAAAGATTAATCTACTGCCTTCAGGTAGGTTACATGGAAATCACTGTTTGGGGTGGGGGGTGGGGCTTCTCACTGTTTTGTGGAGGTGGGGGCACCCATTAGTTTTTCCTGGGCAAATGCGTTTTGTCCTTCAATGGTCCTCTGAAGGCAGGATATTTCAGGTCGCTTTTGCCATGGGATCCCTGTCTGTTATGACGCTGTGTCCATCAATTCGTTCCCTTCCTTGATTTTCAGGCCTCATGGCGTGTGGGATGTTCCGGATGTCCTTTGGTCAGTATTGTGTCATGTTGGTTCAGAAAGTGTGACTCTTGTTAGAAACCTGATATTGACCTCCCTGGTATTGTGGATTCTAGGTGTCTCCCGGAAAGCATTTCGCCATGTGTGAGTGCGACTGTAGGGCTTAGAGCGACGTCAGCCATATGTCAGACGCACATCTGCCTTTATCTTCTCAGAGACAATCTTCTCTTCCGGCCGCTCCTCGTTTGTATTTAGTTTATCTGTCGTACTGTTATCACTACAGAGACTAACAGTGTGTTTAGTCGTGGTGAGGGAGTATCACGGCTACCCAGCATGCACCTCTGCTCTCGCATATTAAAACCAGGTCCATTAATGCCGTTTCCACTGATTTCACCCAAACACAAAGAAACTCACTTTTAGAAATGAAATACCAAATTAATAATGGAGTTACATGAAGGCACTGTCAGATATTAGCAATGCATTATAAAGGGATAAATAATTAATAACTGCTCCAGAAGCCCAGAAATAAAGAACATTATTTAGTTCCAGCCGCTGTTAATCATCTCCTGTAAGGAGAATATGAAGTTGACCGGAGTCAAAGGGGCACTTTCCGTCTCTTCAGTAACATTTTATTCTCAGCTGGACTTTTTCGCCTGGACTTGAATGTGAACCCCTTCCTGGCTCGTCGCCGTCCATCAACCAGCCTTTACTGTAACCACACTTCTGCATCTCACCCCTATGCACAGTGTTTACTGTAGTGTGAACATGTCCAACAACATACTGTGTAAAACTGAGAGATTCTGAAATGGAAAAAATGATCTTACACCTTTTTTTTCTACATTCTTACAAATCCCACATTCCACACAGCGTGCCTGTAAAAACCCCGCATCCCTAGATCTTTCTAGATGTTCCTCCATCCCCTACCGCGTGCCTGTGTAAACCCCGCATCCCTACATTTTTTTTAGATGTTCCTCCATCCCCAACTGCCCTCCTGGAAAACCCCCGCATCCTTAGCTGTCTTCTCCATGCTCCTCTGCTGTTTCCATGTCACACGTGAGCTGATCCCTCGCCGTCCCCCTTCTCGTCTCCTTATTTTCATTAATCTTTTTCCAGAGGCTTCCGTGATCCATCTCCCCGGCCAGGGCTATTCCCAGAGGGGGAGTTGCCCCTCCCCTCCATCGCGCTGACCCCGCCTCTTGTTTGCCACTTTGTGTGTAGCGTGTTGCTTATTTAACGAGATGCCGTGTGACTTGGATCCCGGGTCGGACCCTCCTGTAGCGCCTCTGACACGCTGCCTGAATAATGACCCTCATTATGGAGCCGCTGACAGCTCTTGAAAGGCCTGATTTATGAATGCGGTGCGTGGTCGGGCCCCCGCACCGGCCCCGCGTCTCGGGGCCCCCGCTCCTGGGGCGAGGAGCTGGCCCTGCTGGGGGTGCCAAGCTCCTCACACTTTGCCGTGATTTTCAGCCACTACAATCGTTCCTTTTAAGCCCTTTTTTTTTTTTGTTTCTTTTTTAAACTTTTTTTTTTTTTCGCCAATCGCCGATCTAACGCGGTCAACGGGAACTTGAACGGGGTCGAGAGGCGTCGGCCATTGTCACCTCGCATTGTCTCTTCTGGAAAAATCCACAAGTTTTCTTTGTCTGATTTTTTTTTTTTTTCTGTTTTTTATCTCTCATCTACTTTTCCTGCCATGGTCAGTGAACATGCCAACCCTGCAGAGCCAGGCCCAGCACCCATGGAGAATCCTGCCCCCCGGCACCTCCCAGTCCCAGCTCCGGCTCCTTTATCTGGTCAGTCCTTCATGAAAGTTTCATCCTTCCCACGAGGTTGACCCTATACATATTAACCCTTTTAAAAAATCACACATATCAAAGGGTGTGTAAATAAATGATAAGGTGTATTTTTGCCCCAGCAGAATCAATTAAGCGGACGAGGAGTTAAATCTCTCCGAGGTGTCTGGCCTCGCCGAGGCCTTGAGATTCAGGGCCCCGTTGTTTCAGGAGCGCGGTTTCCAGTGGATATGCAAGAAGAGGGAGGCAGATGGCTGTAAAGCTGTGTGCCGAGATAGAGCCGTAGCTGCTTGTCAGTATCCGGTGGCTTGCCGGTGATTTATGACCGTCTCGGAAACGTGCCGGGACGGGCACCTGCGGAAGCCTTTGTTTGATGGAGGTGCCCGTTTGACCGTCGCGTCACACGGCGGCGTAGCGGTAACAGTCGCGGATTGTCTGGCTGGGCCGGGCGAGGGAAGACGCCAGTCTGGAAGACGGTCTGGGAGAAGGAAGACAACGGAGGGATGAATAAGTTTAGGCCCATGCACCAGGTCTCTGTTTCTAGTCCCAGTGGTTTAGTGGTGGACTAGAACCAGTGGTGAGCCCATGTGCACGTTCACACGGACGTGGAAAGTGTCACACGGCAACATGGCAAACATGCATGCACGAGGGGAGGGGAATCCAGTTAAGTGGGGGGCATTACCGGACCACATCCTTCATCTAATTGTGCTTAAATCGAGCCGTTATGACTAACTAGACGCCGTCGTCCAATCAGAGTCTCCTCCTAGCCTCTCTGTAATCACGCCGGGTTTTTTCTGTGTGCCACGGAAGCCGTACACAGTGGGGCCTGTCACCGGTGCAAGGTTAGATGTTGCCAGATCATTAAATAGGCAGGTTCATTCGTTTTAATCATGCCCCGATTTTATTTCTTTCCCGTTACCTTATTGCTCCTCACGTGTCCGTACCTTGGGGGAGCAGCAGGTTGATATTGGCAACCTCGGCCCTGAGTTCATATCGGAAGAGGACGCCGAGCCGGTGGCGGGGCCTCGCTGGCCCCGTTCAATAAGGGACGCTAAAAGGCTGTTTAAAAGGTGAGCATTATGCTTTATTAATTTTAAATATGCATGAGATTTCGGAGCAAAGTGCCGCAGATGATGGCGGGAGGCGGCGGCCATGGCTCCTTATTTTCAAATCATAAATAATTGAAGGCGGAGAGGTAAAAATCTCATGGGAAGTATGGGAGGGGGGTGTCTATGAACCCCAGGTGACCTGGAAGCTAAAAGTGATGTTATGCAGCGGACAGACGGGTCACTCGCAAGCACACAGGATGGGTAGCCTCCACGTGGTCGGGACGGGCCAAAGTAATGGGGGGGGGGGGTTGCAGGGTAGGAGAAGCAGCAGGTTGACCCATATATGCTTCCTGTTATGACCTGGACATGCTGTACTCGCCCAGTAATGCAGACGGAACCCTAGCAGCTCTGCGCTGCCGGCTGGCCTGGGCGACACGAGATCCTCTGTTTACTAGGCGTCCCCCAATTTATTTGGGGGAGCCTTTTATCCAAAGCTACATACATTTCAAAGACAGCCGGGTCAGACAGTCCCTGGAGCACTTGAACAAATTTAACGAAAGTCCTTCGCTGGATTACATGAGGACTGAGTGAATTTTAGTCCCCAGTACTATAATATACGATGAGGAAGCCTGACTCTAGGTCACTGGCGGTCTCATCTTAAATACGACAATTAAGGGTTAGGGCCATGGAGCGCTCTGCTGATCCTGGCAGCCTTTGGACGACAGGAACAGAGCCCTAATCTGCAGAGCCACAAGCTCCACACTCTATTTACCTTTAAAACTGCTTTTCCGTTACGATCACTCTTACCTTCTCTATATCTCTGTATAGTGAGTTATTGTCCCACCCGGTTCAGCACCAAACAGAGATGCCAAGCGGATAAACAGCCCATATTAGCGAGCGCCCCGGGCTCCTCCGCTCTGATAATGCATGCCGACTGTAACTTGTCTCACGGCTGGCGTTCCCTACCTGTTATTTACCGACATGTGCCGCCTCTCGGCTGGCGTGACGCATCTCCTATCTGTGAATTTTAATTTCAGAAATGTGCCATTATGGTGTGTAGCCCCATCGAAGGCTGCTGCGCCCTCGGTGATGCATCGTCAGCTGGGCCGCTAACGAATGGGCCTCATAAGCGGCTAATACCGTTTTAGCTGCCATTTCTATTAATTCTCCATCCAGCAATTCCTTTGCTCTGACAAGGTTCCTGAAATTTATTTCAGCACGCCAGCTTTTAATTTGGCTTCCCGGCATGAGCAAGTGTGCCAGGGGTTTGTTTCGGGTTTCATGGCGGTGACGGGCGCGGGGTGGTCGTGTTATATTTTCTGTAGTATCACCGCTGTTGTGCTTAATGTCGGAACGAGGCTATTTGCCAAGTGAGCATCGAGCGATTCGGGGGGACGTTTAGAGAGTCGGAGATGGAACATGCTAGTGTATCATTTATGTTAGAGAAACAAAAAGTCACCCTGCCCCCCTCCCCCCAGAGTGCTGAAATGTTCCAGGGCTCCATTTCACATCTGGGCCCCCTGAATCATTCACGGTCCCCCTCATTTATACCCCCCTTGGCTGGAGGGAGGGGGGACATAGGCTATGGTCAGATCAGGGTACGGTGGGTGAGCAATAAGTATGCCACGTATATGCCAGCAGGAGGGCTAACTTTGGGCAACAGGTTCCCTATTCCACCTTGATATTCCCCTCTTGGCCCGGTGGGGCAGGTAGCTGATTTTTAGGGCACACTCACACTAGGCCAGGTTGCCTTGTACTGTGCCTGAGCACGACTGCCCTCCCAACACTCCCCTGCTGGTCTGAGCTCACATTGCACTTAACATTCCAGGCCCGGGCACACTTTCATCATCACCGTGCGACAGTTTTTGTGTTGAAGATTGGAAGAAGACTGTTATCGCACAGCACAATGGAGTTGGTGTTTAGTGACGACACTGACGGCCCATTTGGAGTCATTTGGGGTGCCGCGACGCACGGCTCTCTTATCGAGAATGCAACGCAGACATTTCCATTTTGTGGTGCTGCAAGTATAAGAAGATGTCTCATTTTACCCAATATCTTTCACTTTTTGTGTGTAGCATCCAGTTGCTCCTGAATACTCTAGCAAACACTGTACCTCTGTCGTGGACCAAACTGATCCCTTTGCTGCCATGTTTGTGAAGTGGCCAGTCGCATCATTGATATGTCTGTGTTCTGTGCTTGGGCATGGTTAGTGATAAGGCTAGCTGCGTACTGTGCCGAAATCCATCTGAACCATGCACAGGCCCACTTCTTCCACAGTACAGTGATTACACTAGTCAAACAAACTGGGCTTTGGGGGTCAAACATGCTCAGGAACGGTATGAATTGCTTAGTGTACGTACACCCCTTAGGTATTGGGAGGTCAGACGGAAGGATGCTTCATGCAATCATAATTCCAGGATCAGAAATGTCTCAACTTTTGTTGATGCTGGAGTGTGACACTACTGTTTTTATCACAGAAAAATATAAAATATAATGAAATAACTAAAAATAAGTGGAATTATAGAACAAGACGAGAGCTCCTTTGGCGGTAAGGGAAATTAGCATGAATATGGGAGGCTTTTTCCCCCCACAATGCACTTGTGCAGCGCATCATAGCCCAAGAGCAGTCGGACCTGTTAATAAGTCTGCATCTACATTCTGACGGTGTGCTTTGTCTCCCTGAAGCTCTACTCTGGGATTTTACTAGAACCAGAGGTGAAAATTTGTATAGTTAACCTTTTCACCCACAGTACACCAAAGGATGTCTAAATATCAGGGGCACTTTAGGAGTGGAGAGCTGGTTTACAATTTCAGCCCCGTGTACTCCATGTGCAGATTATAAGTGCTGCAGCTGATTCGCTGAGGGGGAAACATCTCGACGAGTGTCTGAAACAAGCGCTTGAATTCTAAAGATGGGAGCTGTGCAGATTCTCCTCCGTGGCCCGTTTCCCAGTCAACCACATCGCCTGCTGTTGCCGTGAGTTGCTACGCGGCCTTCTGAACCCGCACCACCTTCCTTTGCCATCTCCATCGCTGATGACCAGCTGCTCCCAACAGCTAATGTGGTTCTAGGTGGACATGATGGTGAAGGACGAAGAAACTAAGACCCTGGGGCCCATCCTGGATGCTGGATGGGGAGCATGTGTCAAAACACTCAATGATGAAATGGAAAGATAGGGGTGGGCATTTAGGGGGCCATAATTCTTATAGAGGGGACAACCTCATCATTAGCCAATGATATCTTTTGAATTGCTGAGTGATGGGGAAGGGGCACTCAGGGGGCCAATCACCTTGCAGCTGGGGCCAGTGGCCCCCTGTTGGATTCCATCTAGGCTTGGAGAAGGGTACCAGCAATGCAATGACAGATTGGACCACTGGACGGCATGTGACGCGATGCAGTGGGCTCCTCGAGGAAGGAATTGCGCTCTCCGCGATCTCCCAGCTCCTCTCCCCCCACGCATCACGTCCACACTCTCCGGCGAACACAGACATGATTGGCGAGGTTATTAAAAATGAGCAGTGTCCCCTAATTGCAGCCTAATACCGAGGGGCCCGATAGCGGGGATGAAAAGGGGCATTGCTTTGATCTGTTGTGACATCACTCATTCCTGATCAATCAGAAATCTGTTATCAGCTGTGGCTGAGAGGACACTACCTAATTAAGCTAACTGACTGTTTTCCTTAACATCGTCACACAGATTTAAATGCGTTGACCTTTACATAGACACATTCACCCATCTTTCATATCCGCTTATCCATAACAGTTTCCTAGGTGAGCCTGGCAAAGGAAGATATTAATTCTTGCTAATTTGTAAAGTTTCTGGATGAAGAGTTTGGGACACTTTGACGGTGCGTGGGTGTAACTTTCCCGTCATCGCTGTCATAGATGGGCGTCCCGGCCCGGCGTTTCGGTGCTGTCCATGAATAATGTATGTTTTTTTTTAAGTGTTCGTCTAATTAGCTGCCGAAAATAAATAGTGCCTTAGTGCAAACAGTGTGCCGGCGAAACGCATCTCTCCGCATTGTTATCCTGCGAAATTGAGTCCTTGGGGCTGGCGCCTTTCATTTCCCGATAAGATTGACCGCAGAGTCGCAAACAGTGATGATTTGCATTAATAAAAGAGAAAGATCCCCAAAAACAGATTGTATCAATGTTACAGAGTGTTGCAGGTGTATTCACTGCCTCTTTTCATGTCTTTTCATATCGATTTAACGCTCCTTAAAATGAATTGCAGATCAATTGGATCACCTGGAGGCGGACGTAATGAGCTCCGCAGCTCCGCTTATATGCGCTTTTCTCCGCTGATTTCAATGGGGAATCTCCGCGCTTTCTGCCGACTGCAGAATGATCTGTATCGCGAGCGGTTCTGCCGGACGGCTCCGCATCGCAATGCGGTGTTATTACACGTAAAGGCGAGCTGCTTTCATTTGGCCTTGCCTGTTTTTGTCTTTGTGAAGCTCGCCCGCTTTGATTCGGCGCCGCAGGTGGAGGATTTTGCTGATGCTACATGTACAGAGTGTGTATAGGGCGACATAAACCAGCCATCTGTATAATGATCGCAGCCTGTTAAATTCGTACCAGACGTCAGTATGGATTATAAAATACTTGTAACAGGTCCTTGTCCAAAAAGGTGATTTTGACCTATACATTCATATGCATGCATCTTAACAGCAATTTAGTCAATTTAATGCATTATCTGCTGCTACTGCTTTGAACAGTTTCCCAAACTGGCTGTATATTTCTGTATGCTCCCAGCTTGATTGGAGCATAATTTTAATGCTGTCTGCTACTATAATCCAGGTCAGTCTTATCCCGAAAAGGCAGTTGTGTGTGCGGGCTTTTGCTGCAACTCTCTAATTATATTGCTAATTAGAGGACTGATTGGCAGAAGAGTCCTCACACCTGGGTTTGAACAGCTGACCTAAAGGTTACCCTGAAAACCTGCATACACACCGGCCCTTTGCAGAAGAGATTGAGTTCCCTTGCTATAAATCCTTGTGGATATTCAATGTTTTGATATTACGACTTTACGATGGGTATTCCTACTGTACATTTATTCAACAAATTACATGCGATAATAGGCTTTTAAAAAAATAATATGCTTTAAAATATTCTTTGTGTCAATGATTTTGCCCAGCTGTAGGCTAATTTCTAACCCTGTTTATGGTAAGGTAAGCTGGGCTAGACTGTGATGTTTGGTAGGTTAGGTGTACTGTAAAATGCATTTTTACCTTACGACAAGTTTATTGGGACGTAACCCCTTCATAACCTGGGGAGCAGCTGTGTATCGGAATGGGGCGGCCCCGGATGCCGCAGGAATGCGAGACCCTTCTTTTGCATAAATCGCCTGCACCACTGCAGGTATTGCAGAAATCTCTCAGCATAACTGCGTGGGATATCTGTACACCCACTCTGCCGCTGTGGCTAAGATATAGTTTTGTCCTTAATGAGCACATTCACCATATAGTAACTTGGAAAAAGTTGTTCCACCAGGAGCTAAAAGTCCCCTTGTGATGTCATTGATTTCATATGCGCCTCACAGGCCAGAGTCTGACTATTATTATACTGAAGGACTTTCATTAAGCTGGTCTGCTTTAAAGGTGAGGATATGGCCTCGGCTCGGGCCTTTTTTTAAAGCCGTACCCTGCTATTAAAGTCTTCCGTACTGTACTTATCCCGCTGGTTCTCTCTTTAAGAACGCATCGGAAGGCTTGTAATTTATTCAGTCTCATTGAATCCACTAATGTACACTATCAAGTGGCAGCGTATAGAAACAGACCTTTGATTAAATGTATTTGAATCACAAAGAAACAGCAAGCTTCCCCCTTTCCTTTTGTTAGCAGGCCTCTTAGTCTAATGCCTGGGCTGGCTGACTTTGCTGCCTCTTGTCTGAAGAGGCCTTGGCACTGGCCTGGACCCGGGGGCCCTCTGGCTGCGAGCGGCCGGATTAAATCAAGTCCGCCGCTCCGGAGGCGCCTGTGCTTATGCGGGAACTGCCGCCGAGATCGTTAGTGTAATTTAACGCTGTTTACTCAATTTGTTTGTGAAATGAGCCATCTGATGCTGCTTGCTATGGGTGATAGATTATACCTATAAAGCTAAACGTCTCCTGCTGCCCTGAGATGTCCCCCCCCCCCCCCATACTTATTAAGGCTGCTGCTTTGTATTGGATCTTGTTAGGCGCGATTTATACGGAGCAGGATGCGCTAGCCGGTTCTATTCGCTGAATTCGGGTGGCACGTGCCCAGATCCCCAAATCAGGCCACTGCCGGCATGCGCTGTCTTTCTCACGGCTGGTTTATTATGGGCTCGCATGCATGTTCGGACGTTGCATTTCCCGGCGCTGCGTCGCAGTTATTGCATCGGTGTAGTTATGAGTTGCCCCCACCTCAGCAAACGGGGGACTGTGATTGTTGAGGAAATTATGATTATTGCGTCAGTGGGTCCAGGATCATATCTATATGCCATATCTCAGGCTCAGTATTTTCATATCTGACCACGACCCCTCTTGGACGTAGATATGCAGTCTGGCTAGGGGTTTTTGGACGTCTGTGGACGTGCAAGACTGACGTTAGACGTTCAGAAGACATCTTACATCCTCAGAGGATGTTTTTTCAGTGTCCGACAAGACGAAAGGACACATCTCTTCTCGGTGGGGATGCTGATCCCCCGCTATGTTTTGGTCCATGTCTATCTGTACATAGAGTGTATTCTACATTATTTCATCTGGAAGCATTGAATGTCAAAATAACCCCATAATTCTTTCAGAATATGAAGCTGTATCGTTGCTTTGAATATATAAATCTTTTAAGTAACATTATGTAATATGTGTAATACATTATGTAAGATGCATAATTTTAAATATTTGATTTCTGTAATGAGTCTATTTTTGAAAGCATCTATTTTTAGAGCTCGGTAGCCAAGATCCTAATTGCGATAAACATATGAAAATAAATGTGAATTAGCATACTTCTTTTATCAGCATAAATGATTTGACCTAACACAATCCTTAATTGCAGGGAAATTAGTTGCAACAACAGTGATTTCAGTTTCCCCTTTAAAGCGTGTGGCTTTGGAACGTGCAGATGAAGGGAACAGCCAGATGTTTTCCCTAATCTTCTCCTGGAATATTGCTCCTGGCACCCTGAAATTCTGATTAGCACAAGCTTAATCGCACTAATTAAACTACCGTATGGGGAGGTGCAGGCAGTGTAGCCGAAAGGTAACACTAACTATGGTACAGCACAGGAGAAGTATATGCCAGCTCAGGCTAAAGCTAACTCCTACTCCATGGAGTACAGAATCATGGGTAGCACAGGCTTAAAGTGACTCGTACTCCATATGGTACATTACACAGGCTAAAAGTGACTCTTACTCCATATAATACAATTACACAGGCTAAAAGTGACTCTTACTCCATATAATACAATTACACCGGCTAAAAGTGACTTGCGCTATACAGTACAGAATCGCACTGGCTAAAACTGACTCTTACTCCATAAAGTACAAAATCAAAAGGCAATGTTGTTGTTGTTGTTTGTTATTGTCTGATAAGTTAAATCTGACAGGATTTATCCCAGACCTGTAATATTGTGCTGCTGTTTGAGAACATTGGATATGCACTGGATAGTGAACAAAGCAAAGAATGACAGGTTTGTTGGGCTAGGTCTGTTTTTCAGGCACTGCAAAGCCTAGATAGGGGCAAGATCTGCACAGCATGTAGAGTAAACATGGGAAATACAGCCACCAGTTCTGTTTTGGGAACAAGAAAACCAGGAAGTCAGGTGAAGACCAAAGAAGTGAAAACGAGGACCTTGGTGCCCTAGGTGTTGGGATTTTGGCAAAGGTAAGCAGAGCATCTGGCTGTGTATGATGCTGGGAGTTAGGGAGAGCGAACCGAGTTACTCTCCAGGAATGTGCTCACCTGACTCACACGTTCTCACACTTATACTTTGGTACGGATATTATTATCTGAGTGCAAAGTCTATTCTCAAATTTAGTGCACATTGTTATTTTAAAAAGAACGCATTGCAGGTGTGGAACCACTGGACAAAGGGAATTATGGGCGAATTGTGTTTGCGGGTTACACTTTGCTCCCTTTAGGTCTCCTGATCTGGGCCCTCACATGTTCAGGTCCAAGACACTGCCTGGAGTGGGTGGGGGAAACGAGCCCAATCAAGACATACATAATGGGTCCGGCAGGGGCTGTCAAAATGAGAATGTTGGACGTTGGCCGCCACCCTGCCGGCGGGGCGCAGAGCCCCTCCATCGCTGGCCTTTGGGGACGTAAGGAAAAGGCATCGCGGAAAGGAAGGGAAAAAACAAAGGTTGCTTTAAAATTCACCCATCAAACACATTAAAGCCCCGTGTTTAGCTATGCCAGAAAAAGCATGTATATCTATGTAAGTATCTCACTGTTTGCATAATAGATTAGAAATTAGCATTTCTGTTCATTTCCATGTGTGCACAGTGCCCGGAAGAATAACACTCCATGCATATCAGATCAGCCTGCCTCCTATTCCTCTCAATATATTATTTGACAATCTAAAATTTGTAATTTGCATGAAATTGCTTAATTAAAATACAGTCACTTGGGGTATTAATTTCTTTGTCTGACAGTTGAATGCGCGAAAGGCAGTAAGGCTGGATGTAAAATCCTGTCAGATAGAACTGTCAGGAAAGCAAAGAGGAATCTTCCCCGATGAAAGGATAACGCTGGTGCTGCTAATTCCGGCTCCGGCGGTAATTTGGGGCCGCGGCGCCGGCGAGGGCTTGGGGGCCGGACTTCGGGACCCCACCGGGCCCTAGACAGTGTGGGAACTAGTGTTTATATATCGGACCTTTTTGTTTTATTTCCTTATATTCCTTATTTCGTTTATATAGGGATGTCTGGTGTCATTTGCAGGGCATTTCCTAAGAGACAGTAATTTTTAGTGGATCATTTCCTGCTTCATTTTGGAGGGGGGGGGGGAGGTTAATACCTGAATCAAAAATAATGCTCTCTTTTAAATATTTTTTTTTTTTTTGGAAAATAAGGGATGATCTGCTCACATGTGCGCCGAAGCAGCACAGGAGGGGGGGCGGCGACCGTGGTGGCTGTGCGTCCCACCTGCAGAGCCAGGGAGGGGGGCAGAGGATTTGGGATTTTTCCATTTGCTGCCGTCGCGTTTTTTTTCTTTTCCCCCGTCACGCGTGCCCCCCCCCCCCCCCCCCCCCCCCCCCCCCCCCCCCCCCCCTCACCCCGCCCCACCCTCTCCGCGTTCTCCTT
>JAODKM010000058.1:23158862-23169721 GCA_026780845.1 Petrocephalus sullivani
CCACCCTAATTTTTCGGCGTCTCCCCACAAAACAGCAACCCCCCCCCCCCCCCCCCCCCCCCACACACACACACACACACACACACACACACACACACACACACCGTTTCTTTGCTTTTAAATGGAGTGATAACTGCTGTCACAGACCTGCGAGATCAGAGCGCCAAAATTCTGCAGGACACCCCCCTGTAACGTGATTCACTACTTATTTGTTTTTTTTATTATTATTATTATTATTATTATTATTATTCTTTTAGATGATTAATCCTTCCGCTGCAGAACTGCTAAATGTTAATGCGGTGCTACGCCACAGTAGAAAAGCACCGAAGGATTTAGCTGGCTAATAGCGCGTCGGTCACTCTGGTCACATGCGACAGGGACCGGAGAGCCACGCCACATTGGGGCCCAGGCTATCGCCGCTCTGCAGGAGAGAGAACAGGCCCCCTGCGTCCCATTTCGCTTCTTCTTTTTTTCAAAGTTTTCTGAAGAGTCAAACGACACTGTGGAGAAAGGCAGCGGGATGGATGGGAAGTTACTTCCCGTTAAGTATGCTTCAGGAGTCGGATTTTAACCCAAAATAGAGAGGCTCCATTAAGTGCCTTTGAAACAGTGAAATATATCATGCATATGGATATGGATAAACATGACAAGAAAGCTTAAGTAGGAAATGAGTTTTGATGCCCTGACGAAGGAGAAACCCATACCGGGGATGCGTTTAAATTTAAATATTTATGTCATTATAATACTGAGGAAAATGTAACTATGATATTTTATTGAGTAGCTTTTAAAAATGCATGCAGTCCCTGCTCCTTAATAAAATCCCGCTGTACTGAGTCGTGCCGAAGCTTTTCCTTCCGCTTTGGTGTCATTCCCGAGCAGCTTGCCGCCCATCCGGAGACGGCTCTTCGCGGCCGTGCTGCTGCACAAAGCAGAGAGTCTTCCTGCCTTCTTCTGCCTTCCTGTCTCCTTCTGCCAAAACAGGGTTCTGCTCTTTAGATGCTGTCTTATTACTGTAGCTCCAAGGCTCCTCTCTGCAGACAGGCTCTTCCCCTGGAGCTCCAGGGCTCCTCTCTGCAGACAGGCTCTTCCACTGGAACTCCAGGGCTCCTCTCTGCAGACAGGCTCTTCCACTGGAACTCCAGGGCTCCTATCCCCAGACAGGTTCTTCTCTTGGAGCTCCAGGGCTTCTCTCTGCAGACAGGCTCTTTCCCTGGAGCTCCAGGTTCCTTTCTCCAGACAGACTCTTCTCCTGGAGCTCCAGGACTCCTCTGTCCAGGTTCCAGGGCCTCTCTCTCTCCTGGCACTAGGGTTCTCCATTCGGGGTCTGACGCTTTCTCTGGCAGCTTTGTCCCTGCTTTCTGAGACATGCTTAGTGTATTATTCTCCACAGCGGCCCAGTCGCTGCCCATGGCCTAGGCGTTCCACGTACACATAATGGCATATGCATCTTCCTCTGTCACGCACTCGGGGTTGATGTGGTCACACTTCCAGTGTGCACACATACAGCATAGGTGCGTTAATCGCTGACAGAATGCAGTAATATACGAGTGCCGCAGATACTGAATGCTTTCCTTATTGGCTTCTGACTTTGTCAAAAGTTACTATTGCCTAGCCGCACTTATGCCTAGCCTCGTTCCTTTATCCTTTAAATATGTAAAAAGTAAATGTGCACCTGGAGACACAGACAGGTGGACAGGAACAGAAATTAGGGGTTTATTTTTTTATATGTTTCCCACAGATCTCTGCTAACTGTACCAACAGTACCACGAAGGGATGAAAAAGAAATGAAAAAGAAATGTAAAGATTGTATAATATTTTTACATTTTTCCAGTCGTTTCTCCCTTTAAATACGGCGACCTGAAAGGAGATTAAAAAATGAGTCGCATTCGTCTGCAGAAGATAATGGAGTTCTTAAACTTAAAGCCCAAAGCCTTTTGATTGGTGTGTGTGGTGGAATCCCCGCCCACCACGGGCTCTGGCGTGTCTCGCGATAATGTTTGCTCTACATGGTCCGGGCAGTGCGTGTTCCAATGGCAGTACCCCCCCCGAATCACCAGCAAGTGTAAAAACAATGGCATTGTCATCTCCCCGCCTCCAGCTGCATTATAAATAATGAATGAAACGCGCGTGAGGCAGAGGGCCGGACTTTATGAGACAACTCGCTGTGAATAGACTAAATTACAACTATTATCACCTCCTCTTTGATGTGGCGCAGTGGAGTAATTATGGAATTGCTAAAAGATTCTTTTCTTCGAGATGTTACAAAATCAAATTTATGTTCGGGAGGGGAAAATTGTGTCCCAAGATTATGGTGCTTAATGTATTATTTTAAATAACATTTTCCAAAACATCCTTCCTGCTCTATAAAGAGCGTCATTAGGTTCTGAATAAAGCCCTCATTTTCTTCTTGGCGGAAGAGAAGGACACAGAGCTTTTGTGCGCGTGTCTCCGTGACGCGCCGAGTCTAATCATTTGTGAAGTTAGCTGTTGTCAGGGGTTTTGTATTTTTGCTTTTTTGTGTGTTTTCCTTTAATACCCATGGATGCAGATACAGAAATGCTCACGGATACTACCTGAATTACGCAGGCAGTAAATAATAAGTCCTCCTCTTTTTACAACATGCTTTACATATCCAAAATGATTTGGATATTTCTCAGAAAGCAGGCTCAGGCAGTTTCTGGGGAAATTGGGGATTAAGGTGCTTGCTAACTGTGAAATCATTGTACAGTCGCTGGGATTTGAACCAGCGGCCTTCCGGTGACAGGTACAGCATAGGCTGAGCCACACACCACCCCCAAGCCCCAGTGGGGTGTATCCTCACACAACCGGTGTATGCGGACCTCTTCTCATCCGGGTGATGCTTCTTGGAAACCCCTTAGATGTTTAAAATGCCTGGAGATGTTCTTCCATCCCAGGAAGTTTTTTATTTTATAAACGGCGTGGTCGACACCGGGCCATGACGGCGGATGTGCGGTCCGTTCACGCCGAGGCCCGGGTTTCCGCGTACGGAAATTATGGGGGGAAATTGCCACTAACTATTCCATTACGCCGTTTGATGGCGACGGTGACCTCAATCGGCAGAGATGGCAACACCGAGCCAATCATTCATCACGGGCGACATTAAATTAGAGCTGCACGCGGAGACAGTGGCACATATTCATTTGAGTTAAAGGTTTGAATTACCCCCGATGCATTGATTTGGTATTGAACAATTAACTGCAGTAATGTGTTTTCATGGGGGCTTTTTGAGACAAGGAGAGGGACCCCTGAATGGGCCTTCTTTAAATTTAGAGCCAGAGCCTTAAGTGAGGCATCGTAATTCAGAGGAGGATGGTACGGGAGCGTATAAATCCCAGCTAATAACGCGATAAATTTGACCGCCGTGCTCGAGATGCGCAGAAGTGCGGCTGGGCGTTTGTATCACTTGGCCAACTTGCCGTCGGGATGCGGGCATGATCCTTCTGACGGTTAATCATGCACCCCAGCCCGTCCCTTCCCGAACTCTGGTACGGGCGTGCACCGTAGAAGTTTCTCTGCCCCTGGGAGGGAAGCCGTTCCTGTGTTTTCGAGTCATTTGCTTTGAAATTCTCTCCCCGTCCGGACAGACTCTTCATCTTTTGGAAGGCTCTTTAAAGATTTAGTTCTCCTTCTTGGTAAGCAGGTGAGGGGTGCAACCTCGTGTGTTTCTGGAATGAACCACCTCTATGCTGGTCATCAGCCAACACCCCATAATATTTCGCACCCCCCACCTTTGATCCCTGCCCAGACAGTCTCCTCACCCACAACTCTCTAAGCTATACCCTAGTTTTACTTCTTTGCTTTGGTGTCGATATGTAACCAAAGGGTCCAACATCAGTGCCCCTTCGGGGGGAGGGGGAGCGTGGGGGGTGTCCTCTACCCCCATCTCAGACACGAGCACGTGAGCCCAGCCCATCACCCCCGGCTGCCGTTTTGTTTGTTTCTTTGCAGCGAAAGCGAGTGACATGCGAACATGCTGTTAGCCCGGCGGGTTCCGTGCCGTCAGGTGAACAAAAGCGACCGCGCCCCCCAGAACCACACGCCTGTGAAATGTCACGCCTCGCCACGCAGTGACACGCGTGTTTGTTATTCTTACGCGTCTCGAAGCGGTCAAAACACTTGCTCGTTAAAATCGTTCCAGGAGCCGGGTCTCGCTTTCGTTTGAAACATGCCGGGAAATTAAGGAATGAGGCAGATGTGCTGTAAGGGGGCGCGGCTTAATCGCGGCCTGATCTCTTGATCATGTCACTCGGCTGGCTAACATGATCTTCGCGGCCGAGTCGTCGCCACGTTTCCTGGAGAAAATTCTCAGACGGAGGAGGGCAGTTGCCCTGCTAGGAGGACCCTGCGTCCGGTCACCAGGGAGACGAGCCTGGAATCTGGGTGAGCCCCCACCTCCCGGCATCTCCCCACTGTCGTTTCTCCCATTGGTGTCAGTGTCTTTACACCCAGGCCCCTATTGAGGCGAGCATCCCGCATTCTGGTGAAAGAAAGCCCCAAGATCGATGTCCATGAATCTCTTGTTTATCGCTAAATCGATCGCGCCCCTCGGAAGAGGAAACTGTAGACTAATTGTTTTAGGGATAATCCTTTTTTTTTGTTGTTTTTGTTTCCCCTGAAGATTCTGCAGCGATTAGCAGAAACTGACTGCCCTCGTCCTGCCATAATCAGCATAACAGGGTCTTGCTTCACCTTCAGGGGACAGCATGACAAAGACCTGTGTGACCATGCTGTATTTGTGGGGGGGGGGGGGGGGTCAGGATGAGAAACGGTACTCTCAGGTAAAAAATTTGTGACTTTTATCACAATATTCCTTACATTTATTTTTATAAAATGTCCTGTTGGCCATAACAGAGCCCCAGATTTTGACCTGCCGGGTTTATCGCGGGCTGCTCTGACCCATAACTCAGCGAGGGAAGGTGTGGGCTGACAAAAAGGTGTGACAAATGTTGCTTTTCATTGTTCTTTTATTATTATTGTTAATTTTTATCCCAGTTATAAATCAAATGACTGTATTAAGTGTACCACGTAAAATCCACTGGCCCTGCTTGCCCCAGGTCGCTTCCCTGCTGGAACGTCTCGCCTCACTGCTTCAGGCATGAGCTCTGGACGCCCGACCGCACATCGCCACAGCGAGGCCCCTTCCGTCAGGCTCCCCAAGGCCCTGTGCTCTCGGGGGCCGTCTACAGAGGCTGACGTGCTCCTTTATAATACTCACGCCCCACACCTGCTTTGTAGGTGAGACCTTCCTTTTGGGAGCAATTATGTGGCCGGAGCTTGTTCTTTAAGGAGCCCCCTGGTTGATTAAAACCCAAGTCCCCTGCCCACATCGCTTTGTATGGTGGAACCTTCCTCAGCACTGCTAGTTATTAGCATAATATACTTTAAAGGTCAGTGGCAGTTTTACACGGCCACCTTACCAGGATAAGGTCGCCCATTGTTCTGCACTGTGGCCTTCTAACAACTTCGTAGAAACGGCAGAATAACTTATGAGTTTAATTCTTGTACATAGAATTGATGTGAAATGCAAAATAATACGGTGGGAGCCCATGTGAGTGTTTCAGGTTCTGCAGGTTGGTTTTCATTCGTCCTCCAAATGAACTGAATGACATCATTTAAAAAAATTTATAATAATAATAATAATAATGACAGAAATGCCATTTCAGGGCGGGAGTGGTGGATTATGGGTAGGTGTGTTGTCTCAGACTTTCAGGGTTGATGGTTCGAATCCTTCTCTTTTCCATTTGAGTTGAGTTTGCATGTTTCCTTCCTATTGTGGTGAAAATTGTTTGCTTTGGTTTACTTCCCCAGTCAAGACAAGCATATAGACTTTTTGTATGGTTGCATGTGTACCATGTAATGAACTTCAGGTTGTGTGGGGGTGTTGTGTGTCTTGGGGAGGTTTGGCCTCTGTGAATGTGATCAGATGGGTGCTGGTTCAAATCCCTGGCTCTGCAGAGTCATTTCATTGCTGGGCACCTGAGCAAGACCCTTAACTCCCAATGTCTTATCCGAAGAGTTTTTTTTTTTTTCTTCAAGAAAGCACAGTCCGCAAAATTTAAACAAATGTTGTGATAACAGTGGTGGCCTGTGCTGTACAGATAGGCCCTCCCCGCAACCTTGACCTTCAATTAAAAAATGAATGATATGATTTTGCAGTGGTTGTAAATCAGTCGAGTTTAATCTAGATCTTTGACCTCTGGGTGCTTCGGCGTGGGAAGATGCTGGTGTTGGCTCACTCAGAGCCGCGCTGAGCACAGGGCCTGTGGGATCTGCTTTTGCGGTTAGGCGAGGAGACCCACCGGTTTCCTGGGTGTTCCCCACGTCTGCTGGATAAAGGAACGAGGATGTTAAACATCGGCGGGATCAAAGAGACCTCGAAGCGGCTGAGGATCCCACAGTGTTCCTCTCGGCATGGATCTGAGGAGCCCCTTTATGCACAGACCAGCGCCACTGCGTTCATCCCGGCAGGCTTCTGGGGCCCGGAGCCCCACCTGGGTCCAAAAGAGGGAATCTCATAGTGAGGCAGTGAATGTGGGATGGGGTGGGGTCAATTGGAGTGGGCAGGGCTGAGCAGACAACCAGTCAGATTGTATCAGGCGCTGATTATGCGGGATCAGCTTAGCACCACCCACACTCCTCCCACTCTGACAGCGTCGGCAAGCCCAAAAACAAGGCCCATTAATCAGAGGCCCACAGACAGTCCCCCGCTGTCTTGGGCACGGTTATCGGCCCCAAGCTCGATTTTTCTGCCTTTCAGACCTGATGTGTGGAGCACGCTGAAGTGCCGAGATCATATCTCCTGACACGCGTGCCTGTCGCCGCGGTTATCTGACACGCTTACCGCCACGCACACCCGCTGTAATAGTCTGCTCCGGTGGGTCCTGCTGGTCCTGCCCATCATGCATTGCGCCTGAGATTCTTGCAGTGCCCATGACTGCACCGCGACAGCGAGCCCGTGTGCCCATCATCACATCCATTTTTCTTTTTCTTTGTGTGTAGAAGAATTTAAAAATAAAGTGTGCTACATTTTTACCAGATCAGTGTTTCTCCATCCAGTCCTCAGGGACCCCCAGACAAGTTCACATTTTTGCTCCCTCCCAGCTCTCCACACACTTTTACCAGGCATCCAGTGTGTGTCATTGTTTGGTTCAGTGGTTTCGGGAGATCAAAGGGAAGAGAGCGAAAACGTGGACTGCCTGGGCGTCCCCGACAACTGGGTAAAGAATCATCGCGCTAAGACGAGGTCCGTGACGCCTTCTATCCATCCGTCCGTCAAACAGACTGATTCTGTGACGGCAGGTCGCTTTTCACAAACCCTGCTTGCTGGTATTCTCGCTTTCACCAGAACGCAGGCAATAAAAGCGAAACCGCGAGCTCCCCGTCCCATCGGAACAAAAGGAAAGCGCCGGGATCGTGTAAGTCAGCGCTGGATGTTTCATGAAAATGCCCCTATATGGTCGCCACTGCGGCAGCTATGGTGAGTGTGGGTGCGCTTCATCACTGCTGATGTTGGCCTTACTCTCACTGTGGGGGGGTGACATGCACTGCTAAGTGTTTCACAGGCTACCGTTTTCAGGCGGAAATGGATACCTCAGAGGTAATTAGCCGGGTTTTCCACACACGTAACGTTACAGGAAGCATGTGTGATCTGCACTCACTGTGGAGGAAGAAGGGGATGTAGTGGGGACTGGCTGTCCCCCCACCCCCCCCACCCCGGTACTTCCGACTGTTTTGAAGTCGGACGTCGCGTTCGTCAGAGTCGGGGGAGTGTGAGAAATTGCCCCCTTAAATCATTTGCACTGAGACGCAGTTTTTCTCCTGATGAAAAAATTTCACATTGACTTACCATGCAAGCCCTTCAGGCATGCCCCCCCCCCCCCACCCCCACACACACACACACACACACAGACAGATGGGAAGAACGTGGATCAGCAGCGACTCCGCATGCCCATGCAGATCTGACGGTGATTAATTGGGGGGAGCCGGCGTGTCCTGCTCGTACCCCAGCACCTGACAGTAAGGTGGGCCGGGCCAGGCTGTACTAGTGGCGTGTGGCCGCGCTCGCGGACGCTGTTACTGGAGCGTGCACTCCCTTTTTTTTTCCGGACTCTTGGTTTCGACGAGTGCTCTTGTGTTTTCCCGGGATTAGCAATGTCTTACACGCTAGCAGTGAAAATAAACACTTGTCCAGCAGAATGTATGGGCCCCCACCCTCCCCTGCTCCATCCCTCGTACCTTACATGTGTTTATAACTGGCACCTTCTCTCGTTTACCTATATTTCTCCCAGTAACATCAACAGGACAACCGGACGACGATAAACAGACATCCCGAGCAGCGCTCTGTTTACCCGGCACTGATATTTCCCTTAATAATAGCCAACTTTGTCATATTGATTTCCTGTTTCAGGCAGTTTTCCTCTGGATGAGATATAACAGAGACACATCCTGGGCTTTCTGTGCGTCCGCGACAGATGGCTTCCCACCGCCAGGATGAAATATTACTGACCCAGTTTGGGGGAACCTCTTACGGCAGTTTGACTCGGACATTTCAACAATTTTTTTTTTTGTGAGCGGTAGCTTCCCAGAGCCAGGTCACAGCCAGCCAATGCCAGAGCACCATCCGGGTCACATGGGGCACAGCTGGCCATGGAACCCCTGATGGCTAGGTCAGGCCCTGGAGAGCTACATGTGCGATGGATGATGTGGCAGTATTACAGGAGCCCTGATGGGTGCAGGGCAGGGGCCTCATGACATTTAATGCTATTGTCCTCTTGTCACCCTCTGAGGTCAGTTAGCATGTTAGCTTTTTTCCTCCTGAAACTGAACCGTCGCCATGTGTACAGTTGGTAATATGCTCAGGAGGGGTTAGAAAGGCTGTGGAAAAGTCCAATGTGAACGTTTTATAGGCAACAAAGTTTAAAAATGTTGCTGCGAAAAATGCTTTGGATCTCTGAGTTCATGTGCATCGGACTCTGATCTTTTAATGGACAATTTTGCAGTTGTATTAATCTGCATACCTGTACCTCGTCCTACTGGTGAGGCTGCCCCTTGTATTCATGTCTCAAGATTCAAAAGCTTTATCGTGATTTGTGCAAGATTTGTACAGATACAAGTACAATGAAGTACTTGCTTGCATACCTCCCAGCAGACATGAACAGCATGTACACTGTATGGGCTAAAGTATTGGGACCCCAGGCCATTACACCTACAGGAACTTTTATATCATCCCATCTAAATCCATACTCATCAATATGGAGCCCCCTCATCCCCTCCGCAGCTGTAAAGGCTGCCACTCTTCTGGGAAGGCTTTCCACAGGATTTTGGACAATTCTGTGCTTCTAACTCAGTTTGGGGAAGGTCCCCATTCTCTTCCAGCATAACTGTGCCCCAGTGCACAAACCAAGGCGCAAAGAGATTATTATTATTATTATTCGGTGAGTTTGATATGGAATAGCTTGACTGGCCCACACAGAGCTCTGACTTGGACCCGATCAAACATTGTGAGCCAGGCCTTCATGTCCAACATCAGTGCCTGACCTCAGAAATGCTCTTCTGGATGAATGGGCAAAAATTCCAACACGCACTCAGAAATCTTGTGGAAAGCCTTCTCAGAAGAGTGGCGGCTGTTATAGCCGCACAGGGGGACCAGCTTCATATCGATGCCTAAGGATTTAGAATGGGATGTCATAGAAATTCCTGTAGGTGTAACGGCCAGGTGTCCCAATGCTTCTGTCCATGTATTGTAGGTACAGAAGCAGGTGTGCATTGTATTTACACCACAATAATTTTTTCTTGATCACACGATCAGTATGACCTTAAGAAGTGGCCAAGCAGTACCCAGAATGCCTCACTCCTGTTCCTAACCCCTCCTCTGGCTGACAGATGCCTCCACTTGGCTTATGAAGGGAAAGGTCCCACTTAGTGGCATTCCTGATGAATGCTACAAGCCCCCTTGGCAGAGGATTTTATATGGGGGGGGGCTTGGAGGGTGTCCCAGTTTGTGCTGCGCTAATTGTTTTATTGATGCATTGTTTTGGTGGCTCTGTGGAAAGGGGTGGCTGTGGGACATGGCGCCCTCTGTCCCCACGCGCCTCCCGCCTGTCCCGCACCCTCTGTCCCCACGTGCCTCCCGCCTGTCCCGCACCCTCTGTCCCCACGCGCCTCCCGCCTGTCCCGCACCCTCTGTCCCCACGCGCCTCCCGCCTGTCCCACACCCTCTGTCCCCACGCGCCTCCCGCCAGGCCCGCACCCTCTGTCCCCACGCGCCTCCCGCCTGTCCCGCACCCCCTGTCCCCACGCGCCTCCCCGCACCCTCTGTCCCCCCGCGCCTCCCGCCTGTCCCGCACCCTCTGTCCCTACGCGCCTCCCGCCAGTCCTGCACCCTCTGTCCCCACGCGCCTCCCGCCAGGCCCGCACCCCTCGCCAGTCGCGCCCTCTGTCCCGCAGCCTCCACCTCAGCGCTAACCCATCGCGCCGATTAAAATGATCACTAGTCGATACGCCTGATGTCCCGCGTACACAATAAATCTCCTCACTTCCCCAGGCCATGTGGAATAAATGGGGCCTTTCTCTGAGGGAAAGCAAATCGGGGGGGGGGGGTGCGATGTGGCCCATTTTCTCTGACGTGGCCATACAGAAAATCTACAAATTAACCCCCAATGACAGTCCGGTGTGTCACCGCCGCATATAGCCTGGATTTTCACGGCTCCTCCCTGTTCTGGCAGAGGTGGGGGGGGGGGGGGGGGGGTGTCTGTTCCTTTTTGTTTTTAGTGGAAGCACTTTAATTGGGGGGGGGGGGGGTAAAAAATTCCTTTTTTTTGGAGAGGGGGGGGAGGGGG
>JAODKM010000058.1:23171679-23183630 GCA_026780845.1 Petrocephalus sullivani
AGAGAATTTTTTTTGTTTTTTTTGATGGAGCGCCCGGCGGCGGGAGGCGATGTGGGGGGGGGGGGGGGGGGGGGGGGGGGGGGGGCGTGGCACGGCCCCCCCATAAGTGTGGCTCCCTCCGCGGCTCGTCTGAAGTGCAAATGAGAGCCTCCGCCGGCCACTCATGCTCAGCGAGGAGTTCCGATCGGGGGGGGGGGGGGCCGTGGGGGGCAAGGGACCGGGCCGGGGGACCCCTCAGGCCCAGGGGGGGGGTGTGGTGGTTTATAATGCCTCGTGTGCCCAGTTAAATGCCAGCCTTTGCCCGCCGAACTCACCATCTGGTCACCGTCGGGTTTCTGAGTTTGCGTTTTGTTTGGTGTGTTGGATGCAGAACCATTTCCAGGCATTCCTTATGGTGTAATTACCCCCATGACGGAGGGGTCCCATATCATGGTGTGGGTGGGGGGGGGTCCCAGATCGGACTGGAATCATAGAGTGGGGTGTGATCAGCCAAAAGACTGAATATTATCCCATCTCTGCCTCTCTCTCTAAAAACACAATCTGTGACAAAAACAACACTATACGCTAACACTAACACTAACACTGCTCCTGGTCTCTTACGCCAGTCCCTCCCACAAACAGCGAAATTCTTCACATCCTAGTGACTTTTATTTTCACGGGTTTTATGAACATTTCTCTCCCTATACAGCTTGATTTTTTTTTTTCTTCTCCTTTTAAACCTCTGGTTTCTGAAAGGCACTATATAAATGTAAAAGTATTATTAATATTATTATTATTATATACTAATTAGAATGAAAGTGGCCCTGTCCACCATATAACCTGTCTGGAGTGTCTCAAAGCCCTGAGACGGACGCCATCGATAAACACCTGCCAAAAAAGATCCTTAGGAATTCTGATGTAAGAGAGAGAGATGGATGGATGCTTATAGTGCAGTGCCCCCCGCCCCCCCCCACCCCCCCCAATCCAGGCACCGGTGTTTGGGAAAATATTTAGCATATTGTGATGGAGGAAGTGGCATATCCTGACAAAGGGTGAGGTGGCCGCGTCGCATTCGGGGAGCTAGTTAAGATGCCCGTTATTTGTTGCGCTGCTCGGTGTCGAGTGGTTTCCCCGCATGACATTTGAGACGGACGCCCCGGGGGCAGGGGAAGCAATCCGACAGGGTAATTGTGGCTCGCTTCCCCCTTATAAATTAACCTCTGCTCAGATATTTATTGGCTTGCTGTTTTTAAATAATTTAAGCACGCCGTTATTTCCCCGGAAAAGCAGGCCCCTGACATGCGGGTACGGCTAGGACAGGTACGGATCTGCGTAATTAGTCCTGGCCAGGAATTTTAAAGGAACCCCCGGCAGAATCAGACGCTGGGCAGAGGAAGGGCTCACACCCTGGGAAACTCACCCCATCGCGTGCCACATGTCCTGCACAGTCGCCTTCTCTAGAGGTGCATCAAGCTGCCCAAAATAGGAGGCTTCGCCCCCCTCGCCGGCCTGGTCTATGCATTCCTGGCTGCCCTATGCCATTCTCTAGTGACCCGTATCCCAGAGGTGTGGAGCTATGATACCTCGTTAGGCCCAAATGCAATAACCTGTGTCTCTGATTAACAGCGGGCTGTTTCATTGGTCACTGTTAGCAATACCTCGCTATGCTCACCGGCTAACGTCCACACTAGCCATTTTATCAAATAATCTGGCCTATTTCTAGGTGTTAAATAAATTGGGAGGTAGATAGGGGGGGTGTGAAGCGGTACATGATGAATAAACATCTGGGGTGTGTCTCATCCTTCTGCCATTTGCTGCCGTCACGTGCCTGAGATGAGCTGTCCGAACAGGACCTTCGACAAGAGAAAACGGTCAGAGGGCCCAGAACGTCGTCCTGGCAGCGCATGGCAGAAAGCTTCAGCTGAAGTGTTCCTGACAGCCGTCCCGGTGTATGTTAAGGAATGGCCTTTGCTGAGCTCCTGGCTGGGGGGAGCTCCGGACTGCCCCCTGCAGGGCGTCGCGGGGATCAACGTGGACGCCGTCGCTCTTTTGCTGACTGTTTCCGTAATGCAGTAATTAATGACGCCGATAGCTTGCAGGAGCTGCTCGCCAGGATGCTGGAGAAAGTGGACAGGGACACCTCCCCAACCAGAGCGCTCCGATGGGGGCTTTAGACGTCTACGGGCTCTGACACAAACGAAGGAAAACATGCCAGCTGCGTGTAACGCCGTGGACAACTTTAGCCCTTCCGCGTCAGCGATTCCGGAATCTGCTCCTGGGTCCCGTCTTATTCACTCTGCTGACGGTTCACACACACACACACACACATATATTTAAAATACTGTAACGTCACAGTTAGTGTAAACAGGAGCCCTCATGAGCACCACGACCAGGAAGCCAGGGAGGTAAAAAAAAAGCTGATAAAGAGCGGATGGAGAAGCTGTCAGAAAGCGAGGGCTGAGGGCTGGGGGCTGGGGGCTGGGGGGGGCATGTTTTATATTCCTGCTGAAAAACAGGCAGGCCTTAAGTGATCCCTCTCCCGTCATATTAAGTGCCGCGGTATCTCCCCTCCCCCGTGTACTGTTTTATCGCCGCGACCAGCCTGCGGTGCCTCTCCGCTGCTCCTCTCCACTGCTCCTCTCCGCTGCTCCTCGCTGCGGCCCTCGGGCCTCCCCAGCGCCTCCTCCCCTCTTCCTATCATTGCAGCTTCCAGCTGTTGCCTGAGACTCTCCACTCCTGACTGATACAGCAGCCGTTTCCCGGCAGCTGGGTATGGAAGCAGCTCCGCTTCTCAGCCTGAAAAGCCAGTCCACGCCGTGTTTGTTTTTCGGCAAATCTTGTGAATGATTTAGAACCCGCTCCGCGGCACGACGAGCCTCCCCGTAACAATTTTTCCCTGACAGATCTGGCTCACATGGGGAATGCGAGTTCGTCTTCGGGATGGGGCTAGAAGACACATGGTGCTGCTCTGTTGACTGTAAATAAGGCCCACTGGGGACGTCAAACACCCATTATGATAGCTGTTAAATTATGAACAGCGAGAGCGTTAAACCCGACGCTCTTTATGTCAGTCTTATGTTTGTCGCTGTTCTGTTTGTTGTAACATCTCTTGTGCTTCAAACTCCCACAAGAAACGAGATATAAATAAACAGAGCTGGGTTTTGCGCCTACCCACAATTCCCTGTTCTGTCAGGTGGTCTCTTATGGTCGTCTAGCCTTTCTGAAACTGGTGGCTTGTCTTACTTTGTAACTGGTTAGACCAAAGAAACTTAGTTCCTGCTAGTGTGGGTATACAGGATACTCCAAGACATGAGGGGGCTGTGCATGTTTTTGTTTTTGGGGAGGAGGGGGTTAGGGGAAAAGTCCCCCTGTTCATCTGTGATCAATTGGTAATTGAATAAAAGTGGTTAGCTCTGTATGTGAGAGCGAAGGGCAGTGAACAGCGGTCTGCTTTGTTCTCTGTGGTTTCTGGTTTGTCCATTCCACTTACAGAACAAAACTGTTATTTTATATGCTGTTCAGTTCTCCTGCCCGTTGTATCGTGGTGGGACCCATAAATTTACTCGTTCCTTCCTCCGAAATTCCTGAGGACCTGTTCACCGTCTGGAAGATGCGCATTCTTTTTTACAGCTACATGTGTGTATGTGTGAGTATCTGAGGAGACCGAACATCTGAAGGCGAGTCTGAGATTTTGAGTTGTATTCCAGCTGATGTGCTCCATGATGGTCGACTTGGGAGTGGTATCCGCCCCCCCAAATGCAGGTACCAGTTGAGGGTGACACTCTCAGCACTCCCTCCGTTATCCAAGACACTTTCGTTTTGTTTTTCCATTTAAGATGTGAACGTGTAAACTGAGGGCGACGAGTGAGTAAATGGACTAAGTTTCATCCTGGGGAGGTGGAACTTCGGAGCAAGAGGGCTCGTGGATTTATGATTTTTTTTCGTGAGTGCACTTAAGTGTGCATTTGGATTGTCTGCGTGCGACGTGCACGCTGGAGTAATTCTCCACGAGGAAGCGTGATTGCGGTACATTTGCCTGATTGCTCGGCGCACCACCGTCGAGGTCAATGAAGAACACAGGATTATTGTCATTACTCTGAGGCTGTCCTGGTGTGAGCGGGCCCTCACACTCAAACACACTCATCCTCATCTACACACACACACACACACTCTCATGCCACCCCCACACACACACACAAACATGCACTCACACACCCGTGTAGTCGCACTCTGATACGCACGCTGGTACTCGCACAGACTATTACACACACACACATACACTGTAGTGTAATGCATGCAGCCGCCTTTAAATGCAACATAATGCCCCACAAGGGAATCATGATAATCAGAACTAAACTAACATTGCAAATCTCTCCCCTGTATAAGGACTCATGAGATTCTTTTTCTGTAACAGCCCAATTAAGGGGATAAATATTCATTATGCTGTCTCCAGTCTTGGAACCCAGAGTGACCCTTCCTTGGAAGTCCAGAATCAACAGCCCGAGAGGCAGGAGTGTTTTCGGGGAAATAAATGACGTGCGCTGGACTGGCCCGGGCTCCGTTTTGCGTTTCTAAAACCCTGCAGTGGCTCTGTGTCGGCCCTGTTGAGCTCATGCTCCGGGCAGGATGGCAGACTGGCTCTGCGGGTAGGCAGTATGACTCGACTCGCACACCCAGTCAGTCACCTCCGGCGGGAGGCTCGAGATGCCCAGCGCGGGTGAAGAAGGCCCGCCCACTACCATACTTCCATTTAACCAATTGGGGTGAAGTCTGCCTGGGAGAATTAGCGCTAATGCTGTGTACCGAGTGTTCATTAAATAAGTGCATCGCTTCAGCCTGGGCCTGGAGTGGCCCATCAGTGGACCATGGTTGGGGAATGCAGGGTGGTCTGTGGTCCACGATGGCAGTGACTTTCCCAGTGTGATAGGCAAGGACGAAGGGGCTCTAGATTATGTCACTCCATTGGGATGACTCTGGGGTCTTCCTGCCCCCCTCCTCAGATCACAATTAGCCATTTGGCCATCTCCCGCATGGTAGATTCATTAGGTTGGGGGCCTGTTTCTTTTTTTTCATAATTTTAGAGGGAAAAATCATACCGCTCATTTCAGAGCCCATGTGACACTGGAAGGCGTCTCCAAAATTGGCTGCCAGAGGTGGGCCCTTGAGTCACTGACTCCCAACTCGGACTCATGTCGCAATTTGATGACTTGGAACTCGACTCGGCAAAACCGATGGAAAGAGTTGGACTCAACTTGGCTTGCCCTCAACAACAGTTCTCACAGCATGCTCACTCTTTCTTTTTCTGTAATGTTAGCATGCCCAGGGGGGTTGGGCAGCCAGTTGACCTTGGACCTCCAGAGGTTTTTTTCTCCCTGCTTGGGAGTTTTTGGTTCCTCTCCTCCGTTGTCAGTTGGCTTTCTTTCTTTCTTTCTATTTAATTTTCTCTGTTCCACTCTGTTTTGTCTTGCATACAGTAATGTATTCCAACAAACCCATGTAAAGTGCCCTGCGACAACACTCTGTTGTGAAGGGCGCTATATAAAAATAAACTGAATTGAACTTGGACTTGAGGGCAGATGACTCTAGACTTGAACGCAACTTGGACCCTATGACCCTATTTGCTCATGAGGTAAAAAAAAAAAAAAATAGGGAAGGGACTCAGTCAGTTACATGACTTATAACTGAACTTGGACTTTAGTCACAAATTTGATGATTTGAAAGACTTGAACTTGAGGGCACGTGATTTGAGACTTGACTCGGACTTGCAATGTTTTGACTCGCCTTGACTCGGACTCACCAAGAAGCCGCCATCCCTGTTGCCAGCAGGCTCCCAGGCACCAACCTCCACGTCCGGCACCGAAGTGCGACAAACGGCCGTAAACGCACATGTGCTGTATGCTTTTACTGACACCCGTCATGTCTACACCATTACCCCCACCGCGCGGGGGGCATTAAGGGTTATTCATCCTCTCAGTGATGCTTGCAGCCCTGGGTTTCACCCGAAGGTGCCACGTGAACCTAATTAGCCGGCTAGCTGGCTAATCAGTGCGTTAGCCGAGCTTGATGAGAGGGAGCTTTGATCTGGCTGCCCCCACCCGGCGCGTCCCCGCGGCCCATATAAGGCTGAGCCGCTCCTCCGGCCGGGGTTTGTGGGGCCCGCTCACTGCCGCCGCTGCCATGTAAATTATTCACAGTCGCGCGCGGCTCCGCGGGCCCCCTGGCCGCTTTGATAGGAAACTGCAGCGATTTGTAAGCTCTAGCCCGAGGCGCTCGGCCCACGGCTGCCTTGCGGGGGCATCGACCTCGTGCCCCCCCCCCAACCCTGTAGACCGATGGGAAGTGACTGTCCAGCAGCCAGAGCGGGGGGGTGGATGTTTCGTGGCCCCCTGGCTCCCCACTTCACCCCCTCCAGCCCCTAAACACTCATCACCTCCCAAGGGAGTGGCTGTCAAGTGTGTGTGCGTGTGCGTGTGTGTGTGTGTGTGTGTGTGTGTGGAGCTGTGGACCCTCTTCTTCCTCTCCTGGACAATTTGCCTGTCCGGCTCCCAGGAGCTGCATGGAAATCTTCACCGGGGGAAACGAGCACCGCCTGCAGCTGGCTGGTACCATGAGGTCCAAACGTCTCTCTCACTTCAAGCACAAGGAGAACCTGGGGGCAGGAGAAAGGGAGAGAGGGAGAGAGAGAGCACATGACAGTTTGGCTGTCCGCGGTGTGCGTGTGCGAGTGTCTGTGTAAGGCAGCGTGTGTTTGAGCATGCAACAGTTTTCCTGTTCTTGTGGGGTCACTGTCTGCAAAAACATCCCAACAAGGACAGTAAACTATAAAAAAACACAACAGAAACTGCCGCTTAGACTGCTTTTCCTGTAAATGAACGGTAATGAAGCTTATTTGCTATGCTAGGATATTGTTAGGAATCCTATAGATTGATAGTTGCTTTGTTAATCCTAAAGGAAATTACAAGGTTACCGTAGCTGAATACATACTTTTAGATGGTAATAAATACATTTAAACATAATAATAAATAGTAGGAGATTCTTGTGAGACTTAATATCAGATCCTCTGATAAGTGGGTAAATAAACACGTGTGTGTGTGTGTGTGTGTGCACCATGATGCCCCCCCCCCCATTGGTTGTATCCAGGCTAGGCTGTAACTCATTGGCTGATCACCCAAAAGCTCGACTATCTTTGGCCATTCCAGCTTTCATTTTAGTGAAGGTGATTAATTGTCATTGTTGATGCACCACAGCACACAACAACAAAGTGTGTCCTCTGCTTTTAACCCATGTGACATAGCAGGGGGCAGCTACTTGAGCGCCCGGGGACAGTACCTTGCTCAGGGTACCTCAGCGGTACTTGTGGGTCGGGGACTCGAACCAGCAATCTTTCAATTACATGATTGCATCCCTAACCACTACACCACCTGCCTGCTCTTTTAATTTTAAGGCAGCTGATAATTACCTGCAGATTGTGAGGGGAGCAGGAGTGTGTCAGCATCACAGTGTCATTACTGCGTCGCAGTCGTTTCGCCGTTGTCCAAATTGAACCATGTAACATCCATCCATTACCAGTGATTATCACTGAAGTTCTCCGTGTCTTCTATCCATTTTCAAATCTAAATTAATCATTAGTCTTTGTTCTTAGCTTGGTTCCCAGACTCTCTTACTTCCTCTCCTGAATGAGAGCCCACTCCTGCAAGGAGCGTATCTCCCCCAAGGAGCAGAGAAGTGGAGGCGTTAATTAGGAACTGTAATCAATTAGCGCTTAACTGTATGGAGCTAACTCGGGCCTTGGCTGCTTGTTTGAAATGGGCCCAGGTTTTACGGTTAGATTAATCTACTCCTTCTGAGAGTAACTTTTCTGAATGGGACCCAATGATGTCCAGATTTTGGTGCCACATTCCGAATCGGCACTATCATCAGCATCAGCCTTTGCTCTTGAGGAGACATTTTCCCTGTGATATTTCATCGTATCTGATTGAAAGGCAAACCCCCAAAGCCCCGTTAGATGAAGAATTGGGGATAGATCTTGCCGCACTGTTTGGTAAGCGTTCTTTTCCAGCATGGGGGCGTCATTTGTGACGTGACATAATGACATTCTTGATGTTTTGATGCCGTCCCATTCTCTGTCTCCCTCTCTCTAACTCTATTCCCCCCCCCCCCCCCAAAGCCTGTAAATGAGCCTGAAAGACACAGTGTACCATGATACTGGTGAAGTAGCTGCAGATACTTCCCCACAGGCAGATAGCTAGAAATTCTGAGTCCCCTGACATAATGTCACCTTGGGCCCTCCGGTTAGGGTCTGGCACTTAGATTATGCCAAGTGGGAAGGACAGGGAGTTCCTCTCAAAAGATTTCGGAGCCCCCTTAAAGTGCCGGGCCCCCGGAACCTTTCTGGGTATCCATGCGGCTCTTGTTGTGGTGCAGCGTACCTGCTGTGTGATCTCCTCGGCACCACATGCTCACAAAGCCCGAGCCCACGTTAGGGAGCGTCACGCGCGGAGCCGCAGGTTAGGGAGCGTCACGCGCGGAGCCGCAGGTTAGGGAGCGTCACGCGCGAAGCCACAGCAGGCAGGGTTCCTCAACGCCGCCTGTGTTTGTGCCAAGGTGTCTTCAGCGCATGTTTAATTAGCATAAGTACATTTTACCTACATCTTGCTTCCCCGAGCCGCATCTTACAACCTAGTCCTCAGGGTCTGATGTTTTCAGAGTGTGAAGATTGAAACTTGGGGATTAAACGCAATCAACAATTTCATTCCCGTCCCGAGGCGGCCCTGTGTTCTCTTTAAAAAATGTTTTCTTGATTTAAAGTGTTCTCGATGCGCTGCAGTGGCTGATTTGGCACAAGCACTCGCCATTGATAAGTGGGGCTGGGAGCTCATGGACTTGATTCTGAGCGGCATGGAAATTATCATCTTTCTCAGTTATTCTTTATAATTTAGTTTTTTTAATTTCCTCATGTGAAGCCATATTCGGGCCTGTCCCTGTGTCCACGCGGGTTGCATTTAAAGTAGCATGTGCCTCTAAAGTGCACTCAGAATTCAGATCTGGGGAAGTCTTCCCTTCTCTACGATCGCAGTCGGAATTCTGTGTTTTGTCATCCCATGGGAAAAACATCGGAATACTAAGGAAAGCAGGAAATAGTTTTTGGTTTTATTGGGTGTTAGCTGTTACATATAGCTTATGGAATGTTGCTCCATATCTGGTATTGTCTGTGTGTGTAATATGTATCCATACATGTCATACTGTATATGGCGGTTCGTATATATGTATATAATATCTTTTTATAAAACCACATATTTTGTAATGTAGAGAATGATGAAAAACCACAATGAAACAGAAATCTTATAAGCAGGCATGATGGCGCCATGATGTAAGTGCGGCAGGTGGTGGTCCCTTTTCCCCTCCTTTAGACCGTTACATTATATTTGCTTATGATCAACTTCATCATTGTACAAAGAACAAGCACTCAGGCAAAGAAACGTATTTTGGCACCTAATCTGAAAGCGAACTGGTGAAACATTGGGACACTATACACATCACTGTACACGTGTGATCAGGTCTGGACCAGCCTTCTGAGGTACTGAGCATTCTCTCAGTGGCCTGACGGGGTTGTGTACAAAATTTGTAGTGGTGCACCCCCCCCCCCCCCAGCAAATTTTTGTGTCAGTTAGTATGTGTCGTGGGCCTTTATGGGTAAAACTCCAGAACCAGTTTCTAATCTTAGTCCAGCCCTGTGTGTGATTGAATAAATAGCTAGAAAATGTACATTTATACTGTGGTACACATTGTGTGGTATAAATAATGGGTATATACAGCATCTATTATTACAATGATCACAGTAACAAGAACTATTTTATGCCCGTGGCAATATAATATTTAAGACATATAACAATACAAGGGATTAAAATAAATGATTCAGAAAAACAAGAAAACAGTTCAGCATATCTGCATGACTGCCATTGTTTGCCTTTTACCATGATATTTTAACAGCCTCTCACTCGGTGCCCAAATTCGGCTGTTCCTCTTGTCAGCCGGGACGGATGATGCTCCCTGCGTGTCCCACTGTGGACAGTGTGTTGCGCGGTACATTTTAACTGCCGCCACTATTAAGTTTGACAGTCACGAGACCCATAAGAGGCATTAGGTCCTGCTGGTGGCGAGGCCCACTAACATGTCCCCCCCCCCGCTCACATCCCAGTGATTCCCATAAACGAGGCTCTTACTGCTTGTCTGCTCTGGGCTGTCTGGACGATTGATCATAAACTTTCATTACTCCCAGAGATTTCAGGGAAAGTAACTTAACGAAGCCTCTGGTTTCTTAAATGGTACCTGTACTCACTACTGTACCTAAAAAGATGACACTTAACAGGGTCTGCAGGTTTTAGAAAATCCCCTTAAACTTGCAGATCTATAGTCT
This sequence comes from Petrocephalus sullivani, assembly GCA_026780845.1. Lineage (NCBI taxonomy): Eukaryota > Metazoa > Chordata > Actinopteri > Osteoglossiformes > Mormyridae > Petrocephalus > Petrocephalus sullivani. The sequence continues at coordinate 23,182,076 of JAODKM010000058.1, forward strand.
TAAGAGATAAACAGTCGTTAATAATATAAATGTAAAAGCCAGTGCAAAATTGTACTGTGGCACAAGTAATGGAAACAGTCCAAAATCATAGATAAACACGCACCAGAAATTCCCGGTCATAGTGTATCATATTTGATCTAGCGTCTAACGCTTGATCAATAATTGAGTGTAAATGCAAGCATTGAAAAAAATGCCTGTGAAATAACAGCTGTGTAGAAATATTTGTTACCGAGAACCTTTTCATGAATAAAAATGACTGTGACGCCCGCATGTGAGCGAGCCCGACCACGCCCATCTCAGCCGAGCGGCCACGCCCCCCGAGATCGTCCTCCGCCGAACAGCTGCCACGCATCCCCAGTAATTAGTCACCTGATTTAAGCCCGGCGCTTAGCTCGTTCGTGCGAAGTACCGAGTATCGGCCCCTTACCGAGTCTTTCCCGGGTCGCATCGATCGCTGTGCGTGGCCTGTGTTTCTCACTTGCTGGACTTGGGATCTTGCCTTCGTGTTTTCCTGGACTCGGCTGCCTCGTCGATCGCCTCCTCGTTATCGACCCCTCTGCCTGTACCTGCGTTTCCTCTCTCGGATGTCCGCTTTCGGCTTGTTTCACTTCCCTGCCTCTCTGATTTTGACCCTACTTGTTTTGAGCCTCCGAATTAAACATCAGTGCACCCTGCATCTGGATCCTCTCAGCCTGCTCATTACAATAAGCCCCAATGATTTAATATCCAGGAAAAAAAGGGAGCACAATCGTAAAATATTTAAAAGGAAATGTCTTCAATAGTGTGATTTGTAAATTAAGTGTATTTTTATTTATCTGTCTGCTTCAGCGCCCTGCGAATAACACATTAAAGTGGAAGGTCCTTTTTAAATAATTAAAGACGTCCACCTGTTGGAGCAGTTTTAGGAACCAAGGAAACATCCTCATTTTTACTGGCGAGTCTTCAAAGGAAGGGCAAATAAGAGCAACGCTATCACGCTCCCTTCATCGCCCCCCCCCCCCCCCTCACCGCTCTCTCTCACACACAGACACACACACACACCACACACCCAGCGAGCGCATGTTCCCATCAAATAGCATAACATTAGCCACACTGCATTTTCAACAGGATGAATATTTTATAATGAAGAAAAGCAAATTAAAGGAGAGAACCAAACTCGGGTCAGCAGTTCCTGTTTAAAGCAGCCACACTCTATGTGGTCTCCATCTCGCTTTCCTACTTCTTTGTCGTCTTTTCCTCGTTCCCCCCTTTTTCATATATATATATATATATATATATTAATAGCGGGAAAAATGACAAGAACGACTCGGGCAACTGATGTCAGGGTGAGAGGGGTCACCTGCTGCCAACTGAGTGTTAATTCCCCCCTATTAACGAAATCTATCCCCCTAACTGTCTCCTTCGCTTTCCGAAGGAAAAAAAATGGCACCCCCAAACCAGCCCAGACCTGCCGACCCCCCCCCCCCCACCCCCCAGGCGCCCCTTTTTTTTAAAAACACCTTGGGGGGGCCGGGGGGCGGCCTTGGGGAGGGGGAGGGAAAATTCAGGGGAGTAT
>JAODKM010000058.1:23185914-23204555 GCA_026780845.1 Petrocephalus sullivani
GGGGGGGGAGCGTGTCACCTCGCAGCGGAGAGGGATGGTGGGCTTTTGATTGCAGATGTTTTGAGGTGACACCCCCTAAGCAGCCTGACGCGGCGAAGGAGCCGGATTAGAGACTGACGCGCACTGTTTCCGTGTTTACCCGCACCGAGCGCACCGAGCCGTGAGGAGCGCCGATCGGGAGCGATCGCGGGCTCCCACAGCGGGAAATAAGCCAGCATATGTCCCTCGCCAATCAAACATATCCTCTAATAAAACCAAGTGAGAAAAACTGCGAAAATAAATATGAATTATGCAGTGGAGTGTGCGTGCATTCGCCATCCCCGCGTTTGCAGGTGCTCTCCTTGAAGAGGGGTAATTGTCCCCCGCATCCCATTTTAGATGTTATGTCACCGTGACTGCCATCAAACAGCGGAGGCCACCGCCGTCGTTTCTTAATCACTCCCTTTTTTGACAAACTGTATGCATGTCCGGGTTAATGCAGTGTATTAGATGCTGCTTTGGTCCCTTTCTAAATAGGCGATGGTACTTTAGGTAGAATACTCGGTAGAAATCTATTACCGCAATTTGCATATTCGCTTTATTGGGGGGGGGGGGAAACCTACAAAGGCTGTAAGAACAAAGAGCTCATGAGGGCGAAAATAGGACAGAAATGATCTAGCACTAGTTTCAATATGATGTCAGCTCCCTAATGAAATCTTTTGACTGAAACCACAGCAAATGGTGGAATTCAGATCTGCGACTTAATGGTTTGCATAGAAATTAGAAAGCCTTCTTTCTCGATATCGCTGATTAATTTGCCATACCTTTGTTCTGAAAATAAATCGCGGTCCAGGAATGGCCGAGTTTGAAGTTTGCGAAATGCAATTTAAAAAAAATATACATAATTACCGCGAAAGTCACTTAGCACAGCAACACGCGGGCTATTCCTGCTCGGGGAGCCAGGGCTTGATTTCCTATGAAAATTAATCGGCTATCAAACAATCTTCAGCGGCGGAGGATGATTATAAAGCAGGGAGAAATGCCCTTTGTGTAGGTGAAATGTGACGGGCACTGTCGTCGTAATATACCTCGGCGAAATGAAGGTTAATTCTGATGTACAACCTGCATGACAGTCATTATCAGTGAATCATGAAAATAAATTAAGCCACTGAAATAGATACGTCCTTCTCTCACACACAGCGGCTCCCCTGTGAGGAACGGACGGATGAACTTTACAGATTATTATTGGAAAATAGTGCCGAATTCAATTAATACACCTAAAGACACCTTTATAGAGGGCAGCTATAATTTAAATGACAGCAGGAAGTAATTTTGCCAGTTGTAAGTCAAATTTGCAGAGTTTCATGTTCTATATTATTAATTTTCAAGTTTTTTCTTCGTATTCTTTCTTTTAAAATAATATAGAAAGAAATGATATGAATGCTTTGTTTTAATGGAAACGTACATTATACATTTTTTCCATTTTAAGTCTGTGTATTTTGTATTTGCGTTAAAACCGTGAGTGCAAACAGGGAAAAGTACTGCCGTCTTAGGGATTCCCTGGTTCTTTAATAAACTAATTTCGTGGCTATATATAATATATGGTCTATATCTCGGTGTGGAATATACCGTAAATCTTTGGAATATTTAACCTTTCAGCCTATCGCAGAATAAAAACAAAGCCAGGTAGCACGGAACCGGAAAGGCTAAATGGCAACCTTAAAAAAAGTTAAGGCTTAATCCAATCAAGCATCTGATAAGCAAGATTGCGTGTTAAATCCATGCCCGTTTGACCCCAGTCCACACCTCCTTCATCTATTAATCTGCACCTTTTTAGCATGGAGCTGAATTAAGGCAGCGATCCCCGAAATAAAAGACGGATGCCGCATTTTAAACGGGCCGGCCGCCCCCTGCCCGGCCCACCTGTGATACAGCTGCCTGTCTTTTTCACAAAGCAACAAGTTCGGGCTCTGATCCGAGGTCCGCCTCGCCGGGGCGTTTTATTACCGAATAACGGATAGGCACGGGCGTACACACGATGACCTGGCAACAGTGTAATAACCACTCGCATCATGTCATCTTTCTTTAAAAAAAATTGATATACATAATTCGTTTCCACGCAGGTTGTATGTCAGATATACCATGTGGGCATCCCCCCCCCCCGCCCTGCGAAATACACGTGACAGTTATTTTCATCTGTGGTTATTTGAAATATATTATTCATTTACAAAAACAGTTCATTTGCTGTTAAATAAAAAAGAGGGTACTAAACGTTATATTACAAAATAAAAAGAGGATGCATGGAAGACGAGCAAATATAAATTATTAAAGAGATTATTATTCCCGGGAACAAATTATAATAATAAACTGAAGAGACACAACTCACATTAATTTAAATTATTTTGAGGATATAAAACTGCATGAATAGAGACACTTTTTATTCCTCGAAGGGGGCACGCACAATCTGGATATATCTTCCCCTCCGCTTTGCACAGACACAAATATTTCCCACCCCGAAATGATTTGATCACTCCAGCTCAGCCCTTGCGCCAAAGCGGGGGCTGCTTCCAGCATTATTATCCGAACTGAACTCATTTTGGAGTTCAAAATTTTTGAAGGAGGACCATTCATTGCGGAAGATGCTAAAATCAATACTCGCGCGGAGAGCTGGACCTCCTGCAGGGTATAATGCAGGGCGCTTGGGATGGAGACGGAAAACTGGCGCTATGGAGACACCTCTTGACGATGCAGAAATACAGGCGACCCGCTTGACAAGGAACCCGCACAGCGGAGTCTCGTGTTAAGGCGACGATCGCCGAGGAAGCAAATTAATGGTGTAACGGCGCAGTGAAATTCTGCATAGCCGCACCCGGCCGACGACCTCTTCTGTTAAGATGCACAATTCGCTTTTCTATGACATTTCTCAAAAGCTCGCTCCCGTTGATACGTGAGATAACTTACAATTCCCGTTTCCATTGGTGAAATGCATATGAAGTTTATTAATTATTATTTAGATTGGCAATCCAATTTCACCTTCAAAAAAAAAATCTCCGAGACACGATTTTTTGTTATATGTTTTAAAAATCACTGCACAGAAAACACACACATGTATGAATAGATACATACATACATATATATACATTATATATACACACACATTCACATGTAATATGGCTAATTAATTGCTGTAGCAAAGATACCTCATATCCTTATTGTATAACCTGGTTGCTTTTTTCTGAGGCGTTATCAGGGATTTGATGCCACAGCCAGGAAAACAGTTTCACTTTAATTAACTGACTGTAATTTCTTTGTGCTTTGCCTCCTGCGGCCTTTGTCTTTCCCATCCTTAAGAGCGCCTGTGTCATTCCGGTTGGAATGTGCGGGTATGTTAGTGTGTGTCTACGTCTGTAAATTCTGCAGCATATACATTTTACATTTAAGACATTCAGCATTTCGATAAATCAGAATAGAAATGTATGTGTTAATAGTTAATAATATATTACCAATAATTGTTGTTAAAAACAATAGTTGCTTAGGAACATATTAAACTCAAAACAGGGCAAACATACACACAGAGGTCATTAAATGGTCCAATAATAAAACATTATTATTATTATTATTATTATTATTATTATCTGTTGCCATTAAATGTATTTAAATTGTTCCTCTTCTTTTGTCAGGTTTTAGGAATCAGTAGAGGCTAATATATTTCCTCCAACAGCTGAATCACTTAAAAATAGGAAAGACAATCCCTCCATACTGCTGGAGAGGTGTCACAGCTGGGAGAGAGGGGGGGGGGGGAGGGAGGGGGCAGTCTCCTTTCCGTTCACTGCACGGCAAAGACATCTGTCAGCACTCAAGCGCTTCAGATGAGAAGCGGGCCTTGTGTGCTCAGGACGGCCCGGAGTTATTGGGGCTGGCGAACTTGGCACGGCCGTCTTGTTTATCTGGCCTGACCTTGCTTTCACTGCAGGGTTACATGGTTTTCTCTCTGAAAGGGCCTTTTGTGCTGCAGCAGGAATCTGTTACAAATATTTACCGTCGGGAGAGTACAGGAGTCTGGCGGCCTGCCAGCCAGACGGGCCTCTAAAATTCACCGCACATTTCGGGATTAGTCTCCAATCAAACTGGGCTAAAGTTGAACTTAAAAAAAAAAAAAATGAGATCATGCCCATGTGTATTATTACTCATTTATGCTGTCAATTATGGATTTTATAATTTCCTCCATCTTAGAGGTACTCTGTTATTCACTTTCTCAAGAGCAGGGTAGGAGTTACCCCCCTTCATAAAGAATATTCTAGGAATGACTGGCATTGTGCGTAATACTTATATTTTTGGGAAAAAATCATGCAGCTCGCTACGCCTCGATATTTACTAATCATGTATAATGCAGTCGCTTATGAAGTTAATTTGATTGGAATTTTAAATTGAGGAACTTTTCAGGTCACATGGGCAGAAATAATAGACTCCGTGATTGCATGCATTGCTCGCCCTTTTTTTTAGCTTGAGTAAATGTATGACTGCTTTTAGCCAGAATAATTCCACGGTATCCTTCAGCCTCCCACTTTTACCCTTGCAGCTGGACCTTTCCAACATCTTCACTAGCACAATGACATGCAACAAAGCTAATGGTGCTCAATACAGGAGGCCCTAATCTTGACTAACTGACAAGATTTAAATTGAGGAGACATCTTCTGCTGATTAGCTTCCACACCCACAATTATCCAACTGGGGTGTCAAGCAAGGTTTAACATCTCCACTGATTCTGCTCTCTGGAGAGATCCAGGAGAAAAGGCAATCGCTTCTAATAAAGGCTCCCGTCTCTACATGCAGCCTCCCTAGCCGCACAATTTTCAGCCATTCAGACTCCCTTCAAAATTAACCTTTCCAGCGAAAATATAATTTCACACAAAATGAACCACCAAGTGATTTTCAGCATAATTTATTCAAATTGCTCAACTCAGAACAGCAGAGCAATCTTCGGCCCGAATGGACCTATGAATCTGGAAATAAAAAAGTTTATGTACCCAACTGTCTCCTGACAAATACGGGACTAATTTCAAACATTCCCAGAATTCCTTGGGAATGTTGCCCTTGTGCATGGGGCACTCATTAAAATTCAATTGATCTGAATTTTGAGCAAATAAGGTTGGACTGCTCTCGTATCATAAAACAGCATGAGTAATTTTGGTCTCGAGCACCCATTGTGAATGGGTGCTGATGTTGTGTCACTGTACATGCGATGAACATTTTTTAGGGCATCTTATATCTGAATCGCACCCTGCATGACCTTGTAATATTTTGTAAAATATCAAAGATTATTCAAAATACATTTAATCATCTCTGCATTTTCTCCCCTTGATGTTTAGATTTTTAACTTTATTTAAATTCTTTGGTCCTGATGCTGAATTGCAGTGAATTGAACTCCCCCCCAGAGACCCCCCCCCCCCCATCTAATTTTTTCAGCCCGTGTAACATGTGACCGATGCTTTTTAACGTTCGTAAAAGGGGAGCAGCGAGCAATAAAATTCACAAATGAATGTTCTGCGAGTGGCTCTGTTCAAGAGGCAGGGACAGAAGTTGACACAGTCAGATAACACACAGCCTTTTACCCGTGTTTTATTTTTACACCGACGTTTTACAACGTTCCGGAAAATGAATAATGAACGGAAGGAGATAAAACAATTATTTCTGAAGAGGAGCAAAGGATGTCCATCCTATCTGAATTCGGGCTCTGCCTCGTACATCGAGACCGATGTTAAAAGTCACGTTTTTTTATCAGAGAGCCAGTGTTCAAGAATATCTGCTCTTTCTGACTGTTTCTCGAGCAGATTACGTATTTTCAAAAAGGTCTTTTAGCATTTTTTAAATTACATATATTTATATGCATTTCATTTTTAATTGTTTTCTATTTGTGTTTTGTTGTCCTCCAAGCTTCTGTAATGTCAGCTGGATCAGCCAAGGAACAGAAAAAAACTTCGATTCTGGCAGTAATTTATGGAGAGATTATAGAGACATTGTGTAAAATGTGATTAAAGACTTAAGCTACATACATGCATATAGAATAAGCTTGTTTGAAATTGCAATGTTTGTGCATAAATTAACCAGATTACCTGACTGGTATAATATCATATAGCACTTGGCCTTTTTTAAGTTTAAATCTGGTTAATGCAAAGTGCGACGTGTAGTATGGAACGACGGGTGAATTTACATAGAAATGAAACAATGTAGATGTGAGAGACAGAATTATGCTGCACATTTCTGGCTTCTCGGCTGTTATGGGCTGGCCCAAAACTGGCCCAAGGTCACACATTAAATCAGTGACTAATCTCACCCTTTCTATCGCCATCCTCTGCCTCCTAGCTATTAATGCTAAGTGTGCTAATTTCTGTGTAGATTGCGAGACCTCTGCATGCACTGAGATATCGTGCATTTTCCTGCGACGACACGCGCTTTTACGGGGCGGGGGGTGAACATGTGTATCGCAGGTGTAATGCAGCCACTCCCGCGTGTGGTATAGACACCTCCCACAGCGTGTCTGTAAATGCAGGATTAATGCCAGCCTGGCCAGCCTGCCCCCCCATGCGTGTTTTAGTGGGCTTGTTAAGGGTGAACCGGGGTGGGAAGGACCGGAAGAGGTGACCCCCCCTCACGTTCACATGAAAATCTGAACGTTTGATGGTCCCCTGAAAGCAGTATATACACAATACATAACACAAAACTCCAAATAGTAAAGGTACACGCAGTGTAGCACGCACAATCAAATAACAAATAAATACAATGAAATACAGTATGTTAATAAAATGTGTGAATCATGATTTTTAAAAATGTTAAGAACTTTTGTAATTGTCGATCCGTTCATCCATCTGTCCATCCATCCATCCATCCTCCGTCTATCCTTCTGTCCACCCACCCATTTTCTATACCTGCATGTCCTCTGCTGGGTTGCTGGTTCCTGGGAAATACAGGTGCAAATTATAATTGTAGTAAGTTCAGTGCTTTTTGATTTTTAAGATAGATTTGACTGATTTATTGATTGATGGATGGATATCACAGTGACCTTCCGCTTGATAAGGGGAAAATAAGTGAGAAAATTTGAATTATTTAGAATAATACAAATTAGAATAGTTAGAATAATACAAAGCGAAAATACATGATAAGAAAAGCGGTTAAGGGGCGGCTCTGGGGCCCTGCTGTCCTTTTATTCTGTGCCGGCTGCTGTGTCTGTCCAGCTGCTTCCCATTCCCTCCACTTCAGCTTCCTTTTCCTCGATCCTGTGCCACCTGCTCGCTTTCCATCTCCCTCAGTCACACTGTTGCCGATAGAAACGGGCAGCGAGCTTCTCTCTGAGGGTCTGGGCCTGCGCCGGACCCCATCAGATTCTGCATGGAGATGGGACTGGGTGAGAGTGAAGCCCACACCTGCCTATGTGAGAGGTGCATTCATCGGCCCTCGCTCTGGGAGCTGGAGCACGCAGAGGATTCTGGGAGCAGGCCTTGCACTTTTACCTCCGGCAGGTTAACCGCGTTAGGGTTAGCAGGCATTAAAACATGGCCTCTTCTGTTCTGATCTCTCCCGTACGACCTTAATGGAGAGCTCGGCTGTGTGGGCTCATAAGACAGAGGCAGACAACAGGGAGAGAGATCCGTTTTTTAAGGTATATGTCAGCGCTGGGAGCTGTGACGAGTCAGCACTCGGGGCTGTCAGCAGGCGCGGTGTTATTAATTAACCGGCACCGCGAGCCTGTCAGGGGCGGCCTCAAAGCCGGGCGGCACCACGGCGTATCTGACCTTGGGTTAGATCTGCAGGCCGGCCGCCGTGCTCACCCCACGGTCTAACAGCAGGGGGCGTAACCTGGCGAAGGGCGTCCGAGCCCCGAAAGCCTCATCAGTGGTCGTCTTCTACCTGCCCTTGGATGAGGAGGCCGGGCCGGAGACCCCCACCGCTGATTAATGCCGACCTGCGGCTCCCGGAAAAACCGGACCCAAAAACACCGGGACTGTAAAGAACCGGCTTGATGCATGGTGCCGCCACGTCCCGCAGGGGTTCCTCTCCCGAGCGAGACTTTCGCGGGCTCCCTCCACCGTGTCGCGGTTCTGTTTACGTGGCAGCTGAAGACATCTGCTCAGATCCGTCACTCACACCAGGAACAGGCGGTGCACAGCCATCGCCACTCTCCTTTCCGCTGGATATTAACAGGAGATACATATTTCTCGTTGGAGGTCATCTTTGAAGCCCGAATAATAGAGGCATGATTGGGCCCCTGGTGTCTGAGCCCCCCCGCACCCCAGTGAAGCTGTGAGCTGGAACAGAAAGATCTCTGTGTGCAGCTGTCGTCAAGAATCACCCCCCACCCCTGTTTGGACGCCACAAAACAGTAGCTGATCCTTCCTGCAGTGCTGTTGGTTCCCCCAGGGCCCCCCTTCTCTGGTTCAGCCATCCTATTGGACAATACCTCTATCAGACCTTAAACAAGGCCGGGACCCACTGGCACCCCAGTGACCAAGGAGCTGTTGCAGTCAGATGGGCACATACCTGCAGTTTTATTATATTTGTTTTTATCTTTTTATCTATCCAGTGTCCCCCTTGTCCGCGTAGTGCTTTGTTTACCTGTTATTCTTAACACTTTTGTCCTTCCTGCGTGGCGTCTAATTGCCGGTTTATAAGTGCTTGACTGACAGCCTGGTTCCCCTCTATGTGATATAAGATAGCTTCTGGCCAAATATATTCAACTTAGCGTGTCATGCTATTCGGGGAGGGAAATTCCCATTTTATCTGGAGTGGAATTTATGCACACTTAGGTTGAAGGGCTATTTATATGTATACTCATTTTATACTAAACAAATGGTTGTTTTATGGATAGAAGAAATTGATTTAACATATGTGCTTACCCCGAGTGTAAGACAGATTCCCTAGTAAATATCCGTCAGACTGATTCATAAATACATCAGCCTGGAGTCTGGGTTTGTAACTCGGTAATGAAATGAATGCAACTTGGAGATTTTTTTTTCAGATCTGAAATCATCTATTTATTTCAGACAGATTTCTCGCAGTGTCTTAACACTGATCTTATTCAGTGAATCACTTAATTTGCTTTAGGGGAACAACTTTGGAAGCGTGCTATATAAAATAAAAGTAATTAAATTTATTATATTAATAAACTGTACAGTTAAAATCCAGTAATGTTTTTTTTTTCTTTTTTTTTTTAAATATAACATTTCTTTATCTTGGCCGTCATGTTTATTAAGATGTTTCAATTGGTTGAGCGGTCCCCGGTGGGAGCCACGATTAATACGGCCTACAATTAGGGTATCTTTCATCTCGCATCCCAAAGAGCCGAAATTATCTTTCCAGTGTTATTAATCTTTGGGTAGATTGAAGTGATTACAGCAGAGAGAGACGTTTTGTCAACCAGCAAAAGAGGGATATTAAAAACCGGGCGTGTCGCACGCGCCCACGCACACACACACACATGCGCGCGCACGAGTGTTCCGATTAGGGAGCGCAGATATGGATCAGACCTGCCTCTCATCCTCCCCGATTCACATAAATGCCACCATTTTCCTCCATCCTGGGGCACCAACCACTAGGCCGCAGTGTGGGAGGCCGGGCCCCAGATCGCGCTGGGCGTTTAATTCCTCGTTCCACGCCCCTCGGCCCTGGACGGCAGGCTCCTCGACATGATACCATTTCTCACTCTTCCAGTGCGTTAGATCAAACATCCTTCTTGCAGTTCAGCGTTTGTTCTTATCCACTTATCCTTATTTTTTAAAAGTATCATCAACATTTCGGAAATTACCCTTACACTGCCCTTAATGGTCCCCAACAGCTGGCTTTGGTGATCTAAAAATTCATCACGGAGACGCGTGAGAATGACGGTAATGTGCTTAATGTTTAATACATGCATTTTGTTGGCTCCGGTCGAGCGATCATTCTTGTACGCTGCCCAGCGTAACCGGGACTGCAAGGGCGCTGTCTTCCCCCAGCGGACGCGTGTCGGAGGCACGCGGGACTCCGACGCGGGCAGACGATAAATGCGGGCAGCTACATGGCAAGCGCTCGCACGTTTGCACACTAACGTGCTAGCACGCTAACACGCTGACACATGGAGCAAACAGCGAGCACCCTTTGGCACTTCCCCACATGTGAAGTAGTGAACGGGAAGCTGAGAAATCAACACCTTAGAGCGAGCTGGTGCGGTTCCACCCAATGGGAGCCAAACGTAGAGCCCGCTGGCTGGCGGTTAGTACTCTGTCTGGCAGCCAAATATGGCAGAGGTGTGGGGTCAAAGGTCACACTGTCGAGTACCTGGGACATCTGATACACTGAGAACTGAATCGCACTTCGGTGTCTATCTCTACCCTGCATTTTCCCATTAAATATTCTCTTTACAGTGGTCTTCCCTAGCTGTGCTAAGCCTCAAATCCATCTATTTTCAATAACTTCTTATCCAGTAAGGAGTTATGGTGAGCTTAAAACCTATCCAAGAAAACGCAGGTGTTGGGCACACCCTGAATGGGATACCAGTCCATCACAGGGCACACACACAGGGGCACTGCTAGATCCTTTGGATCACTTGAACGCATATCATATTGGGCCCTCAACCCAGACCTAATCTAATTATGTTCCTGATTCTTTAGGGCCCCTGTCAGTCAAGGGCCCCAGGAATCATCCTATTATCCCTCTTTATGGCATGTCTGCACATGCACAGTTCACCTAACCAGATGTATCTGATCAGCAGGATGGGGCTGGAGGATTCAGATTCAGATTCAGAATACTTTATTGATCCCTGAGGAAATTATGTAAATTATGTATGCAGAGGAAACACAGGAAAGTGTAAAGAGACTTCCAGTTCAAGCTCCACTTCCTGCCCGTCACTAGGACATGTCAGGGACACCCACTTCCGGTTAAAGCTCCATTTCCTGTCTGGGTGTCACTTCCGGTCTGAGCTCCACTTCCTGTCTGGGTGCCACTTCCTCTCCCGCTCCACTTGCAGGCTCCACTCAGCGAGTTAAAAACCCGAATCCGTGCAGAGATAATAAAGGAGTGACGTGGCGGCATGCTCGGGCCGTTTGTTTGGTAATTAGCCCGCGCTGGCGGAGGCTAAATTATCTGTCAGATATTCCCTGAATAATGGCTTTTTGCTCCTTAAGTTTCACGATTTAATTAAATTGAGATTAAAGGGCAGTAGAAGCCAGGGGACATTTAACTGGAAGTGACTAAGGGACGGTTTCATCCTGCCCCCCCACCTTGTTATTTCCTTACTCGCTACCGGTTCACAGAGGGTAAATGTAGGAATAAATGTTGAGGAGAAGGTTAAATCTGCCAAGGAGGGCTTTGGATGGTGATGACAGCCCGCGTACGTGCTCACCGTATAATGCTCATTGTCTGATACACAAAGCCTGGGGAGGGAACTGGCTTAATCATGCTAATTAGCTGTTTTTTTATGTTAGAGGTGACGGCACGAGGATGATGGGAAAATTCCACAGGGCCGTCGGTGCGATCCCTGCTTTTGAAAGTGCTTGTTTGTGCACGGGCAGTGTGCCTGCCAGAAGGTGCTTGGATACCAGTACAGTGTGTGAGTGGGCGTAAGGGACCGATGTAAAACATGACGACAGTCCTGGGGACGGCCTGAGAGCCAAAGTGGTTCATTTATAGATAAACAAGCAATGGCAATGTGACGGAGACCATCGCGTGTGGCTCACACCGCTGCTAGGGTCACGAGCTCGGAGAATCGGCACAATCAAACCGGTTACTCTCATGACATGGGGCAGCATCCATCTGCCAGCCGTTCATCCTGGCCAACAGAGGCGATGCTCGCCGCTTTAGGGGAAGCTTTGGCCCCCCAACAATATTCCTTATCCCCCCCCAAAACATGTTTAAAGGGTATGTTCTCATTCATTTCCATCCAAATCAGAGGCCTTTTCGTAAATCTCTGGTGAAGCTCCTGCTGGTCTGGATCACAGAGGGGTTGGGAGCTTATCCCAGGAACCAGGAGGCATTAGACATCCTGCCTGTGACGCCCTCTGTTATAGGGTACACATCTGAGAGACCCATCTGATCACAGGGAGAATGTAAACTCAAGAAAGGAGGTGGCACTATTCAAACCCAGCGGGGCTTTGGTGCCGCCCACTGGACCACTGTCCATCTATCCATCCATCCACCCATCCATGCAGCCTCTAGCTTCTTACACTGGTCAGAATTTCACTCATATATCTGTGTGAACAGACATGCTCTTGTCCACGTTGTTCAAATGCTGTCGTGACCGGTGTTATACACGTACACAATGTTGTTGTTTTCCTTTTATACACAAGTCTGGTCCGTAATTAATTTATCGAAAATGAAAAACAAAGTAATGTCTATGCATAAAGTGAGGATTGTGTGGCATCATTGTTTTTGCATGATTTCTGCCCCGCCTTGCACCTGTAGCCCCCAGGACAGGCTCAGGACCCCCGGCGATCCTGAATAGGATGAGCAGTTACAGAAAATAGATGGATGAATGGAGTTTCTGCTGTCTGCAGCGTTTTATGACATATACATTTATTTACTTAGCAGAAGCGTTTGTCCAAAGTGACGTACAAGTGAGACAGTCAGCGCATCAGAGGCACACAGCTGTCAAGGTGCCGGTTTAGGTATAAGTGCTGTTAGACTGAGTGACCAGTGATGAGCTATACACTACACCATTAAGCACCGCGAGAACCTAACCGGAGAGTCATTCAAATCAAACACCACTCCATCCTCCACATGTGTATGATCTCAGCTGATGGTCAGAGAGGCTTCCTATCAGAAGGACTCATTCAGTGGAGTCGGCTCCCTGCCTTAGTTACCGCGACCAGCTGATTTGATATTAGCAGTCTCCATTCCCAGGGAGCTGGAGGAATTCAATCTGCAAAGAGGAGAAGCATTTACAGACTGCCCCTTTTAATGGAGTTCATATTTAGGTGTTTTTTTTCCCATTTTCTTCTGCCTCTCCTTGGCTACGAAGAACCGAAACGGGGAATTAATTATCAAATGAAGTAATTAACCAATTCCGGTATCAGCTACTCATAAACAGCTTGCTTGTACTTTAAAATCCAGAGCGCTGCCGGAGAGCACGTAAGGAGAGCAGTCAGGGTTTTTCTGCTGCAGGCACATAACTTATGACCAGACTGCAGCGGGTTCAAAGCCCAAGAGAAGCAGAACCGCCCCCCGGCCAGAGTGTTTGACCTGAATTGTTTCACTAACAACCTCAAGCTGTATGGTGCGTTAACCTGTGCTCTACAGAAGTCACACAGCAAATAAACACAATTACGTTATATAACACACAAGAGTGCAATGCTGTGCTGCTTAGCAAAGCATCTATTCTGCTCACACACTGTTGTTTTTGTTATTCTTTTATCCGAAGTAGCTTAGAAGTTCAACCATATATGGATGACACATTTCCAAAAGTGTACAACAGCAGATCCCTAATCAGATCTGAATCAAACAGCTTACAGGTTAGAGCCCTTTGTCTTTAAATATCACGCTACACACTTCCAGATAATGGTGGTCTTGTTTGCAGAAGGCATCCCGCCTCCGTAAGACAAGCGGGGTAGAGCCGCCTCGTTCTGCAGGCCCTTGCTGAGAGGAGCGGGCATTGTCTCTTAGCTCCTCCCTTGTGCCACGGGGGCATCATTGCTCACTGTCCCAACGGGCACGCGGTCATCTCCAGAACCAGAGCGATGCCCTGACCGCTAGGCTGAGATGAATAATGTCCCCTCCCTATACATTACCTCCCTGGTGCAAAGTTTGACCCCACCCCTCACCCCCCATCCCAGCTAGTCGCAGAGCGCCACCTGGTGGCGGGAGGTGGACGGCGCGAGCATTTTTCCCGTGGCCCGAGGCATGGTAAGGTCACCACGCAGACGTGTGTGTATATTGTCACCCATACTCTGCAGGTTATACATCAAATATCCAGATATAGGTATACACATACGGGGACGTCTCTTAGCTCCTGTGGGGCTTCCTGCTCCCAGAAGGTAATAAATATGCTACGGTGAGGATGGCAGCGTTTCATGGAACACTGGCTGTTTATCGGAGGCGAGAGAGCAGGAGAGAAATGCTAACAGTGCTCATTAATGGGCTGCATCCCGGCTTAATGAGCTGTGTCAGTGTGCAGCCTGGGCCACATCAGGGCCGTAATGGTACCGTAAATGGCTGGTAATCGTGTCCAAATTGTACAGCGGGGACTCCCAGGAACGAGCCCTCGAACCGGCGGGCTGACAGTGACGGGGCAATTATGGCAGGCTAAGCGAGCTGTGTCAAATTAGCCAGCCGCTCCGGCGGCCTGTCCCTCCGCCGCGGAGCCGCTGCGGGCCGACTGATAGGTGCTTGATGAGGAGTGATGGGGGGGCGGGCTCCCGGGGAACGCGTGCCGATTTGTCAATAGCTGTGTCTGAATGATCGTCTCACAGATGTACGCCGGTGTTCCGGAGCCGTCGGCAGGGGGGGTGGGGGGGACATGAGCAGGCGCTGAGAGTTGAGAAGGAGCGAGTTCCCTGGTGAAGGTCATCAGTCAGCTAGCTGTCAGGGGCGTCTCTCCCGGACCGGGCTGGCGGCTCCCGTAATTACATCCGACTGGAGGGTGAAGCTGGCTTCTGGCGCTGACCCGCGCCAATGCCGTAGCTTCCAGCCGACCGCGGCCGCGGGGATCGAGGGGCCCCGGACCCACGCCGCCTCCCTCTCCCTCTTAGTTCCGTGGTGCTGTTGTCATTTTTCATTACTGTCTGTTTATTGTTTAGACAAATTATTTTTCGAATGTTTTGAAATTCTTTGGACTGGCCAAATAATAGAATAAGCCGGTTACTGTTCATGACGTCCAGTCAGTACTGTTTTTTTTTTCTATTTTTCAGGAAATGCATGGTATTCATGGTTTTTCGTGTTTTATTAAAGAACTCTAGGCAGCCTCTTGGGTCAACTGCACTCTAAGGGTGCACAGGCATCCATTTCTGTATTCTGCTGAGAAATCTCAGTGGATCTTCATGATTCCTTTTAAAGAGCCAAGGCTAAACTGTGTAAGTTGTTTGTTTGATGGAGAAGCTTCCGGTCCAGTGTGTCCTCCTACAGAACTTCATTCATGGTCTGCAGCAGGTTTGCATCCTGCACAGGGGAAGACCCTCCCTCCTGCAGTGCATTGTGGGAAATAAGCCACTGAGCTTTTTAAAGATGTAATATCTCTGTGGTTATATATACTCTGCGGGATAGATACAGAGTTGGCGCGAGCTGTTAAATCGGCCCACTGGTCTAGAACAATCCAATGTTCTCCTCCCCCTCTCACAGTGTGGAGCACTCCAGTTTAAAAATGACAGGTCTAACATACAGTATGTACATGATTGGTGTTGTATGGCTTTAGACGCAAGCAAGTGGGGGAATAAGGCATGATGAGTTGTGGTAGATGTGGCTCTGTAGAGTCTGCCCCCTGCTGGTGGGCTTTGAACTGCACGAACCGCCCATTTTAGCTTGTGAATCCTTATTTTGGCACATGTGCCCCTGTGCATGCTGGGAAGGGAAGTTAAGGGAAGGGAAGGGAAAGGAAGGGGAGGCAGGACTGAGGAGGGGTGGGTCTCAGGTGTGAGCTGGTTTATTAACAAACAGCAGTAAACACAAGGCAGAGCTTGAAAACTTGGCAGGACACTTGGCTCAATCACAAGCCCAGAGAGCCTCTGTTTCCTTGTCTCTCTGCCTCAAGTCAGACACACCCTCTTAACAGTGGGCAGGGAGGCGTGAGGGGAGCCGCAGCTGGGTTGCTTGGTTACCCATAGCTGAGGGCACGTGCCCTTAGCAATGCCACAGCCAGTTCCCGGGGGCCGCCACTCCGGTCACAAGGTCCTCACAAGAGCTCTACAGACTTGGTATGTGATTAAATGTGTTTTATTCCTCAAACTATATTCTTTATATCAAGATCATTCTTTATATTGGCCACCTGGCTATTATAATCATTTGGAAATTATTGTTCTGCGCTGAATTCACTGATAAAATTTATAGACTTGTAGCTTTGAAATGCACACAAAAATATGGTACAGGAGTCCATACATTGTGAATGTGTGTGTGTGTGCATGTGTGTGTGTGCGTGCTTGTGTGTGCATGCGTGTGACTGAGAGTGTTGGTTTATCCATACATGCGTGTGCCGTCACGCACCCACTTGTAGGTGAACTCTGTATTCCAACTCTATCAATCTCGTTACTGCCATTAATGTCACTCCGAGCTCATCACACTGAAATTATATTTAATAATGGATGGCTTTCGGGCATAAATGTTAATGTGGAACGACTTCGAATTTCACATCTTGAAAATGACGGTGGGTACTGGGCCTCTCAATATTTATAGTGCCGCTGTACACTTCTGTCTTCTAACCAAATCGCTGTCTGTACACAACTTTCCACACAATCGCTCATAGTTCCTGCCAACTTTTAAAACAAGCTGGCCATTGGCCTCATTTAGTGCATACCTCATGTCCGATTCAGTCATAATGAAACAAAAACAGGCAATATAGCCCATGCTTGCAAAATCTCTACTGAATTGTTTCATTTAGATGAATTATTGCTGGAAAATTCCGCAGAAACGTGCGCCCGCGGGCCGCTGTAGACTCGTGTTATTTACTGTTATGAGCATTAGCAATTAGCGGTGATTGGTTTTCCTTTTTCAAAATATGAAGCTGGGCCCAGCTTGTGATGTACCGTCGGCTTCGTCTCTTTGTACAAAAGTGTCTGCTAAACAAATAAACTCTAAAAGCTGCTTCCTCAAGTTTCCCAGCACTTAGCAGAGTCTAAGACAGGGGTCGGCAATCTTACCCGCAAAGGGCCGGTGTGTATGAAAGTTTTTGGGACGACCTTTAGGTCGGCTGTTCAAGCCCAGGTGTGAGGACCCTTTGGCCAATCAGCCCTCTAATTAGTAATATAATTAGGACGTTGCAGTAAAGACCCACATACACAACGGCCCTTACTGCCCACCCCTGGTCTAAGTAGTCTGCTGCTATCCCTGTTAGCATCCCAGCATGAAACACTACGTTCGTCACCCTTTATAGGCATCTCTGACAAATCTGTATATACACATTTAAGTGGTTTTGTCTTAACGGCCGTGATTTTATTTGAAGCCTATTGATTGGTGTGTTGAGTTATTGACAAAGGATTTCAGACTGTTGCAGCCGTAATGTGTACAGGTATCATAAATGCAGCCTGAAGATAATCTCAACAATTATTCTGTTGCAGGCATTTACACGCACGTTACTACGAGGCGAGGCGGGTCGGGCTTTTGCAATAAATCGGCTAGACTTGGCTTCACGCAACTTCTGAGAAGAGCGGCTTGCTTATTTGTCACTTTGTGCTTAGCGCTGGTTCTCCTTTTCACAGGGAGCACTCTCTCGCTGAGGCACAGTGTCTTGAATTGTCAATAATTTCGCTGGTACTTGTGATCAGTGACATGGTGTATTGCAATTGCAATAAAGGGTTGTCTCTTTGCGGAGTCACAGAGTCCCGAGAGTCCTGCGGCGAGCTCCCCGCGGCGTGGGCCTGTGCATAGACCCCGCTCCCTAAGACCTGCCCGCGCCAGTCTGCGTCAGGATGAAACAACGGAAACGCAAGCGCTAGCCGTCCGGAGCGTTAAAGCCGTGTCCGCATTTGTTCAAAGAAGGTGAAGAGGAAGAAAAGAGGATCGTTTATAGGTCATTTTCTTTAAAGGTGTGATGCTGCCATTTTTGTCCGTTGTGTTTAAACCTCACTGTGGGAGATTTGGCATCAGAGAGGCCCAGTGTGGGTGTCAGGAAACCCAATGCTGGCTGGTTTGGAGTAGCCTTTACAGTTTAGACGAGTCCTAATAGCCAGGCATCAGAGAAAGAGAGGGGCCTTTTGTACTTTTTTTGTTATTGATGATTTTTTTATCGTTATTTTCCTTGAACTGTCGGAAAGTCTCATGTTCTATTCAGAATTGTGTTTTCTTTTATTTATTGGTCTTTAGTGTGGCTATCCTTGGACACTTTGGCATGAGGCCACAGTCATCATGGCCAGTGCCGTAATTAAGCTCTTGAGGACAGCCGTGCTTTATCGGAGTGACACTTGGGGGCCGGACTTGGCAGCGGCGCGGCACAGCTGATGGAGCGCACCGGCAGAGCTGCTCGGTGTTTGACTTCGCCTCCGCTCCGCCGGCGAAACGGCACTTATTTGTCAGCTGACTTTCCAAATGGCAAACATCGGGCCGGAACCCTCACGAGACTTTGGCAGCCTGACAGGTACATTTTTTTTGTCCCCTCCTACGGACCCCGGGTTTCGTCCGTAATGAAAACTAAACACGCACGTCTTGTTTTTTCTTTGATCCAGCCCCCACCTCCCATCCATATATCTTGACAGAGCCACCTCTGCCAATGGGATTTGATCCTCTGGTTGGAGTTGTCAAATGAAGCAGCCAATAGGCAATCAGAAGTGGGAGGAGGGGGTGAGACTAGGGAGCATCTGAAAAGTGCATGTATAATTAAACAACAAAAGAAGCGAGACCACTTAATCTTCCCTCTAATGGCAATTCCGGCCTATCACTCGCTTCCTCCTGGGGGGTTTCGGGGAACGTTAGTGGGGGGGGGGGGGAGGGGGGGCGGTGCGCTCCAATTTGCGTTCTAGATTGGTTTTTTCCGCTCTCGCGCGTGTGTGCTCCTTCCC
>JAODKM010000058.1:23204655-23219149 GCA_026780845.1 Petrocephalus sullivani
CCACCCCTTCGGCGGGGGGGGGTGGGGGGGGGGGGGTGGGGGGGGGGGGGGGGGGGGGGGGTCACCTGTGTCCCCAATTGTCATTGCAGAATCTTTTTTATCAGCTTCACGTGTGTTTGCTCGCATTCCGGCTCTAATCCATTCATCATCGCTTTGTCCCTTTAAGAATTCTTAGGGCCAGCCGAGAGCCTCTGGAAGGAGCTATTTATCATCTCAAGAAAAGCAGAAAGATAAGGACAGCAATATATATTTCACTGGAAACTTTCCTCAACCTTTCAGGCCTGGTGTTTCTGGAAATATCTATAAATTAAGACGCCCCACTATTCCACACGTAGTGGTGGTTTTTTGCTAAATGACTGCATTCACCATTAATTACGTGACTCAATAGAAGAAGAAAAAGATGTTTTATGCTAAATCATTGCTTAGTTATCTTTCCTGGGTGTCCTGACGTGTGTCTGTACTGTGAGTTTCTGTCGGACGAGCCTGAAACCGTACACCCACCCCCCAACTGACCCCCCCACACCATTCCCCACACCTGCCGTCTTTGTACCCCCCCCAAACACTTCTCCTAAAATACTCAGCTGCAGCTTCAAGCACTTTTTTGCCAGCAAACTTTTTTTTTTTCCATGCATCTGTATCCATAAGAATATCATAAGAGTTTTAACTGAGGATGTTTAGAAAAACGAGCGGTGGCTGTTGGGTCAGCTGACTAATCGTCACTCCCCCCCACCGCCAACCCGGGTCGGCCCCTGCTCCCGTGCCCCCCTCCCCCGCAAGCCAGCAGGGCCGTGCCGGCGAAGTGATTTACCTCAATTGGGCCACGGAGGTGAAGTCTGTAATAGAGACCATTACGCAGCACTGGCATGGCCACTAATGGGACGTTACAGTGATTTAGGGTGATTTAATGGCTCGCAGGTCGGGCTCTGACGGAGCGCCTCACACCGAATGTCCGCGCCACGCCGCTCAGGAGACACTCCCCCCCCAGAAAGCCCCCGCTTCCATCCTCAGTACCACGTCACTCACTTCCTGTTGGGAACGGGGCGATGGACTCGCGTGCCTCACGGGGAGATGCTCCTTAATGACACTCTCTCTGTCTCTCTCTGTCTTTTTCTCTTTTTTTGGGGGGGGGGGAACAGCAGGATAAAAGAAAACAAATCCTTGCTGCGTGTGGCGCCTGTCTAGGCCTCTGGCTGAGCTGTGTAGCGGGAACACGGCGGTTTGACGCTGTGTCGGCATGAGCAGCGACTTAGCGGCGCTTTGCAGCCTCCGGGAGCACGCAACCCCCTCCCGTAAATGCTCCCCCGAGCCCCGTCTCCGTGCACGCTGTGGGTGGGGGGGGGGTTAGGGTGGGCTCACCTGTAAGCTCCGTCAGCCGTGATGTTCACTTGGCTTCCAGCTTTGAAAATCGCGGGATGCTCACTTTATCTCCGAGCCGGGGGGGCGCATCCCAAAAATGAGCCGTTTCATTGTCATCCTCGGTATTAGGCCGCCGATCCGCTTCAGCGCGCAGCGACTTCAAAGGTGCGTTGAGCTGGCAGCCGCGAGAGTGTCGCCCCCCCCGCCGCAAACTGCCGTGCCGCATAAATCCAAGGAAATCACAGAAGATCAGAAAAGACGCGTAAGGGGGGGCGCTTTTAACGCAGTCAGCCCCCTCCCGAAAAAATGACAAATGTCATCATTGTGGCTAAAAGTATTACGTGGCACAGAGAACATCACAAAACACAGGAAACAGGGCACAGGAAAACCACAGGATACCCACACTCCACACACACACACACACACACACATGCGGGCGCGCCACACAGCACACCGGGCGTGCGACACTAATATATAATCGGCCTACAGTGAGGGCAGGAAATACGATTACAAATGGATTATTACTATAAGAAACATCATGTGCGGCAAACCCCAGCCAAGTCCCAGGGTCAGCAGAGTCATTTCACCGCTGCGTGTCTGCGATCGCAGGGTCACCGCTCCATGTCCCAGGGTCAGCAGAGTCATTTCACCGCTACCTGCCCGCAATCGCAAGGTCGCCGCTCCATGTCCCAGGGTCAGCAGAGTCATTTCACCGCTACCTGCCCGCAATCGCAAGGTCGCCGCTCCATGTCCCAGGGTCAGCAGAGTCATTTCACCGCTACCTGCCCGCAATCGCAAGGTCGCCGCTCCATGTCACTGGGTCAGCAGAGTCATTTCACCGCTGCGTGCCCGCAATCGCAAGGTCACCGCTCCATGTCCCTGGGTCAGCAGAGTCATTTCACCACTGCGTGCCTGCAATCGCAAGGTCGCCGCTCCATGTCCCTGGGTCAGCAGAGTCATTTCACCACTGCGTGCCCGCGATCGCAGGGTCACTGCTCCATGTCCCAGGTTCAGCAGAGTCACTTCACCGCTGTGTCCCTGCGTGAGGCCATAGATGACTCTCAGCTTTTCTGGCAGGGGGTGCGAGGTGAGAGAGCCCAATCCATTCATCTAGATGTGCAACAAAAGAAGAGTAAATACATTTACAATAAAATATTATTACACAGTGATATGACTAACGCAAGCCACAAATATAGCTTTAGTGTGTTGAAATAGCATATTCATCTGAGTAAAGAATGGATGCACCCTCAGTAAAAGAGCCTCCGGGGTCTGGCTGACCCTATCGCAAAATATGTATGCTGCTTTTATTAAGTAAATAAAAAGGTAAATGTAAAACGAGCCAGGTTCCCAGTGCTAGTTAATGGGGTGCTTTTTCACTTTTTTTCGTTTTTGCTGAGTTATGATGTGGTGAAAAAGAGGATCCAGCCCCTGCCTTGTTTGCAACCCTATTGCCTTCCCCATCCAAAATCCGAAAGGGGGGGGGGGTGGTTTCCAGTCCTGTCTCTGAGGGGGTGGGACAGGCTACCGATGCAGGTTGGGCTGTGTGGGACAGCAGGCCGGCGTGTCTGGGTGCAGACGCCCCCTGCCCTGGCATTCCTGTCCATGAGCTATAAGTTAGCCCTATCCGGGGGCATTTCCAGGCAGAGCCAGCCAGACTGACAGGTCCGGCAGTCATTACACGCTGGATTGAATGCTAGATTACTCCAAAGTGGCTCAGGGTCAAGAGGCACACTGTTCCCGTTTGGCACTCCGTGACTTTAATACCCTTACTGTATTAGCCAATTACATTAAGGCCGCCGCCTCCCTCCATGTTGGCCCCGCCCCCTCCAGAGACACGCCGGCACATACACACACACACTGGGGTCAGTTTGACGGCTGTTTGAATCGCTGCCATCCTGAAACGAAGTGGCAGAAAGCCGGCTGCTTTTTAGCTGTCAGATGGCTGTCAGGCCCCCGATGCCGCTTTCCTGGAGACGTCTGCCCCCCGCCACCCCCACACCGGGCACCTCCGCTCGCTTGCCCTTTTTACTCACATTCTAATTATTACCCTTTGCCTAAATTGGGGGCATTAAATGCATTTTTTTCCTCCTTTTTCAAAGGCGGATATGACCTTTAGGCAGAGCAATATCAATTACACCATCCAAGAAATTGAATTATTAACAGTTTCGACGGTCGGAATTGTACAGCAGCTGTAAAATGCAGCAATTATTCTGCTGAATTGCTGTTTTTTTTCTTCTGTGCAGCTTTTGGAGGTGAACATTTAAAAAAAATATATAAAAAAAATGTAATTGTTGTGATGAAACCGAATGCGAATTAGAGTGAGAGATTCCAACTGGCCGATTCTGTGGTCGCGTGGCATTTCGGCGAAAGGTGGGCCGGGTTGCGGAACAGGCCGTGGGGGTCGCCCTGATTAGCTTGGCCTGATCCCTCTGCTCCTCGGGCATTGCTGACAGGTCACGAACTGCAGAGAGTCTCACACGTTACTGCAGCGCACGAATGTGTAAATTTTAATCATATTATCGCCTTTGTGGGCGTTTACACAGTCAATGTAAAGGTGTCAGGGCTGAATGGAGAGTAAATTCTCTGTTTTAGCACTCCTGCAAGGTTTGATCTAAAGGAAAGAGCACAAACAAAGGTTGAATTGATCTCAGGGCCTCAGCACACCCGTGCTTTTATTGTAGGGGTGCATTAGTGTCGCTATCTGCCTGTATTGCTTTGCCGCATTTATATTTTTAGTCAGCAGATGTATTTATCCAAAGTGACTTACACTAGAGCTCCCTGGGATTCGAACACACAACCTTTCTGTAGTTAGCACACTGTTCTAAGGGCCTTGCTGAATAGACTATGAAACCACTCAGGGAATGACGTTTGGAGCGTCCAATCCAATTGAGCCTCACATCACCCCCCCCCCGCATAAAGCCACAGCAAGAACATATATCCATATAACCACTTGTGTGTTGGCTCACACCCCGAAAGCCCGGAATGGCATGTGTTTGTGTCGCCGTGCGCCTTCGTGGCCCCCCCCCCTGCCCTGCCACTCCCGTCCGTGCTCGTCAGGCTCCGCTTTGCTTGCCGCGTGCCGCGATTTAGCAAACCTTTAACCATGGGAGCGCTAATTAGGTGCGGTTTGACTGGAATATACGACTCGGGCTTCCTCTCAAGGTCACCGCAGCCTCTTTAAAGCCCAGCAATAAATTTGAAGTTTCATGAAGAGAACAAAGGGTGCGGCGAATATGAAGATTAAAGTCCCTGGGCTCTTCGTTTCTGTGCGCTGCGAGATCCTCAGGGTTACCTCCTGTCAGCTCTCCTCACGGATCTGAATTAACCTTTTCCTTCAGCACCTTCACAAACATGCAGCGTCTCCGGCTGCTGTGCAGTGGGACCCCAGACGGGCCCCGTGTGTGTTTGTGAGGACACAGTGAGAGCTGTGTTTTTAACCCTGTAATAAATTAAAATAATTAAGCAGTGGTTATTAACGTGGCATGGTGGGGTGTGTACGTGTGTGTGAGTGTGTGTGCGTGGGGCGAGGTACCATCACCTGAGAAACCGTCCCAGCGTGTGCTGCCTGCCCCACTCCCCCCGGAAGCCGCTGGGGGGTTGACATCCCACGCAGCATCACGGCAGAGATTACAGGCTGTTCCCAGGACTTGAGAACAATCAGGATGCGCTGCCGGCTTGCAGCAGTAATGCAGCCCTGCCCGGGTGGCTAAAAACACCGCTCGACTAAACACGACTTCAAAGGGAGTGCGCGCCCCCCCCGGAGATCAACCTGATGCCTTCCTGAGAGCTGTGATTCGCACTGGCAGCCGTGCGCCATCGTCCCCGTCGGGGCACGTTACACACCTTCATCCTGCCTGGCCCACAATTCCCATCTCCTTGTTTTGAGGAGGGCGGCCGTGATCACGGCGCCCCCTTTTGGGGGTAGCGGGGTTTGCCGCGCGGGAGCCGGACCTGCGACTTCTTTGTCCGGCCCCATCTGACGGTCCATTGAGGGCAGACAGCGCATCACCCTCACATTCTAGTGGCTCCCTGTTGTCTTTCCCAGTTATTGATGGCCAGCATTTTTAATGAATGTCAAAGCAGCGCCACTTCCTGTCCTGCCAGGCAGGTGGGGGGGCTCCAAAGGCTGATCATTGATTCCCTGTAAAGGATGCCATTGCAGGCATTTTTGACCCACAGGTCTGTGAGTCACTGGGTGTCTGCAGAACCCACACATGTCCTTTTTGTGCAGGGGCCCAGCAGAGGCATACAAGCACTTCCATTTGTGGTATCTGACCCGCAGTACTTTAGCCGCTATGCCACCTGCTGTCCGGCTGCTTACCGAACGCTTGTTTGTGTGACAGCTATTGTTATAAAACGGCAGAGGCAGTCACAGTGACCTGGGGTTTCCACTGGGTCACATATTCAAATTCTGGGTCACTTGCTCGACTTAAACGACTACATGTGGCCCCCTGCTGGGCCCAGTCGCCTCTCGTTCCTGGTTCCGGTCCACTTACAAGAGACGGGCGGCGAGCACCAGCACAGCCGGCTGGTCTCACAGCCCATGTAGCCTCCTGAAGGTCTCTCCAGACTTGGAGCTTTG
The DNA here is from genome assembly GCA_026780845.1 of Petrocephalus sullivani. Lineage (NCBI taxonomy): Eukaryota > Metazoa > Chordata > Actinopteri > Osteoglossiformes > Mormyridae > Petrocephalus > Petrocephalus sullivani. Next base: position 23,210,594 of record JAODKM010000058.1, read on the forward strand.
CAAAACTGGCTAATTTTACCTGCGAGGGTCACTCAGGAAGTTACATCACCCTCCCGCCAAGACAGACTCGAAATCCACCAGCCGCGTGGCCCCCGGATCCCCGGGAAATGGCATAATGAGCACGCACCATTCCGCTCTCATGTTTTTATTATACGTATACGGGAGGCATTCATAAATTGGGAATAAGGAGGTCATTAAAGTGGTGGCTGTGCGCCATCTCCAAGGTCACAGGCAGAGTGGCTGTTAGCCCCCCGCCATATGTGTCTGCATCAAACCCTCGCCGTAGCCCGTGTCAGGCGATGGGGGTGCTGGCCTTTCCCATCTCATTTTCCTTAAATATGCAACAAGAGCGCGAGACCTTTCAGCCCAAAGTATGTAACCTCTTTTATGCAATAGGGATATGATCTGCATTCTGTGTTGTATTAAGAGGAGTTAAGTGACCACCTGGGACAGATTCCCCCCTCACCCCTGACCCCGGGGGTAATGAGCTCGATGACTTCTGCCTTTATTAAGACTTCACGACGGCGGGAGCTCACCGCCGCGCGGCCCTGGCCCTGATAGCGCCACACATTAAGGCTCTCCACGGCGATGGGGTCGCCATTTCGGGATTACCACAGAGACGAGCCCCGCCTCCCACCATGCAATTAGAGCACAGGCCCCTGTGCCATTTTTACACCTTAATAGGTCTCTGTCTGTTTTTCCCGAATGATAGACATAGAACAAGCGACAGGAAGTAGAATGCCAGCGCAGATGATTCGCCCAACCCTTCTTCTCTCCTTTTTCTTGAAGACAAATTCTCGTACATTAATGTGTCAAAACGTTTTTCGGGTGCAGCTGGTTCCGCGCGGGCCTGTTCTCGGCCTCCGGTTCGGCAGCGAGGGGGTCCTTGATTCGTCCGCAATCTCTCTGATCAAAATCGCCGCAATTAAGACGCGCTGCGCAATAGCTAGCTCTGCAGCTAATGTGTAACCGGTGGTTTGCCCCTCCCCCACTATATTCTGTTTCATAATTCATTCCCCTCCTGCTCGGTAGCCACATGAGCGACGTTAACAAAAAACGAGATAAATTTATAAATAGCCGGTCGTCGGGCAGCTTTTTCCGTGCCCGCCAGAGAGGGCACATCGTTTCGGGACAGCTCCTTAAATAAGCACGTCACCGCGATGCCATTCGTCCTCGCGCAGCGTTGTCCGGGACGCGAAGCGCTAGCGATTGGTTTTGCGTGACAGGAGGACGCGGCAAATGCCGGGATGAACACGTCAGCGGACCGACAGCGGATCCACTGTTTGTTTTGGCGGGAAGAGCAACGCTCGACGTTCCAGCATCCTGCCGGGCAATCGAAATGCACCCCCGCCCCCCAGCACCGATCTTCTGTCCTGAGTCTTTGTGCACTGAGCAGCTGGGGGAGGAGGGTGGTGTTAAACAGCTTTAACTGTTTCCGGGTGTTTTTTTATACACTAGAGTACGTGGTCATTTTAAGATGGCCTGTATTGTCAATTTTTAAACTGAAAAAATAAAATTTTGTCCCGGTATATGACAGGAAATATTTTTGGCAGAATATGTCGAGGGAAAGAATGAACGCAGTGGCTGGATTTGGGGCTTTGCGGGTCGGGGGGCATCACTGGGGGGGCCCGCGGCTGTTTATTAAGGGTCCTGCGCGTAAACAGCGTGATGGGCCCAGGCCCAGCGCCATCAGTGCTTATTACCCCGCCTTTGAAGTGACACATCCGGGGAATAAACCAAAGCACGCAGACTGACATATTTTTGTCTCATGACAAATGGTAACCTGACACTATTGAATTACTGAACTGTGTCTGAGAACTAATGAGAAAAATCTCCCAAGGGAATCTTTATCCAAAGCTCCTCTGAGAGCACCCTGGGGACGCGTTCGGTGTCTGTCACCTTCCCCGTCTCATTGACACCCCGCTTCAGCGGTGATATCGCCCGCTACAGCAATCCCACTTCACACCTCGCAATTAAAAATTTTTTTGGATGGAGTGGGGTGGGCCAGGGGGTTGGGGGTGAGGGGGGGGCGAAAGTGAGAGGGAGAGAGAAAGGGTGAGAGGGAACGAGAGAGGGAGACAATTACTTTGGTAGCGGTAGTAAACGGGGCGCTGCACTCTGAGTGCAGGTCGGCCGCGTACACGATTCCGTGTCACTGTGATAGGCGAAGGCGATAGGAGTGACAGGTAAGAAATTAATTAGCGAAGGAAATCTCATAATGCCTTTTAATTGGGGCAGATAATGGCACCCTCTCCTGTCAAGGTCTTGTGATATGGAGAGGAGGAATCTACCAGGACGCCAGTCTCGGGCCTCATCTGAGGGGACGGGTCCTGCACATCGTGTGTGTGTGCGTGAATGTTTGTGTGGGTGTTTGTGTGGTGATCTGTAAAATTCTGCTTTATAACTATTTATTTTCCCCTTTCATTAACTCTCACTGAACGCCAAAGTCATACTCTTGCCACATGTATTTTTTCCTATCATGCACTTGGAAGTGTTTATTGTGCAATTTGGACCACACCTGGTCTGGGCCTGATGGTCATTATTGGGTTGTATGGCTGTGGGGAGCTGTGGCATCGCCATAGCGACCCCCGCAGGCTTTTCTTCCCGTTCCAGAGCCTGTCCTGGTGTGTGTGCATGTGTGTGGCTGAGTGATCCGCCCCCCCCCCCCACCCTCATAAATACTGTTATACGTGCTGTTTGCTTGTTCATCAAAATGTTGTAATCATGATTTTTGATTCCTTCAATTCTGCAACAAAAACTGCAAAACATGAAATATGAAAATTTTATATACAACCCCATATATTATACAGAGGTGTCAATTCCAGAAAGTAAAAATCCAGACCAGGATTTTGTTTCAACCAATCAGGTGCGCATAAAGAGTCGCAGTCACAGAGTGCTCAACTAGTTGGTTGAAACAAAATCCTGGTCTGGATTTATACTTTCTGGACCTGAAATTGACACCTCTGATATTATATAGAATTCTCACATTTTTGTACTATTTGCACATAGTGCTCCTTTTTATACCCAGTCATCTTACTGACCTGTTGCCAATTAACCTAGTTAGTTGTTAGTCTTCTGTTGCCTTGTCCCAACGTTTTTGAAACATGTTGCTGGCATCAAATTTAAATTGAGGATGTATTTGTCATAAAGCATTAAATTTCTCAGTTTCAAGATTCGATACCTTTCCTTTGTTCTATGGGTTTAGATGATTTGAAAGTTATTGTCTTCTGTCTTTATTTACCCCCCCACCGTGCAGTCGGCCCACACATACCTTGCTCCCGGACTGCTACGGAGGGCATGCTGGGAATTAAACTGATGGGCCTGTACTTAAATCAGACCTTCTGGGCCCCCCCCACTGGGGATCAGTGCTGTCTGTCCTCCCACCTGTGTGAGATCATGTCTGGAGGCTAAATATGGTCTTAAGGAGGCCGGGGGGGGGGCTTGATTACTGCCAGCTGCCTTGATTGGCACTTTATTACTGCAAATTTCTCCGTTTTTATTGGGCCCCAATCGGAAGCCGGAGAGCTGTTTTCCCTCCCACGAAACGAACAGCAGATCGGGGGGCTCTAAGCCCCTGTCCGCCTGGCGCTGACGGAGAGGAGGTCGAGGGAGCACTCTGTTCATAGGCCATCGATCAGTAAGCTAATTACCGCCGGTTTGTATGTGCGGACACACTGCCGCGTAAGGCCGCTAAATGTGAAGTGCGTCATCCGTCACCGAGGCGTGCTCAGCACCCCCGGGCTTACGCGCCCGCAGGGTTTGGCGGATGGCTCTGGCGGACGTGGCGGGCCCGCGATCGCGGTGTTAAACGCCTTTGATGAAGTTCCAATTCGCTGCGACGTGCTGACGAAAGGGCAAATGAAATCCTGGATGATGTGTTTCCTTTCTTGGCCAGGGATGCACTCTGGTAACCAGCTTTAAAAAGGGACAAATAATGTCTGATTGATTGGTAATTGTGGACTGTCCACTATCATAGCTATCATGGCTATCATAGCTATCATAGCTATCATGGCTATCATGGCTATCATGGCTATCATGGCTATCATGGCTATCATATCTATCATGGCTATCATGGCTATCATGGCTATCATAGCTATCATGGCTATCATGGCTATCATGGCTATCATGGCTATCATATCTATCATGGCTATCATAGCTATCATAGCTATCATAGCTATCATGGCTATCATGGCTATCATGGCTATCATAGCTATCATGGCTATCATGGCTATCATAGCTATCATGGCTATCATGGCTATCATATCTATCATGGCTATCATAGCTATCATAGCTATCATGGCTAGCTCTGTTTTGTTGCCGTTAACACAATAAATGCACTCGAGGGGAAGAATGTGGCTGAGACCTGGACATACCTTCTTCACCATGCGTTTCGCTGCAGAGCTGCCATGATCTTAACCAGTTTAGCAATTTCAGCTTTAAGTGCGGGGGCCATGAGTTCTGGGAACAGACCTCCTGTTGAGAGAGGAGAGAAGGAGGTGAAGGAGGAAGGAGGAGAAAGAGGGATGGGGATAAAATGAGGGAGAGAATGAGGCAAACTGGAGGGAGATGACAGTTATGCAGGATGAGGTCCCAGCTGTGGTGTGTGAAACCAGAACCCTTTTCCGGGAACCAGGGATTTTGTCGTATTCATTACCTGATTGATTGGCCTGAATGTAGTTCCTCTGAGGCAGTTTCGGAACCTTTTTTTAGCACCTACTCCTGACTAGGTACTTTTTGGTCAAACACAAACTACTGGGGAGGTGCTTACAGTGATAGCTGGCTGATTGGTTGGCATTTACAGTGATATCTTGCTGATTGGTTGGCGCTTACAGTGATATCTTGCTGATTGGTTGACCACAAGCATTGCCACTAACGTAACTAAGTTACACGGAAGTGCAAAAAAAGAGAAGTAGTACAGCAAAAACTGAGCAAATGGAATTATTTTTGTACCCCCGTTACATATAATGCATCAATTAATAATTTTTTTTGCTTACATCTCCATATTTCTGCATCTGAAAATTTTATCACTAGCCAATATACATATATACAATAATATGCTTATTAGTGGGACAAAGTTACATTGTTTTTTTTGGTTCCGGAACTTCGATGTGAAAGTGCCTAATGACCATCCTTGCCCCCACCCCTCTCGCACCCGTGGCCTGGCCAGTCCGATGGGGAGGGGTCAGTTCAGTGTTGTTCCGAAGCCCCGTCCTTCTCCTTCGGCCAATTGTGTCATAAATAATTAGCAACGTCCGTTAACGTCTCAGGCCGTGGATATTCTTGTTTGGCTTTAAACACATGCAGTCAATATTTTGTCATCTAAAATTTATAAAGAATGCCTGCTCTTATTTATTTATTACATCCCCCCCCCAAGTAATCTTCACTGTAAATGGAATGAAAGGAGTCTCTGGGGGCGGGGGGGGGAGTGAAATTATAGATTGAGGACAGCAGATGCGGCGTGATAGGCAAGTGATGCCGCAGAAGCTGGTGACGGACAGAGAGCGGGGGTCAGGGGGGGTGCAGGATCTGCCAGGTTTGGGGTGAGGTGATGGGCACGTGGGACGACAGAAGCCAGTCTCGGGCGATCCCATTCTCTGCATGATGGGTGGGGGGGGTCAGATCGGTAATCTGATGCAATCCGGAGTTAGGGGCCCGGCCAATTACAGCAGCCTGTTTGTCACACGTGAATTTCCTGGAGGGGGTTTTTTCTGGGGCAGGTTTTGACTGCTGTTTAGCAGGAGGCCTTGATTATGCCTTAAAAAAAAACCTACCTGCAGTGATATAAATAGAGAAACTGCACATATTGTGTCTGTTAAGGTACGTAAAGAGAGGAATTATGAATAATTAATGGATCCAGTTGATCCTGCACTAGATAAGTGTTTGGAAGATGGATGCAGGTTCTGCACAGTTACTACTATCATCTGCCATATGTATCTTTCAGAAGAACAAAACCCTCATTTCTCTCCAACCCACAGTATTCTGTTTATAAATTGCCCCCTCAGCATAAATCTCATAGTTCGCCTTCTATTTTATCTCCTCCACACGTGGACTGTGTTCTGGACCATTCTCCGTGTTTTACTAATGGATGTTAGCTTTTACTGTAATCCTTAGAGAAGAGGAACTTGCACCCTGTCGTCGATACAGTGTCTGATCAGTGGGGGGGGGGGGCATGCAGGGAGTGTCCCATGCTGTGAAAGGTGGCGGGTCTTTCTTATTCAGTGCGTTCCTGAAAGCACCATCACAGCCTGCCACGCATGGACACATGTAACCTATAGAGATCTGCATGGCTGGGGCCAGGGGCCGAGCTGCAGCCACAAGCCCGTCCGCGAGCCTGCCCTCCGCACTGGCCCACTGGCCGCCCGCTGCCCTCCACACTGGCCCACTGGCCGCCCGCGAGCCTGCCCTCCGCACTGGCCCACTGGCCGCCTGCTGCCCTCCACACTGGCCCACTGGCCGTCCGCGAGCCTGCCCTCCACACTGGCCCACTGGCCGTCCGCGAGCCTGCCCTCCGCACTGGCCCACTGGCCGCCCGCTCACTCGCTCACTCGCTCCCCTCCCTGTTTGCTCAGGCCGTCTTCGCGCTGCGGCACTGACATTTACGCCGTGAGATGCCCATAGAATGTGAGGCCGGATGAGACGGGTCCCCACGAGCCCCTGGCGGCATCCTCGGCATGAGGAAGACAGGAAGTGGCCCTGATCACATGACACGTGTATGTTTGTGTGCGTGCCTGTCTGCGTGTGTGAGCGCGGATTGCTGAAACAGTATGATAGTTACATTTATACGCGACTTCAACCTGCATTTGAATTCCGAGGACAAGTAAAATAACATATTTTTTTATGCAGAAGGGGGGAGGTAACTGTTAAATTTTAATTACATGCTTTGTGTAACCCTTCGCTTAACATCGCGTGTTTCTGTTTGTTACAGAGAAGGAGGGGGAGTGGCAGGGAGGTGTCAGGGCTTGAATTAACACCCCATATTTAACGCCGCGCATCCGCGGCCCCCGCGCGGCATAATCGGGCCCGCTGTCAGGCACCCCTTCACTCCCGGCGGCTTTTAACGTGTCTTTCTCCCCGCGCCGCCGAAAGGTGCGTCGACTCGCTAACAAACGCTAACAAACGAAAGCGTTTTGTTTAAAGAGACTGACGCATCGTTCGCCCCATCCTTTATTTTATGTCTTCCTGGTTTAAATTAGAGGTGCTGTTAATTGCGTCCATCCTGGATGCACTTCTGTCATTGCTGTGGCATCGCATTGGGCTTGTCGGGCTCGTGACGGGTCATGCCGGCAAGACCCCAGACCCCCGTTTGTCCATTGTGCGGAAAGGTGCAGTAAACATCTGTGCGCCAGACATGAGTAATCTACTCCAGGTTAATGCACAAAACAACAAGTCCAAAGACATTTTTTTGGGGGGGTGGTACAAAAAGTCAGCCTGAGTAGTTTTCATGACCAGATGGGTGGAGGTCCGGCATACCTGAGCAAAATGTTTCCAGGCCCGGCGGCCCACCGCTCCGGGTGGATAGAGCTATCTTTGTGCTGGCGGTCTCCTCCACTGCAGCTAACGCTGAGCCCGCCTTGTTTAGCTACTTAAACTGATTTTCATACAAACCGACGGATATGGCGATACTTTAACAAGTCTCAACACAGGCAGGGAAGCCAGGACACAAGTATGCACGGTACCTGTGCTACGGTAGATGACCACCCACATGCCAATGGGGCAAACACAGAGATTGGGTGCTTCTTTCGTTTTTTTTGTTTTCTTAGAGCAGCTCGTGTTAGTCGGGCCCGGTGTTTAACTGAAAGCGGCAAGCCGGACAGCTGTTCCTCGTTACCTTCGGCCACAACATCTTGAGAAAGCATTGCCAAAGAAACGCCATATGTTTATTTAAACAAAACCATTATAATGCTCGCCTGGCCCGTGGCTCGGAGCAGATTTATTTTAAGTGGGAATCAAAGGGTAGCAGTTGTGCTGATATTTGCATTATTTGTTGAACCTAATCCAGGGCGTATTAATCTGGGCACTTTTCAGACTAAACATAAAATGAAAGTAAGATCTCTAATGCGTTTTTTTGGGGGGGTGGGGGGTAGAAATTGAGAATTGCGTGTCAGCAAGTTTTCCGAGGCGAGAGCATCGCAGGAGCCAATGCGAGCGGAGAGCGGGGGCGGACTTTTTGCATATGGTGGCCCAGCTGATTAATGACAGCGTGGCCTGGAACCTAATTATTATATTGAGGGTTCCTATGCGAAGGATTTATCTCACACTTTAAGAGAGGATGGCCGGTGATGTTAGAGCAGAGGGAGGGTATGATTGGGAGGGGGGGGGGTGCCAGTGGCCTCATCTCCTGTGTATCAATAAGAGGCTTACCTGCAGTGGGGGCCGGTGACTCCTCAACTGGACTTAAGCCCTGGAGGCCAATCCCGGAGGGGCAGTGTTGAAGCAGCACTATTATCATTCTTTTCCAGGTCTGTACACACTGACCATGGGGGGGGGGGGGGGGGGGGACGGGGGGGGGTGGGGAGGGGGGGTTGGTCGTGTTGGTTGTGGGGTGGGGTTGTTTGT
>JAODKM010000058.1:23224259-23235870 GCA_026780845.1 Petrocephalus sullivani
GGGGCGTAGGGGGGTGAGGGACACAGTCAAAACACACAAATAAAATATAGATGGAGGTTAAGGTTCTGAAGGGTCTATTGCAGGAGGAGACAGAATGGGAGTAGTGAGGGGGGTCAGGCGGTCGGCAGGGGTGCGGGTCCCGGCCCATCCGATATGGTGCAGCCGACAGAGGTGCGGGTCCCGGCCCATCCGATATGGTGCAGCCGACAGAGGTGCGGGTCCCGGTCCATCCGATACGGTGCGCGGCAGGGGTGCGGGTACCGGCCCATGCGATACGGTGCGCGGCAGGGGTGCGGGTCCCGGCCCATCCGATATGGTGCGGCCGACAGAGGTGTGGGTCCCGGCCTATCCGATATGGTGCGCGGCAGGGGTGCGGGTCCCGGCCCATCCGATATGGTGCAGCCGACAGAGGTGCGGGTCCCGGCCCATCCGATACGGTGCGGCCGACAGAGGTGCGGGTCCCGGCCCATCCGATACAGTGCGCGGCAGGGGTGCAGGTCCCGGCCCGTTCCTGCCTTACCTGAATGAAGTGGCGGCAGACGAGAAAATAACCGCAAAGGGGCGCCCAGGCCAGACTCGGCTCCAGGCGGAACAGCGCGACGCGATAAAACACACAGCAAACACCCCCAGGAAGACAGATGCGGGTCGCTTCGGATCCTCGGCGTGCCCGAGCAGCTGTTGGGTCCTCTGAAGTCGGGGGTGCTACATCCAGGCAATGGAGGGGGCACACTGAGGCCCGGGAGGCAGCCAAGGCGTACAACTGAGGCCCGGGAGGCGGCCAAGGCATACCCCAGGCCGATGCGTCTGTCCCAGGCCGATGCGTCTGTCCCAGGCTGGTGCGTCTGTCCCAGGCCGGTGCGTCTGTCCCAGGCCGGTGCTCCTGCTTGGGTGATATGACCGTGACATGTGCGCACACGTAATAATCACCAGGGCGTCTGGTAACGGAGATGCGTATTGTGGCACCCACAAAATCTGTAAAAATTCACCATCGCTTTAGTTTGCTACATTCAGCTAGCGGAGCACGCCTCATGCGCCTGGTTCGGTAAATCGTGGAAGCGGTAAGAACTGAAGTCACAGTGAAGAAAGGAACAGCTCAGCAGCTACATCTTTTAAAAGAGTGGATAAATACGGAAAAAATGCACTTTTGGTATGGTGGTACTTTTTGCACATTTAATATACATACGGATTTGCCAAATTTATACTGATTACTAACTTATGGGCATCACATTGTTTTATTGATTTATTTATTAGGACCACCGGTTTGTTCCTGCACACAGCGAATCATGTCAATCACTGCATACATACAGCAGGCAGACAGGTACAATGACCGTCACTCTTAGTCGGTGCCAGACGCGGTGGTTCCGGCATCTCAGAAGCAGCCTTCCTCCTGACACTTTCACACACTATAGCGTGTGGGGTTTACAGATAATAAACAGAAAGTGTCAAGGCTTGGGGTAAAAACACCTTGTCGACAGGAGAGTATGGGGGAGAGGAGAGGGGGGAAACCTGTCCACCCTCGAAGGGGTTTTCAAGGCAAAAGGAGGTCCTATCTGCTTCTACACTGGGGTATATGCAGTATATTTTTGGAGCTGCCTGAGTAGAGCCCTGCTGGCGAAAGAGCTGTATTGCAGCTGAATGGGCCTCTGCAATCCGCACTCGCCTCTGGCGTTTCCTCTCCAGGGAGGATTTAAGAGATATGGGCCTCCTCAGCGTATCGATCTGCGAGGCTCACTAACGTCTCAATGATCTCCGAAGGATGTTGTTGACTAGCCGTGAGGCCCCCAGCTGGCCCAGGGGCAGGGGCATAAGAGGGGTCGTAATTCATACACAGGGGCCAAGCTTATCATTAGCCAATGATTTATGTTGAATCGGTGAGTGATGGGGGAGAGGGACCAATCAGCTTTCAGCTGGGGGCAGTGCCCCTGTGGCCCCACCCCTGTATACGCCTGTGCTGGGAACCCAGCTGCCTTTGCTAACATGGCCTCTCCATTAGCACTTAGGTCAGGTCTTTGTGTTGCGTTCAAACCTCATTCAGCATTTGGTACCAAGCAACTCCTGAACTCACATAATACTCACATGAAGTGATGTGTTCCCAGGGGTTGGCAGTCATGTCAAACAGGCATCCCGTGGAAGATAAACACACACGTGACACTTTGTCTCGCGGCCATTCAAAGAAGTTAAACTGCTCCAGATTATTCCAGTCAAGTATTCCTGCCTATACCGTAAAATACAGTACCAGAGATTCCAGCCGCAGTCAAATAAAGTTTTATGCATCAGTTTTGGGAGTAGCATTTATGCCTGTCTTTATTGAAGAGCACAGCTGTGTCTGTTTGGCATGCCTGCTCAAAAGTGTGCTTACGTACGTTATTTCGGAGCTCCAGTTTGGGGCGTTGAAGGACATGGTTCTCAGACTCGTGTTGACATCTTAAGAGATGCCCGCAAGTCCTGACGTGGAAGGCTGTCACAGCGACGTTCACGTCACACTCTCACCAAGAGTACTGCCTAATCGTGTTTTTTCTCGGTTTCTCTTTCAGTTTTTCATTTGTTTGATTTAGTTTCGTTTGGTTTTGTTTTGTTTCTTCGCCCTCGTGCAAAATAATTAAAAAAAAGGCCCTTACACAGACTAAACAAATAGCCACGCGTGAAATAAAAATGGAGCCAGGCCTTGGGGAAAACCGCGTTTCCTGACAGCAATGAAGGGCTGGGAAATTGTTTGATGACTGAACAAACAGAGGTAGATGCATTGGCGATGCAGAGAGGCGTTTCGGTGCGGACCGGACCAGATTTTACATCCGATCGATCGGGCTCCGTTCGGCTAAAGAGATGAGTCTTCCATAATGGATCTCGTGAACGGGTAAACAAAGAGTCGTGGCCGGCCCCAGCAGACACGTTTGTTTATTGCACTAAGCATCAAAACAAAGAAGGCCTTTATTCAATTTTTCAAAAGCTATGTTCTTTCACTGACTTTAAATTAATTTCAGTTTCTACCTTTAAGGGCTGTGTAATATAATATTCCTTTTAAATGAAGAGGAGCCCGACTCGTTTTTAAGCGAGTGGTATTGATGAGATGAATTATGTTGCGGGATGCCGAGACGCTTCCTTTGAGATGCTACGTGCTTTGCTGAGGCTCCTTTGGATCGGAATATGACTGAGGTGTGTCAAGAAACAGGAGGATGTGGAGATGGAGCTTCTGAATCCCATCCAGCTCTGCGTCAGGGGTAAGAAGAGCAAAATTCCCAGGTTGGAAGGCGTAGCTCTGAACTCAGAAAGTGACCATGAGGCTCAGGATGTTAAAGTAATTGCTGTTTAACAAAGGAAGGGAGATTAAAAAAAAGTAAATCAAACTTTTTGCTTTTAAAATTTAAGAAACGAGGCTATTCCAGTATTATCTTGTCTAGGGTGTCCCCTGCCTTGTGCCCTATACTCGGATAGGCTTGGGACCCTGCAGTGTTTCCCAGTCCAGTCCTTGGGGACCCACAGACGGTCCACGTTTTTGCTCCCTCCGAGCTACCTGCTGCGCTGGATAAGCGGATACGGATAGATGGAATTCCAATATGCAGGCGCATCGTGCCTCTTGCTTTGTGTTCCTCCGTACACCAGGTGGCAGTGTGAAATCTCGGGTGGTGCCTGCCTGCAACACAACTTGGGGCTCCGCTCACCCCAGCTTTTAACTCACCTTTCCAAGGCAAAAGGGGCGGTGACCAGAGCTTCTTACATCCACATATGGCGTCAAGTGGACATGTCTTCCACACTGGCAGTTTTTGATGGTAACCCGGTAACCCGGCCCAGCAGAAACGCAGGGAAATTTGCCCTGAAACCCATTACTTTGACCTTGCGGTCTAATCCAGGCCAGCAGTAGGAAGCTGGGATACCCAATGCATGTTCAGGAAGCATATATGCATGTATCACAACCTTGGAACTGTTTCTAGGTGACTCAACGCTCAACCATTGCACACACCATTGTTGTTGATAGCAGTATGAATATTTATCAAAAGCCAAATAAGATGTAAGCGATTAATATTAATTATCTTACAAGTCGGCGTGGTCGTGGGTGGGTCTGAGCCGCTGATGGTGTCTCCTGAGTGACTCCTACGCGTGAACTGCCAAGCCGGAGACGATGTTTCCGTGCTCCGCTCTCCAGCCTCCCTCCACTGCGTCTTCATGGGCGACGGTGGCAGGGCGCCCTCCTCCCAACGCGACTTATCGGGACGGGTGATGCCAGCAGCGTTCAGCAACACCCCTCAGCGATGAATGATTAATTACGATCGCTCAACCATTTAACGTCTGTGCAGCTGTGTCAGACTTCGGGGGGGGACTTTCAAGGGAGCCTGAGGCTGCTGCTGTGACAGAGGACCGATTTCTATGGCAACAAGTCGGAGAGGCGGAGCATAGGCCAGGTATGTCAGCGTCCTGAATCGTGAGGGAGTCGCAGTTTGTCAAAGCCTATTGTGCTGGTCAGCCATGTTTTTTAGTGTGTTGATCTTGTGGACCAACCGTGTCATACATGGTCGTCTCTTACTGCTGAGATTAGCTCTCTGTTGTCATGTGACCTGCAGGGATTTAGAAATTAAGAGTGATTAGCTGGGAGCAGCACTGTGGAACAGAGGAATAAAGCAGGGTGCACCTGATGAAGGCTGAAGGAGCACACTGTCCCCCTGGAGCTGCAGACATCTTTCCACAATGCAAAGCAGCATTTCTTTCTGTCACGGAATAACATCCCTGATCGTCTCAGTAAGACTTCCAAAATGTTACGCACCGTCCATGGTCTCTCACTGCAGCGCCTGTACTGCAAAGTAGCATCTGCCGCATTCTTACGCTAATTTCTTCGTACCAAAGGCGCACTACTAACGCTTTCATTACAAATACCCACAATGCAATAGGGCATTTCCAGGCTTCCTACGGTAACTCTGCAGCAAATCCCAGAATGCAACCCAGCCTCTCAGGACGTCCACGGGCTGCTTTTATATCTGCTGAGATAAGTCGCTGTCCAAACAGACTGCTCAAAGAATAAGAGCAAAGGTTTATTCTTGATGGATATGTATGACAATGGAGTCCGAGTCAATGTTTACGCGAGAAAATTTCAATTTTGCGGGAATCACTCTTGCTTTCTGGGAGCCTGCGAACCTTGTAGCCTTCCAGGAGCGCGTCTATCCGCGTCAATCCACGTAGCATCGGCAATCCGCCTCATTATTTCCGTCACTCACCCCGTATCAGACTTCAGCTTTTGCTCACACAAGATCTTCCAGTCTAGCTTGTGTAAATAAACTCTCAGAAACCTCTCCACTATTTATCAAAAGCAGAAGAGTAAGGGAAGTTTGGAGCCTCGGCGTCGTGTGAGCGGATCGCGGGTATGCTGAGCGGGGATGGAAGCCTTTTTTCTGAATGCCGGTCGTCATGGCGATCACTCCATAATTGTCATCAGAACTCAAATTATTATCCGGTGACTTCAGTGCACAACTTTGTTTTGTTTTCGCTGCTCTGGGCCCTTCCTGTAAAAGGCAGCTGGTTCAAAGACGGGAGTTGCCAATGGAAACAACAGAGAAGCCAGCACCCCCCCACCCCCCACCCTCCGGAGGCCCCGAGATGCATTGTCAGGCAGAAAAACAAGGCTCACCACAAGTCAGGGGCCGTGCGCAAGCCTTTTCACTTCTGTGCCATCGCCACAAAAGCTTCTCCTTGCTTATTACGATTTTAATACTCACGGGGGAGTCGCGTGTTACGATTTAGCTTCAATCGGCCTGACATCCCGCAGAAGAAGGAGAAAGAGGAAAAAACACGCCTTCTGCAATCTGCACTTCCGCAGGCTGACTCCGCATGGCTGGGACGGCGCTGACCGCAGACACTGCACCCGAGTGCCCAAAGGGGGGCGCTATTGCCCATCCCCCCAGGGGAGACGGGTTCCAATGGCTGCTCAGCGCTGTGCTGTATCGTCGAAATGGGACAGTCTTCAAATCGTCAGCCCCCACCCCGACATGTATCACTAATTGCTGGCAGACGCACTAACATCCCGCTCCAAGGAATACTCATGAGCGGGGTTTAATTTCTCAGACTAAACTGGTCACAGCTGGTCTGTCCGACAGCTGGGTGCCTCAAAGCTGGGACACAGCTGTGTATCGGAGGGACGCATCGGAGTGACAGTATGCTTTTGGCCTTTTTCTGGAAAAAAACAGCGATGACTTTCTTGTCGTAGCTTAAAGGTCATTGTCAGGGGGTTGGTTCAATAGCTTGGCCACACAGTCAAATTATGATCTGCTTTCTTGTATTTTAAAACTTGTTCAGTTCAACAGCCAGCTAGGGGCTTAATTGTGAGGCTGGGAGTCAGGTGGCGCTGTCTGGCTGTACGGTTTCAGTAAGGGGCCGTTTGGATTGCCATCCTTCCTTGAACCACGAAGAGATGTGTTGAAGTTTGTTGGGATTTGGGTAGGTCTTGAGGTGACTTAGAGGCAGAGCCTTGCTTCAGCTGGCTGGTGGTACCATGGGCACAGTATGGGAAGTGCTGTGAAGGGACCCAAAATCTCTAGCAGTGATAGCAGTGACCCTGGGTGGTACTGCAGTTATTTGGATTGCACAAAGCAGTGGATGTAAGCCCTGGGTTTGAACTAACCAATGAGAGGTGATATCCCAGTAACTGCCCCCCCAAGACCATGTGACTCATTGACAATGACGGTTTTCACAGGGGATATGTTTTTTTCTAGCAGGTTTTTTCAGTTCAATTTTATTTCCCTAGGAGCTTCTGCTGGCCCAGCACTGCAGCCACTGGTGGTCATCGATAGCTCATATGCCATGGTATTTACAGCATGCCCACACCACGCGCTGCTGCTCCTGTTAGATTTCTCGGGGGGCTCCAGACTGCGCCAGGCAGCGCTACAGGGACAAGTCAGCCTGCCGAAACTCAAGTCGTGGCAAAGGTCGCTTCATTTGCTGGGGGTGGGGGGGCTCCCCACCAACGGGCCTGTGGTGCCGGCCCTCTCCTGTTTGCAGGGGCAATGCCGGGATTGCTTAAGATGTGGGGAGGGAGCATCATTTATTCAGAGGGACCAACTTTATCATTAGGCAATGATATGCTTTGATTCAGTGAGTGACAAGGGAGGGGGGGCAATCAGCTTTCAGCTGAAGCCAGTGCCCTTGTAGCTCCGCCCCTGCCTGTTGACTTTTCAACATCACACAGTGTCAGGCAAATTTACCATGAAGATCACAGAAGCCATGGATCAGTTTGCCTCCCAAAGTCACGTTAACATAGCACAGCATCCGAAACTGCGGTGGCCGGTAACCATATACAGACCTCTTCTGCCAGTCAGGGCGCGTCGCAAACAAGAGCCCGCCTCAGACCATCGCACGCTTCCCATCACACATGAGAGGGCCTCTCCGTGTTGCCGTGGTTTCCCCAAAGCCTGACATTTTCACCACAGGCCAGACTCTGTGTATCTATGGCTAAGCCAGCTGATTCATTGATCGATCAAATTAAACATGATTACGGTGTTTTTGTTGACTAACAAACATGCTTCGGATTTATTGATTTGGGGCAGAGGAGCAAGCATTTTACGTATTTCTGAAACAGGCAGGAAGCTGTGATTTGCTACAGGATGCATATTTCTCAACTGACTTTCCATACTGTGGTCAGAGTGTGCGGCCTTTATAAAGAACGTGTTCAGTGGCATTTAAGTCGGGGGTTTTGTACACAGGGACTGATAGAAAGGCATGACTTCCTGAGACTCTCAGTTCACAGCTGTCAGCTGCTTCAGATTCTGGTTCAGAACGAAGAGGACGGGGGGGGGGGACACCAAAAGCCATGATTGGTTTTGCAGTTGCACTCGAACCCTGTGCGAACCCTGCTCTAATGAAGCCCTACAGCACTGTACCCTCTACTCCTTCTGGGCCCATCCTAAACACATCACTACACTACGCACTACGCACACACGGGTGCGTGGGGATGGATGCCAGTTGTGGGGCAAAACTACAGACAATCCTCAGTGTTAGCGAATGAACACATGAAGGAAGTGGGGGGGGGGCTGAAAAAACGACTTGAAATACAGGAGGGAAAGCAATTCTGCTGTGAAAAGTGACAAACGGAGAGCTGGGCGGCAACACCGAGCGGTTCTCACACACGCCACCAGCCTCCCTCGACCTTTTCCTGTATTTTTATGTCTTGCCCATTTTCTTTTATTTTATTTTCTTGTCCTGAGCACGGTTTCCCAGACAGGATGACATCAGCCGAGAGCTGGGGCGGAGCGGGGAGGCCCCCAGGGTCGGAACCTCCGTCGGCGGGCCTGAGCGCCTAACGAGGTGGGCGTGCAGCTGGCTGGCTGTGCGCTGGCTCTGCCGTATTTACCAAACAGGCCTTTGTGACGAGCAGAGACTGATTACCATGCGGGCTGCAATAAAAACCCGCGCAGCTGCTATATCCATCATAATTGATGTGTTGCGAAGCAGATTACACACATTAGCGCACACAGTTTTAGCTGTGACAGCTCCAACTTAACATGACAAATTCCATAATGTGGCTATGAAAAGGTATTCTGGGTATTAGCAGCCGTGTGTGTGCGTGCGTGAGGCAGCCCATGCGTGTGTCGCGCTCTAATCCCCACTCGGGGTTTATTTGTTACGTCGGGTGGTATTGTGAGGGGGCGGGGGTCTCATAAACAGTGCGGCACATGGTGGCATCACTTCTGTGACGGGGCGGTAATCCGGCCGAGGGGAGAGCGTGTGGGCCTCGTCTTGGCTGGTGGTGTAAAGCAGGGGGCGGGGTCTCCCCACCAAGCAGTCGGCTTATTTAAATGCCTGCTTATTTATTTACCTCAGTGCTGCGGGCCCTCGCCGCTCTCAAGCTGCCGGGATAAGAGGGCATTAATTTCAAATCCCGGGAAGGGAGTCGGACGATCCACGGCAGTTATTTCCTCGGAGCTGGTCTGAGAGGCTGCTAGACCCGCCTTTTCCCGGGCTCTGCATGACAGGAAGGACGGTGCAGCCTTTATTCCCCGCCTAGGCCACCTTCCCGCACACAAAGCCACCGCCATGCTGCATTTTGTCTGATCAGACACCCGTTGATATTCAAATCACCATTTTTATTTCGCTGATGCTTAATGCTTAAGGGTTTTTCATGTCACACATAGTTACATATTTTACATTTAATTTATTTGCAGCTATTGTAGTGACGTGCCAAGGCCCAAAGTTGTGGAGATCCAGTTTTGCCAGTTGCACGCAGCCTGTTGGAGGTTAAAAGCCAGGAGGGCAGGTTTTATACGTCCACGCGGAAATATGGAAGCAATCTCGGCGACGGCAGTCGCAGAAATGCGTCGGCTGTCCATTACACTGTCTCCAGAATGTTTTTTTTTTTTTTACTTAAATATTTTAACGGCTGACACTTTTATTTTTTACACCGCCAATAAATACAGTTACGGCGGAGTCGGAAAGTTTGGCGTCGTTAAAATTAAGTGAAGTCATTTTTTTGACGTGAACTTTATGGAAAAATACTATGGAATTTTAATACAACTATTAATATGAAAACAGTAAAGACGATTCAGTCTAGAGAGAACGCTATTGTTAATAAACCTGTCGTTCTCGGAAATCACTGAAAATCTGGTATCTAACTAAACACTTTGAGGGTGAACCCCCGTAGATTAACACTATGTTAACGTTATTCGTTTATTTATACGGAAAAAGAAATAGATGTGAATAACAGGGGGCTGACCGGTGACTGATAATGAGTAAGAGGTTATTACTAATAAGTGTGTTAAAGGTGACCAACATGTGGAAATAATCAGAGCAGTAAGTTTTTTTGGAACATAGTTTTGGGAATGACGTGCAGGTTACTGTATAAGAAACAGCAGGGTCATTTAAGATGGTACTGTTGGGAAACTTTTAATGCCGAATGATTACCCTGGACATGGTTCCAGGGTCACATGGGATCCATGGAATTAAAATCCAACAAATGAATAAAGTTGAATTTTAATATATAAGCAATTGCCTTTGGAGGTTTATGCGCCACGGAGTAACTGACCGGCCAGGCAGGCAGGTAGGAGCGCAGCAAATCCGATCGGGAGGCACCGGGGACTGCAGTGCACTGGGTGTGTTCGGAAGAGCGATGCCCGGGATCCTCACCTGATCACCGTGAGGTGCCATTCTGTTGGTGGGGGGTGGGGGGGCCAAGGTCACAACAGACAAGATTTAGACTCAGGACAGCCGAACGTCTTCATGTGAAGGGTCGCTGCCGTTTGTTCAGGTTTTGGATTCGCTATGGAGCAAAAGATACAGTAAAGTATTTTGTATTATATAAAACTGCTTTTGATATCATGTTGCTTAATTTAATCATTTAATTTTAATTTGCATCGGTAGCTTTGCGTTGCCACGCTGCCTGTACCGTACAGAACCCCGGCCGGCGCTTCATTAACCGCTGCAGCAAACTGCGCCCGAAACCTGTGCCAACACTGACCTCTAGTGGCAAGCTCGTTTTCTACATCAGTGAGTCCTGCGCCACCTACAGAGTCTTAAGCCGCTGTACAAACGAGGAATACGTATTGTTTTTAATTAATTTAATATCGGATAGAAGAAATAATTACCTTGCCGAGACCCAGAGTCATCCTTGAAGCTCCGAGAGCAACACCTTTGACACTTCTGACACGTGCCAGCAACACCTGTGCGGGTGGAGATGCACAGGGCAGTCGGCTCTCCGGACAAAGAACGGGAAAGCGGTCGCACTTGGCGTCTCAAGCCCCTTCCGGTGCGTTGCGGAGCCCTCCGCCAAATTGCCCTCTGGGGGGGGGGGGATCACCTAGCACAGACCTGAGCCATAAATATGGATGCGTTGTCCTGAGCTGGGCTGCTGGCTTCGTTAATTGCCCCACGTTCCGGCGCGTGTGCGTGCACAGGTACACAGAGATTCAAATTCCACGTTTTTATTTTAAAGTTCCCCTAACTAAGAAAAGCACTAGATCTCCGGGGGGATTTAAAGTCTTTAAAATGAAGAAAGGTGGGGGAGAGTGGAGTGTAAAGGCAGCGGGCAGCAGAAAGTTGGGCTGGGTAGGGTCAGGCCTCTGCATTTAATAAACAATTACGGATTAATTATGAATGAGCGTGTCTCCAAAGAGCGGGGGCCTGGCTGGGGGGANNNNGAGGGGTGGGGGGGAATGAATAATGCAGGTGGCGTGCCTATCAGAGAGCTCAACCTGAAGCCTCACACACAGCCAATTATCCAGGGCCCAGTCATAATCATCCCAAAGCTGACATTTACTCAGAGCCGTGGCACCTGGGGGGGGGGGGGACGTGGCGAGCGGGCGGGACCCCTGGCCTACATATTAAACTCCTTATTTGCCTGCGTCCTCCCGTGTTTCGAAGGTGGGGGCACGTGCTGTTTGCGTGTGCCGGTCCCGCTGCCTGCCTCCCCCCAACGCTCGGAATTGCAAATGAACTAGCAGCACTTGACGTCCCTGAGGTCACATGATATGGGGAGGGGTTAGAGGTCACGGCTGAGGTTGAGTATCATTTCTCCAGAAACTAAATGGAGGCTGAAAAGTTGGGGTGGGGGGGGTCTCTGTTGTTTTTTTTTTGCCCATTAGGAGGAGGACTGGAACTGTAACCTGTAATCCCATCTATTATCAGCAAAACTCTGCTGGCA
>JAODKM010000058.1:23275244-23299231 GCA_026780845.1 Petrocephalus sullivani
TGGAGACCGTAGCCTGAACACCAGCCTACATCTTAGTGTAGATGCTTCTCTCCATGCTCACATAGGTGCATCCATGGCGAGCGTAGCCTGAACACCAGCCCACATCTTAGTGTAGATGCTTCATTTATTTGTCTGTGGAAGGCACTCAGATGCACAAACTCCTAGGTAATGCTTAGGTCATGGATATAAAAAGGCATGATGTAGTGGTCAATAGAGCAGTCAACGACACGGCAAATGTTGGATACAAGTTAGAAGTGTCCCATCCACGGCCAAGCCACTGCAGTAGCATTCTAGCATCCCCACAAATGTGAGTTTGGTATGTAGGAGCATATTAACCCTGAGCCTCCCTTCAGGACAGCCCAGGACAGCCCAGTTACATGGGCTTAGTCACACTTAACCCTATTTCCCTCCAATTAATCGCCAAGGTTCGCCATATCACAATAACTAGCACTTGTTTTAATATTAGATACTGCAATATCAATCATCAACAACTATATATGAAAAATACATTTCCATAAAAAGCAAACTTTCTTCATTTGCAGCCAACCCAGAAGAAAATGGGTCACTATTTTCAGTTAAGGGATACTGAGATAATAAAGAACAGACTACCTTATCCTTTTAATTAAGGAAGCTGAACTCATCAATGACAGGAGGAAGGCTCTTTTGACAAACGAGGGGGGAATTATATATAAGCCATGGAAATGAACCACGCTTTGGAATAACAATTAACCCAGTTACTGAGATATGTAAATATGGCATTAGTATGTAATAGTATTCAAATGAGCTGCTTAACCAGCGGACATTAGCCACCATTTACCATTCACTTGGTAGGTCAAGTGTGCCAAAATACATACACGTGGAATATAATGTAATACGGTAAGTGGAAAAGAAAGTACAGCCTTTCTTCAGAGAATAAACAACAATCCTCTGGCCCTCATCAGCTTCCAAAAATAGACGACGCTGGCCTCGCCCAACTACCAACGCATAACAGATTTCACTGGGTCGTTATTCATTCTGGAAAAATTCAAGCCAAAATGCCAGGTGAGAAATATATTAGAGCACCCTTACTGCTCTCAGAGGAACTAAGAAGCCAGTTGGGGACACTAATCAGATGCCTTTGATTAGTCGATCACCACTGTCGGCAGTTTCGTGCTGGGGGGTTAACACCAAGCCAAGGAGAAAAGACCTCTGAGATGACTTCAGAGACACTGCTCATGGAGGAAGGGTGAGAAGGCCATTTGCAAAGAAACTGATGACCATCAGCCTACTGCCATTATTTAGAATTATTTAGAAGCCGAGGAAACTCAATGCAATGCATTTCTATTTACATCACTTTATAATGACCCTAACCTCAAGTGTACTGTGCACCAGGTGGAGTGAAATATTTCTCCCATTTAGCAAAATTTTGCTACACTATTCAGAAATACGACCAGAAGAAGGGAATGTGCGGCCGCAGTCCGAGAGCGGCGCCGGGCCGGGCGCCTGGGATGGAAAAGGCCGTGGCTGAATGCGGAGAGGCGTTACCTGAAGTCTGAGGTGCGGCGGGCATTTGGGACGGGGAAGCCGGCGCAGAGCTGATGCTGCGTGGCAAAGTGTAAGCAAGTTAATATAAGGACAGGGCCGCTTCCTCTTTCCCACCTATGGCACTGGGTGCAAAAAAGAGGAAGTGATGTCATCAGCTGCCCACACTCACCCCACGCCAGACGATTTGTCATCCTTCCCCCTTACGCCCATCGTCCATACTCCTAAGTGTTGGCATTTAGGGCAGCCCCCCCCACCCTCCTCCTTTGTAGCCTTCTCACATGATGCCAATCAACCATGTATAGAGTCACCTATCCTCTGGAGACTATTGAGTTGGTGGGACTACAGCCACAAGTCCATCCATGCAGAAGCACGATATTAAAGGCCACCTGAACTTGGACGTCGGCCTCCTGGCTTCGAGCCTTCTTTAGGGTTTGTGAAATGTAAATTCATTTTAACAGTACAGCCCCGGGGAGAGAACTTGGCTGGTTTTATGCCTTAGGAACTGAACGGATGTGATTGGGCAGTGGGGGTCCTGCACAGGTATAGTAAGACGCAGACGGAACATTCCGGGGCCTTCCTTTGAGCTTCTCTCTCTTTGATGTGCAACTCATAACACCTTTGGGAAATATTCATGGAGAGACTGCACTGGAATTGCCAAATAATGCATTTCGAAACTTGAGATTTGTGCTTTTCCGAAAAAACAAAACTAAAAACAAACTTCAAATGCTGTTTATGTTTTACAGGAAGGGCCCTGTTATTATTTTTGATATTACTTAGTGGACATTAGTCCAAAGATTTGGATTTGGAACTGCATTTATTCAGATAGAGTGCTTCTTCCATATGAAATACCCCATCATGTGAAAGACCATCCTTATAGTATGAGACCTTGAACCGTTATCCTTAGGGGAATTAGATACATTTTTCCTTGAAAGACAAGTCACTGTCTGGTTTTTATGAGCTTTATTATATGACCTGTAATGGTGTATGACCTTCAGAACTGTTACATTCCCTTTCAGGTCTTTTACATCAGTCCATTTCTAGTTGATGTAAGACGGTCGAGATGAGACAGGAAACAGGGGCAGGATCTGAAGGTGTTGATTCTGGACGGCCCGGCTCAGATCCTCAGTAAGAGTGGGTGCGGACATACTCCATGATGTGCTTCAGAGCCTGCCAAGTTTCTGTGGCTGTGGGGATGATCTGATTGGCCGGGAGCAGAAAGCCATAGCGACCTGTGTCGCGTAGCTCAAAAGCGAAGGAGTATTTGACGCCATAGTTGTATGACCAATCAATGCTGCCCCCACTGGCTTGATCTGTGAATTGCAGAGAAAAACTGTGTGTCACTGTCACCGTGTGATATTAGTAGACAATGATTTTTTAGCATAAGCTTTTGGATCAGTGGATTTTTGGCATGCCCTCTCAATCAGCCAATTGCAGTGGATCCCCAGGAATAAAGTTGAGAACCATTGCTTTATTATTGGCTGATTCAGAAGTCATCCCAAAAACCTACACCCATGGGCCCTCCATGGATCAGGTTGCCCCCCTTAGCTTTGGATGGGGTACTGTGAGGGTAGAGATTCACAGATGGTTTATGACTGGCTTCGGGGACAGCTCTGTATCTACCATGATGAGATGTTTCAACTCTGTTACCATACCCATTGCATCTTTGGCCAAGACAGACAGTGGAAAAAGCATAAAGCCACTGCACCTGCCCATGCAGTGTAACACGGAGGTGAGAACACACAGCTAGGAAGGCTCGACGAGGCGAATGCTTTAGTGAGCGGCATGGCGTGCCTGGAGGTGAGCGCCACACCCTGAATTCCACTGGAGCCCTGTAGGTGTCACTGTGGGGCGATGAGCTGAAGGGGAGCCTGACAAGAGGACATAAGGAAACAAAGAAAGCTTGGTACTTACATATGATCTTACAGATGCTCCCCACACTGTATTTGGTGCCGTACACAGAGCTGAGCGCCCCGGCTGCGGACTTGGCCACAGAGTCCTGGCAATTAGCAGAGAGGAGAATGGAGCGTGTCACAGATGAGGGCAGAGCGATGGGAGAACAGGGCCAGGGTAAGAGGGCCATACCAGTTCTGCAGAGTCTGCAGCATCGGTACACGTGTAGCCGTAGGGGTACATGAGCAGCTGGGAGTAGGCATGGATAGAGATGAAGCTCTTGAAGTTCCCGTGGTTCTTAATGAGCTCCACCACGTTGCGGACCTCCACCTCTGACTCCGCCTTCGGGCCATGGTACGAGTCCGAGCAGGGGTTCTGACTGGCTCCAGGGCCTGCGAGGAACCAAATCTGAGTTCATTCTCAATAAACCTCACTATTCCTGATGCATTCCCATGCACTCTGATTGGTTACTTATAATGATCAGTCAGTCACATAATGAGGAACTTTAGCCAGCTGAGGGCACATGAGTCAAACTTCTGTTTATCTGCGATGTTTGCCGACAGGGAAATGGAAGGGTACCTCCAAAACCAGCATCCCAGTTGCGGTTGGGGTCCACACCACGGCAGGTAGAGCCAGGGTTCACAGAGCGGGTTTTACGCCACATTCGGTTCTGGAAATGAGACAG
This sequence comes from Petrocephalus sullivani, assembly GCA_026780845.1. Taxonomy (NCBI): domain Eukaryota; kingdom Metazoa; phylum Chordata; class Actinopteri; order Osteoglossiformes; family Mormyridae; genus Petrocephalus; species Petrocephalus sullivani. The sequence continues at coordinate 23,279,344 of JAODKM010000058.1, forward strand.
ATATCCGGGTGAATTCTGCCAGAATGATCTGGAGACACTGGGCTAAGGAGATGGGGGTCAGGGCGAGGTCTTAAAGGCGACGGTTGGCACCTACGTTGGTGTGAGTGTAGACATAGCCATCAGGGTTGGTCACAATCAACAAGTAGATGTCCAGGTTGTCCAAGAGAGACGTGACTGAAGCATCCTGGCCGTAGTCAACTGCAATCTGAAAGAGCAGATAGGCAGAGAGCCCCACATGCAACCAAAACACCAGCAACTCAAACCGACTCATGGAAATAGTGAGCGGTTTTGGTAAGTAAAAGCTCATACCAGTGCCAGTGACATGTTGACATGGGGGGCACAATAATTCGCAGGATGGGGGGGGGGGGGTCCTGATAATATTAACCACATGGGGGGTACAAAAATGAATGTAATGCTGACCGTGAAAAGACATGCCCAAGCCTACAGCCTGTCCCAGGCAGAATCGGGTACAGGGCAGGGAAGCACAGGCATGACATGCCAGCTAGTGATAAGTTGTATTTCGAACGTCTCCCAAAACTCATACTACAAACTTGCAACACTAGGAAAACCATGACTGGAGTCTCCTCAAGAAAGGCCAGGCCAGGTCTGCCTCTTTACGTCCAAATCGCACCTTACCAGAGCTCTACCTTTTCAACATTTTAATGCATTTGGACGATTAAGCAAGAGTATTACTTGCAGTGATGAGCCATTGAGATGCCATATGATTAATTTACATATTTAAAAAAAATCAAGAGTCATTTAACCACATACACCATGTATAATACTCCCATCAAATTAAATACAACTTTATGATCTAATTTTATTTGTGTTGCTTTAAAGTGGGAACATAGCATGCCAACAAATGAGCATACAGCCTCGTCAAGATTGTGATCATAAATACATGATAGGTAATAAACTAATTCACAGAGTGACTTATTTAGGCCCTGCCGCTTTAGCTGACAGGGCTCCCCACTGATTCTGATTGAACCACTGCTCTTACCTTATTGGCTGTCCAAACAGCGGCAGCTGAAGACACCCACTCCCTGGCGTGAATCCCAGCATCGATCCAGATGGCCGGACGCTTGGTTCCACCGGTACTGAACTGTAAGAAAGTTTCGCTATTAATGCAGGACCAGCCAGTCCTGCTGTGATGCTTAGGATTTCCCTCCCACTATTCCCAGTGTTCCCAGAGAGGTGATGCATGTCACAGGATGATAAGCTGACCCCCACATCTTATTAGAATACCTTGTTCAGACTGTTTCTGATTCAGTGAATGCACTAACATTACAATTGTCTTAAAGGCTAAGGTTCCGAGTTGAAAATCAGAGCACGTCGCCACTGCATTTCGGGTTCAGCGAGACGGATAAAGATCAGCATCAGCAGAGCTCACCCACCCCGAAACATGCTCTTTGTTCAGAACAGTTCCCCGGCTTTTACACGCTTTTGTGAGATTTCCCTCCCAAAGAGCACCTCTCACTTTCGCACTATTTTTTACTTGTTGTAATGCAAGCAGCGACCCCTTCGTCCCCGGAGGAGCTTCGCTTGAGTTCTCTGTCATACCTTTAGAGCATACATGGGCCGTTTCTCATAGGAGTACCCAATCTGCACCTTGGTGACTAGATGAGGATGGCCAGCAACCAGGCTGTCCATCCAGCTGTAGATCTGTCACAACGAAGCAGGTGCACACACACATTTGGTTGTGGTTTGTTTCCATTTTATCTGCGCTCGTACTTAATTAAGCAAACTCATACCAAGGCAGACGCCAGGCACCCACCTCGTCCAGCGTATGATAAGCCCCGTAATCGAAAATCTTAGCGCTGCTCTCCCTTAATCTGTTGGCCTTCATGGCGGCTCTCTCCTGTTCCAGCAGTTCCTGAAACACACATAACACGCAAAGCTCCAACGGCCAAGCAGAATAATTCCCACTAATTGGCTTTACTTTACTTCCGTGACATTAGAAACCGAGTCAGAGAAATTCAGGCATGGAACATTGTCTTCTTGTCTCAGATGACAACAGCGCAGGGCTTTATGTCTGAGTTACCTGCACGTCTTTGATCATAACATAGTGAGGGATGTTGTTTGATTTCAGGAAAACTTTGACTGCCGGCAGGCTGGCGAAAGGAACTCGGACGTCTATGGGCAGATCAGAGGAGACGGGAGAAAGCCAGAAGTCCAGCTGGGAGAATGATCACAAGAGACAGAGCCTAGTGAGAATCCATTGTGCACGACACGGCTGCTGAAGCGACTTCTGCTCCTCTCCAGGGCCGGGCAAACGGCTCAACGTGGCATCTGAGCTTCTCTTTATCTCTGACAAAAGGACACCGTCTCTCACTCCGGGAGCTCATGGGCTTTTCTCGGTAAAGAGATAACTTTTTTTTGTCAAATGGCGTTCAAAGCCCGGCCTCACGTCTCATTCCGCTCATCTTTTTCTGGCATATTCTATTTTGCCGGTGGCTTTTGGGCAGATAGAGTGCCGGCAGATGTAGATTAAACTGGAGAAGAGTTCAAATACTGTACAAATTGAGCAATTCGCTGGCTGAATGAGAGCCCCGTTTTCGGTAAATCTACTACTTGTGCTGTTGTAGACAGTAATTTCAGTGCCACTTCAGTGCTATTGTGCAACATAATATTTCCTGTAACAAAAAAATAAGGATGTTAAAAGTTTTGTTTCCGGAATCCGTATTGTTTTGGTGGCACCCTGTCAGGTTGAACTGTGTGTAAAATTACTCCCAATATTTTCTCCTCTAACCTCAATGCTTTCTTGCTTCTCCAGGGCCTGCAGAAGGTGAATATGTTCTTCCGATTCTGCAGTGATTCTGAGCACTTGGTCTCTAGAAAATGGGGAAAAATAACAACTATATATAGCTTTTACTTTTTAGATCATTGCTGGATTATTATCATAGACCTGAAAGTCAGTAATTAACAGCTGTACTTGTGACGAGAATCTGCATTAGGGTATAATGCAGTTACATGTAAGGCTGATGAGCGTGTCCTTCAATTACATTTATAAATTTTCTCTAAATTAACCTCGTGGGGGTGATATAACACAGAGAGTCATTTTATACTAGCTTGCATGTAGGATAAGCTTTGGAATTCATCCAAAGAACATCCTATTTGTCAGATTCATATTTTAATCCACAAAATGAAAACACAGCATCCCCTGTGCCACTGTCTCCCTCTAGTGGTTAATATTCAAAATATACTAACTTGCTGCAAAACCACAGAAAATATAATGTTGAAAGATGTCTTTTGTAATTTTTAAATATCAAATGTAGTGCTATTTGTGTATTAGTAGATAAAACACTTTTAAATAGGTCTCAACAATTAAAATAATTTTCATTGGTAATACTAATTCAGTATTAATGTACACACATATCTAAGTGCTACTTCATACGTTTGCAGTGTTAATGCATAAGTTCTATGAAGATTTAATTCTCCCTGAGATAATGAATAATTGCAGCTTTCCTGCAAAGATTCACTGACAAGATCAGTGGTGGGTAAATCAGGTCCAGGGAGTCCAGACCATGGTTTTGTTTCAATCAACCAGTTGAGTGATCTGTGACTATGACTCTTTACGCTCAACTGGTGGGTTGAAACAAAATCTTGGGAAACCAGATCCGTGGAGCTAAACTACCGACTTCTGTGCAGGATTCTATTAGGTGACTCACCCCACAAAGAGCTTGGCACTCTGAGCCACGGCAAAGAGGGCAACGGCGGCTAGGAGTCCCTTCATGTTCCTGGATCGCCTGTCACATCCGAGGGGTGCAAAGTTTTCGAGAGCTGGGGCCTTTATACTGTCACCAACATGTGCTATATTCCCAGGGCAGAGCGGAAACCAGTACATTTTTCCAATATAAATACAAATGATGTCAAGGATTTGTTTGCAGATAACCCCTTCGGCCTTGCACCTGCTCTCAGATGCTGATTTTCTGTTATTTCCCAAGCCTTAACTACGTGCTTAACATGATATGCACAGAATGTATATAATATAGTACCTCGCTATAAACAGCAGATGGGGCAAACCCAAAATTGGTAAATATTAAGCTTTTAATTGTCTTAACAACAAATCATTCTGAGGCCTGTGCCGAGGTTTGCTCATCACCGGTCGCTGCTGCAGCAAACTGTTGAGAGAAAATGCCAGAAATGGGAAAATTCACTTACATAGACTTCTTGGACTCAAAGATAAAATCATGAAAAGATGCCCGAGTGAACAAAATTTTCCAGAATATCTTCTCGCTATTTGCTGTTGAGACCATTAAAAGCTTAATGTTTTGAAAATCTGTGTTTGGCCCATTTTGTGTATGTGTGTTTGCATAGACATCTTTTCAGGTCCCCATTTGTAAAACCTCAATTTTATTAAAATCTGTGAATGCAATCAAAAAAAAAATTAAGATGCCAAAATTCTTGTATTTTGTTTGGTTACTTATGGTGAAGGTCAGGGCAGGGTTGGGGTTAAGGGTATTGTGATTGGGATTAGGGTTTTCCCATAGAAATTAATGGAAGGTCCCCATTTAGATAAGTACACCGAGGCTGTTTGTGTGTGTGTGTGTGTGTGTGTGTGAGTGTGTGTTTGAGTGTGTGTGTGTGCGAGTGTGTGTGTATGCTCACTGATCATATTTAACACATCAAATTGCCACAAGTACCTTTTCACGATTATGGTTTTCACTAAAGGAAGAATCATGGAGGCTTCCAAGTGCTTCTGCCGAGACAGCTTCCACCGCTGGCATAGGGTTAGCTGTTCCTTATCCATTCATTCCATTAAATCCTACAAACGAAAACCGAGAGGACCCCCCCTTGCACTGACTGGTGCTCAGATGCATAAGCATCAGTATTCCAAACAGGTGAGAAGTTCGTCATTTAGTGGACCACCAGGATAGGTCTACGGTAGATACCATCTCAGTGTTACTTCATTTCCCTGTAGCTCGACACATAAAGGATTGTGCTACCTATCCACACAATAACTATAACCTTTCCCTCTGCGTGAAGGCGGCCCGGGATGGATATCTCTGAATCGGGCACTATCAATGCAAAGAGGCTTGTGAAGATAGAGAACAGCACAATCAAGGAGAACACCCAATCCCGGCTATGCCCTGTTTGAACCACTGCCATTTGGTTCAGGACAATTAAAACCAGAACAAACAGACTGAAAAACAGTCTTTATCCCAGGGCTGTGGCCTCCATCACACCCCTCTTACAGAACAGGAAAGGTAACATATAAATCGGACAGTACTGCATACACACAAACAAGGACTTTAATGAACCCACACGAAAAGCACCTCCTCTGGATTTTGTTATTAATTTACCTGCTGCCTTTAGTCTATGTTCGTCTGTGTTATTTGTGTCTTTGTAGTTATTCTTGTCTTTGTTAGTACCTGTCTCTTAATGACCAGAGAGTAGCGAAACAGTGTTTCATTGTACTGAATGTATAAAGGCAATAAAGTTTCATTCATTCATTCAGTCAGTCATACTGTAAGTCACTTTGGAAATAAGCATCAGAAAAATGAATGAAATGTTGTACGCTCAGGGAACATTGCACATCCATATGTTGCCAGCAGCTCTCACACATGATGGAGACACTACTGAGGCACACGGCTGCCTCTACTCAAAGACCTTTACGCTTTACATAGCCTCAGAAACCCAGACATCACCAAGGCCCACAAACACCCGGCGCAGGAACCTCAGCCCACAAACCACAAGGTTCCGCCTACTAACCATAAGACTACTCAACAACTACTAATTATAATAGATAATGGTACAGCGGATTCAAATGCCAGTCATGTTTATATTCCATCCTTAATACTCTCATTTGCCATTTGTTTGGTGATGTAATCTCCTTCATGTCATATTTTGTTTTGCTGATTATCATCGGGACATATTGACTAGAGCTGCTGTCATCATTGTCTGATACTGTCACTTATTGTTACTCTTTGCTAAAGTCTTATTATCTGAACGTTTTAATGAGAATGGTGGCACTGGAAGCTCACACGTCCAGGGTTGAGGGTTTGAATATCACCACTACTCTGTGTATTATTCCTGTTACACACAAGTGTCCCCCTGCAGTTAAGCTGATTAGCATGTACACATTAACCCATATGGGATGACTCTGTGCATGCATGTGCCTTACAATGGACTCAAATCCCATATGAAATTGTAAAAGACTCTTTGAGAAAGGTTTTCATTACAAAAGGAAACTCAAATGAGGAACCTGGCCTTAAGAGTAAAAACCATCAACAAGCATAAGCAATGTGTACTGGACAGTACCAGATAGTATAATTTCTGCTTCCGGAAAATGCTCTGCATTTAAAGTGGCATTTCCATTGTGTACGGCTCACCAATGGGGGCAGATCTATGCCCATGTCTAGAAGGTTCTGGGTTCATATCCCCTGGCAGAGTAACCGTATCGATGTCGTCCTCTTAAGCAAGGCCCTTAACTCCTGTTGTTCCAGAGACTGTCTGATCCAGCACTCTGACCTTCAGTTGTATATTGCATTGGATAAAATAAGTTTTTAAATAAATACATGCTTCTTATTTTATCTGTTGTATAATAAGTTCCATTAAAATAACTTTCCCTGGTTTAAAAATACTATCAGAGCAGGAAAGTCCAAGCTTAAATCTATCAGTAATGGTCTGGACAATTTTACAGCATATAACTCCAGTGCCAATGCCTTTAAAAGTATTTTGTATTTTTGAAAAGACATGCTGTACGTATGGGATATACGGAGCACTTGTGAACGCACTACACTTTGGGTCACCACCGCTGCTACCCACATGCCTGCATCGGAAGATGGCGGTAAATTTTGACAATGACATGACTGAATGATTCGGCGAAGCCGTCAGTCTCCACGTCAGGGGGAGATCAAATAACCAGCCAGGTCCGGCTCTTGTGAAGTGGCGATTCACACGCCTTTTAGCCCGGGTAGCAGTGTGCCTGGGTGTTCACATCGATTTTTAAGTTGAAATGCCGGGATAAGTAAACTGCCAGCGCCCTCTGGGGGTTTCGCAGAGTACCAACACCACAAGGATGAAAAAGTGAGTAGCGTGACTTAAAATGAAGTCACCGTGCAAATTCTCATAGGTGGGAGCAGCCGCTGTGTACACGCTAGCTGGCATTGATCCATAATGCATTTCAAGCCATGTTCAAAAGGCCCTTATTTCAAAATGCTGCCGTGAAAACTATTCAAAAGTATTTTCCGTTATAAGGTCAAGTGCTACAAGCATTAAATGGATTTTTTTGGCAAAAAATGGATTTTTAACAGCTTTCAATATGAGGGTATTGACTTTCAGTTATATTTGCTCAACAGGTTCATTGTAAAAATTAGAATAGTTTTAATTCCCACTTCTACTGAAGTATATTTTAGGTCCCACTCAACTCCAGCTATATAGAGAGACTGCCCCAGCTGATTGACACTGGCCGACATGCATGCACCGTTACTTTGTGGTTTGCTATGGATTTGCCAGACATCCACAAAAGGTCTATTGGACAGCAGCCTAAACAGCCAACAGCCTTCTGTAGAGTGTGGTGCGGGGGTTACATTTACTGAGCCCCTGTATACTGTCAGGTTACATATTATGTTAGGGTACAGCCGACAGCCTTCTGTAGTGTGGTGCGGGGGTTACATTTACTGAGCCTCTGTATACTGTCAGGTTACATATTCTGTTAGGGTACAGTCATAGATTTATCGCTTTTTTCTAACATTATTTCACTTTAGGTGAATTTAGATGAAATCATTTACTTTGTTGCAGTAATATGAATTTTGAAAATATCGGTCTTCGCATCCAACATTGGCTTGGTATAGATTATATCGAATTTGTCTACTTGCACTTAAATTGCTATTTAAAACAACACTGATTGATCTTTGTTTTTTCATATTGCTTTTTTCTATATTGCATACCGCCTGTGACCAGCGAGCCGGCAGACTCCTACCTGCAGCAAACATGCCGTGGGTACTTCGTGACGGCAGACACGTCGATGCATTAAAACATCTAGGTGCCCAAACCTTCAATGATTCACCTCAATATTTTTATTATAAAATTAAATTATCTATTGTGGAGTTTCCGAAATAAAACAGTGGGAAAAACCACATTCCGACCTCTGCAGTGCATAAAGGTCATTTACACACTACTACTAGGATAGTAAACAGCTTGATTTTGTATTCGACCTGAATATCTTCTTTTAAAATACCGCAGAAACCAGTGCGTGGTGGAAGTGTGCCTAGGGCATAAAGCGGGTGACACGATTTGCCCAGCACTCAAAGCAATCGCAGCTACAGTAACAAGAAAAAACACATTAGTAAGCATTGACAACTCATTTTCGGTGCCGTTTCTTTGCTTTCCACCCCCAGCGCACTAAACAGGCAGGCGTGTCGGATTTGCCCGAATAAAGGCGGACGCACCTGAGCGGCAGCTCCCGGAGCGCCGAGGGTCGCCGTCCTGCAGTGTCACCACGACGGAGCGACACGGCCACTAGTGCATGACACACTTACGGCCGCAGGCACACACTTCCTTTGCTTGTAGATATTACACAATTGTCAAGTTTCACCGCAGAGAAGTGATGAAATTAGTTGCTTGTGCACGCTATATTTCTCAATTAACTGCAGAACAAAAGTCGGTAACCCACTTACTTGGGTCATTTGTAAGCAATGGCATACTTAGTTGAAATGTGCTATATATGATGTTATTTACACGTCTTATAGTGGATTATGTTAAACAAAAATAAAGCTTTAACTACCGTTTGCCAGTGGCGATACAGGCATATGCACAACAAAGACCCTGGGAACACGTAAAGTATTAGACACAGCATGAACATTTTACGGAAATGGCCAAAAAAAAAGCGGAATGGCAAAATCTAAACAACTGCAGTTTTACCCGTGCACTGAAATGAGCTATGTGAGCTGAAGGAAGCTGGCAGCGATGCACGCATCTGTCGGTCTCGCACTTCTGCATGTCCGCAGCTCCATCGGGCGCCTCCAGCCGAGCACGAGAGCTTCCAAAAATCAGCCCGCGTGCGTCGTTAATGTTTGACCAAAAGGTGCTTTGTATTTTACATGTACATAAGAAGAATTATACATTTAAATAGGCAACATGAAGTCTAAAGAGATGTTACATTTTTATGTCATTGAAAACTAAGAAAATTTAAAAAATAAAATACTGGAAAAAAAAAAAGTTTATGATTTAGCCAAAAGCCACGATCACTTTGTTGGTCTTACTGAGTAGTTTTCTTACTCTATCACGTGATTGTAAGCTTTTAAAAAATAATGAGATTGGCAGCATTAATACATTCTTATGCAGTGTAAGGTCCTTTCCACAAGTCATTCTGAGTAATAACTGGGGAGGCAGTTAGAGAGGGTGTGTTACAGTCTTATGGCGTGAGATCTGATAAATTACTCTTGGCAGGTTGTTTTTTTTTTTTGGTTAACGGCTTTAACGCCTCAGTAAACAAAAAAAAATCCATACACTGTGTGCCACCTAGAGACGACTGTGCACAGGGCCAGGGATTAGGCCCCAGCTGAAGATCCGACCACAAGCTTTTTGCAAAAGGTGCAGAACGGGAGGGGCCACCCTGCCGGGCCGCACGCCGCACGTGCTGAGCACAAAGGCCGGGACCGGTCCCGGTGACAGACCTGAGGCCAGGCCCTCCAGCAGGCACCGCATCACACCCGTCACCCCAGGTTCTGTTTCACTAAAAGTGCCGAAATGAGAAACCACTGCTCAGTCCAGCAGCCGTGAGTAAAGAGAACAGCGGCTAGAGACAGAAATCTGATTTTTGACAAAAAAAGAGATAATTAAAGGACAGGGGGAAATAAATAGGAGAAATGTTAGGCTGGCCAAGCAGTCCACAGCGCCCCCCGGGGGTCAGGGCAGTGGGGAGAGAGCTTTGTCTGAGGCATATCCAGCCCCTTCCAGGGCACAGTCCTCCCTGCTGACCGGGTCGATCAGCACACAAACTTCCCCCTCTTCCTCGTCGTCGTCCTCTTCCTCCTCGTCCTCGTCCTCCTCCTGCAGGGCCTTGCCAGGCACCTTAGGGCCCTTACAGATCTTGAGGTGCCGGGTCAGGTGGTACTTGGTGAGGAAGGCCTTGTTGCACTTCTCGCAGATGTAGTCACGGCGACCCTCGTGGGAGTTCAGGTGCTTCTTCAGGTGGTTGGACTTCCAGAAGAGCTTGTCACACTTGGGGCAGCGGATCTGTCTCTCTCTGTGGGGTAGGGTGGGGGGGGGGGGGGACACATCACAGAAACAAAAGTTTAGACGAGGCCATCGGAATCGGCAGCAAGATCAATAACTGAGTGCTAGGCGTCAGCACGTGTTGTGAGCCCAGCACGCCGAGGACGCGGCCCTAAAGGTCACAGGACGGCGAGTCCCCGCGCGGCCTTACTGCGTGTGCGTGAGCACGTGTTGCTTCAGGTCCTGCCTCCGCATGAACATCCGGTCACAGTGGTCACACTTCAGGTTCTTGGCTCCCGTGTGAATCACCATGTGAGACGCCAGATGGGCCTTCTGGGTGAAGGACTTCTCGCACATGCTACAGCGATAATTCTTCTGCCCTGAAGGTGGGGACACCGATACAGGATCATCACCAGCACTACCACTGTTAGCTACAACGGTCCTTGCAAGCAGGGACTGTGTCTGCATGAAGAGCTGTGTGTTTTTACTGACACATTTTCTATTGACATCCTATTTTAAAATTTAAAAGGCTTTAAAATGAAATTACGGACAGGGTGAATTTAATACATTTCTTTTTTACAGATTGTCTGTAAATTTCCAAACGGCCAGCAGTCACAATGGGCCGAGGCTCCTTGCCCCTACCTGTGTGGATCTTGAGGTGGGTGCGCAGGTTGCTGGGGTCGCTGAAGGCCTTGCTGCAGTACTCGCATTTGTGCGGCTTCATGCCCACATGGCCCATATAGTGGACGTTTAGCTTGGTGGAGGAAGTGAACGCCCGCGAGCAAATGCTGCACTTGTACTTCCTGTCGCGCGTGTGGCCTGACCATGACGAGCCGGAGCCAGACAGCTTGCCCTCCTGGTGCCCGTGGTGTGCCGGGTGGATCTGGCAGGGGCTGTGGGCGTGGCCATGCGCTTGATCGTGGGCGTGGTCCCCAAGGTGGGATTTGAGGTCTCCAAAGGAGGCACAGTCCTTGTCACAGTGACAGATATGACCGCCCGGAACTTCAGGGACACCTAGCACAAAATAAATAATCACACAATGATACACAGCAGATGTAGAGGTAAAACAGTAATTACTGAAAGATCTGATAGGCCAAGTCTGCAGGCCATATTTTCATGATAAACTTCAACAAGATGTATTGCTTCCCAAAATAAATGGATCTCGAATTAGAAAAAAAAAATCCAGCTCATCATGAATTACTTCTGTTGTCACAATGGTGCCCTCTACTGTTCAAAAAAGCGCTTATTACTATGAAAGAGGGTCCATGCAGGCAGTAGCTCTCTTGCTTCACAATCGAGGGGTGGTTTCGTGCTAGACCCTCGGCAGAAGAGTGCAGCATGGGACAAACTTAATTTCTGAATGCAACAGTGAAATGTGATATTGCACTTTACATATCTGCTGCCACAGAACATTATATTGAACACCACACGAGTCTTGGGAAGGTATATGCCTGTCCTTATTATGCTGGTTGGTTGATTTTGCTGGAAATTTTTGGTCCTCTTTTGGTACTGGAATCTGCCTGAAATGTTGGTGCTTTATGTGCTATTTTCACAAGTATGGAAGCAGGTTCATTGGATTGCTTCTTTTGGTGCATACAATCCTGCGCTCCTTTGAGACATAAACACATACACACTATGGACAAAAGTATAGGGACACACCTCTTAATCACTGAATTCAGGTGTCTCATTCAAACCCATTGGCACAGGTGTATAAAATCAAGAACCTAGTCATGCAGTCAGGTTTACAAACATGTGTGAAAGACTGGGTCGTTCTGAAGAGCTCAGTGAATTCAAGTGTGGTACTGTCATAGGATGCTGCCTCTGTGATAAGTCAGTTTGTGAAATGTCTGCCCTGCTAAATATTCCACAGTCAACTGTAAGTGGTGTTACTGCAGAGTGGGAGTGTTTAGGAACAACAGAAACTCAACTGTAAAGTAGCAGACCATGTAAAGTAACAGAGTGGGGTCACCGGGTGAAAACTTCACGTTCACTAAAATTGCATACTAAAACGTTTCCAGTGGGAAAAATAATAAACATCTTCACTCAAGAAAGGTTCATAATTAGGATTTGTTCACGAATCAGACATCACGGTCGTTCACTTGGATAGCTATTTTTGCGTGCATGACCATATCGCACTGTAGTTCACGTAGTGCTTTTCTCTTATACTTAAAAGTATAAAATACAAATGCAAATCCACATTGTCCACATTGTTTTGGACTTTGGTACTAATATATCAGTGGCATTAGAACAGATCTGCAGTGTGATGTCACACATTATAGCAGGACTGATTGCATTTTGCTGATGACGGGATGCAAACTGATGACTTTCCGAACACAGGTATAAACCCAACCCACTGACCCAGGCACCGGCCCCCCTCTCAAACAGCTTCAGTCCTTGAGTAAGGCCATCACTGCTCACCTAGATGTCTGCAATAGTCCCGACTGTAATAGTACACCAGCTCCTGGTCGGGCAGGATTTCCCTGGACGAGCAGAAGTACAGCTTCCCGTTGTCAGGGTAGGCCACCAGATTCTGCTCCTCCTCGGAACTGCATGCAAGCAACAAGGAAAATTAGAGATAGCAGGGACTGCACAGCGCAGCCGTTACAGGTCATCAGCATCCACGTTTCTACTACATAGTACTGCTAGAGTCACGCACCTTGCCTTACGAACAAACATCATCCAGTTGCAAACGTTCTCATCTGTAGTCAGAATGTAGAACTCCAGCACATTATTGTGGAACATCTACAGTGGAGTACAGAGTACAGTTCTTCACAATGATGGAACAACATGAATGGCATTCATAAAATTTCTATTTTTATTGTACTCTTTGAAATTCATACACAGGAGTAATCTTTAACCTACTCCATTGCTGCCATCTAGTGGTGTAAATTCTAAAATAGAGGAAAACAGGCTGACCTTCTCACTGATCCTCTACTGCTCAAAGACCGCTCAAAGTTCCTTACCTTCCACACTTGAGGATTGTTCTTGTCCGACCAGTCTGTCAGCTCCATGGTACTACAGTGCTGACCCACTAACGGCCCAAAGCAGGTCCGAATCGGTATGGCCTCTCGAGCAAAAACACCTGCGTGTGAGTAAAGGGGATGAAATGAGCGAGCCTGACCGCCACGAGAGGCAGCATGACGGCCGGCAGAGAGGAGCAGGCCGCGAACAGAACAACTACAAATCAGAAATAGAGCCAGCTCTCCCGAGGCAAGGAATCCATTCCATGGGCAAATTATACACAAGTCAGATTTACCTCCCCATAGCTATTCAAGGCATCAGCAAAAAGGCACGAGACAAAATACACTACTAATATGTAATAAAGAACATATATTAAATGGAAACATAAAATGTAAATTTATGTCGCCTTTCTGTGATAGAACTTCCATAAACAATGTATCGAGGATTAGGCAGTCCCCATTCCCCAAATCTGTCAAATTTGTAGGTAAATCAAAACAGATACATATGGTTGTTATTTAGCATTGGTTACTCAAATGTTTGTTTTAGTGTATAGTACATGTTTTACCTTTCTACTAAAGGTGCACTGATCTGATATCTGAGATCAAGCGGATCAGATATTGGCCATGTGATCACTGTCCAATCACAGCTCTCCAGGAAGTGGGGGGCGTGGTCACGGAAAACGGGCCGGGACGATCGCTTATGATCTAACCGATGAGGGGACAGCCACGGTACGACAGCCTACGGCCACAAGTGCTGCACCCCAGCAGTGCCTAGCCACCTTACTTCAGAATGTCAAACTAACGAAAATGTCTAATAAGACAGCGATTTGCAATTGTGCAAGACAACACAAGTAATATGCAAAAAGCAACGGATAATTTGGGAGTCGCTATCTTGGTCTGTTTTGCTTGTGATAGATACACTTTGGTGCGATAGTGTCCTCTCGTGTAAGTGAGAGTGTTGCCAACGGGAGAAAAATTTTGTGGCTTTTTAAACATCGGCCATTTGCATATACTCTCTTGGAAGATATTCAAATTGCAACAGCAAATGCTTCAAAAACACTTAAAACAAGATGCAAAACAAGGTGGAAGAGTATGTTATGTATGTTTCTAACGGCCTAATTAAAGATTTCAGGCATTCATTTTTTTTCATTTGTATTCTCTAAATTTTAAAAAACAGCTAGAGTTTCGGATCAGTACTCATATCGGCCGATACTGACTTGTTTAGGTATTGGGGTGGTATCGGCACTGAGAAAGTGGGATCGGTGCACTCTACTTTCTACTTAAACTTACTACTTAAATTTACAAATACACAAACAACAAAAACATAATACATAGTACATGATACAGTAATAGTAAAAACTACATACTGAAACGCGCTGCACCTTGAGCCGACGAACCCCTACAGCCATCCAAAGGAGTGTGTGCATTTGTTTTTATGAACCAAGTTGGACGTTCCTAAATGGGGGGCTGCCCCCCGTATTTATGCTGGAAAAGTGGCTGTATCACAGTGAGGTCATACCCAGGGGCTCGTCTGCTACAGAGACTCTGAGGCACAGCGGATGGGGCAGGGAGAGGCGAGCGCGGCTTTCGATGGGAGTGTCTGGGATGAAGGTGACCGGGCCATGTTCTGGACAGTCAGAGGGGTAGGAGCGATCACATAGTGTACACCCTGCAAGTAAATACAGAACAGCTTAGAGGCAGGGTACCTGAACGTTCATCAACACCCCAATGTTCTGCTGCTAAACAGTGATCAGCACTCCAATAGTAAACACTGGACAGCACAGACAGAGACATGGTACCCAGTACTAAACATTCATCAGCACCCCATGGTACTTGGTACTACATAGTCATCAACACCCCATGGTTCCTGGTACTAAACATTTATCAGCACTCCATTAGTAAACACTGGACAGCACAGACAGAGACATGGTACCCAGTACTAAACATTCATCAGCACCCCATGGTACTTGGTACTACATAGTCATCAACACCCCATGGTTCCTGGTACTAAACATTTATCAGCACTCCATTAGTAAACACTGGACAGCACAGAGAGAGACACGGTAGCCAGTACTAACAGTTAGCAACACCCCATGATACCCGGTACTAAACAGTCATCAGCACCCCATAAGTAAATATGAGACAGTCAGAGACACGATACCAAGTACTAAACAGTCATCTACACGCCGTCAGTAAACACGGGAGAGGCCTCTTGCTGTGACCTATGGGAAGGTGAAGTTGGACACCAATCTGGCCAACTGATGTCGGTAAGTAAAAAATGTTTGTGTTTTTATGCCAAGATAATTCTACAGCTATTTGTTATTTTGTTGTCAGTGTTTCTGCTAGATACACCTCGATAAACAAAGATTGGGTGTGGGATACGTGTGGTTGCATGCGCTTGTTTTGCTGCTAGTGATATATTTCCAACACAACTAACCTCCAAACTTAAACTAGGTAAAAAACTTCTTGCTGATGGTATAGCCTCCATGAAGTTAACACGACTTAAAACTTGATAAAGACTTTATGCATCAAATATTATTGTGCCTGCTGAAATGACATTCATTTGACAGTCATCTGGGTTTCCAGGGCCACCGAGGCCAGTTATTAGCTAGTTAGCAATGCCACAATTGCACCATCCACTTGTTAAATGAAAGCTGATAGCTTTACAAACCGCACATCTAATATTTCCGGAGGCATCTTGTGTCATTAGAATGAACATGCCCCCGATTGTAACAGTAAAAGTTGTGATATGAGAAATCAATCACCACAAAGGGATCTTAAATAAACGGCATGATTGACGTGATTGAGGTGACATACGGTTGGACATGGGTCGGGTTGGACATCCAGCCACACCTTCCCTCAGGTCACAGTACGACATACTTGAAACCGAGGAGAGCACAATCTGACATACGGACCCAGTACGCAACAGTCATTCACACCCCATGGAACCCAGTACTGAACAGTCATCCACAGTACTGGATTACAGCACAGAATTATTTACCAAACACATACTTCTAGAGGACTTACACCTCAAAAGGTCTGCTTCAACTGCATCAGCTAGATGCTTCACCATTAATGCTCTAGTTCCATTAAAGCCGAAACACAACAAAGGACTCACAGATGGTGAAGGCGGTGACCATGTTCTCCTTGTTGGAAGTGGAGTCCTCCAGCTGTAGTGAGGAGTTGACCAGTACCAGGCTGCTGTCAGGCCCCAGGGACACTTCAGCAGTGATGGGGGACACACTGACAGACTCCAGACCCATGCTGGCAGGCCCGTGAAGGGGGACGGGCTCCAGTTGAGGTGGGGGCGCCATTGAGGAATGGGGGTGCGAGCCAGCCAGCACCACACTTACGACACCAGAACCCAGGGCCCCGGCCGGGTGCAGCTGCTCCCCCAGGCCGCCCCCTCCGGCTGTCCCAGCTGCACCAACCCTGCCCCCTAAGTGGTCCTGGTCCATAACCACAGGCAGCTCCAACCCAGATCCATGCAGTGGTATCACAGTCCCAGATCCATCCACTGCCCCCAAACCCTCATGGTTCCGTGTCCTGCCCCCCAACTGCTGCGACTCAGCCACTACCCCCTCCATCGAGGCCAGCTCCTCTGCCATGCCGTCCGGAGACATGGGGCTGCTCACACGCGACTCCATGCTCAGCCCGCCGTCTAGAGGCACCTCATGGGCACCAGCCTGGTGGAGACTCCCCTGACCCCCCACCTGCCGAGAGTCCAGGGCCACCAAGCTTTGCTCGAGGGGTGCCCCAGGTCCTGTGTATGGGTCCAGACCAGAAGGGTTGCTGCTGGTCACAGAGAGCGTTCCATCCATATTAAGGCTGCTCGGGTGGATGTACTGTGGGGGGGGACGGTCTGCCAGATAGGACAAAATACCTGCAGAAACACCCCCCGAGAGGTAAAACGTGTTACAGGTGAATGTTAACTGCTTGAGAATCACAAGCAACAGATCCGACTAAAGTAGGACCAGATAATCTCTAGTTTTACCTGGAAGAATGTGTCTGAAGTAGCTACCCTCCAGGTGGGGGTAGGGAGGAGGGGGCAAGGTGTAGTTCCTCTCTGGCAAGCCACACATCACCCCCCGATCTCCTATGGGACCCATGGGCAGCATCAGGGACAGGGCAGAAGGGAGAGACCCTAGAGAAGGACCAAGGTTGGGAATGGCCACAGGCATGCCTGATTGAAAAAAAGGAAACATTAAGGAAATCCTTACAGTTATTAATATATGAATCAATAGCTGTTATCAAAAGTAAGCAAAGGGGGGGTTGCTGGACGCCTGACCTGGAGTGGCAATGGGGTTGTGGGGCGGCGAGGTGGGGAGGCCCAGGTGTGTCCCACCGACGGGGGGAGCGTTCAGCTGCTCCATTCCCACCGGGCTCAGGTTGATGTCATTCATCCTGCGCAAAGCACGTTTTCACCGGCGAAATCGCACATGGCGTTAGAGAGCCCGCACCATGCGGCCGTGCGGCTGACCCGCGAAGCCCGGGCGAAGGACCTTACCTGGCGGGAGGCGTTTCTCATTCATGACAACACTGACGCCGTCCTCAGGCTGCAGGGACAGACAGGCAGTCCCCGGCAGGTCCCGCAGCCAGATCGCACCAAGTTACTATCAATCAAAGTTATAGTACCTCTAATTACGAGCGTATATCATTATTGGCTAGTAATACGTCTATATGATAGCTGCTACTCAATACGGTCACATTTACATGTCTGTACGTATTTATGCATTATTCGCTGCACATACATAAGCAGTCAGTTCCAGAGGCTGTAAGAGAGCGGCGGCATGGCGGAGCGGCCACCGGGAGCGCATCCGCACGCCTTAAGCACCGCGACGCCGCCGCTGAGGGACCTCCACGCCGCGCAGCGGGGCAGCGGGCCAGCCGGCCGGGGGGGGGAGCGAGGGGGCCCGTGTGCGCGGAGCCGCGGCGGGCTGGCGGCCGGAGCACGGAGGGCGACGGCGGGGCGCAGCCACACAAAGGCGGGAGCCGGAGCGTTAGCCTGGCGGCTAGCGGGCTACGGCAGCGCCGGGGAGCGCGCTGCGGAAGCTCGGGGCGCCGAAGAAGCGGACTCACCTACGCCGGGCTCTCCGGAGCCACCGCGAGAGGCGCGGCGGCGGCTGTAAAATGCACACGGACGGCTTCGGGGGGAAACGCGGCGCCCCTCCGCTCCGCACTCATCTCAGTGCCATCGCCGCGAAGGTGGGAACGTCTCGCCGAACTGCGCATGCGCCAGCGTAAGGGCTACTCGCGCAGCTGCGAGGTAAATAAAAGTAGGAAATTCTCGTGGATATTCTCTGCTACGTCTACTGAACATAGATAAAGCGCCTTGGTTTTAATAAAATATGTGCTGAGATCGCCGTATGCCTTCCCATGTTAATTCTTATCCGGTAAATATATAATCTTGGGAAATTTATATTTCATAAAACACAGAGGATCCCTAACGGCAGAGGCGCAAACCATATTTTCACTCGCACTTAAGCGAAACGTGCGTCAGTTTTTAAATGTAGTGCAAACTGCAATGTGCATTTAAACATAACACTTACGATCAGTTGCTTTAGCTAAGATTTTCAAGCTTTTTTTTATTTAAGCAGAATCAGGATCAGAATCCTTTTCTTTGACGTACAAAAAGTATAAGGAACTTGTTTTGGTACCGGTGGCGGCATGAATATACAATTTAGACTGTATACCGTAAAACAAATACCATAAAAAAATACACACAGAGATTAAGCTGAATAGAATAAAAATAGAGATATAATGAAATAAAAGTGCGCCATTAATAAATAAATGAACACTGATTTGGGTTGTTGTCTAAATGCAATATGATTTCTAAATACAGTACATGTATTTTAGCAAAATTAATTTTTTTATATACAGTTGCAATTTTATTATATAGGCCTATGCTGACATATTTTTTATATTATTTGTTGTGCTGTTACATTTAAATAGGACGAACAGCTCGAATACATTTGTACAGGTAAAAAATAAAATACAATGGGGCGTAGCAAACACCGGACTAGTACACGCAGCGTTAGCGAAGAGGAAGCGAGGGGGTTAACCGAAGAGACTGATCCTATCACACTCCTCGCATATATCTGACTTATGAAAGTAATACTGAAAAAAGTAAAGATGCACTTCAGTTCCGAGGCGCCAGCGGGGCGGTACAGTACCGTATGCCCAGTGGCGAAGCTGGCGGGAAGGCTGGGTTTGGGGGAGAGATTTATCGGACTTAGCACATTTCCTAATTTCTTGCGGTTTAGTGCCTGAGACTCGTGGTGATAATGTAAAACATCATCAACGCTGAAAGGTAAGAATGACATTATGATGACATAAAATGCAGTTATTATTACGGGACTTTACCATGCAGTGGAGTGAAACAGTTATATTTTTCATACAACTCGCTTACTAAAAATAGTTTAATACTTTATCTAATGCCCTTTGTTATCCAACAAGAATAATTGAGAAATTTCAAACTTGAGAAACTCGTTTTGGATAAAACCGTCAGAAACATGAATAAATGTAAATTCACATTCTACACCACTACCTATTTCCTTTTCAGTGAATATAATGTTTCTTTATAGGTAGCTGGATTTGTTTATCTCGCTTTCAATGTGCATTTTGGGACAATGCACCAGCAGCCAAAACGATGATCAGGATTATATTATATTACATTATATTATATTATATTTAGGGCTGTCAAAATTGACGCGTTAACGCGGATTAATCCAGCGTTGTGATTAATCTGATTAAATATATTAACGCAT
>JAODKM010000058.1:23307749-23318712 GCA_026780845.1 Petrocephalus sullivani
ATACAATTAACATTACAATCTCCACTCATGTTTCATAACTCTTTTTACAACAACTTTGTTTGCATATAAAACATAACAAAACATTTTACCCAGTGCACATATAACTTGCAAAAGAGGTACAGTAGGCATTTTATCTTCAAAATAAATCTTTAGGCTCAAATGAGTTCTAAATCAAGCAACGCTCCCTTCCCATTAAGTCCTTATCATTTACGCATTACTTGTATATTTTTGGTTTATGGTTTTTTTGGTATAAGGTATCTTAAATCGTTATCAGTTACACAGTAGACCAGGCCATCCACAACACCCACGCCGACCTCCAAGACTAGGTGTTCCTTGCTCCAGGGACAATTTTGCCAGCTAGAAAGTGCAACGTACACCAATTGTATTAGTACCATAGCAGCACAAATATAAACATAAAAGTCCTTCAATTGTGAAATACCCACCAGCAGGGGGTCTGCTGGTGGGTATACTCTGCAGGGGCCTCAGGCAAAGCTTTACTAGGAAGACCCCCAGCCAAGAAGACTGATGACCAATTCACTTCCTCCTCAGTGCTGGTAATCTGGGGGCCTAGACTACTGCATATTCTAACACCTAGTGCTGATCCTGCCCACCGGTCCCAAGAGGTAAGAGCAGCCATGGGCTGCATCCGAAATCACATATTTCCATACTAAATAGCGCACCAAAATTGTACACGACACATGACATTGTAAGTAGTGCGCAAAATAGTGTGCACAAAGTGTGCAAACACTGTACACAATTCAATCCCACAACCCAAGACGTGACTTCTGAGGTTGGTTCGGTACTTGCTCTTATGCAGGACATCCGTCATTAAAGGTCAAAGTCCAGTAGTTCAAAGGTAACATAGTGCGTCCCAAAAGTGAAAAGTGAAAATTTTGTACTCACGCACTACGGAATTGCACTAAGTGACCTTTGCCATAGTGTGCAGTTTTTCCTCATTTCCTCCTCATGGTGCGTAGCGTGTGATTTCGGATGCAGCCATGGTCAAAGTTATAAGGATCAACGTTCCTTTGGTTAGACGTGCTTCTTATCTGTTTACGGTAGTTCGGTGCAGATCTTGGAGTGTCTGCATCTGCTTGGGACAAATCTGAAGGGCTGCTGCCCCCTTGTGCCTGGGTTGTGTAATAGATCTTTCATGAAATTTCCACAGTGCAGTCAAATTAAGCAAAGTACTTAAAGAGCAACACTGTTTAAACACATGCAACACCTCAGCATTCTTTTATTTGGAAAAATGTGAGAAGCTTTTCTATAACTAATAATATATATCGTATATATTAATGTAAAAATAATTACATATCTACAATTGAATATAAAAATATACAGGTAAACTTTGGGAAATATCAGTGACATGTTTGCCCCATAGCTGTAAGGTTTCCCTTACATGTAATGTAATTTTTCTGTAGTGTGACTCTGTCCCTGTTGGAACAGTAGGGCCGGGGCATTCCTCGGAATCATGGACGACGTAGCTCTCGGAGCTTCCGAATGAGCCCGTCCTTCTCCCGCTCCAGTGTGGAAATTTTCTGGCTCTTCCGACTCACTTCCTGCAGGAGCATGGCATGCTGGGTAACTAACGCTATCTACAGCACAGGCCCTGTTTTGTTTAAACGTAAACACACGGAGCTGGGCTAAAACCTCAGGTTCCTGAAGAGCCCTGCACAGAAATGCATGAACTCAATCTGTCCTATGAAACTACAACCCTAACTTTTATAATGACCTAAACAGCTCAATAATTAACTATTTAATAATAAAAACAGAACTGTCGAAATGGTGTTTCTAGGGTTGAAAGGGTAGCCATTACATTACATATTGGGGGAGTAGCTGTCCTAAAATGTCTCAATTCTTCTAACCCACATTTGCATAGTGAGTGCATGCAAGGGGAACACAAGATATAATGCATAATAAAGCTATTTTAGTGGCCCTCCGTGGTTCTATGGTTCTCACCATACCTGTGTCAGAACAGTGTTCTGCCACTGAAGGCTGGAGTCAGAGTTTCTTCCCACATCAAGGCATGGCAGGCTTCTTGCTGCATTGGGATCAAACATCAAATTTCCTAAACTGCCGTTCACTCTCTGGATACAAGACCGCATCAGACAGTCTCTAGATGGAGTTTCCTAGAAGGGGAAATACAGGCAAGAATGAAGAAATTTCATTGTAGAGCAGACATGGTGTTCAATGACACAGATAGTTTAAGTTCTGAGTGATGGGTAAATGGGTAGAATTCTCAGTATCTCTGGACAAAATCATTAGCTGAGCTAAGTAAAATATCATCATAATCATCAACATCAACAGGATAAATGCTTGTAGGAGCAGTGAACCTAAAATACCAAGTTCAGAACGCACCATATATTCAGTCCAGGGCCCAGGTCCATCATGTTGCTCCTGATTCTCTTCCAGTCGCTGGTGATACCACATCCGGGCCTGTTCCAGAACCTCCAGCCCGGCCCAAAGGCAGTCCTTCTCCCGTTCCAAGTCCTTCAGCTTCTTCAGCTAAGGCCAACAGAACAGTGGACCATAGGACCAGTTAGGACCCATCCATCCTGCGTGTATTTTCACCAGTAATAACATTATAGAAAAATTATAGAATGATATAGAAATTTCATAGAATGAGCACAATCTTGTTTAGAAATTTGTGTAGCGGTACTGTTAAGAAAAACTGTTTGAGGACAGAGATTTGCTGAATAGAGGCATCATGGGTTAAAGGGGTGGTATGTCTTCTATTTATGTGCATCCCAGGACAACTCAAGCGCTGTCTGAAAGTCTCTGAAAAGTTCAGGTTGTCCAATTACAATTGAAAATGAGTAATTTATCCATCAGCTTTTCACCTTTGATGCTAAAGCTTCCACTACAAATAGTTTAAGCACCATCTAGTGAACCTACGTCATTCATATGTTGTGTGGATAATCATGTTTACTGCAGCCCAAAGCTCCCAAGTCCTACATCCTATAGGAGGAAGCCTGAGCACCACATGCTTTGGTATCTGCCAGAACAAAGTGCACAAGCACTGCAAAGCTGGGGGCACAATGTTTGGTCAAGCATCCGTAGCTTGGTTTTAAATTTGGGACTCAAATCATTCTGATTTAATTTCTTCAGCATTTCAATTATACTGTATATTAATAAATATTCTTTCGAGGTCATACAGTTCAATATCTGTTTTAAGATGTAAGCCTACTGGTTGTGCAGGTCTGTATATAAATTGTGACTTTTTACTGTAGATTGGATTTTCCTCTCTATATTGATAGCAATTTTATTACATATTATTATAATTACATATAAAAAAAATACACTTCCCCCTCTTGGCTGGGTGGGCCAGCCTTGTGATTGGGTGGGCCAGGCCCACCCTGCCCCCCTCCCCCCGTTGTGCCAGTTAATGTTTGTTCATGATGGTTGTTTGTAATGATTACTTTATATCACTAATTTTAACAGCTTAACGTTGATAGCTAGCTAACTAACATCATTATTAATTGTGAGTATCTTGTTGACACTTGCATGAATGACAACAAACCATGTTAAGTCCATTTAAAAAAATTTACTGCTCACTGATGGCTGTATGAAGATAGCTTTCTGTTTGTGGTGCTAAGGGTGCCATTATTTTGGGGTTATTCTGTAAAGTTATTTATTCACACTCTAGTCACCCTCTGTTTGGCTTTTGAATCCCTCTTGTCCTTTCTTCATATCCTACTTACATTCAGCCCTCAAAGAAGCCACCAAAAGAAAAACCGTTCCAGTTGATTGACATGAACATTCCCAAGCCGCCAGGCCAGAAATGCGGGTATTCGTTATTACCCTAATGGCCAAGAAGGGTGTGTTCCAACAGCCAATACATGTACATGTACACGGGGGTATACAGGAAGTAGTACCATAAAAATAAGCCTAAAGCCTAGAGCTTTAACATCAGCGTTGTTAATCCTCAGTCCCTAAAACCGATCTGAACGAGCAAAAATATCCAAAAAAACTCACACAAACTGATTTTGCAGTCTCACGTGAAAATACACTTACTCTTCAGGTAGGATAAAAATACACAGTATGCAAGAAATGCACGGCAAGACAGAACGACACACACGACTCATACCACCAGCAAATGTACAAGATACGGGTGCTACACCACACCTCTCACACATATAGACGAGCACCACGCCCTCCGTCGGCTGACCACCGCCCCCCCATCCACCCGGCATGTCTCACCCAGAGAAAGAAGCGCAGTGAGTCTGCGTTCTGAAGGCCGCTCTGCTGGGGAATAATGACCACAGTGTAGGCGCGAGGGAAGGCCATGTGGGAACCAGACACTGAGGAGGCACAAGAGCTAGTGAGCAGGGCAGGGAGGATGACAAGAGTGAGGGAGAGAGAGGGAAATTAGACAGACACAGGAAGGACACAGCTAGAGGGCAGACCAATGAGACATGCCATGTGTCACTGCAGTGGGCGGTTTGCTAAAAGTGCGTGAGTGACTGCAATGAACATGGTGAAGAGGGCGACTTTAAAACAAGGCTGACTTAAGCGTGTGCATGCGTGTACTGCAGAAGCCACCTCAGAGAAAGAATGTTTCCCCAGATGGCCACAGAAAGCCTCTCTATCAATAACCCTCCTTTGAAACTGAACTGAAATACAGCATGATGTAAAAAGCATTTTCGTTTTACAGCCCTCGCCTGTTCAAACACGCCGTGGAATGTGACTGTACCTGAACTGGAAGGAAACAGTGAGCAACAGTGACTGCCAGATTTAACAAATACCTTATGGTGTCCCTGTTTAATACTCCCCCACACAGAAGACAATCAACAGGCTCCCCTAAAACAATGAATAGGCTATCATATAATTTTCTAACATGGGGTTTCACCAGATGATCTACAAAATAACCCAGTCACATGCAGCTTTTCCTAAGTCGCCACTAGGATTGTTTGATTCACGGCAGTACAGGGTGCAATCATGTGCAGTCTCAGAAGACATGTGCTCGAGATAGCAAGCTGGGGCCCACATCAGTGCTGCTTTAGTGGCCTTCTTCCTGCCTTTGTCTTATTGCCATGCTGGTCGAGCTGGAGAGTTGGGAAAGGACACTCCCTGTCATTATTACTCATGTGGCACAGGTAGTAAGTGAAGATGTAGATCTTAAAACACAGAGATGCTCAGGATTCCTCATGGTACTGTACCTCGGTTTAGATAACCTACTATGACTGGCAGGGCACTTAGTGCTGCCACACCTAAACTCTGGAATGCACTGCCACAGTCTGTGAGATGTACTATCTATTTCAATTTCTAAGCTCTATATCTATTTCCTGGGAGAAATTAAGAGGCTACAGCACAATTTTTTGTTTCACTCATTTTTCAACTTATGGTTATACATCTGCGTAAAATATATATATATAAACTGCAGCCTGGTTCTTCTCTTTAATTAAGTGCTTCTTCCTTGCTTTATGGGACTTCAGTCATGCTTCTAGGAGCCTGATACTAACTGTCCTAACTGTGCATGTCACACCACTTAATGTTTCTCATTCCTATAAAAGTCATGTCATCCTCCGATTCATGAGGCACTGCTGGATAAGTTGACAGTCATCTCTGGCATTAGAAAGTCACTTCCGCCCATTACCTGGCTGCTTTCTGGGCATGCCCAGTGTGTCCTGCTTCACATTGTTCTTGTGTAGGCTACTGCTGTCTTAGAAACGTTGAACCTGGAAGCAACCTGCCACTCAGTGTAGCCTTCTGCCAGCAGAACCAGGATTAAACCAGGATTTTTTTTTTTTAAATTGTGCTGTGGTCTCAATTTTTTCCGGAGCAGTATTTCAGAAATATTGTAATACCTCACCCGGTTTGCTACCCTCATCAGAAAAAATGGTTTGAAGATGGACTGATGAAACGGGGACAAACACAGTTTAACAACACTAATTTTATTCAGTTTTAAAGCTTAATGACCATACTTTTAAGAGGCACAGTTTAAGGTGACCAAACTTCAAACAAACAGAAACAGAACATATTGCTAGACTAAATGCCTGGTTATATGTATGAAGGTGTGTCTTGTAAATAATTGCAAATTCCAACACAGCTTGAACAACAAACTGTCAAAAAATCACAGCAACACAACTCAACTAAAAAGAGTTTCTTGGAAATTTTCCTTCAGAAAAGTAGACAGTGACGAGGTGTTAGAGACAGCTGGGAGTAAGTGGGCTCAGCTCCCACATACCTCTGTGCTGCCATCACCTACCTGTGAGAGCAGAAAACAGGCAAATTATTGAAAAGCCTTGTAAAGACTTTTTCACGTTTAATGAACACATGCACTGCAAAGTCAGACGGCAAAGATAAGCCAGTTATATCACCAGAGAATAGACTTTTTCCATAAATAAAACATCACTTCGTAAATGGAGGGAACTTAAGCTCTTTAACCAAATAAACCCTGCTGAGATCTCTACTTGGCTATAGATCCTCTCAGGCCGTGACTGCCTCTTCGCTCGATGGGTAAGGACTAAGGTCCAGGGTCAGGAGATGGCTGAGCATATACTCATCGTACTGCAGGGGAAAAGCAAATGTCAGGGGAAAATGGCAAGAGAAACTTATGAATAGCATTATAATTAATACCCGTATACAGTACCTATCAATAAACGTAGGGAGAAAAATTAGACGCGGTAATAAAATGTTGTATTTAAAAGCCATATTTTATCATAAATAAAATTAAACCTTAGTGCCAACACATTGTCACCCACATTCTGGCTTTGTTTTAAGCAAGAGCAGTAAGACATAATGGGCTGGACCCAGAACTCTGCTCAGACTATTGCACACTGCACGAGGCTGACCTCAGAATACACTCCCAAAAGAGCATCTGCCTTAGAGTAGAACTCCTCCTTCTGGGAGATGACAATTATCTGGAAGTATTCCTTACACTGCTCACGGATGTAGCTGGTCAGCTGAGAGAACGAGAGTGTGACTGTTATCATCATTCGTGATGATCAGTATTATTCGTTAGGCTTGGTCTTATTAAAGGCGCCCAGCAATGATAACTTATATTTCAGACATATGATGCTGCAGATGACGTCTGTCTTGCCTTGTTAATGTTGGTATTGTCTAGGGCAGCATCAACCTCATCCAAAACAAAGAACGGAGCAGGACGAAAACTGCAACGTAAATTCAGAATGACAACTGCACTTTATTGAGAAAAGAACTTATTAGCTTAACTCCCCTCACATTCTTTCAAGTTAATCATATTCAAATAATCTGCTCATCTCAATATAACAGCTTCTGGACTCCTAGGAAGTAGATGACACTTGCTACTGCACATCAAACACTCTATTTACACTCTATTAAGTGAATCTTGTCACATTCATAATTCCTGATTCCAGTAACTATGCTCAAGCTAAGTTCCCTAGGAGCCCGTTAGTGAATGGAACTTCTTTCCTATCCAACCTCCGATAAACATGGTAACAAACCCAAGGGGGGGAGTGAAGACTGTTCATGGAAAGGCCTTAGCTACCTGTGAATGGCAAACACCAGGGCCAGGGCAGCTATGGACTTCTCGCCCCCTGAGAGGTTGTCCATGGCCATGAAGCGCTTGCCTGGAGCCACACAGTTGTAGCTGATGCCACCCAGATATGGCTCATCTGGGTTCTCTGCACTGAGGACAGCCTGCAGGCCATATGAGGTAAGTACAAGGGAGCTGGTAACATGGTAAATAATACGTGTTATTGTTGCACTATTTAGCATTGTTTTGTCCTGTTGCAGCATTTTATTTTGTTATACATACATATATTATTTTGTTATTTATTTTGTCAATGTTGCATCTAGTTCCAAGGAGAAACGTTGTTTCATCTTATAATGTACGAGTATACAGTTGCTGATGACAATAAAGTATCGTTAAACTTTATTCACAGAAATAACTTGAAAAGTATGCAGTATGTCTACGTGCAGCCTTTTGTAACGCTGGGAGTTATTGTGTGGTCGTGGCCTTTCCTCTGGGTTCTCCGGTTTCCCCAAACAGTCCAAAAACATGCTGAGGTTAATCAAAATTACCAAACTGTCCATAAGTGTGAAATTGTGTGTGAATCACACAATCAGTTTTTCTGATTCTGATTCTGAATGGTGCGTGTGTGCGCCCTGGATGCGATGCCAGTACATCTCAAGGCACAATTTAGCGACCCTGAATCACCTAACTACATAGTCCTTGTTTTCAAACAGCTGAGAGAAAGCATGTTAACCACTTTTATAAAGACTTCGAAACACCATATTTATTCTCAGAGAATATGCATTTCAATATTCCACAAAGTAACAGTTTTATCAGGAATACAGCTTCAGAAAATTGTAACCTATACAAAGTGTGCTTTGGGTGAATATATCTGCGAAGTTAAAAAAAGGATTGAAATATCACAGTAAGCAGCATGCAGGTTGGCATTTCATACTGCTAGGGCCAAAATGTATTCAGGTACAGGTAGTGCTACATCTGCTACACTGCCAGGGGAACCACAGCAATGCTGAAGCAGTTTGGTCTACAGTAGCTATGTACCAATTCACTTGCTGACTGAACAAGCTGTTTAAAAGATGGCTTAGAAAAGTTCAAAATGTGGAAAACCAGAATGACAACCTACAAGATCTTATGAAATGCTGTCTGAAATGTGTCCCTACAAGAACCTAAATGTTTGTTGAGTATTAAAAAGACTGGCGTGACGTATGCCAAAATGGATGAAAGGTCTAAGTCAATAAACAGTCGAACATTTTGCACAAAAATTTAAAGTAAAACCTTAAATATAAACAAAACTGGTGAGCCAAGGAATGTAGAGCCAAACTGTAATAATTTTACATCCGTGTCATAATATATGTATTAAAATGTGATGCTGCGGGTGAAGCAGTGTTAGTGCAGAAACAAGCAAGACCAGCTGCCACAATAGCTGCAGGCAGACATGACGCACCTGCGCACAGGGGTTTCTGCAGAGCTGCTTGTAGATCTGGTCGATACTGATGGAGACGTGCTCAAAGCACTCGCTGAAGAGCTGGAAGCGCCTGGTTTTCACCCGCTCAAACTCTTGCTGGCAGCGGCGGGTCATCTTAGTGCTGGCATCAAAAGCTAAACAGTGGGGGAGGCACTGTCATTACCTAGAACAGAAGGAGTTACCCGTCTTCCAGCCACTGGTTATCTTGCTGACGAAAATTATGACAATATGTTAATGCTGTGTTAACTATGACAATAAATGTTAATACACAAAATAGAAAATTATGTATGCCAAAAACCTTGATGAAATGACACTTTTTCAACAAATAAAAATGAGACAAAAATGTCACAAAGATGAAATTGAAACTGATCCAATCAGCCGTATTGTCTTTGTGTTGACTGGAGTTGTACATCATTGGATAATGTTGGATAAAAATTGGATAAGTTGAAGTTTATTATTATCATATGTACAAAGTACAGTGTACAGAGCACAATGAAATACTTGAGTGCCATCTTCGCAAGCAGAACATAAAGACATAAAGAAAAACATAAGACATAAAAAGACAAGCAGTGCAGCAAACAAAGTGCAGTGTAAAGTGTAAACGTAAAGTGCAGTGAAAAGTGATTGTGTGCAACAACATTGTTTGCTACAGTCTTACATGAGGAACAAATATATTGTACAGGGAGGAAGAGAAAAACAGTTACTGTGCGTTGAATAGTCCGATAGCGCTGGGGTAAAAACTTCTTCTGAATCATGCTGTGCGTGAGTGGATTGTCCTGAGTCTCCTGCCGGATTGCAGGAAAGTAAAAAGTGGCAATGCAGGGTGGCTCGGGTCCTTCATGATGCCCTTAGTTTTATTGTAGCAGCATGTGGTGTAAATGTCAGTTATTGCAGGGAGTGGTGTGCCTATGGTCCTCTGAGCTGTTTTCACCACTCTCTGCAGAGCCTTCTTGTCCTGAGCAGTGCAGCTGCCATACCAAGACCCAACACTCCCTGTGAGGATGGACTGTACAGCACACCTGTAGAAACTAGTGAGGACAAGGGTGGACACCCTTTGGGTGTTCTATGGGTGTCTGAGGAAGTGAAGTCGTTGGTGGGCTTTTTTGGTGACAGCTGCTGCGTGTTCTGAGGACTTGAGGTTGGCATTGAGGGTGACCCAGAGAAACCTGAAGCTGCTGACCCTCTCCACAGCATCTCCTCCGATGTAAGTGGGGGATGAGCCGCATCCTGCCGCCTAAAATCCAATACCATCTCCTTAGTTTTGCTGATGTTGAGAGAGAGGTTGTTCTCCTGGCACCACTCTCATCTCCTCTCTGTAGGCCGTCTCGTCGTTGTTGTTGATCAGGCCCACAATGGTGGTATCATCAGCAAACTTGATGATGGTATTGGAGCTGTGTCTGGACACACAGTCATGCGTAAACTAGGAGTTAAGCAATGGGTTCAGAACGCTTCCCTGTGGCGTACCGGCTTTGAGGATCATTGTGGTGGAGATGTTTCTGCCAATCCACACGTGCTGTGGTCTGTTGGTGAGAAAGTCCAGAACCCAGTTGCACAGACTAGCACTGAGTCCCAGCCCCAGTAGCTTCATGATCAGCTTGGAGGGTATAACCATGTTAAATGCGGAGCTGAAATCCACAAACAACAGTCTGACATAGCAGTTCTTATTGTACAGGTGAGCCAGGGTGGTGTGAATGGTGTGTGAGATGGCGTCTTCAGTTGATCTGTTGTGACGATATGCAAATTTCAGGGGGTCCAGAGTGGTCGGTATGGAGCTCTTAATGTATCCCATTACCAGCAACTCAAAGCACTTCATTGCGGTAGGGATGGGTATCATTAAGATTTTAACGGGACTACTATTCTTTCCGGTGCTGCCTATTGGTCCGGTACTTTAACGGTATTGTTATCGGTACCTTGTGAAGAATAAATCAAATTAACAACACAATTAACAGATTTATTTAACAAATCCCTATTATTATTTAACAAATTTACATTAAATGTGTAATGCAAAATAAAATTTCACAAAAAATACAGCAATGTTTTAAACA
>JAODKM010000058.1:23322563-23339207 GCA_026780845.1 Petrocephalus sullivani
CCTGCAAAGAATACATGAATCGTCATCATTAATTAATGATGAAGTAACGCATAGTTAATGGTTAATTAATGCATTTATTAAGCAGGTATTACTGCATTATTTGTGGCCCCTCAAGTAAAGTGTTACCATCTTTTATTTAAAGTTATTTTTTCAATTTTCCTCTTGATGTGCTATCTGTCACTGTTAACATAAACCTACCATTAAAATGAGACTTTTCATTTCTTTGTCAATGCACAAACTTACAAAATCAGCGAGGGGTCAAATAATTATTTCCTCCACTGTATGTAACCTGTATTGTCTTGATGTTATGTGTATCCTTGCTGAATTGCAACGTGTCACTGAGTGAGTGAAAGGCACTATATAAATTAAACTTAATATCACTACACCCCAGGCCAGTGTAGAGCTCCCATCACTAAATACAGGCTTGACAATCAGTATCATAAGATGCTACCTCTTGCTGTCCATTTCCTGCTGGTGTTTCAGATACTCTTGCTCATACTCGCGGATGTTCGCAACACCAATTTCAACACAGAAATCAGAGAACACCAGGTCATCCACCTGGAGAGGGCGTGAGAACACGCACAGCACAGTAAATGCCAAAGCTTACACCAAGACCATGACCAAACTCAACACAGCGACAGTGCAGGAATCACCAAGGCAACCTTGCCTGCAGCATATTAGGTTCTCAGTACATAACTCTGGTCACAGAATATGAACCAAAACAGAGACAGAGGGGCAAAAATCCTCAAGTACCTCATTCAGCTCAGTCTGAAGCTCCTGTATTTTTATTTCCTTCAGCTCCATGTTGTTCTTCTGCATTTCAATCTCTGACTCCAGATTAAGAAGTATACTCTCCAGTCTAGACTTCTCCTGTGTCACAGGCAAACCTGGATCAATGCTAAGGCTCTGTACCAATGCTCACACCATTAGATAGATAGATGGATAGACAGACAGATAATGCTTTCCCAAAAATGTATGTTGCTTTGCATAAAAGTGTCTGCTAAATTAACATTTCAAGGTACAGATGGTGACTGAGCTGCCTGCAATGTGTGCAAGCAGACACAGAGCAGTCATGTGACTGACAGCTGACACATTACCGCGAGGTAGGCAGGGATGTTCTTCTTGCGGATGGCTTCCAGCTCACTGTGAGAGAACTTCAGGCGGCTCTGGGTGCCTTTGACCTGAGCCTGCACCTGTTTCAGCTCTGCTTCCTTATGCTTCAACTTCAGCAGACCCTGTCATGTCACACGTGGCATTGTCACGTCACGCTCCCCAAACCCATCTGACACACACTCACCAATTTACCTCTCTGTCTAGTCCAGGCAGCACCCAGGTTACAAACCAGAGCCATTCCCAAAGTCTGTCTTTTAGTTGAATTTGTAGGTAAGTCGGAAAAATGAAAATAAGGCACATAATAATTATAACTGTTGATGAACCTACAGGGATCGTACAGACGCAGAAAAACCTGGCCAATAGTCTAAGAGCCAACAAACCACCCCTGAAGCTGTCCAATGTTTCCATGAACATCTCAATGTAGTGCCAGCATTTATTATTACAAACCGCTGTATTCAATCTTTTTTTGGCACTCCGTTCCTAATGTTCTTAACCTAGGGACTGCCTGTATATAAAAATTTGAAGCTATGTCCAGATACAGTAATTAAAGGATTAAATCAGACAGTGTAAAAGGACATACTTTATTAATTTCCACATAACAAGTTTATTTGACATTTAAAAATCATTGAATGAATAAGCATTTGTCTTAATACACCCTTAAAAGGCCAGCAGAAATGGTTAACTGATTTGTCACTAGAGGGCAGCAACTGACTTAGCAGCAATGGAGTAGTATCTAAACCAGGGTTGGCCAATCTTATGCGCAAAGGGCCGGGGTGTATGCATGTTTTTCGAGTAACCTTTAGGTCAGCTGTGCAAACCCAGGTGTGAGGACTCTTCGGCCAATCAGTCCTCCAATAAGTAACCTAATTAGGGAGTTGCAGTGAAGACCTGCGCACACAACGGCCTAACGGGCTATCTGCAGTGGTGTTATTTATTGCTAGTTAATTATTGTACAAACTGGCATAGCATCCAGGGTGTACCCCTCCCCTTTCCCTTACCTAGGATAGGCTCCAGGTTGGAAAATTGATGGTTATTGTAATTTATTGCTGTTATTACAATTTTAAAAAATGTTCTTTCTTCTCAATGCCAGTTTATTCATTTCTATCTCAAAATAAAAAATATTTATAATGGATTGTAATTTTCCCTGATAATATTTTTTATATTTCAGTCTGATATGGTGAAGAGAAAATAACTCCAAACCAAGCAGGGGAGTTTTAAACAGCTACCTACAGTGAGATCTCACAACAAGCAGCAGTGGGTTAAACCATGGTGCTCTTCGAGAAAATGAAATATCAATACAGTGGCCTCAGGGCAGGGCCCAAGGCATAAGTGAACTAAACGGCTGCTTTGTGTCCAGTGGCCACCAGAGGGCCCCACATCTGATCAGCCTGTCAGAATGGGAAGGAAAATAACAAAGGACAATTACAGGGGTTGGACAATGAAACTGAATCACCTGGTTCCAGACCACAAAAATTTATTAGTATGGTGTAGAGCCTCATTTTGCGGCATCAATTTGCCTCGGAAATGACAGGTACAAGTCCTGCACAGTGGTGGAGGAAAACATTTCCTAACTGGCTCCTCCAGAACACCCCAAAGTGGCTCAGCAATATTCAGATCTGGTGACTGTGCAGGCCATGAGAGATGTTCAACTTCATTTTCATGTTCATCAAACCTGATCATCACAAGTTTTTCTGTGTGAATTTAGGGCATTATCATCTTGATACACAGCACCACCTTCAAGGAACAATGTCTGAACCATTGGATGACCATGGTCCTCCAGAATGGTTAGGTAGTCCTTGGCAGTGACACCCCCATCTGGAATAAGTAGTGGGCCAAGAGAATGACATGACATTGCAGCCCAAAACATCACTGATCAGTCCCCGTGCAGCACTCTGGGGCTTCTCCACACTGTAACTCTCCCAGATGTGGGAAAGAGTGATGGTGGACTCATCAGAGAACAATACATGTTTCACATTGTCCACAGCCCAAGATTTGCACTGCTGGCACCAGTTTGCTGCACAAGTCACCAAAGTTTTGGCTATAGCAGCCTGATCATGAACAGTGACCCTGTGGAGCTCTTAAACAGTTTTGGTGGAAACAGGGCAGTCAAGGTACACATTTAATTCTGCAGTGATTTGGGCAGCTGTGGTTTTATGTTTTTTGGATACAATCCAGGTTAGTGCCCGGACATCCCTTTCAGACAGCTTCCTCTTGCGTCCAGTTACTCCTGTTGGATATGGTCCATTCTTCGTGGTGGTATGCCAACATTACTCTGGATACCGTGACTCTCGATACACCACAAAGACTTGCTGTTCTGGTCACAGATGTGCACTAACAATTTGTCCTTTTTTGAACATCTTTGATACATTTCACGATATGTTATGTGGATTGCGACATTTTATATACAGCTGTTAATAGGGCTGGGCAATATGGCGCAAAGAAAAATCTAGATTTTTTCATAAAGTTTGGCCGATTCACGATTCGTGTATTTTTAACAGCTATGCCATAAATGAATTGGTCAACATGGTGTACCTAAATGTAAAACAAATTCTCGAGTTAAATATCTTTGCAGAAGATTTGAATGAAATATGAAAGTAAATATGGTCACGCACACCTGTCGATCCTCCACAAGCTTCCAAGATGCCAGTGCATCTTTAAGCCCAAGACCAATTATTTCCCCAGTATGATCGTCAGGAAAATAACATGTCTGACGGCAAAAACTTCTGGCAAAGGTTTCCATTCTGTGTCAACATAATGGGCTGTAAGGCTCATGTAAGGCTGAAAAGTACAACTACTCCACAGGTCAGTCGTCGTAGCATTTTTATGAACCCTGGTGTATATGGGAACCGTGTCCTTAGCGATATGAAATGCCACAGCATCTGTAATTTCTTTCCATCGGGCACTTTTTTGTCGTGTGGAACGGAATTGGAAAATGATACCGCTAATGACATCTGACGTTTTGCAATTTTAGGTGGACCTTTTGCACTTGCAGCTTGTCTTCATCTCTTAACTTTGAGCATTTTTCCCATTCAGCTTGGTGCCTTGGTCGCAAATGTTGAAATAAATTAGTGGTGCTGCCACTGCCGGTTGCAACTGACTTTCTGCATATATTTTGCATTTGATAAAAGTTTGTTTGACGTCTGACCTCTCAAATCCGAACCATTTCCAAACCACAGAGGAAACGTTACTACCTTTCTTTGGCACAAGGTCATCCTGATGTGAAGAGCCGTCCATCTCTATGATGTTATTTCTGTAGCCTATTACGTTCCTTCATAGTGCGCTCTACTCTCACAAGTGAGCGGTTAATTAGGCGCGCCATCATGTGGTGGGACAATATTGCCTCTTAATTATTCTGCCATTGGTGCAATTACAATGTATCTAATATTTTTATAAAATATTTAAGAAAAAATTTAATCGTCTTAAAACGTAAATTTAAATTAATCGAAAAAATCTAAAGAATTGCCCAGCCGTAGCTGTTAATTCAACCTTCACATTCTGCTCTTGTTGGAATGCGTAATCAGTGAAGATTGGCCACCAAGCTATGCATATATAAGTGTGAAACCTCAAACACTACTGACTAGGTGTTTCAGTTTCTTTTTCCAACCCCTGTAGTTTCATCAAATTGCTTAGGGCTCTGAAAAGGGCTGGGCCAGACTTGAATGGCCTAACCCAATCACAAACCTGAAAAATTGTTATAGTTAGAGCCCAAGTGTTCTGTGGAGAGCAGGTGCAGCTCCTGAGACACTCACACGCAGCTCTGCCGTCAGCTGCTCCCTGTGCTCCTTCAGTTTGCCAACATCCTTCGCATCCCAGCGCCGGGCCTTGGCGCGCAGGTCGCTGGCACCACCAGAGATGGCTCCCGACTTGAAGAACATGGTCCCATCCAATGCCACCGTCTACGTGTCCCATAGAACCTTAACGTCAGCATCTTTATCATGCTTGTTTTCAACATCCTTAAAATATAAATGAACAGCTGGGAGGAATCATGAGGAATTAAGAGGCATCACAAGTCATTCTATAGGAACAATTAGCATTGGGCAGTATTACAGTATATGATAGCATTCGGAAATCTTTGTGAGATTTCAAAAAGCTGGGAAAGTGTTACTTTTGAAAATTCCATATTCTGTGGTATGTCTGCATGGTATGACTATATGAAAAATCAGGTACCACCAAAGCCTACTGCCAATGAAATCAAAGCAGACAACATATTAGTGGGAATATAAAATCCTTCTGCATTCCGTTGTGCAATTTTACTACACTTTACTAAGCGAATAATGACCTTCATCCTCACCACGTTTTGGTGACCCTCTTAAAATTTTAAATGATGGTTTTGCCAAATTGAGAGACCCATATGGCTGTACCCTCAAAAGGTCTGCCAACTGTACCCTATAGCTGTAGGTAAACGTACCTTTAAAAGTACAGAAATGGACTCTGAGGAACATTTTTGTACCATTGGGGGTACATTAATGTTGCTTGTACTATGGGGTACAAAACTGTACCAGGGCTGTACCCTTTTTCTGACACTGTAAGACTTGTTTTTTAATATACAACATGCTGTGCCGAGAGGATCTTGTCACTGGGGATTCAGTACAGGAGTTTTACCTCAGTCTAAGCGCTCAGCACAATTCTAAGACAATCATGGTGACGGAGCTCTGAGGGGTGGGATCCCCAGGTGTACAGCCCAGTACCGGTACCTTGAGCCTCTCGGGGCCCCCAAAGGCAATATGCTGAGCCTCCTTGACAGTCTCGCACACGAGGGTGTTCCCGCAGACAAACTGCACGGCTCTCCCCAGGGGGGCCGCGTACTGCACCACGTCCACCACCAGCTTGGCCCTGCGAAGCTCCCGCAGCCGCTCGTTCAGTGCGCTCACCTGTGGTGCCGGCATTGTGACACGCGTGGTTACCGCGCCTCAGAGCTCCAGCTCTGGGCTCACATATTGCTTGAAGAGACTTAAGGTAATCATATGGCATTGCTTAATGTTGTGTATATTACAATATGTTGAAATCCTGATAATCATTAGGTCTCCCCCCCCAACAAATATCATTGCCAAGATCCAAAATACCGGAATAGCGTTACTTTGGAAAATCAAAATACCATATGCCACAGTATAATGTCTGGAAGGTATGACGGCATGAAAAATTTTATACCACGATTACAATATTCTGATTCTTCTAATGGTCTCTTACTTTGTTTCATGTGCTGTGAAGTTAAATACACCTTTAAGGACAGTATGGACAGATCAATATTTTATTCCCCCAAAAAAGCTCAACATGTTTCACTCAGAATTAGACTTGACTTAATGCAGAAGTTCGACAGGTAACTGTCTAATGAAGGTACTTTGTGAAGTACACTTTCACAACATGAACTTCTAAAAAACACACAACACAGTAACTATGCTGACAGGGAAATTGAGAAAGGGGACTTGAATGTTTTTGGCTATGAACCTGTGTGTATAGGACCTAAGTAAATGATAGTGTACTTTTTAAATGTGTATTTTAAAAAACGAAGCACAGTTGAACTAAAATATCTTGTCACAAGATAAAACAGAGCTCAAGAGACCTGATTTCAGTCATACCTCAATTTTGATCAAATATGCACTTATGGTACTTTGCCTTTGTAGGTTAGTATACACCAAATATGCTAGAAGTGACACTGCGATACTACATGTCAACACCAACAGACTGCTCAGCAGGAGGAAGTGAAGTGTCAGGCTCTTAACTCACGTCGAGGTAGTCGAGGGGGAGGAAGGTCTCGGGCTCGGCCCTCTCCTGCTTCAGAAACCTAATACAGTCGCGCGCTACCTTCTCAGATGCCACAACGATGGCATTCATGTAACGGCCAAATACTTTGGTCACTGCCAGCTGGTACTTCTTATGGATCGGATGACAGAGGTCTGACAGACGGCCATACTGCAGCATGGAGGCCGGGAGGGTAAGACATGGCCAGGAAACACTCTTAAATAGAATCAATGTGCTATACACATAAACAAACAATTAGCGAAAGTCATACACTGCACCAATCTATCCATCTTAGAACAGTTTATCTTGGTCAGGGCTATAGGGTGGCCTGTAGCCTATCCCAGGCAATATAGGGCAGTGTGGCATTCCAGGCTATCAGAGGACAGATACACATATCCATTCCCACATGCACACTATGAGCAATTCAGAGATGACCATTTAGCCAAACTGCTTGCTTTTGGAGTGTAAGAGTAAACCAGAATATCCGAATGAAACATACATGGGACAAACATGCAAACTCCCCACACACACACACACACACACACACAGCTGGGGTAGATCACACATAACAAAAACCACAAATTTGTTTTATATATCCAACACTATTATATGGACAGATTAAGAGTTTTTGATACCAAAGGCTGAAGTCTTTTGTCTTCAGAAAACGACTCAGGTCACAGTACATTTAGGAATACAGTAACCTCTTCACATTTGCAAGACTTAAGGGTGGAAGATCCATGTGAATGTGAAAATTAGCAAATAACCTCAACCAGTAAATGGCTGCTATCTGGAATTATAACATAAAAAGTCTATTTATTACCAATTCCTAAGCAAACAGTAGTGCACACTTTTGTACGGAAGCTGAAGGCAGGAGTGTTACCAGGGCCTCTGGGTAGAGCTTCCTCATGCTGCCCAGCGTCTCGCTGCGGCGCTGCTGCCGCTGGCTCTCCTGGCTGTCCACGCAGGCGTTCTGCAGCTCCCCGATGGCCTCGGCCAGCTCCCGCTCCACCTCCCGGCTACGGGCGTGTCCCTCATCCAGCTCCACCCGCAGACTCTCCTCCAGCTGCTGCCGCTCAGCCAGGGTGACGCTGGGTGGGGGTACAGGGAATTGCGGGATGCAGACTCTCACATGCCATCTCCTACACACACGCAAACACACGGAGAGCGCAGTGCCGCAATGACACACCTGCAGGTGCTGTTGTATTCCCCCAGCTTTTCGGCTCTCCTGTTGCACTCCTCCAGCTGTGCCTGGGTGTGCTTAATGCTTGCCTTTAAACACAGTTACACTCAGTGCAGGGCCATCTCACAGCACAATCTCAGCAACTGAGAGACTCAAAATTAAGCAATAAAAAACACTGGCTATGAATAACTGATTTAACACATATACATGGATCCCTGTGATCAGTCATCAGTCCTTAATGTCACAGGCAGACTTGCAGGGACACACAGAAACAAACAGAAACCAGGCACACTTATGAATACCTCCACTTCCTTCTTCCTCCTCTGGTCAAATTCCAGTTTTCCCCAGTCAGCCTTCACCTCCCAGCGCAGCTTCTCCACCTGCTGCCTCAGGGTGGAGCCCTGCTTCCTAGACAAATCCTTCAGCTCTTTGTAGCGCTCCAACTGGGTCAAGACACACACACACACATACATACTTAGAAGTGAATTTTATTTTCATCTGTTTTTTTGGGACAGGTTACTGAAAAACTAAAAATCGGTAGCAAAACCTAAGAATGTCCATAAAATTTGACACATGTAGTGTAATTTATTCAGTATATATTTTCTGTGAGTAGTTCGATTACATTAAACTATTAAGCTATCAGTTTATAGGCTATTTAATTAAACCCATAAAAACTACTTTTCCAGTGATTTATAGATCAAGGCTCCCCTCCATGCTCAGGTTGATAATATCAGAAAAGCCTCCATGCTGTTTTTAAAGGCTCAGTCGGCTCTACAGTCAGTTTGGGACACACTGAGTCTTATGTCAAGTTTTTTACTTATTGCACTGTCATATAAATATTATTCTTTACATGCCGTTTCACAAATACCAGAAAACAATAAATATAACTAATCATTATGTGTAAGTACAAAAAAAGATGTAGTGGAGCTAAAATTGAGTACCCCAAATACATTGAATGCATCAGTTAATACATTCTTTGCTTGTGTCTCCATATTTCTGCACTGCTAACCAATATACGCCTGTTTATTACCGCCTGTGTCAGCTGTAAAATTTTACCAGGGCTTATTAGCAGGATAACGTTACATCGTTTTCACTCTGTGGAAAACAAAAGATCAACCTGCCGGCCAGATTTAATAAGAATCATGTCACTGGTCATATAAGTAAAATATGAATAAAAGGCTGTGTCCCATTTTGATCGTAATCGATCCCCCATTAACTAAAAAAGCAACTTATTTACCCTCCACTGTTTTGACATGACAGTGTACCTCCATATGAAATTATGTGTTAAGTTTAGCCTAAGAGCTTTTTGAGTCTCCTATGCTTATTAAGCATAAAAGCACCATTTCCTGTTGTGTGGTGAGAAAGCGACACAATGAAAGTGGCTGGGAGCTCCAGAAGTTCCGGGTGGAGACAGCCCAGGGACTTGTAAACCAGGGCCAGGTTCCAGAATTTCGGTGTGAAAGCGCCTATTAAGACATCATCGCATCCTGGGTGTACCCGTTTCTAGGCTCTCCACAACGCTGTCCAGGATGGGAGATGGATGGAAAGTTGGAGGAAATACTGAGCACTGCTGGTTGTGTTAGGCTATAAAGTGGCTAACCAGCTAACAGCTGGAACTCCTAATGCTGACAGCATCCAGCTGCCCAGTCCCCACCGTTTTCACCGACTCTGACCCCCACCTGGGCCTCTGCCAGCTCCACGGTAACTCCCCTGGGGGCTCCCTCCTTTTGGGCCTCCTCCTCAAACTGCCTCCAGGCACGGTCCAGCTGGGCCAACTCAGTATGCAGCTCCTCTAGCTCCTGCTCTTTCCTGCGTTGCAGCTGAAGCGCCCCCTGCAGGGAGCCGTGCGCTGCGTCCAGCTTGCGCACCTCGTGAGCCGTCTGCTCTTTGGCTTTGACGTACTGAGACCGACGGTGGACCTGTGTCTGTTCTTCCATGCTGGCCACACGCAATAAAATAAGAAATATAGCAGCAGGGAATACAACACAGCGGAACCATGGCCCACATATGCAGATGCTCCTCACTTTACGATGGATCGGCTTACAGTATTTCGACTTGATGTGATAGTGATACATGTTCAGTAGTCATCATACTTCTGTTCCTGCACTAGCGATAGCAATACATCACCCAGCCACGCTTCCAGTCTCTGTAACGATCTCATACAATGTTTGACAGCATATCCTACAGTTTTTTTTGTGTTTAATTTAACCATATTTTTCCCAAGCCCATTATATCTACTAAACACTCACGTGCGTCATATCATATTCCTATTTGGCTTAAAATGTTTTCAGCTTACTTTATGCTCCTATGAACCCAATGTAACACAAGTCGAGAAGCATACGTACTCTCAGAATAGTTCAAATTATTACCCGATAGATTAATCTTTATGCTAATATTAACATGTTGTCCAGTAAGCTGCTTAGTTAAAAAGCATCATATGACATGTCATCAGCCACTCTTAGTATTCTTCAAAAAAAATATATATATATAAAGTGCTGATGTGTACTACTATGTAAGTTCTGATATTCTTGTTTGGAAATATCACTAACCCAAAGATTTCAAGTACTTCAAATTTCCAAAATGTCTGGAATAAAACCATACATCTCTAAGTGGTAACAGAGAGGCCTGGAGATGAGCGTATAGCAGAGTAAAGTCCTCAGTACTAGGCTTGGGCGATATGGCGATAGTATCGTGGCGATGTTGGTAGCCTTAACTAACGATATCAACTTTCGCTGTGAAACGATAATCGTCAAACACGTGTTACACCAGCAGTGATGAAAAAAAGATGGCAGACTTAGTCGTGAAAAAAAATACTAGTGCGGCCGTTTGGCAGTTTTTTGGTTTTAAATCAAATGAAAAAGGTGAGCCGGCCGATTTGCTTGGGAATGGGAAGGGATCCGTTTCAACTGCATCACTAACAGCAGAGGAGAGGATTCCAGTAGAAATTCAGAACTATACGCAAGAATCCGTTTCTCCATTTGTGGAGAAGAGGACCCCCTGCTTTGGTGGCGAAACAATGAAAGACGTTCCCCACTAATGGCCAGATTAGCTCAAAAGTATCTGTGCATTAGTGCAACTAGCGTACCTTCCGGAAGGGCGTTTAGTACTGCAGGGAACATTGTTACTCCTCAGCGTTCCCTTTTGAAAGCGGAAAAAATTAACATGTTGGTTTTCTTAGCTAAAAAGCATAGACTGGTTTAGGACTGTAGAAATCGTAGTTGGGGACTACCGCCTTTAGCCTGCTCCAAAATTATTTAATTTTACTTTTAGATTACTTCGATTTTTAATTTTGTTGAAATATTCTTTGAGTTATTCAAATGCATTTTATATTCTTATGATGCAGTTAAAATGTTAAAATTGATCGACATTCTCTGATTAAAAAAAAGCGAAGTGATTAGTCATTATTGACACAACACGAAATGCGTCCTCTGCATTTAATATCGCAGCTAGTTCAGCACCCAGGGATCAGTGCTTTATCAGTAGGGGATTTGTACCAGCAGTCTTTCAATTAGAAGTGCGCTTCCCTAACCACCCCTGCCCCAAACAAATGAGCCTGAACTTAAGCAGAGATCGAACGTACACCAAAAGGGTTCTTTCTCATTGCCGCATGCTCAGCCCGCTGAGCTGTTACAGTTTGATGTGAAAGACATTGTTACTCTTTCGTATTTTAAACGATCGAATGACCACACTTCTTTGCAGTTTTTTAT
Organism: Petrocephalus sullivani; assembly: GCA_026780845.1. Classification (NCBI taxonomy): domain Eukaryota; kingdom Metazoa; phylum Chordata; class Actinopteri; order Osteoglossiformes; family Mormyridae; genus Petrocephalus; species Petrocephalus sullivani. The sequence continues at coordinate 23,334,303 of JAODKM010000058.1, forward strand.
GATTGTTTCCCAGAAAAGGTACCTGATAATTAACCAATGTTTTTCTTATTTTATTCTTCCGTGTTTGCACCAGTGGCATTATTGAAATGTCAATAATACGCCCACTCGCTTGCTCTGAATTTTTTCACATTTGAGAATCAATCAGAAATTATCCGGACTTTGTATTAGGGATCTAGCAGGGTAAAGTCTGTTAAATGTCCGGTACAACTGTCTCAGACATTTCTGTTCACATATACAGCCCTCTGAGTTAAGTCTAAAAAAAGTTACCGGGTGGCAGTTCATGTCTGAAAGGGGCTTAAGAGCAACCTCAGCTAGATGCCCCATTGTGGCCAAATCCTGCAATTTCTGTTAACGAGTGACGCTTTTTTAAAGTAACGTAGTGCTGGGGGAATTAGCATATCCCAGCATGCTCGCGGGCGATGTGTACATATCCCCTTGTTATGTTGTTGTTATAAATAGTTGTATTTCCCAGTTGTGGCACGTATCATACTCATGTCATGTCATGTCAATTTTGTCTGATCCTCCAGTGTCCCTAGCTTTGTATAAATCCCCCCACCGTGTATGTACCTGACAGTCCAGCGTCTGACTTCCTTGTGTTTTTTTTTTTTTTAAAAAGCTGTGTCTTTTTGGCAACTTCTTGTGGTTATAATATCGTGTATTGCCATTTTTTTTAGATGAATATCGGCGATGTCAAAAACTGAATATCGCCCAAGCCTACTCAGTACACAGCAACACATACCGGACTTCCTTCTCAATCTTCTGTAGGCCCCGGGTCACATGGCCCAGCTCCTTCTTCAAGGCCTGCACACTCTGTTCCCAGAGCACCAGGCCACTCTTCTTCCCCAGGACCAAGGCCTGCCAGTGCTGTCGGGAGACCTGCAGGGCACCCAGGGCTTTCTCGTTGTGAAAGAGCCGAAACAGGATCAGCTGCACCTTACTCTGGTTCAGGTCGTCCACCAGGGCCAGGTACCTCTGCACCTGGAGAACAGAAGCGAAAGGTGCCTCTCTCTTGCACGGAAATGCTACTTGGGGCAGAGAAACAGGCAGCTTGGCAGGTTAGGGCCCAGTGCCTGTGATCAGAAGGTCGCCGGTTTGAATCCTGGGGTCAGCAGAGTGATTTCACAGTTAGGCCCCAAAGTGAGACCCTTAACCCCCAATCGTCTGCCCCTACTTTCTCAGAAATATGTTGCTTTGAATAAAAGTGCCTGTAATGCATGTAAAATGGCCGCCTGTTATATATTCCAGATTCGATGCACCATTTCTGTTGCAAAGAGCACAGTACTTGAGCCACGACACTCCTCTCCATCCCCCATGCTGACTTCCCACCTCCTCCTGCACTTGGGAGGCATGCTTCTTCTCGGCAGTGGCCGTCTTCTTCTTCTTGAAGTGGAACTGCGTGTCCTGCTTGGCCCTCAGAAGGGCCTCCTTAGTCCGGTTGTACTCCTCCGCCAGCTCCAGCGAGCCGCTGATGCGCTCGAACAAGCGGGTCATCTCCTTGGAACTCTTCATGGCGATGGACTCCACGGTCCCCTGCCATTAGAAGCCACTCCATAAAGACACAAACACAGCAAAGCCACCCAGTGCTTCCACCTTATTCACCCTGGATTAAATGTGTTTATTTCAGCTTTGGAAATGGGTGTATTCGTTTAACAGCTGAGTCTTCCTAATGCAGCAGAATGATTACCAGCCACCCAATTCCTAAATAAGACACACCCCAGTCAGATTAGCCATGCTGGCCCAGAGTGATTTCTAAAGTAGTCAGTCACCACCACTGCTAAACTGTTCAGACCTCCATCAGATTATCACACCACCTGCTTAGTAACTAAACTCTTCTCCTTTTCATTTTATACAGTTTTGTTTTTCTCTGTATTACATATTTCCCTTCAAGCACAATTCTGGAAGCAGGTGGGGGCGCATTTCCCTACACGGGTGTATAGTGTATGGCTTCCTATGTGGCAAAGCCTGACATCCACACTGGGAATCCGTGCCGAGGCAGCTGGGCGCGGGGTCCTTGCCTGGAAGACCAGGCAGTTCTTGGCTTTGACCAGAACGCCGACCTTGTGCAGCGCAGACGCGTACTCCGCGAAGGGGACCAGCTCGCCACTGACTCGATACTCCGATGCGTCTCCTGCCGAAGAGGAAAGACCGCAAAGCATCCAGCGGGATACCGCCGGCCCACTCGGCCGTTTCGGGCGTCGCGGAGGCCGCACCTGCCACGGTCCTCTTGAAGACGGTCTCCTGGCCGTCGTCCTCGCAGTACACCATGGCGACGCTGGCGCTGCCGGCGGCGGGCCGGCCTACGTGCGCCCCGCAGACGAGCTCCCGCGACTGGCGCACCCGCAGCGCCGCCGCCCGCTCTCCCATGACGAAGCCCAGGGCGTCCATCACGTTGGACTTACCTAAGAGTCCCAGAAGAGAAGGACAGGGCCGCCCGCCTCAGTGACGGAGCCTGCAGCGTGACACTGGAAGATGGCGGCCGGCCGACGGCCTACCGGAGCCGTTCGTGCCGATGATACAAGTGAACTGCTTGAACGGCCCGATGACCTGCTTCCCGCGCCACGACTTAAAATTTTCGACTTCCACCTGTTTCAAATAGCCCATTTTCGGTTCGGTTTTACCCGAACGAGAAGTTCTGTATCGAAGGAAAGGTTTCTTAGGAGGAGCTGGCGAGCGGGTAACGGTCCCCGGTCTGCGCAGCCGCAGTGAGGCGCTTGTCCTCGCGGCTTTTCGGCGCTTTGGCGCCTTTTCTGCTGCGGCGCGCGCCCTTGTTTTATACACACACACACACACATATATATATATATATATAAAAAAAAGAAATAGTAACGCCGAGCCGCTGCAGCATGATAAACTGCAAAGAGGGATATTTCGTGCTGAACAGCTAAATGACTCGTCTGCTTAGTCCGGTCATTGTGTGGAACCGTTACATTTTCTGAATTTTAAGACGTACACTCCCGAAATGACTATAATAACAGGCCTACGCGAATAGAACACGAGGGAGTTTTACGGTGTTTCGTGTATAATAACATCTCTGGGTAACTATAATCCCAAATGTACTGTGGGATAATTTCAGAATACACGTGAATTTAAATACAAAAGCAGTCTGTTTAAAATTCATAAGTTCATAAACTTGTAGCAGATAAGGACAGCATTCCGCTGCCTCATGCATTAAGAGGCATTTTATGCTGGTTTTGCCTGCTAGGCTGGAATCTGGAAATTATATGATAACATACTGAAGGGGGGAAACTGGGTACTACGGTTTAATACCACGACACCAGCAAATTAAATGACAATAATCTGATAATAAATGTTTATGATCATTATCGGTGTTTTTACCAGAACGAAATTAACGCATAAATCCTTGCACTGATTCAGCTTGTGTTTCACGCAGTGAATATCCTCAATAAAACCGAGTAATGGCTCAGAAGGTTGTGGGATAATCTATTAATTTTGTGAGTATGTGCAAAGCATATGTTTGTAGTTGTAGCAGTCGTAATATATTAATAAAGAAAATTCTGTTGTCAGTATCGCCAAAGTGACAACGCTGACCGAGCAATAACTCGCTTAGACTTGCAGAACGCGTTGCGCAACTGTTTTGTTTCTATTAAGAACTGCGGGAAAAGTGGCCCGGAGTTAGCGAGAATCCCGCTCACGTTGCATGTCAACGTGACTGGCCAGCCGAAACGATTCCAAGGGAAAACGTGATGCAGGCAAAACATGGGAATATGTGTCAAAGAGGCGAGCAGGGGTGGTAAACGCTGCCTGCCAAGAAATCTGACCTACTTCTGAATGCAATGTCCCATGTGCCTTCTGCAGAAACGACTGCAGCTATTGGGGGGGGGGACAAAACTTTCCAAAACAATGGAGTGGCTAAGAAGTTCACTTGGAGCACAGGAGGAAAAAAAAAAGTTTTGTCGACTGCGAGAATGTTTACAGATTACTAAAAAAAAAAGTAATGCAAAAAATAACCGTGTGTACGATTTTTTTTTGCAAATTGGGGGAAAAAAACACTGGAACTGAGTCTTGGCATAGAGCAATGATAGTTCCTACGCTGCGTTAAAAAAAAAAACTTTGGTAGCGGAGTCGGGCGCTTAAAGAATGCGGCCGTATTCGGCCATTGAAAAAGTTTCCCTGGCGCGCGCCCAGCTCGCGGAGCGAGCTCGCGGCGGAGGCGGTCACGTGACTAACTTAACAGTAGGACGTCCCCTTACTTCCAAGGTCCATAACAAACGAGGCTAGTATCGGGCTGGCGGATCGGGCGAGGGGCCGCGTCTGCAAGCGCTTCGTGCATCCTCTCTCGGAGCCTGTCAGGGACCTCGCTCCGCTCCGCGGCGTGCCCCAACGGCCTGCTGCACGCACCGCGACTTGGGGACTGTGCCCGACTATCTCCCGGGTTTTACTCCGTGTCGAAAGGTAAGGGGGGGCACCGAGCCTCCCTTTCTGCCGTGTTGTTTTGCAGCGAAGTGCTGATCGACATTTGGTTTGGCTAGAACTGTACTCCTTTTTAAAAAAGTGGCAGCATTTTAATAGGTGGGCTGCGAGCCGCGCCGAGGTTATGCTTAGACGTTGGCCAAGTGTGAATATTAAAATTGTGACCAGGCTCGGATATTTTTACCTGCAGAAAGGGGGGTGTTTCGGCGTATCATGCGAGCGAAGGCGGCGCGGCGGCTTTCCGAGTGCGCCACCCCGCTCCGCCGCGCACAGACCTTCCGAACGTGTCCCTTCGTGCGGCTCGGTTCGGGGCATAACGGGCCTTTTTCTCCCTGGGATTAGACGTAGCGAGGGCTGTGTGTGTCACCGTGTTGTTGTGGGTTTCTGAGCCTCCTAGTAGTAACTCGATCCCCGTACCGCGCCCACTTTGCTACGCAAACAACTCTCGCTGCTCTCGGGGGCTGGGGGGCTGGG
>JAODKM010000058.1:23339400-23369135 GCA_026780845.1 Petrocephalus sullivani
CGCACGCACGCACGCGCGAATACTTGTGTTATCACATAGAGATACGTTTGTTGAGACATCAGCGGGTCTCGGGAGTGGCCTAAGGCCTCCCCCAGGCAGCGTGGGCTGCACTGCGGCACATGGCACACGCAACCGGGGACGTGTGCGGCAGCCGGGTATCGTAGGGAGAGCGTGCAGAGGGCGCGCGCGGACGGGCCTCGAACCCGCAGCCGGGTATCGTAGGGAGAGCGTGCAGAGGGCGCGCGCGGACGGGCCTCGAACCCGCAGCCGGGGACGTGTGCGGCGGCCGGGTATCGTAGGGAGAGCGTGCAGAGGGCGCGCGCGGACGGGCCTCGAACCCGCAGCCGGGGACGTGTGCTGCCCAGGATGCCGCCCCTTCGTACTTCTCCTATTCCAGTGCAATAAAAAATGCGTCACGGGGGCCCTGCGCAGATTCCGCGGAAGCTCTGTAAATGACTGACCGCGCATAGCTGTGGTTACAGAAGTTGGCATGTTTGGGGAAGTATGTGTGTGAAAATGTAGTATTCTACCAAAATCGCGGGGGCGGACTGCACCGAGCAGCGCGATACTGACGCCCCGATCTTTTCAGCAACGTAGTTTTTTTTTTGCTTCATCTAGAAGCACAGTAAATTAGGTTATTGTGGCGCCCCCGTACCCCGGAATAGCTGATCGCGCCCCTTCCTAGCGCCCTCCGCGCCCTGCGCCCCGCTCCGCGCCGCCCCTCCCCAAATTCCTCGCCGTTGCCCGAGTGCGCGCCGCCGCTGAGCCACCGGCGGGAATAAGGTTTCCTAAGGAGGCAAATCGGGCGCCGCAGTCAGCATCGGCCAGTCGGTTTCTGTCCGGGAAACGCCCCCTTCAGACCCGGAGACGGCCCCCCCCCCCCCCACCGAGTCGCACGCAGCTTAACGGGTAGCCAGCCTTCATTTCCTTTAGGTTTTAGTTATATTTTCACTTATTGCGACATGCATTATGATTATTCTTGCGAAATACAGTGATATAATGGTATATTAGTCAACCGTATTAAAATCTTCCCGAATTCATTTTTATGTAATTGCGATGTTTTTGTAACGTACATAGGCATGGAAATGCATTTACTCTTGGCGGGGGTCTCTATTTAGTTTTGCCCCGAAACTACGGAGCATCGTTATGGAACTGGTTTATGTGGGAATGTCAGTAGCTTGTATAGATGAATAGCTGAGTCCATATACACCGTGGCTTGTGTTAACCAGAAACAATCGATAACATTATTGTGATCCCATACTTGTTGACTTCAGCTGTAAGTGGTGCTAGCATTTTGTTCCCATGGCTTCATTAATTGTTCTACATTAGTGCTGGTGAAGCCTCCTGGTGTCTGATGGACTGTGGTGTTCTAGTATTCTGGGCTTAAATTATTAACCCTGTGTGTGTTTGATGCCATGAAATTTAACTGGTAACATGAGTGCTGATGCGCAATTTGAGGAAAGTTATAAAAAAAAAAAAAGTATATAATAGGTGTTTGGAGGAAAAATCACATTCATGATTATACTTCACTTTATATATTTTCTTAATGGTCTGTTTTTCCAGCATATTCTATTTGTGTGCTGTATACTATATAATTTGTTTGCACCATATTTACTTGTTTGCACTATATGCATGTTCATCTGCGCTTGCCGTTATATACAGGAGAATTTCCCCCTGGGACCAATGAAGTTGTATCATAATTTTAATCTTAATCCGTACAGCACGGTACACTGTACATGTGGCTATCGCTAAGCCCGTCTTTTCGGCATTGCCTCTCAGGAACATGGCACTGACCTCGTCCGACCCAGAGGCCACGCCCTTCCACGCAGAGGACGGCAAGCCACGCACGGCCCGCCGGAACCTCTTCGGCCCCGTGGACCACCAGCAGCTGCAGCAGGACTTCCAGCAGCTCCTGTGCATGAGCGTGGAGGAGGCCACGCGGCGCTGGAACTTCGACTTCCAGCGGGAGCGGCCTGTGCAGGGCCCCACCGAGTGGGAGGAGCTACACTGCTGGGACGTGCCCAAGTTCTACCACAGTTGCGTGGTGAAGGGCGGCTGCCTGGGGTCCCGGCCGGAGCCCTTTGAGGAAGAGCGGGTCCCCGACGGGCCGGCCGCCGGAGGCTACCTGGAGATAAAGGCCAGGGAGATGTACCAGATCCGCAAGCCGGAGAAACGGCCATCTGCCCCTGCCGCGTTCAAACAGAAGCAGGCCGCCATTACAGGTGAGGGGGGCTGCTCCACCACGCACTGACTACCAGCTCAGGGGCGCCTGCCTTAGAATAACAGCTGAGATATGTCGTCTGAAGTTATACTACAGTGAAGCTCTCCAATGCCAGGCTTACCTGAAGGGTCACCTTTGGCATATATGGGCAGGGGGGCTGTAATGCACAGGCTCTCCCAGGCTGAAGCCCAGATGCCTTTGCGAGAGAGGGCCTCAGCTAACTGTGCATAATAAAATTTTACACCTGAAGTTGCCACCAGTCCCAAATTGAAAAATAAAATGTGAAATTCCAGTCCATTGGAATTAGGGGGTACCGGGCCTTCTGCCAAGTCAGATAGCCTCTGAGCATGTTGACGTGCCTCTGCATGCAGGTATTCCAGTTTTTGGGGAGCAGTCTTAGGCGGCATATGTGGGGAATATGCAGGAAGGTGAAACTGAAAAGTGATACCTACTGGTATTTATTGTCAGGGATGGACTGTGATTACCATCGTCAGGGAAAGGGAAACTATGGGGATGGCGGTCCAGAGTGGTGGCACCGTAGTTTGGTACCTAAACTGGGGTTTATCTAATGTCCCATGCCATTTCTCACCTTGCTAGACTTCTTCACTGTGAAGAAGAGGCGGCTTCTCCACCCGAAAGGCTCCACCCACCAGTAGAGGGCGCCATGCAGTGACAGAGGGAATCATGGAACCACAAACATGGCTGTCTTTGTACATAGCCCTGTGTATATAATTCCTGTACATGTATCAAATCTAACTGACAGTGTGAGTCCATATACTGTAATATAGGCTTCAGATTGGTGTAGAAAACCCATTTCAACAAAAAGAAAAAAAAATCTACATGGAACCTTTCAGGGGGTCTTTTCTGCACAGTGAGACCTCGGAATGTTTTTGCTATATCTCCCCCATATATACTGTGAAAAAAAGCACCTTGATTTTTCAGGAAACGATACAGTTTTAACGGTTAAAGGATACATGTCCTTTTTTCACTCCAGTTTTAAAACTGGCCACAGACCGTAATTAAGAACTCCATTACCCAGGCTGCAGCTGCGTCAAGAACTCATTCTGACAGGTGACTGATATGCTGCATTGTCTGACGATTCACCCTAAGTTTATAACTCAGCCCTGCAGACATTAGTTGACCGCAAGGTTAGAATCTCTACAGGGGTCTGAGACTGGACTAGACTGCATGGCTGCAAACTTATTTTGGCTGCAGTTCAGCCCGTCCAGGCCTCAGTGCTTCTTGCAATGCGGCCTGGGAAACCCCACTCACGAAGTTGTGTGTATATATATAGTGTATATAAAAGGTATGTTGGATATCCTCATTGATTGCTGAGCCATTCCTCTTGACACGTATCGAATATGTCGTGTCTCCGTAATTCCTGGGCTGCGCCAGGTCTGTGCCAGTGTTTAATGTTGGGCCATGTAGCCGCACAGGCCACTGTGGACACTGTTCAATCCCTGTAATACTTACTGCGTAGCACGAAGTGGAGAGAGCAGACGCCTGGCTCCAGGCCGCCGGACTAGAAATGAAGAACAATTCAGCCAAACTGGTGTTTTTAGGTCATATACTGTACAATTAGCCCCGTCTCCTCAAAAGAAAAATTCTTACTTGGTTAAGTTCAGGTATCCAGATCCAGCCATTGTTTTTGTTTAAATACTGACCAAGGGGGTATAAAGTGTTTCGTAGGTTTTGTACAACAGAAACTGGTATGTAGCATGTGGCATGTACCTTGTATGCAGCTTTCATAGTAAGATTATTTTAATTTGTAGCTTAAAAAAAAGTATTCATTTTTATGTAGCAACATATTGTAGGTTTTGAGCAGTACAACAGGTGAATGTAGTTTGGATATTGTCAGAAATCTTTACTTTGTTTCCGTTCAGAAACGTATGAACACCAACTAACAGGTTTTTTACTGGCAAATACAGGAGAGTCTCAAAGTCTATAAACTTTATATACAGCTGTACACAAATTTGACATTTCGGTTGCTGGTTTTGTTTTTTTGTCAATAGCTATCTAAAGCAGGTGACCAAACAAGCTTTGGCCTTGTAGACTGACCTAATCAGCATCACTTGAACATAAGTCTCTGGTCTCAGAGTGTTGGCTAGACGCTAGGGCATGGATGCCAAATATGTTTCAGATATGTTAATTTCGAAATGTGATTTTGCGAGAGCCTTAAAATGACCAGTCGTGATACCATTGAGTCCCGATGCCCTTTTGGATCAGAAGTTTTCATGTTAGAGACTGGAGGCCAAAGCATGAATGTCTTATCACAGCCATATTCTGGACGGCCTACCTCACCTCATCAGGGTCATTGTGCTTTGACTTCCGTTGCGCCTCTGCTGGACAGCCTCCAGTGGGACAGGGCTGGGCACTTTGGAGCCTTTTTCCTGCACTGTTGTTGTGGCGATTCAGCCACTGAGGAGTCCAGCAGTGTGACAGCCTGGCTCTGACACACCGAGAGTCAGACTGAGGGGAACTTGGAGAAATATGATTCTCCGTTTTCCCTTGACATGTGGCATTCAGAAAAACCTCCGTCTAGCAACAGCTTCCAAAATCATTTTGTCAAAAAAAGTCAGTTCCAAAATGCAGTATTTCACTGCAAGTTTACATATCACACCTCAGAAAGTCAAAAATGTGGATGTGTTGAATTTGCTTTTCAGTTCATTTTTTATTCTGTGTATTTGTATTTTGAGCCTGTCTCTGTGTTTAAATCAGCTATATTTTAACTTATTTGGATTATGTGTGCTTCCATGTGTAGGGAAGTATTTGTAAACGATTTTGGAAATTACTGAATGATTATAATACTGTACCATCTTTGCACTACTTGTACGCATTGTTAAGGGGCTCCTGCCTTACGGTGTTGGGGGTTTTAGATGGCTGACATTTGGGCCTTGGGTCCCTCCTAATTAGTAAGCAGAGATATTAAAGGGGCAAGAATAGGAGGGCTTGCTCCTACCACTACCTTGGAGAGTTGGAAAAAGCCGGGGGGAGGGGGGGTGGTCTACTGTTCAAACAAAATTTGTTGTGCATCTTATTCCCTTACAGACAATTCCTGCTGGTAGCAGCAATCTCACCAGCACTCCTAACTTTGTATTTGTTTATTTCCATTTTATAAAAGCCTGTATTATAGACCTTTACAATATATTTTCTGCTAACAAAATAAATAACACTTTCAGGATTGTCCATTAGTCATATTTACTTGTGACTACACCTCATAAACAACCATTATACATTTTTTAACCAAATATTAAAGAACTGAGTATACCATTTATAAAAGCCCATGGTGGGGGTGGGCGTCGCCTATGCTATCTGTCCCCATTGGCTGAGCCCACCGCCCTCTTGGTTATCCAGTTTCCATTGGGTTAAAATTTGTAGTGTCTGACGGCGTGCAATAATCCTACCCACTTCAGGTTGTGTGGCCCATATAAGTGGATTTTTTTTGTGTGTAAAAAGCAGTTTTTGCGGAAGGCATGGAATCAAAACGGCACACAATTGTTACTTCCGTGCAAGACTTCAGGACAATTTCTATGATTTTACAACAATCTACTGACCCAAAGTCACAACCTGCAAGCACCATCCATTCTGCCAGGTTCTGCACCAAGACCTGGTTGAAGCACTTCCAGATTAAAATGCCTAAGCTCCAACACGAATAAACCAACACACAAAGAAAGGAAATCCTTCTCCATATTTAGCACTTTTCTGATTGGCTCAGATTAAATTACTTGGCATCAACGCGCCCATGCAGTGGTCTGCGGAAGAGGCTGCCAGGTTGGGGTGTCAGTGAGGGCAGTCCACACGGACCTCAGCCAAAGCAAACCTTCTTTAACTGATCGAGCGCTGGGTTTCTTGCTTAAAATATCCCTGACACCTCCGCCTCCCGAGATAAAACATCAGAGCAAAAAACAGATAATCCAACACGGTGCGCTCATCTACATTTATTTGGACGGGGTGACAATTTTCTCTTACATTAAAGTGCATCTGTGAAAAGCGAATGTCTCAGCCCACAGTAAAATCAGAGCATGGAGACATGAGGTAAATTACAGCCGTGAGCCTCACAACCTATTTAGCGAGCAAAAATGGGAATTTCACGAACACCCTGCAAAACAATCTCCGAACACAAAACAATCACAAAACAATGGTTGAGTTCAGTGACATTAAGCTGAGGCTTAGCTGCAAATTATCAGTATTCATTTAAGAGGCAGCTGTAATTGCTGACAAAAATGGTAAATTGAATGTCAGATGCAGATGGTGATTCGTGAAGCTAGGATCACTTGCATTTGTGTGTGTGTGTGTGTGTGTGTGTGTGTCACCTGTACTGTGGAAAAAAACCCACCCAGAAACAGATGAACTGGAATGACAGTAAGGCCACTCCCCACACTAGAGAGGGAGGAACCTGACGAGAGGGTCCTGCCCCCCCAAACACTATATTATTTAAAAGAGAAAAAGGTCTCTGTGAGGTCCCAACAACATCGATGTCAGTGTTCATAAAAAAAAAAAATGTATACCAGCGTAAAACAACAGTCCCCGACAGTCCGTGAGGAGCTCACCATGGTGTACCTTTGTATGGACATACTTCCGCCTGTTTGGACTTTGTGGTTCTGACCTCAGGGCAAACGGTTCCTCCCCAAGGCCAGCTGACACCTTAGCAAAATCAGTCCATATCCAACATCCATGGCCATTCTGAGGATGAGCTCCGGCCCCTATGAGACCGTTACAGGGCAGTGTAACGGAGCACTCTGTGGCCGTGTGGGCTTTCAGATGAGTAGGAGTCCTGATGTCACAGCCGGTATGGTCGAGCCCGTCTGTCCTGCCACATGGCACGCACATCCGTGACGATCAATGGAAAGATAAATATCAGGCTGCCTCCGGTCTGTGAGGACATGGACACAAAACAGTTAACTGAGGTGGGGGAGGGGCACTTAAAGAGGAGCGGAGACAGAGAGGCAGGAAGAGGAGCAGAGAGAGGAACAGAGGCAGGAAGAGGAGCAGGGGCAGAGAGGCCGGAAGGGGAGCGGAGGCAGGCAGAGAGGCCGGAAGGGGAGCGGAGGCAGAGAGGCCGGAAGGGGAGCGGAGGCAGAGAGGCCGGAAGGGGAGCTGAGAGAGGAACAGAGGCAGAGAGGCAGGCAGAGGAATGGTGGCAGAGAGGCAGGCAGAGGAACAGAGGCAGAGAGGCACTCTTACCATCACTATGAAGAAGTAAAATACGCACATCCAGCCCAGCTTGCTCTCGATCAGAGACACCAGGTACTGTAAATAACCAATTATTATTATTAATAAAATTTTTTTTTTAAAAATCCTCAACCAACCCGCAGGTTTCCTGCTGATAAGCTGTACGAAAAGCCACAGAGACACCTACATGGCATTGAGGGTGGCTACTCACACCCAAACCATCCCCATGATGCAAATGGTGGAGCAGCAGGCCCTGTGGTGAGACATGGCCCTCGCTTTGTGGTACCTGTCCACCCGCAGCTCCCACGCTGCCAGTTCCGTCCACAATGCCCGTTACGGTGGCCAGAGCCTCCTGACTGCCCCGCAGCATCTCCTGCCTGCCCAGATCAGCAGAGATGGCCGAGCTGATCATGTTGGATGGGCCACCGATGAAAAACCCTGGGAGCGAGCATGGAGGGTGGGTGGGGGGGGGTCAGTATCAGCGCACAAGGCGGCCTCACATCGTTTGGAGATAATTAACCCACCTGTCACAGCCAGCAGCACGCTGTTGATCACCTGATCGTCCGGGGAATCTAAACCAGTAGCAAAGGGGAAGAGTGAGAGCTATCCGTGTACCGTCACGTTCCCGAGCAATTTACGGAATCCAGGGTTAGGAGCTGGAAAGAGCGGACGGGATGAAGGAGATACTCACGGCTGTAGCCCACCAGTGAGCCCATGGCCAGCAACAAACTGACCGCCAACACTGGGGCCCGTTTGCCCAGGACGTCAGATATCAGCCCTTGGACGGTCCCGCCTGGAGGTGAGGCACACACAGGATGATACCAAAATCCAAGGCTGGGCCACCGAAAAATTCTAGCTAGCGCTGAGCATCACTGATTGGCTCAGCATCTCCATCACTCACCCACAATCCCGCCCACGTCGTACCACACGGACAGGCGGTCTGCCTGCTCCTCCTTCCAGCCAAAGTTGTTGCTGAGGTAAAAGGGTAGCCAGAAAAAGAAGGAGTAGTTGACCAGTTTCAGGCAGGCGTACGCCAGGGAGTACTGCAAGGAGGTCCAAAAGGCAAACATCAGGCAAAGAGTAATAAAGCAGCAGATTCAATTCCAGCCAATCAGCTTCACTCCCCAGCTGGACATATACCAAGGGCATCTTCCCATCAGTATGACCACTGGTGTCCTGTGGGTCTGCTAATCAGCCACACGTGGGACATCACCATGACAACCATGTCATATCCTCAACTCCACATGGTCCCGTGTGTGGCCTCCACTCACCGGCAGCACACCAGGAAGGCAGAAGGCCTTTAAGAATCCAATGGCAACTTGTGGTTCTCCGGACCCCTGCTCCTGGTCCGGCTGCTGAATCGAGTAGCTGGCATCACGCAGAATCCCTTCTGGCTCATCCTCGTCGTCGCTGATGAGCGGCCGGTGGCTGTCCGAGTCCCTCTCCAGGGGAGACTCCAAGGATATGCTGAGTCCTGGGGGGGTAGGGCACTTACGATGGGCAAACCGGCAGGAAAACCATGCGGGAACCCCCCCCGCAATAAACGCAAGACTCACCCACTTCCTTGGGAGCTGTGAGCAGTCCAAAGAAGACGACCACCCCCCCAGCGAACTGTACAGCCGAGGTCACCAGGAAGGCGTACTATGGGACAGCAGCGATAGGCACCATGAGGTCACCGTCCCTGCATAGCCCCTCCCACCCTCGCTGATGACATCACTCTGGCTATGGCGTGGCTCTAGCCCAATGAGGACGACGTGAGCGGCCCTGTTGGGCCGGAGTGTGAGCTCACCTCGTAGCCATACTTCAGCACGCTGGATGCCAGGAACGCGCCCAGAATGTTCCCCACAGAGGCACAAGCGCTCCACAAGCCGAACACGAAACCTCGCCTGCGGGGTGGGGGGGGGGGGGCGGACAGCCCGCAGCATTTCCCCAAAATCCAGCCGGAAACGCGATGTGCTCGGAACAGCAACACGGCTCCCGAGACAGTGACCACGGGCTCCCGACACCGATAGAGTGAAATCATTGGGAAATGTAGCATGTGTGAGACGGCGCAGGCACCGAAACAGGAGCACGGCTGGAAATAATCTGCCCCCTGACAAAACGTCACCTTGGACCACTGGACAAGGCCCGTAGCCAGAAATAAACTTTGCGGGGGCTTCAGGGCCCTGAGCGACAGGTCACCCGCTTGGTAGATTCTGACGATCAAATGAAGGACATTTTAAATGGGGGGTGGGTCATCATTGTATTACATGGCTATCCGGGTCCCTCGGATGCCCCCGTACATGATTGCGTTTCCCGAGAGAAGGCCAGATTACCCCGACTTGCCGAACCAGTTGCCCATGACGGCCACCACGCAGGGCCAGACGGTGGACTGCAGCAAGCCATTCAGCACCCAGAGGAAGCAGTAGAAAGGCACGCTGTAGAAGTGAACCCATTCCGTCAGCGTCCCAAACAAAAACTCCTGCGAAGGGACAGCACAGTGGGGGGGGGGTGGGGTGTCACACCAGCACCAACATCAGAAGCTTATCGTGCACCACTCCAGTGGACAGAAGACAAGGCAAACTGCAGTGCTGCCACTCACCACCAGGGCGGAGCCACAGAGCCCAAAGGACAGTACATAACGAAGGTTAAAGCGATCGCCGATCACCCCACTCACATAGAGACCCTGTGGGATTGAGAGAGGTCAGGTGATCACATCTTGTTGTCTCACTCGTTTGTATACGTGATCTGACACTAATCTGACACTAACGTGTCTCAAAATGTAGCATATGCGAATGGTGAGGTCAGGAACATTTGATTGGATATTGACCAGTCAGGTCTGAAAGCATGTGAGAGTGACCAATGACAGTGGAACAGGAAGTCTGAGGCATACAAACTACGCAGAGCCCATACCCAATACTTACAACAGCATAGGAAAACAGGAAGATGGTGTCTAGTGCCCCTAAAAAAAGGGTAGCCCCCTCTGCATTTTCAAACAGCTTATTTCCTTCCCAGGTCTAAAGAAAGAAATAAAAAAAAGTCAAGAATCTATGCCAGCAGCTGGTCAACAGACTTGACAAAGAGACACAGACATGCTTGTAGGCATATCAGGCCAAAGCATTACAGGACTGGAAATGACTTATTGAGCTACTGAAATACATCCACAAGGCCAAGTTCACCAAGACTAATAAGAAGGCATTTAGGATGGTAAGACCTGCTCAGGGGAGAAGGCAGGTGTGCTGCCATTGAGAGACACTGGCGTCCACTGTGCAGAGATGCTCACTTTCACGTTGCTGAAGGTCTTCCTCGAGGCATGCAGGAGGACATAGCTGGAGAGGTTCGGGAAGACCAATAATTACATTTAACGGCGCCCTCTGCTGCATTCAATCCAGCAGTACAGCAAAATTGATTTGAGGATTAAAACAGGGGGTGGGACAAGACAAACATTGAATAAAAAAGGACATATCACTAAATCAGTTATAAACACAGCACAAAGTTAAGCCATATTACTATACAGGTTTATGGCTGGCGATGATAAACAATGCTGAACAAATTAAAGAATGTTTCATGGATCCCAGCATAGAGTCAAGCGCCTTCCATGTGCTCTCCAGTCCAAATTCTACACAAACATCACAAGGATCATGGAATCTTGGCGAGTAGTTCTGAAGCATGCATAGATGGGAAAGCAGATTTGGACCACCTTCCCAAAAAGGATCTTCTTGTAAAAGGATCAAATATTCCGTTACACACTGTTCGACTTCCATGACAGTTTTTCAAGGCGGTCTAAAGTTGTTCTGAAAGCAAAGGCTGACCTACTACATGAGGTCCTTGGTATTAATGTATAGTTAGGCTTTTCTGTTATTTTAACCACCTGCGGTGTAAGTGCACAATGCTTATGACGTACTTGCATGCAGTCTACAACAAGCAAAGCTTAGACAACGTTCTTCTATGAAGCCAAACCACCCTGACTATCATCATTGACACAGCAAAGCTAAACCAAGCACAAGAGATAAACAGTTTTGGTTTTCATTGGTTGGGAGCCAGAACATCTAGTAAAGTTTCAGCAAGTAGATAGTGTTACAGATCAAAAAGTTCTACACTGCGGCTCTATGGAAGATTAGAGAATAATGACCTTCCCAACAGGGCACTCTTTATATTTAGGGGGAAAGTGGTAAGGGCAGCACTCTCTAAGAGTTCTAAGGCGTCTCAGAAGATATCAGCCGTGGTTATACAGCATCAAAATTTGTTGGCGGGTTGCTACACATACAAGAGTTTACGCAACTGTAGTCCCATTTACGCTTAATTTTAAAATGCATCTTAGGCTATCGGATCACAAGTACACGTCCGTACACGTACACGTGGCTATCAGGTGTCTCCAAGGCGTCCAGCTCCACGTGTTCACATTTTGTTTCTGCCACATGCTCAGTTATTGTAATATCCTTGTCGGGAACGCATCCAGAATGCATTAGCATTTACACTACAAAAGACATGTGGCCAGGTATGTCCCAGACCACCTTGGCATGTGGTTTGGACAACTGGAGCACAGCGCATCTGGGGGGCCGTGTATCCTTCCGTTTTGAAACCAAGTGTAAACAGAGCTACGTGGAAAAGTATCAGCTAAAGTGCAATCAGCACACTGCCCAACTGGTTCACTGGTCTGACTTTCTATCCCAGTGTACACAGAATGGCAACAGGCCGTAAGGCGATCCGGTGGGGCGGAGCAGGGCGGGAGCGCAGGGGGCACGTTTACCTGAAGAAGGTGAGGAGGAAGGCGATCAGGTGGTGGTGGGTGTACTGTGACAGGAAGCCACAGCAGGGGGGCGACATCACAGGGCTCTCAGGGTGAAGGAGCAGGCACCTGTCTTGAGGGCCAGCTGGAAGAGGAGGTGGAGGGGTGGCGGTGAGAGAATGGAAAAGAGCATCTCCTGCAGCCTCGGCCTGTGCTAACAGGCATGCAGTGCTAAGCTACAGCAGGGAGGGTGAAAGGTCACACCCAAGCAGGCACAGAGCAGGCTCCAGGCTTTATCAATAAGCAGGTCACAGCTAAAAGCACAGTCTTCACAAGAAATCCACAAGCCACATCCTGTTCCGATATCACTCCCTCCTCAGCAAAATAACTTTCTTGTGAAAGAACCTTCTGCGGGCAATGCATACATAAAGAGGCGCTACACACATATACAAGCATAAACTGCAGGATGGAGAGAGACGATCAATGATCCAGTTCGGCAGCAGAGGAAATTCCACAGGCCTCAACGCTCAGTCCCAGTCCTAAACTGGTGATGTTTAACTAAGGGTGGGATCACATCTAAAGGCGTTCTTTCAGGATCTAACCTAATTTCGAGAGCGAACCTGCAGTGTCTGAACACAAACTTGAAGCCAATAAATATTTATTTATAGAGCTTATTGAATGTCTGTAATTAGCCGTGGGCGGAGAGCTTGCAAGGGATCAGATTGAGGTTAGGTTTGTATATTACATATGCAGCATTGCAACACTCGTTTTGTGGTGAAAAGGCAGAAATTAAAGTCGCATTGAGACACGGCGGGTCAGCTGGTCCCGTTGCGCATGTTACAGTGACTGTAGCGGGTGCCCGGGGAGCTGCGATCGCCGTGCAGCCGCCCATAAACACTGAGAATGCGCTCTCATGTGGGGCGACCTGGAAAGCGACTGGCGTTAAATGTTACAGTAACGGAGACCGCGCTGACATGACGCCGCGCCATGCCGGGGGGCGACTCGACCTCCCCTCCGCCTGCCTACATTACCCGACCGCAATGCCATGGCGGATTTAGCCCCGAGCGGTGCGGATCAGAACCAGACGGGTTACCGGTACCGACCATCCCACACTTACCCCAGATCTCCGAACGACGGCGTATGAGCCAGGGGCAGTATAAACACTGACTTTTCACGGCTATCCGCCTGTGCTTCCGGTTAATTCCCCCGGTGCATGTCGGGAGCTGTAGTTTTCGGGTGAAATGCGGGGACCTCGGCGCGCTGGGAGAAACAGAAATGAAAGGAGAGCCGGTATGGAGCGAGGAAAGGAGTCGCTTCTACGGGCTACATTACTGGCTGGTTTTAGGGAAGGGCGCAAACACGGCCATGACGTTTTCAAATAATAAATAAATGGAATAAATATAAGCAGACGTCTTCAGATTAGCACGTCAGATTGCTTATGGCACGTATTTATAACGAAGTAGGCGGGCATACCTGCAAATGCGCTCGCCGTTTTATAAGCATAAGCCCAGCATGACGATCCCAGCTCCTGCGGTGCAACAGCTACGTCTGGGGAAAAGGCACTGCAGTATTTTACTTATATATCATGTGTTTTTATGGCCCCAATATCCTCCTTCTACGGTTTAACACAACACATATGACTGTCACGTTGCCTTGCTGCCTTTTATCTGCCATGTAGCATGTAGCAAGTATAAGAAGGCGCTAGCGGCAAAATGTATCCTATAAATGGTATCTGTAAAACGTTCACAGCCATAGAATAGAAGTCGGCTTCTCTGGGAGCCCCAGGAATCTCTAGACACGAGGATATGTTTCCTACGACGCGTGGGTATGGAAATCTTTTACGACTCTGTTGGGCAGGGGGTACACAACAGTTATGTCACTATGCTGAAATATGCACCCCATAAATAAATCATTCTCTCCCATCTGTGCTAGCGTGAAACAGAGTCAGCACTGTTTGGTGAAAGCTCCCCCAGCCTACCCCCTACGCCCTGTAATTCACCCCCCCAATCCATAAAAGGCAGCCCTTGGCCACTCTATATAATCGCCTGCATTGTGTCAGGTCTTCAGCTGTGCATGGTGCTCTGTGGACCGAGAGGGTGGGAGATGTGCTTGTGTGCCTGGGGCATTACGGCACGGTGTCTGCTTGGAAGGGGATGCAGCTCAACTCCTCACGCTGCCATCCTGCTGACGCCTCCATCTCTGGTCACTCAGGTATGACGAGGACACCTGCAAGGGGGCTTGACTGTCATGAGATACTCCCCCAGGCTCACCTACTCTGCTGAGGCCTGAGAATGGGCGGCTAGGGCAGGCTGCTATTTTGATATCAGGACAAGGAATGCTAGTGAGGGGAGTTGCTGTATGTTTACTGTCACTGGGTCCAAAAGGTCACCCCTTAAATGCTTATGTGTACTTTAGCCATGGCGAGCAGATTTGTTCAAGGAGTGGCCATATTTCAATGGGCACATTGGCAGCCAACTTTTAACAAGAATTACTGTTAGGGGGGAAAAAAATACATTGGCAGATGGTTAAGCGATTTTTCTCTTTTGTCCTTGTCTTAGCAGTAACTTGTGTGGTATTTTTAGATACTACAGTTCCCAGCATGCAATTGTACCGGTGGGTGGAGAACTGGAGGAGGAAGTCGTACCTGCCAGGACAGGTAGGGTGGGATTTCATTACGAGGGAAGGTGGGGGCAGAGAGGGGGAGAGAATGACTTGAAAGAGAGCGAGAGCGTAAGGTCAACAGTTGTGCAGGGAAAACTTCAGGAAAAGCAGGCGCTGAACAGAAGAAGACATTTACAAAGGAAGGATCGGGCTTTGGCAGCGTTCTGGAAAGCCACAATGGTCTGGATCACCTTCAATCGGGAATAAATGGATCATTTACGGTCTGCGAATGAACGTGTTAGAAGGGAAAGGGGCCTTTGACGGGATCTACACCTCATTCATCTGTAGGAACGGCAACAAAGCTGAACAGGGTACCCAGCCAGGTGCCGCACCGCGCTGTGCCGTATGAGGTAGGACAGAAGGTGCTGTCGGAAGGGGAGCAGGGCCCTGGCTCACAAACTGACAAGGAGTGTGATGTTTAGTTTTCTTCTGTTCAGCCCTGGAATTTTCCGGAGAGACAAGCTAGCCTGACTACTACTGCTATCAGTGGGTCGGTGATTATTTACGTCTCACCTCGTGGATTGAGGACTCACAGCTCATGCATACCACGCAGGGTGTGTTGAAGGGTGTTCTGCGATGTGATGGAAGCTTGTTCTAAGAAGGTGGGAGGTTGACAGATATGGTACCCGTGCAACGCCGGGCGTCATAACAGGAGATTATCATCTTCTGCAATCGATAGGGACAAACAAAATCACAGAGTCCACCTTTCAACTTTCACTATGCAGTTCGCAGGATCAGGGCAGGACGATCCCTTTGACTTCCTGTTTAAGATCATCCTGATTGGGGACTCCAATGTGGGCAAGACCTGCGTGGTCCAGAATTTCAAGTCAGGGATCTTCACCGAGAAGCAGCAGAACACCATCGGGGTGGACTTCACTGTCCGGACACTGGAAATCGAGGGTAAAAGGGTCAAGGTAACGTTGAGACCATTCGTCAAAAAACCGATAGGCATCAATAAGCCTTCAACTGTATTGCTTGGACTTTAAATGTTGTATTTGTGGATTACAGACTGATAAAGTAAAGAGATCGTAGAAGCATTGAAGTTCCTTTTGCACACTTTATGTAAATTTCACGTCCCAAATCAGTACTAATTGTAGCATACGTACACATAGGCATTATTACATTTTTACGGGAGACAGTAGAAGCCTGTAAAACATGAATGTGGCCCGTCCAGCAGCAGGTTCATGTGGGACAGGCTGAGCCTGTTTAGTGGAAGCTGCTTTCCTGCCACGCGTCAAAGCCCAGGGTCTACGGTGCCGTCAGCAAACAAAGGCCAAGGCCGGCCGGCAGCCAGGGATGCTCGGGGAGTGCCCTTCGGCGCCCTTCAGCATAAAAATGTGTGTGACGTCTGGAGCGATATCAGCATTCGCTACCTGTGGAGCAAGTGTTGATGGCATTGTCCAGGAACCTGCTTGGCAACTACAGTAGGAGGGGAGGAACGAGAGGAATCCTCTTCCTGAAGGCATCAGCATTTAGGGGAAGGTTTTTAAATTCAGGGGAAATCTGGGAGGAAACATAGCTCAAGACTTTTTATATCATAGTCAAAGTTGTAGTGTGTATTTTATAAACGGCACACGTCGTCCAAGTCGGTGTTTCATGTGTCTTGATATCTTGCTATCACTCTGCATTATGCAATGAAAGGCTATTGTGTTGACATAATTAGAACAGAATTGTATTAATATAAAGGGTGGAAAATGCAATGGTAAACGAGACATAAAACCAGATTTCCCTGCAAGGTCTAGCCGAGAGGCACATATACATAGCAAACACATATATCGAATGCATGAGTTTAATTCATGTTTCTGTGGATATGTACCTTCAGGGCACATAGCTACCAGTGTCTTACTCTTCTTGGATTCCTTTTGTGTCAGAAGTCTGACACGTTCACGTACACTTTATTTACAAACAGCGCCATCGGTGGGGGTGGGGCACAATGGTAGACGGAGCAGGCAAGGTTAAAAGTCCGCGTAAAAGCTACTGGGCGTGTGCAGTTGCCATGGAGACGTGTTGTGTAGCGCAGCGGCTAAGTGGCGGAGAGACAGACCCTCTGGGGGTTTAAACCGAAGCGCACCAGGAAATGGGGAAGCAGGCCGTCAGCTGGGCGAACAGAGCTGCTGCTCTTCATGTGGATTTAAGGGTTTATTCAGAGCGACTGGAGCCCCACCTGAACACGGGCCTAAATGTAGCTACATCAAGTGCAGTTTGACATGTGACTCTCTGAAACATACAGTTTAAAAACTAATAAAAAGTAGTTTTTCATCAAAAGCAGGGGGGCAGTAGGGACAAGGATGCCCAGGCAGATTTAAGGGATTACAGAGGCCCTTGAATATATAAATTATATCATTTTTTTAATTGGTAAAACTCCACTCTAAAATTGAAAAAATGGCCTAGTCAGAATTATGTAGTTATAGCAGGCATTAGTCCTACTAGCACATGCAAAGGGTTAACAGGATGCTCACGGCTTTGGGACTGAGGCTTTCTCTGCGTCATGCCTTCGCAGATGCAGGTTTGGGACACTGCCGGCCAGGAGCGCTTCCGCACCATAACTCAGAGTTACTACCGCAGCGCGCACGGCGCCATGATCACCTATGACCTGACCCGTCGGCCCACCTTTGAGTCCGTCCCCCAGTGGATCCACGAAGTGGAGCAGTACGGAGCTGCCAGCGTGCTGCTTGTTCTCATCGGTAGGTTGGGTTTGGGGAGTTGGGGGAGGAGGTGGTGTCGTAGCATTTTAGAGGACTGGGAGGAATTCTCCTAACACTCCAAGGACAGGGGTCCCCTAAATTAGTCCTATAACTGTTGAGGTGATGTGAGGCTTAGCGAGTTAGGAATGTATGCCCGTGTCTGGAAGGTTGTAGGTTCAGATCTCATGGCTAATAGAGTAATAATATCATCATTAGAATCTTGAGAAACACCTTTATGTACTCAAGGAGAACTAGCTGCTCCTTGGCCCCAAGCTTTCCCTATATTGCACAAAAGCATCTGCTTAATAAAATTCATGTAATGTTTAGACCACGATATCTAGTCCGGGCAGAATTCTGTGAGTTAAAATCCCCACCTGAGTAGAGCTTCTGTAGATATGGCGATCTTTTGATTCAATTAGCAGCATTCCTAGTAAGGATCCGTTTGATTCCGAACACAATGAGGCATTGGTACCTCATTGTAACCTCCACTACACCTCCAGGGAACAAGTCGGACCTGGAGTCCCGGCGGCAAGTGCTGTTCGAGGATGCCTGCACGCTGGCAGAGGAGCGGGGCATGCTGGCGGCCCTGGAAACGTCGGCCAAGGAGTCGTACAACATCGAGGAGGCCTTCCTGCTGCTGGCGCGGGAGCTGATGGCACGCAACGGCATGATGGTCCAGCAGCAGTCGCCGCAACAGCAGTCTCACATCCTGCTGCGCGCCAACTCAAGGCCCATCGACGGCCCGCCTCCAGCCGAGAGGAAGGCCTGCAACTGCTGAGGGTGGCCGGCGCGGCTCTTTGGCTCACTCTTTGGCTCACTGTGCCCCGAAATCCTCATCGCACGCGCACATCCGACTCGGCCGTTCCCGTGATAAAGATTCCCCCTCACCATGGCTGGTCCTAGTTGGGGGGGCAAAATATAGAGAATTAGTGCGTTATTTAAAAGGTCTGTTTTCAGCTGCATGAATGTGAAACGGTGTAGAACGAGATGCCAAAATCTAGTCATTTTAAAGAGGCCTTTAAGTCAGCGGTGCATGAAGGTCAGCCTCCTGCAGGTATTTGATTGGTGTTTATGGAGAATACGCGGTAAGCTGGCCAGTAAATATGCAGAGGGAAGGCTTCAGGCACGTCTCCTCCTCTGTGCTCTGTCCGTCCAAATGCTGCATTGTTTTTATTCTAAGCCTCAAGCAGGGAACCAGGGAAAAGGGTTCAAAATAAGGAGCGCAGCACCTGTTCAGGACATTTTATACATCACTTCCAGTTTCACTTCAATAAAAAGAAACACACACTGCAATTCGCAGTTCCCTTCTGGATCGGAATTACGGAACCTGTTACATTTAGCGTGGGAAAGTTTGTTTTTTTTTTGTACTACCTGATAGACGTTTATCACCGTGTCACGTGCGGTTTTCGTAAATAGGTTCCAGTACTTTTCTTGTAGCTGGTGTGTCCAGATCGAAAGAAGTAAGCACAAATATCGAAATCTCTGTAACACCAACTAAACTTTTTCTCTTCAAAATTGTGGATTGTATTTATTCATTGTATAAGTGAAAGTTTGTCATAAGCATTTTTCTGTTTTTCTTTTCTGGTGACCTATGATTATATCTTAGCTGACTGTATAGTCCTCATGCCTACAGAAGAAGGTTATATAGTGTAGAAATCAGAAAAATGTTTGTAATAGAAATACAGAAGGTAATTTTCATGGTATTATGATACCATGAATAACTTTTCATTTAAGCAGTGAAATATTGACTGGATAATACACCATCCTAAAGTAAAACCACCTCCATTATATTGCACCATGAATACAGGAAAAGCTGATACTCACTTTGAAAGATTTACCAGGCTTATGCAGTACGCGGTACGCAGACGCCCTGTATTGAAATGGCATTAAAATGATTGTAGCTGCAGTTTCACTGTGTATCTTACCACCTTGAATGTAGTCAGTAATATGGGGTTCCAGGTCACAATGAAGGGCAGCAGGGTTCGGTTAATCCACAAAGTAATAAACCTTGGACAGTCGACGAACAAACATTGGCCATATTGTGTGTTTCCGTTTGCCGCCTCTTCTGTGAAGCCACTTCCAAACCAGATAAATGAACCCTGGCTTGTTCTGTCCTGATTGCCTGCAGGGTGCTGAGAGGGTTGGGATAACTCACCTTATAAACTGAGTGCATGAAAGTAAAAAAACAAACCACGTGGCATTTTTCAAAAGGGTTATTTTTTATAAAACCATCTGGTGTTGTAAAATCCATCCATAATCACTAAAAGACAAGAATTCCCCCAGTGAAACTCAGAAGACATCTTTGCAAAAGGTACACCAGGCACACAAAACAGTTCGTAGTTTTATGGTACCTTAACAGTCATAAAATTCATAGTAATAAAACTAGAAGTAGTAACATGTTAATTAAAATACACAGATTATCTTGGGGTAGAGCACATATGGGCTTCTTTTATACTGAAAACATGGTTATCTGGCACTGTGTGTGTGCAACCTGTCTAAATGATTCCACATCTACAGTCTGTGTCGAAGACCTTTATTTTATAGACACTGCTGGCTGAGGTGCCTTTTAGTAGGCTTTGGATTAAAGTTACCATCAAATAACTGAACGTTAATATAGATGACAGGTTTCTGTGGAGGCGTTAGGTCACCACTAGGGGGCGCCAGGTGCGGAGGCCTTATTCCAGTTGACAGCCTTCCTGTTTGAAGATGAGCTCCACGGCTTCCCGCACATCCTGAACCACGAAGGAGGGGTCTGCCAGGCTGGGGTCGAAGCGGAAGTCGCGGTGGCCGTGGAAGACGCGCTCGGTTACGGCCTGCAGCGGGTCCGGCGGGAGGTCCTGCTGCTTGCGGCTGTAGACGCCGGTGCAGACTAAGATGGAGCGGCAGCTTTCCGGCAGGTGCCCCCCCCCTTGTGAGCCCCCCAGCTCGGCCCCGCCCACCACGCCTCCTTTAACTTTAGCCTTAGCCTGGGCTTGCCGGGACTCCTGCAGGTAACGGTTGTACAGGTTAGCGCCGTAGATGTCTGCCATTGGATTGTCCCTGGAAGGAAGCAGAAAAAGGACATGTGGGGGGGGGGTGCCTGGGCTATTTAATGTGCGCTTGTGCGTGAATTTGCCCATTCTTTGCCCAGTTGCCCAGTTATTCTTATACTTCAGGCACCTCTCTCTCTTAAAAGGACTCTATAATACATCAAATGCTGCAAAACAGGACCTAAGTTATAATTGCAGTTCAGGGAGAGAACCTCTCTCAGGTATATCTACAGAGTTTATGAGACTGGAGGGGGCCGGAGGGGGCCCCCCCTCCCCATTTTAACAGAATGTATCGAGGGACCCTATGGTGACGTTATGTCAAGGCCCCAGAATTCCTAGCCAGGGCCCTGCTTATAACTGCACCTTGGTGTTGTTAACACTATGCTATTGGTGACCAGCATACTATAGATATGATGTATGTCTTTCTTACAAGCATGTTGGGAAGAGGGCCTTGCTGGCCGCAGCCTACCCTATGGCATATAGTCGTTCCACAGGCTCTGTCCAGCCCAGCTTCTCAGCCTCCTGCCGAACCAGCAGCTCGGCATAGTTATATGTGACCAGGCTGGGCTTGCCAATAAGGGCTTCATACTTCAGCTCACACCCTGTGATCTTCTTGTAGATGTTCTCCAGGCACACCAAGAACATGCCGTGACCAAACCTGAGACAAGATGTGGAGAGTGGAAAGGACCAAATCATCAGGATGGCGCAGGATGCCGTCGGGCACATCGGCGTGCCCAAGGGGTCGCTGGAAAGGCTGAGGCTCTCAGTCTGACCTGGGGTTCCTGGCCTCAGCCATCCACAGGAGGTCCATATTGCAGGCCAATACAGGGATGTGAGGGTACTGCAGTGAAGCCACCGTGTCCCCTGGCTTCCCGTGGGTCAGGAGAACATCCACAATCAGCTGCAGGTTGGTCTCCCATCGGATTGGCTCCCCAAACAGGATCACGGCTAGCAAGGTCCAATCAAACGGGCAGGAGAGGAAATTAGCATGCAAATTTCAAAAATATTAACAGGTATGCTAAAGCCAAATGGTATGACTGAAAGGAGAAGTGTCACCTTCAATGGGAGGTAGGTCTTTAGTTGGGGGCATCTGTAAGGCATGACAAAATTTACACTGGAAATCAATTCAATTCATGGATTCAATTCAGTTCAATTGAATTTATTTATATATAAGACCTTTTAGAACAGAGACGCCAAAGGTGCTTGACATGGGTGTGTTGTGATACATCATTAGGGATCACCAATACAATGGCCAGTGTGTAAATAAATCCAACAAGCGAATACAGGAAATCTGAGACCTTAAACTGCGCCTGTGCAGTTATCAAATTCCTTAGCAGCAACACGTATCTTGATTATTTCCTACAATTGGACTTACTGTGCCCTTCGGTCTGCGATTGTGGTCAACCATATCCAGGAGGGGGTAGGCTTCTCTCAACATATCCACGGTCAGCACATTTTGGAAGCCCACACTGTCAGGTGTCAGGAGTTAAGGGCAAATTTGGTTCACAGCACACACACATGCACAGACAATCAGACCCATAACATTACACGGTCCATGACGACAGGTGCTCAGCTGAGGCCAGGAGCACAGCTGGAAGGGATACTTTTGGGCCACCTCCACAATTGGCCCCTGTCCCGACACCAGCACATTCTTGCTGTGGAACTTACTGAAGATCCGTAAGGGACTGTGAGACAGTATCACTTGGTCTGGAGACACCTGTGTGGGAGGGGATGAGGAGTGGCAGGTCTTTACTTAGGTTCTTAGGTGCTTTTACACTGAAGTTCCGGAACCTGGTCCCGGTTTACAAGTCCCTGGGCTGTCTTAACCTGGAACTTCAGTAGCTCCTGGCCACTTCAGTGTGTCACTTTCTCACCACACAACAGAACCTGGGACATTTACAGAACAAGCATGGGAGACGCAAACGGGTTGCAGGCTAAACTTAACACAATTCCATACGAAACTACACCACCACCGCAAAACAATGGAGGACAAAAAGCTGTTTCATTAGTTATTTCTTAGTTATTGGCGCAATCAAAACAGGATTTGTATTTTATTTAGAAGACATTGTTTATTATTCTTATTAAATCTGGCCAGCAGATCGATCTTTTGTTTTCCACAAAATAAAAAATGATGTAATATTATCCTGCTAATAAGCGCTGGCAAGTATCACTTCTGGCACCAGTGATATTAAACAAAAATATATTGTCATCGAATTTTCCGATTCAGAAATATGGGCATGGAAGCAAAACAATATATTAATTGATGCATAAAATGTGACTGAGGTACAAAAATAATTCCATTCACTCAATTTTTCTCTGTTACTTCTATGTCTATTCCCTACACTTCTGAGTAACTTCCAAGTTAGCGCCAGCGCTTGTGATAAACCAATCAGCAGGTTTATTGCTGTAAGCGCCAACCAATCAGCAGGTTCATCGCTGTAAGCGCCTCCCAAGTAGTTCGTGTTCAAACGAAAAGTATCTAGTCTGGAGTAGGGACAAAAAAATTATTCTGGAACTGCCTCTGAGGAGCTACAATGAATTCCTGGAGATGGATTTAGCTACAGAACAGTGGGCGACCTCCATTAGGAGGACATGCACTGTGCAGCATCTGAATTCGGACTTATAAAATTCTGAATTCTAAAATTATGAAGACAGATATATCTCATAATATCTTAAGCTACATGAAGGTGAGAATTTCACACCAAAATAGCTCATTTAAAATAGATTATTAAGGTCTGCTCCCGTAGATTTCATAAAATTATTAACAACCGTTCCCAATGTTGCATTAATACCATAGAAATAGCAAATATATATTTTAAAAGAGACGACTACAGTCAGTTCCCAATGTTGCACTAGCATGACAAAAATGAGCCATTTTATAATGCCATTGTGGAGGTCACGTGAGTTTGAAACTTCTAGCGGAAGTACTGCCTCCATTGCGTCATGTCCACACCAGATAGAGAGGGCATGTAATTTCTGGCCCCATAGTGGAAGTCCCCCTAGTGGAGCTCCCCCAGTACTCTGCAGCTAGATCCTCTTGGGGGGGGGGGTTCCTGCAGTATGATAACAACAAAAGTTCCTGGTTCTGGAAAAAGGTTCTGGTTCATGAAAAAAGTTCCTCACTGCTCTTACCACAAATGTTTTGCACGACATGGCTGAACATGCCTCAGTGTAAATTATGACATTTTAATGCAAAGCCAACCAGGCAGCCCATTTCACTGGCCCTCGTTCCTCACCTCAACTTCCAGCATGTGGGACAGCTGTTTGGCCTTAGCCTGCCGCATGCAGTTCCCGGCATTGGTCACAAAGACCACCGGGACCCGGTACTTCCCGTTCCTGTCCACCAGGTTTCTGAAACACTGCTTGGCGGCAGGAATCGGTGTCCGTCCACGGGCTAGAACCCCATCAATGTCAAACAAGAGCCCAAACGAGGCCTGGTTCTGTTTAGGCACAAAAAGCAACATAACTGAATCTGGATCACAGAGATTCCCCATATTGCACATGTTCACGAATAGTAATGAGTTATACACATGGATCTGTGTTCTAAGTTCAAAGACATTATGTAGCCTAACTAAAAAGCTCTTAGAAGTCACCTATAACAGATAATTAATAATCTGTTATGGGTGACGTCAGAACTGAGGTCGATGTCTTATGCTCGTGGAATGAGGCATATAAAACATATCTGCTAATTAGTTACGCAGTTATCCCTTAGTGCGTGTTCTTTGCATTTCCAATCGGAATAATGTTCCATGGAGTCACGTTGTCTTAAAACAGGGACCAGAATTTAAATCAAATCACTTCAGTCTTTTCTAAAGGGTTTACAAACAGAGGGTCACGGGCGTAAGCCGCAAACAACTAGTCGCCCCAGTTTGACTTGTTTGGGACGGTGACATTTATTACTCAGACATAAATGTTTTGTTAACGGACACTATGCTGAAGTGCATTACTTTTTCACAAATTACACTACTTCTCACAATCTGGTGATTGCGGCTACTGATGGTCTGATTTGAACGACACGGGTGTAAATGGCTCCATAAACACACACCTAACTGGACAATAAAACAATGACAAATTCCTATGTGATGCACTGACAGCTATTCATCTAATTGTAGCAAAGAATTGTATAACTAACGTAGTGATAGACAATGTATCTGACCAGGAAAGTGTCGATGTTAATCATTTATCATTACACACCTCGAATAGTGCCAAATACGTAAAATAAAAGCATAACTTACGTGTATATAGTGGCGATGAACTGCCAAGGGCGTACATCTCCGTGGAATTAAACTGCCGGATTTCACAGCTTGCAAACCTAATTTCAAAGCATTTAACTTGCAAAACAACTCAGCCATTTTCCCCAGCGAGAAATTAAGACAACTGTCACCTAGTAAAAATAAATACGCTGCTACCTAATGGGCTTAATAAACAGCCTAACTTCAGTGCGGTCACAAAAGAAAAACGGGTCTTCTTGAGCTCCGAAAATGACTGAATGACAGTCGTATAATCAGTATTATTCTTCCCCCAAGACCCAATCCGAGTGTCAAAGGAAACTTCAACTTAACTACATCTGCGCCTGCGTGCGTCACGCTAGCCCGGTTCT
Source organism: Petrocephalus sullivani (assembly GCA_026780845.1). Taxonomy (NCBI): domain Eukaryota; kingdom Metazoa; phylum Chordata; class Actinopteri; order Osteoglossiformes; family Mormyridae; genus Petrocephalus; species Petrocephalus sullivani. The sequence continues at coordinate 23,364,476 of JAODKM010000058.1, forward strand.
GACCCTGGGTCTGTATAATTTCGCCGGAAAACCTTTCACATGTATGCAATCCGACCCTAGATCAGCATTTCAGCATTCCTACTCTAACGACAAATTGAAGTCATTTTGGTGTTGCGCGGCCGCAAGTGCCCAATGAGAGTGCCTGCTTGCACAAAACTACAACTCCCAGCATGCCTGTCGCACGTCACAGACGGTATCAGACTTTTGGGTTTCGTTTCTCGAACACCTAAGCACTTTTTCACTTTACTTTCAAGAAAACAATGGAAAGTAATTATTAATCAGATAAGTTATATGAATACATTATTTGTATACATTTTCCCCAATCTGACTCGCACAGAATAGTTATACATTTTAAAAAGGAAATTGACTGAACCTGCCCAATTTAAAGTTAGTGGCAAGAACCTTTTTTGCCTTTTGACTGCGACCATCTGAAAGACATAGCTACCAATTATAGTATATATCCGTTTAAAAGCACTATTCTTAGTAACAGATGTAGCGCAGAAAAGCATATTTCATGGATTGATGTTAAAATGTTTTTTTTTTCTATACATACATCTATCCAATTCAGAATTTATGCAACAATAGTCACAATATATTTAGCAGACGGTTTTGTCCAAAGCGATTTACATGTCAGGTTAACAGCACAATACAAACATGCACCGTCAGAAAATCAACTAGGCATAAGTGCAGCAATTTATGGCTTTAATATGAAAACAAAGGTGAAAAAATCTATTAGAATTTAAGTTAATAAAAATCAAGTAATATCTTACACATAAGAGATGAAAAAATTCACAGTAGTTTCCAAAATGTCCAGATCCAGGTCTTTTCAAACCTAATGCATTAATCCAAATGGACAAAATGTGCTTTATAATGGACATTGGAGGGAGGATTTGGGACCATCATAGCAGAACATCTCAGGAGTATCTCAGCTCGTTCTCCAAGCCATAGATCTTGGCTTTGAGGGCCTTCAGCTCGCCCTGGACCTTCTTGGTGCGTTCATTGGTCTGTCGCACCTCATGTAGGATGGCCAAGTCTTGGTTTGGGCCCACATTCAGCGTCACCTGAACAGATGGACACCGTCAATGCGAAGCTACAGCAGGTTTCCAAGCTTCATACAGATGCATGAAGACACATATATATTGTATAGTCAGTTCAAAGCAATTTATCAGCTCAGCTCTTTTATATGTAATTTATCTATGTTTTAACAGTGGGTAAATCTCTTAAATGCAATGATTGTTTAATAGAAGTTAAAAAAAAACTGGCTAAGTGGTCACATCAAATGTTCTTAAACAAAAGCAAAGATTCATGAGTAAGCAGAAAATATATCTACCCAGTGTTAAACTGTATTGCTAGTGGGTGCTATGCTTGATAAACACATAAACACACATACAACAAGTATAAAGTACAAAAGTATTAAGTATAAAAACGATAAATATCAACTTTTACTGGTGCTGGATTATTTTTTTTATATATATAAACCAGCTTTGCACCGTTTTGCATTTTTTTAATTCCATTAATCACTGAAGAATTAGTTGGTAATTCTGACTAATATAGCAATCAATCCAGTGCAGGGAAGAGCAGCACCAGCCAAGACGCTGCAGACGCACCCTGAAAAGCTGCTTCTCCACGTCCTTCAGCTTCTGCCGCAGCTGCTTGATGTCCGTCCTGAAGCCCTCCACCTCCAAGGCCCTCCGCTTCTCCAGAGCCTCGTAGCGCTGTGTCATCACCTGGAGCCGCTTGGCCATCTTGTCAGAGCGTTCCTGGAGAAGGGGCGTGGTTACGACAGTGATGCACAAGATGAGGCTTCATGAACCATTTTGATTTGGGACACAAATCGTGCCTTTATTTGGATATGGGGCACCATCTAGTGGGGTAAAATAATACAGCAAATGGTTCATGAAGCCTATCACTATCACTATCAGGGGAAGGTGACATGGTAATGTGTGCAGACCTACCTAGAGTCCACCATTGCCCCTGACCCCTCACCTTAAAGATTTCCCTGCCAACGTCCCCCTGCTCCTGGATCTGAGCTAGTTCTGTCTCCAGGCCCACGCACTGCTCCCTGTACATGCCAGCCAGCCGATGCGTCTGCTTCAGTTCCTCCTGCAGGGCCTGGGGACACACGTCCAGCTGAGCCACTCCTTTGTCTCCTTCTAATATGCACCTCTAATCTCGGCCTTGGACCAGGCAGCCTACCCTAATCTCCTCCTTCTGTGTCTGGTGTGACTGTGGTTCAGGAGTGGCCATGGGGAGGAAGGGGGCGCCATAGCCCTGGCTCTGACCATCGCGCTGCTCCCTCAGTTTCTCCTGGCAGGAGTCCAGCTGCTGCAGAAGCCGATCCTTCTCCATCATCCAAACCTTCTCGCGGGAACGAGTCTCAAACTTGAGCTGCAAGAAGTCCCTGGTGCTCTCGTAGAGCAGGCTCTGGGTGCGCTGCAGCCTGAGAATGACAGCGAGCCGAAGGGGGTCACATTTCTACCGTCTACTAACGTCAGGAAGGCTAGTAGGAGGATGAGGAGCATGACCACACTTTTCCGCGAGCGCTGCAACTCGGTCTTGATCCCTTTGCTGCTGCACTTGGAACTCCTCCATGTGGATCCGTCGGTCCTCCTGCAATGTTTCCACCTGTTCCTTGGCAAGGCGTGTCTGCTCTTCCATCTGGGCCTGCAGTGCCTCCATCTGGTCACACAGTGCATTACACTAAATGTGATGCATCAGCACAAAAAGCCCCCACAAACGAAACTGATGTGGCTGGCATATTTATATACCTGCAGCAGCAATGTCTGGTTGTGCTCCTTGTACTGCGCAGCACTAACTCCAGCATCAGTGTCCCTCACACATCTGGACCCCTTCCGGCGAGATTCTGCCAGAAAAAAACAGCAGTGTTAGCAAAGCGTTTCTCACTGCTTGCAAAGTGCCAAGTATGAAGGCTTTTTTCCAGCTGAACTGCTTAAGTCAACTTAGGACTTTGGTGCACAACTTCCCATTAGCAAGCAGATGTCCAAAGAATAATACCAGCAGTCTGAGCAAATCAGACCTGCTTTTCCTGGCCTCCGTTGATCTGGAATCCTGGGCTGAATATTCTTTTGGGGGATGATAACCTGATGAAGCCAGAATGATAGACTGCTGATAATAACTAAAGTCACAAGGTAAAAAAAAAATCCCTGATATAGCAAGCAAACAGATCCTATTCAGGCTAACTGCCTCCAACCCACAAATTCAATATCAGAATAACTATACCTTAAAACTAACGCTTGGAAGTGGACACTTAGATGATTCCTCACCCTGTGAGGAGGTTCCTGGTGAAAATATGTGATCTCTCCTACATCTGGACCCACCAGGGCCAGAAGGTGCTGGATCTTCTTCCGATCTTCTAGCTCCCTATATCCAAGCAAGGGAATCCTGTCAGCACATGCACCTGCTGCTCAAACCACGGCCTTGGGAGAGCAGCATGCCCACCTGATTTTCAGCCGGTCGTTTTCGGCGTGGAGCCGGAGCGCCTGCTCCCTCTCCTGGAACAGGAAGAGCTGCATATCGCTCAGGGCCCTCTGCAGCTCTGCAATCTCGCTCTCCCGCTGCCTCAAGTCCCACTGCAGCTTGTGCTGGGCAGACACCAGATGCCAGTCTGAGAAACTGCTTCTTCCCACTGAGCCCGTGCGTGTTCAAGTCCCACCCGCATGTGACATTTCTGTGTCACTCCTGAGCGAGGTATCTGACACAAACTGCTTTAGTAAGCAATTAAATGCAGTAATTTCATTAATTATACAGATGGATATGTATAAACAGATTAGATGGATGGAATAGAGCAGTCACGCCCAACCCATTCCTTGGGGAACCCCAGAAAGTCAACATCTTTACTTTTACTTAATTGTTTCTGATCGTCAAACAAATTTAGCATTTGGCGACTGATAACCAACATGCAAATAATTCAAATATCTGCAATATCTTTAAATAATTATAAACAGTTTTCCACAGCCTGACAGACAGACAAAGGGCATCAGGCAAATAGAGACGGAAGGGCACCCCCCCCCCCCCAGTATTGGCTTAATTCGTCCCTCAAACCAAATAGAACTGTACATTTAAATGATAAAATTGTGCCCCTCCAATATGAAACTCTGTCCTAGCCACTGGACAGATGGGATGGATGGATGGATGGATGGATGAAAAAAACACTGGAGTCCAGTTATAACAGACAAGTGGACAGCTCATACTAGGGCTGCATGGCAGATTAGGCCCAGTACCTGATCCTCCGTGGTGGACCTGTGCTTCTCCAGCATCTGCAGCAGGTCTTCATGCTCGCCATCGAACTCTGCCACCTTCTGCCGGTAGAACTGCAGCAGCTCCCGCGAGGGGCGGAGGTGGGCCAGCCGCTCAGTAACGGGGGGGAGCGGCGAGTCGGCGTCCCGGCTGAAGCTGGCATCACTGCTACAGAGAAGAAAGGCTCTGAGTGAAGCTCGTGCCTCTTAGCCATTCCAAGTAAACCACACGTGCTGTTACACAGCATTACCGTGACGAAGCTGCACACAGCCCTGCACTGCATAAGTGGCTGGAAGATGGGTGGATAATTGAATGAATGGATGGATGATAACACAATGTAACACAATTTTTGTTCCTGGCTTCCAAGTGTTATATTTCAACTGCTTATGTCTAAAACCTATCG
>JAODKM010000058.1:23380378-23426112 GCA_026780845.1 Petrocephalus sullivani
TTGCGCACGCCCCCCCTTCCTGAGTGTATCAGCACCTGCCCCCCCACCTGAGTGTATCAGCACATGCCCCCCCCTCATATGTGTGTCTTTGTGCATGCCCCCCCACCTGAGAGTATCAGCACTTGCCCCCGCCTGTAACTGTAACTTGTAACTGCACATGCCCCCTTGGGGCCTGCCCGATGCCAGCACAGGCAGATCCAGGCACCCCCCCAGAGCGCCACCCACAGCCCCTCACTCACTATTCAATTAACTCCATTACCTGCTGTTGTGTCACTATTAGTGGTAATTAGTTAAAACATCAGAGTCTAAACAGTAAATTGGCTCCAGTAATGAATTCCCCCACGTGGGCAGGAGAGCCGGGGAGAGCCAGGGAGAGGGAGGGTAAGTGGAGGAAGGAAGCTGGGGGATTATGTGGAGCACACTGCACACCATCAGAGTGCCACAGTGAGGACAGGCTAGCTCAGTGTCACATGGCCCCCTCCTCCTTCCAGGCAATGCTCTTGAAGCCGCCATGTCCTTGCGCTGAGCCAGGTTGTCTGGCAAAAGTCTCCAGCATCTTTAAAGTCTGTGGATCCACAGGTTCACTCTTGGGGAGCAAAGGAGGCCGGAGCTGGTGACAGGGCCATCATATCACTAATGCAGAGTGTCACAGAGGATACACTATAACACTCTCACAGAGTGTCATCAAGGGTATACAATATGGCTCCCACAGTCTCCACTATATCATTCCCACAGAGTCTCACAGAAGGCACACTGTATCACTTCCAGAGCTCCAGAGAGTACACCCTATCACTTCTGCAAAGTCTCACATAGTCTACAATGTATTACTCAAACAGGTTCTCACAGCAAATACACCTTATCACTATGCCGGAGTCTCACCGAGGATACACCATATCAGTTACTCAAAAGTGACACAGCGCTTTTCAAGACACCTGAAGTGCTTTATAGAGGAGCCACTGCAGCCACCACCACTGTGTGGCCCCCACCTAGATGATGTGACGGCAGCCATTCTGCACCAGTACGCTCACCACACAGTAGCCAAGGTGGTAAAGGGGCAGCAGTGTTCACCAGTTAGATGTAGGGTCTGATTAGGAGGCCAGATTTGATTGGGCCCCTTGGGCAGTTGTAACCAGGACATTGGGATACCACCCCTAGTCTTTTGAAAGATGCCCAGGGATGTCCTCAGAGGGTCAGGCCCTCAGTTTTACATCTCATCCAAAGAACGCATCACTGCCATGCTGCCTGCCAGTTCATACTCCCGATACTGCACCACTGTATTATTGACACTGTATCGCTGGAGGCTGCGCTGTGTTACTCTCTCATGGATGCGGAGCTAAGCTTAGCAAACAGGTTGCACCGGATGTATAATGGATACATGAAAAGGCAGACAGGGACCCCCCCCCCCCCCCCCCCCCCCCCCAAATTTGCTCCAGGGACTATCTGACCCTGTTCTTGTACATTGCTTTTAATATAAGCGTATATAAATAAATGCATTTTAATAGTAATTTTGGTCAGCCATTAGATGTTTGCTTGTCACTAACCTGCCCGCTTAGGCCGCATTCACTAAACAAAGTAAGTTAGGGAGGAGAGCAGGACGGCGTGCGGGTAAGCGAGCGGCGTCCTCACCGCCTCCACCAGGCTGCCAGCGCTGCCGTGACACAGCGACGTGGGGTCCCTGCCCAGGGAGGAGGGCACAGTCAGGGAGACGGGCCGCGGTGAGCGCTGGCCGGCCTTCAGACCCTCACCGTCGCCGTACCATGGGCCGCAGTTCACCGAGGGCAGGCTGCTGTTGAGCTTCTCGTAGGAGCCGTCGGCCTCCAGGCGCAGGGTGGGCACGCGCTGGTATGCACCCCCCCGGCCGGCCCGCAGGCTGGGGCTGTCTGGGGGTGTGGAGCACAGCCGGCTGAAGAGCGTTGGGGAATGGCTCCGCCGGAGGAGAGGGCTCAGACCGGCCACAGCCAGGGCCTTCGGGGGTATGTAAGAGGGCCAGAGAAGAAGACAGGAGGCTCACTCACAAATAAAAGCCAGATAACCAGAAACATTTCATAAAGGAGTGAACAACCCTCAAAACCCTCAGTGGAGGCCTAGTGGTTGGGGCAACACACTTGTGATTGAAAGGTTGCTGGTTCAAATCCCCGACCAGCAAGGTACCACTGAGGGACCCTGAGCAAGGCACCGCTTCCAAGCAGTGCTGCCCACTGCTATGTCACAAATGCGTTAAATGCAGAGGACATGTTTCGGTGTTGTGCACTGCGGTGTGTCAGCAATGACAACTATAGGTGAAACAGTCCTGGCTTGTTGTGCTTTTCTAAAAGCACTGGTCTGTATTTCATATTACTGGGTGGAATGTGTGTTCCGTACTACTTATTTAATGTAGTCCAGACACGAAAAAACAGCACCAGTTCAGCCAAATTCTCCACTCAGGCAGGGAGCTCAGTACTGATCAGTGTTTGTATTCATGAAGAAGCTATATGGCAGCAATAGCTGGCAGCGCCAGCCTGTACACACCCCGGCGAGCCAGGCAGCAGGGAGAGCAGACTGAGCCAAAATAAAAATACTTAAGTATTGGGGGGTAAGGGGGGGGGAATCCAGAGGACCTAGCCTCCAAACCCTAACAGTTAATTAATCAGGGCCAGCTGGGTTTCATTATCCGAGCAGCACACAGACACTTGGTTGGTTCTGGGCGATCTTGCGTTTCCATGGCGACTGGTCCCCAGCATCCGTGCTGAATGAAACCCAGCTGGCTGTGCTGTACCGTACTGCGGCTAGACTTCCCTCAGACCGCCAGACGGACCACAGCAGTCTGGATCCTGCGCTGTCACGCTGACCGAGATGATGAAAACAATCTGGGTGGATCGCACTCTCCTTTGGAAAATGCCACATACTCTGGGTCCTGATTAGCTATGTTTCACACAGCTGATATGGGACTTTGAATGCACAAAGTACAACAGAAAGCGTGGAAGAAAAAAAAGCTGAACACGAACACATTAATTCTGTAACATATTAATTCTCGCCGAGCTGCATCAGGCCTGAAAGTGCATTTTAACCAGGAAAACCCTTTGAATAAAGCTGGGATAATAGCACGCTTTCCAGAGTATAACACATATGAGTAAGGAATTCATTTTCTTATATACTCATAAAACTTTCAGAAGTCTATGGTCTCATGATACAAATTAAGTATTTTATTTTGAATTATAATCAGAGAGGGTTACATGGGGAGGGGGGCGAGAATGTACCCTAGTTGTGTGTGTGTGTGTGTGTGTTTTTGCGGATGCACCCACCTGATGGTGAGCAAGGTGCAGGGGCAGTGCGGTCCTCTGGGACACGTCCGCTCTTGCCTGCCGTTTAAGACACTCCAGGTGGAAGGAAGACCGTCGGGCTGCGTAGGGGCACACGGCTCATTAGCTCAGCTTTCTCAGTCGCTTCTCGCATCGAGAAAATGCCATGGGACAGTAGAAATCTAGCATTACCAGGAATATAGTGTTGGGTGCCATGGGCAAAGCAGCCAGTAGCAAGATGATGGGAGGAAGGGGAGTAGCTGGGCGTGTAATTACTGACTGGGGGGCTCCTAGAATTTAAAGACGCTCCCAGCACAGAATCTAAGCCATTGTGTTGGTCAAAAAAACGCCCAAGGGAAGTGATGTCAGCGGCAGGTCTCACCTAATGCAGTGGGACACAGGAAAGCCCTTCTGGGGGACGGCCAGGCGCGCCGGTCGCTGGCATCCTCGCCTTGGTCCAGGGGGGCCAGCTGCTTACTCTCCTCATCCTGATATGCCAGCCTGCCACAGAGACACAGGCACCCGTCATGAGGAGGACGCAGCTAACCAATACGGAGCATCTGTGATGAGCCAGACAGCTGTGGGTGGCCGGCGATCTGCAACATCGCCTAGCACCGCTTGGGGGTTAGGGTCTTGCCCTTTGTGTGCGGATTTCCGTCGACCTTCCCCTGATGCAGGGTATCCTGGGTACTCCTCTTTCTTCCTGTGAGGGATTCAGTACTCTGCCAGCCATGAGACTGACACAGAGCAACTACTTCGTCAAGATTTCGTTCTTATTTTTTTGTATATGTGTGCCAATGAGCATGTGTATCTGCACTGCTGGATGTTGCATGTGTGCTTTTAAATGAGGGACGTCACAGGTGACGGGTACATTTCAGCGGAGAGCATGCTCTGGTCACTGTGAAACTCCCTCTCGTCCACGAAGCTCTCGTCGTACGTCTCATCGACGGACGCGTCCTCCCTGCGGATGATGGGCAGGCGGCTGTCGCTGGAGTCGGAGCTGAAAGAGATACGGGGGGGGGGGCGGTTATTAGGCGATTAGGCTTGGGGGGTGGAGAATGAAGAGCAACGATTCTCACCTACGTCTAGAGCTACAGGCCGTGATGATCACTAGGGAGCAGAGCCATCAAAGCCAGCCAAAGCACGGCAGAAAGTTAACATCCATGTAAATGAGCCCACTTTTCCAGAGTCCTTTGCTCTGAAACAATGGCCCCTCTCAGAATAAGCGGCTAACACTGCTTCTAAGCATGTATGGGTGGATGTACCAGCTACCACTACTCAGGGGTGCCCAGACTCAGTTATGGACAGCCTCGCAAGTACGTGTAAATACGTGTAAGTATGTGTAAGTACGTATAAATAAGTGTAAAACCTCTTCAAGATGGAACATCCAGGCACCGGTCACCTGTAGCTCAGACAATGAAGATAGTAGGATTGTCATAACTGTCTGTACTTACCAAGTGGTGCAGCCAGTGAGGCGTAACACTGGGACACCCCTGCATGAGACTGATGGGGTCTTAAGTGAGACTATAGAGGGCACGCATGCAGCGAGCATATGCAGGCGCGCGGCTAAGCGCAAACAGCGCATAAGGAACACATACCGCAATAGGGTCTCATAGTAACGCATCCTGGTCATGGGAGTGGGAGGGGAGACAAAGGAGAGGGCGTTACTCTTCCTGGAGCAGAAGCCTGAAGGGGCATGTAGGATGAGCAAGGGGATGGTGCCCGATGGTACGAGGCTCTCCTCCCTTGCCTGACACGCCAAGTGGATTTAACCATGAGACGCTAGATGGATTTCAAATCTATCCAATCAGATGGATCTCAAATGACCTATCCAATCGGATGGATTTGAAATTATCTATCCAACCAGAGGCAACGCATTGGACTAAACCTTCAGTGGAAACTCCACACCAGGTTACAGACTCAGTCACCATTCCAACATCCTAAGCAGGTGGACATTGCTGATCCTTTGAGATCGACCCAACTAATATTATTTCAGATTTAGAAAATCATTAATCCCAGCACCTAAACTTTTCCACTTCCATAGCTGACTGCCGGTATCCCTCTAGCACAATTACTAAGTCGCTTTGCGGCTAAATGCAGTTTTTCCTTTGACTCCTAGTTAGTCCGTTCTGGGGTCGACAGCATCTCGAGCAGAAGATGAACAGCACCACCATAATTCCGACTTACTCAAGGTCGATTCCTCCTATTTTCAATGCAGATGGCTATGATGCGGATTAATGACTCAGATATCACGCCGAAACGAGAGAGAAATGAGGTACAGACCACGACTTCCCGCGCCATTCGTCATCCTATGAGGTCCTATAGGAAACAAGGCTTTTTTAAATGACAGACATATAAGGGCTTGGGATTGTAGCTCTATAAATCAGGATGAGAGGGAAATGAGTAGGAGCCAACCAGAGTCTGTCTGATGTTTGATTCACTTGGGGAGAGACCATAAGCATGACAGCAATGTGAGGATGAGGAAGGGGCGCTCACAGCTGGCAATGGGTTGGTTACCTCTTGGAAGGGAAGTGCCAGGTGGGCCGGGGTAGCAGTGTGGGCGTCATGCTCTGCCCGCGATGCCCGTCCACAGTACTTATGGACGAGCTTGGGAAGCGGCCGATGTTGGTGTTGTTGGCGTTATTGACGTTGGCATTGGAGCCGGACGAGGAGTAGCTGCTGGGTGTGAAGGTGGAGTCCACTAGCTTCTCGTGGGATGGCGACTCGCCGTCCCCGGGGCTGCCCGACTTGCTGAGGTGGAGCGGCCGCTGCGTGGTGAAGGACTGCGGGAAGGTGCTGCGCCCGTCGCTCTGGTGGTAGTAGTTGACGTGGTTGCCGAACAGGCCGCCCGCCCGCTGGATGGCACGAAAAGAGAAGGAAGCACCGCTTGGTTATTGGGAGCTCGCTGCTTGGGGCCGGGCTTGATGGATGCTGCCAGTAGATTATTCTCAGCACATGATATATTTTTTTTTCCGTTGAGAGCATTCACAATGTTTTTTTACCCTATTGCTGAACAGCCTTCATTAGACACTGGTATGGGTGCAGTGCCCTGGTGAGAGTGGAGTTTGGGTATAATGCCCCCATGTGGGTGGAGTGGGCCATTACCCTGAAGATGTCGTCCTCGGAGGCAGCGCACACAGTCTCCTTCATGGCCTTCTCCAGCTCCTCCTCCACCGTCAGGTCCCCTGAGATAGCCCTGCGGATCTCTGGCCCCATGTCGTGAAGCGTCCGCAGTCCCGCCTACAGGAATGGACAACGACACACACATGCATGCACCGACACACACCAACCTGATATGTCATATTCAGTGACCAGGGGTGAAATGTACCAAAAAGCACTTAAAAAGTAAATGTTACTTTAACGGCACCAGTGCTGGGAAGAGTGAAGGTTGATGAGTCAGTAGTAGGATCTGATTTGGGACTTTCAGTCCATACCTGAAGGGAGAGGGCGGTCTTTGGTGGCACTTTTGCCACCAGACCTTGCTCCTTGCGCTTTTTGAACTTTCTGAAATACTCCTGGATCAAGAAGGTGGCGTAGAACTTCCCCACGGTGACCTCATCATCTGTGGGGCCAAAGGTAAACAGGACACTGAGACTTTCAAAGCTAAACTCACTGGATCAGATCAGATCTTCTATGTCTAGGATCCTGTAGCTTCCGTGAGCTCATCTGACAGTGACACCTGACATTTGAAGCTTGACCTGTTTTGTGCACTGACCTCCTGCAGGTGGAACCACCTGGTCCAGCAGCTTCATGCTAGTTCTTTTCCAGATCTTCTTCACAATTGCCCGTAGCTCCTCATTTGCCTGCTCCAGATTACCTGGAAACACACAAGATCATAAGTACAGTGACCCGCTAGCAGGCGTAGCAGTGATTCACAGAAGCACCATCATTGGAAAATGCTAATCTGAGGAATTGCTTTTGTTCTGAGCAGTTAATTCTCCAGTCTTATATTATCGACTTTAATCCGATTAATGATTTTTAAGCCAGCTGCTCTAGCAATCTGCTTGGAAGCGAAACATACAGCTAAACAGTGCCTGGTAAACTCCCACTGTCAGTGTCAGGTGGCAGAGAGAATGGCCTGCTGGGCTGATAGGAGGGACCGGCCTTCTAGCTGAGATGTAAAACTAAGCCTTTAAGAGCCCCCTACACCCACAGGTGTGGGAAGATGCTTTCAGCTCCGCGTGTTGAAAGTCGGAATGACCAATAGACTTTATGAAGTTCTGGTGTATCACTGGTACCTATCAATGGCTAACAGCGGTAGTCTTTTTGAAGAAATAATCGTGAAGTCACTGGGGAGCCATTGCGGGACCATTAACATAACGCTACGTCTTTCTTCGCCGAGACGAGCCGCAGCATCACTGCTTACACCGCGAGTGTGTTCTCGTCTACCTGTTTCACGCCATCTTCCTTTGCTGAAGACCTGTTCCGATACTCAAGAACAGAAATATAGAGGATAGCAAAAATCCCTGGATGACATTCTTGCTCCGCTCCAAATATCAAGGATACAGGAGCCATATAGCATGTGAAAATCAGTTTCCAGTACCTTCCGTCTTGATGCGCAGTGCCGTCCTGACGAGGGCGAAGAGGGTGGCATTGAACATGACCGTCCCATCACTGTTCAGCGGCATGTTCATGGACACCAGCCGCTGGGGTGGGGGGGTGGGTGTCAGCATTTCCCTCTTCTATTGCTTCACAATCAATATTGCAAAATATTCTCCCCTGTCTGCTCACCTCCTTGTACCATTCCTTTTAAATACACTACATGTGTTTTTAAAGGTTTTATTCTCCTTTGCGATGCATCATACCAAGTCATATCTGATTTGTTACCATTATCTACAGTACCACTCAAAAGTCTGGACATGCCAAGCCACCTGCAAAAGAGTGCGATAGTGTCACATCACATGACCTGGCCACCAGACCTAATCACTGCTGAGAGCGTGAAGGAAGGGTGGCCAGCGAGTGCTCAGCGTATATGTGGGACCTCCTTCAGGACAGCTGGAGAAGCTTCCTAGGAGGCTGCCTTATGAAACTGGCATAGAGGAGACAGTAGGTTCAGCCAGTCCCTGGAGAAACTGGGGTTAAAGGCCTTGCTGTAGGGCCCAGTGGTGGAATCACTCTGTCAACCATGGGATTTGAACTGGCAGCCTTCTGAATCGCAACCCACAGAGTCTCTTTGTATTTATTCGAAAATGTAGAAGATGCTACAAAATAAACCTTTCTATGGGTAGGTGTACCCAAACTTTTGACTGGTTCTGTATCTGTAATGGTCCTGGTAATATGTACCCCAGGCCCTGCATTCCCAGGCACTCCTCTCCCCCCTGCTGTATCCCCCCTGTCCCTGTCACCTTGCAGGCCACACGGTGGGGGCACAGCTTGCCAAAGCCCAGAGGAGGCTGAATACGCCGCAGCAGCGTCACCACATCCAGGTGTTTGATCCTCCCTCTGCGGGGCGGGTGACACGTTAGCAGGGGGTTATCAGGAGGTACACACACTGATGGCATCATCGTCCATTGACAGAGCACCACTGGTGATACAGGAGCCATATAGCAGGCATGGGGCCTCTCCACCGACCACTGCGCCAATCACTGCATCAACCACTGCGGCAATCATTGCGGTAATCACTGCAGAAATCACTGCACTAATCACGCTTTCACCTACACGGGCGTCATCGGTCTATGCCAGCAGAGGGAAGGGACTGTGGGGTAAAGGGTTCACTGACTTGGCCTCAGGGTCGTACTCGGCCCAGATCCTCTTGAACTCATCAAGGTGGTGTGGGCCCAGGATGGACCAGTCACGGGTCAGGTAGTCAAAGTTATCCATGATGACGGCCACAAACAAATTAATGATCTGCAGAAGGAAACGCAGAGTTGGCAGGGGGGTTGAGAGGAGCCAAACTGGGTCAGTTAGAGGAACGTGAGATGGTTTGGAGAACCGGGCAGCCGGCACGTCTGACAGGGTCTCACCAGGAAGGCACACAACATGTAGAACGTGACAAAGTAGATGATGGCGAAATGGCTGCCGCAGTCGCCTTCCTCGCTTTCGCAGGGCTTGTTGGGGGAGCATGCGAGCATGATGTCCTGCCATGCTTCCCCTGTCGCACACCTGGGGGGGAGGGGGGGTGCGAGTCTCACGACCAGAGGCTTACATCTTACATAATGCGTACTACACATGGCTATGATGTGCTATGCCTTTTGATAAATATTTATATCCATGTTTATAATGCTTTAAGAATGCATCATTATTTGTTAGGAATGTGTTTACAATTTACTAAAAACATTAAGTGAAGTGTTCCTGAAAATATTTTGTGTGTTATCTCTACTTCTGCTCACAACTTTGTTCATAAGAATGAAAGCTGCAGCAGGTATGAGGTGCTCTGTGCATACATACCCTGCTGGGAAGGATGCCACGAGAGACAGCTGAATAAGCTGAATCTTGGTATAGTGCTATTGGCAATCCATCACACAGAGAGAGGTAGCGCGGTGCGCTTAGCTGGAAGCAGCTGTACACAGCAGCCTGGCTAAGGCGTGCCGAGCTGCTTGCCAGGCTCACCTGAAAAGCAGGAGGACGGCCTGAGGAAACGTCTGGAAGTTGTTGTTGCGGTTGATCTGGGTGCCGTCCCGCAGTGCAATCCTACCAAACATCTGCAGCGGGCGTGTGGGTTGAGAAAGAGAGGTGAGGCGGCTTTGAGGACCAAGGGGGAAAATACTGGCATCATTTTAGAAGAGGTTTCGAAATGACTAAGGTGACACAGCGCGAAAAATATAAAATCAAACTTGAAGGTAATTCAAACATCATTTTCTTTGACGGCCTATGATTTTGCATAGTACTGTAAGCATGTTCTTTCAAGGACTGATCTGTGTTAAACATAAACTCTCACCTGCATTCCGATTACAGCATAGATAAAGAACAGCATCACGATTAGCAGGGCGACATAGGGCAGGGCCTGTGGCAAGAGGAGGAGACAAGCACAGAGAAATGTGCCAATTTCATGTGTGTCATAGAGGAAGTCTCTGCCTGTGCCTTTCAGCACAGTCCTGGCAGCACAGGAAGTCTCTGCCTGTGCCTTTCAGCACAGTCTCTGCCTGCACCTTTCAGCACAGTCCTGGCAGCACAGGAAGTCTCTGCCTGTGCCTTTCAGCACAGTCCTGGCAGCACAGGAAGTCTTCTCACATTCAATCTTTTAGCTCATTTCATACTCAGTTCAAGAACAAAACTATTGCAATTGAGCTATCAAGAATATTTAGTCAGAACCATGTTTCTAGGGAAATATCTAATTGTACTTTATGAGATAAAAGTCTTCCAAACATACAGGTAATTTCAGCCAGATTTAACAGCTTGTTTGTTTGTTTGTAGTGTGGGATCCTGAGAGGGTGACGTCACATTACTACCACTTTAATGGCATGTGACTGGCTCAGACCGCTGGCGCTGACTGACTTGTCTAGTGACTTGTCATTGAAGAAATGTGTTGAGCTGCCCTGTTGCATGCTGGGTACTGTGTGCGGCCTCACTTGAAAGGACTTGATGAAGGTCCAGAGCAGGGTCCGGATACCTTCACCTCGAGACAGCAACTTCACCAGCCTCATGACACGGAAGAGCCGGAAGAAAGTGATGGAGATCCTGGCATTGTCTTCTCCGTTTTGTAGCGCCTTTTGTTTAGGGACACATGCGCGCACGTACACGCACACACACACACACACACACACACACACGCAAGAGCATGTTGAGTTAACGGGTAATTATAAGAGAGGAATCATACAAAATTTCACCAAACAAAGTCCTACTTATAAACTCTGGAGAGAACCAGGCAAACACAACATCTCTGGTGGCTGAGTAATACATGAGAAAAAAGAAAGAAAACGATGCCAGTCGTTGCAATGCATTATTTTTTCCACATAAAACACTGTTAGACATTAAAATACTACTACTCAGCTATGCACACCAGATGGCACAAGAGCGTAAAGACCACACCACAGGTACGTCAGCACTGGGGGGGGGATTAGCAGGTAACGGGACTGACTGTTAGACACTGCTGTCTACTCAACTGCATTCAGACCTTGTGTGAAATTAAATAAAATTTCATTTAAAACAGATGCCCAAATGTCCCCCGTCTGTCCAACTTATTTTGGCTTGTTTAATCACAAAGGTGAGAGTGGAAATGTGATCTCCTTATTCTGTATGACACTAACTTGTACAGATACCAGAATACCAGGACAGAGACACACATAGAATTTGGATAGGGCACACTTACAGCCAGGAGTACACAGCATATAATAAAAACAATGCATTGAACAATTTTTTTCTTTTTTTTTTAGGTATAGCCACCAGATTTGTTTAAAATCGAGGTGCCAGCTTCTCTGACGATAAAAAAAACCAGCAGAGGACAGTAGGGGGAACCACTGTGCCACAGAGACGGGGAACCATGGCGCAAACGACAGGACACCAGAGGAAAGGCAACACTGAATGGGACGGGGAGCCGGGGGCAGCGGTGACAGGGAACACAGGAAGTAGCCTACGGGACATCACAGATAATGGACCCCACAGCGGCGGCATGCAGGACACCTGACTGGGTACTGTCGGTGATGGGGACAGTGCTACAGCTCGAGGTTTCGGGGGAAGGGTGCGGGGGACGGGGGAGGGTTAAATGAAGGTTACCGTTAGTCCGTACCATTGGTCTTACCATGGGGGATTGGGAAGACGAGGTGGAGTCAGCTGGCTTTAAAGAAAGGCAGACAGATCAAAGCTATAGTAGTGCAGACCTCCCAGAGAGAATGAGGCTAGGCATGGCACTGACCGGGCGGCCCTTGGCGGGCACACACGGGTATTGGTGGGTGGGATGGGGGTGGGAGATGGTTCAGGGAGGTTGGGTCATGACTGGATAGGTGCGTCTGAGTGGGAGACAAATGAAACCACTGCACGTCCTGTGTGTTGAGGCACCCCCTCCTGTTTTACTTAATGACACCAAGATCAAGTGTGAGGAGGTATGGGGGGATGCTTCTAATCTATGTCTTTTGGATACATGCTTGGGAATCTAGACTAAGGGGGTGTATGTGTGGGGGGGTGGGGAACGCCAACTTGTAAGACCTCAAAGAAACTGAGCTAGAAGATGGGAAGGCAGGCTACATAGAGAAAGAGGCCCCGCTATAGCGGGGGTGTTGGTTACAGGTGCATGGTCCCTGGAATGGGAGCCTCCCACAATCCTTTCCCTCGACCCGAACATGTACTGAAGGATCACAGTGTACGGGAGCGGGGAACGACCCTGCAGTGTGGGATCATGAGATTTTGGAACTGCTGGAGTACGCTGTTTGTTCTGGGGCTTTTAAGGACCTTAATCGCAAACATCTCCCATCCTAAAGCTCTAATTTCTGAAGCGTGGCTCAACGGTACCTCTACGGCAATGTTTCCCAACCCAGTCCTCGGGGACCCCCGGCCACTCCACACTGTTGTTCCCTCCCAGCTCCCAGCACACCTGTACCAGGAATTCGGTGTCCATGATTTGCTGGGATCTGGGAGGCAGCAAAAATGTGGACTGCTGGAGGCCCCCGAGGACCGGACTGAGAAACACAGTGTGGAGGGCGGGGGACAGAGGTGATGGTAATGTGGAGTTTAGAGTTCGGTGTACCACTGCCAGACTGCAGTCTTAATGGACTGATACAATGCGACAGATATAAATGGGCAGGGAAAATAGCTGTAGCATAGCTCTGTGAGTGAGTGTGTGTGTGTGTACAGGTTATGCTCTACTTGTGAGGATCAAAGGACCTCACAAGTATGGCAAATCCTCAAAAAACGTAAGTAGTGAGGTCATTTTTTCATTCCTCGCTACTTCAGATTTCATTGTATAAAAATCAGTGAATGTAACCAAAAAGTAAAAATGCCCAAAGTCTTGTATTTTGTTTGGTTACTTATGGTTAAGGTTCTGGCTGTGAAGCGGTTATGGGCGTCATGGTTGGGATCAGGGTTTTTCCAATAGAAGTGAATGGACGGTCCTCACTAATATAAGAGTAAAAACGTGTGTGTGTGTGTGTGTTTGTCTTTAGATTGGTCTTTAAGCCAGTGTGAGTTGGGGGGTTAGCAGCTACGTGGGGGACATTTCCTTTTCAGCAGTATTTGCATGCAAACCCACTGCAGCAGAGTGCCAGCATAGAACAGCCATAACACTCATGACGTTTCCAAAGCCCAGCTGCAGTGGTTTTGGTGTCCTGACTGAACACTATCATACTGGGCTCAGATTACATTACTGGTTTAAATGGACCATATGGGACAAAGCAGGTTATCACAAGGGTGCAGCTGCTAGTTTGTTCACAGATTATGGAAAATCTAGCTAGAATACATTACGCTGCATAATATCCAACAATACTGCTATGGATTTTATCCCACTCTACACATTCCAGTTACCTTGGTAACCCAGGAGTCGCTACCGGAGGCCTGCTGTCCAGTATCTGCAGCTGGAGCTACTGCTGCCATAGAAACATCTTGCCATTTGTGAGCAAGGACAACTTCCTCGAGCTGACTCATGGTCATATGAGTCGTATGGCCAAGTTTACCAACCCATGAAAAAAAAAATAAAGCTAATACTAATTAGCGGATATGTTTTGTATAAAAAGGTAGCACTATGGCACCACAGCTTCCCCCAACCCAGGGATAATGTGGACTTACCTACAGGAGATCTAATGCATGGGCATGAAATACCAGGCTGCTTGGCATCTGAGGCCATTACGAGAAGCACAGCACGTGTTTAGCCAGGTCTGCGGAATCTGCGATCAATGTCCCTTAATTACTGCACTGTATGCCGACACTGTATTAACCTGGGTTACCAGTTTGTATCTGGGCGGATAGGTATCACATCCAAAGAGATGACAGAGAGAGAGGAACATCCATAAAAAATAGCAGTGCACTGATTTCAGATCAGACAGAAATGATTCGGCATTCAGGGAAAATGCAGAATGGGTTCATCAGCAAGACACTAGGACTGGCATACGCTTCTTTTTACCTTCTATTTTTATAAAAACAAACAAAAGTAAAAAAAAAAACATTTTAAGAAGCATCTGCTGGTCAAAATAGTAGGCCGGTTTTAGGGACTAGAATACTGGCAGAAATATAGGACCAAAACTCTGGAAATTTAAATCTGGGAGTTCTGATATATGCCCATTTTCTGTAAAAGCAGGGCATTTGTTTCTATGACTGTTATTTGGCTTTACTGTTATTGGCATTAATCTGGTTACCGCAGGCCGAAGTGCAGAGGGTTTCTTAAAAGCTCAACTCAAACACAAGGTGGCCAAACGACTAAAGGTCCATAGAATAAGAGGAGGAAATCATGCCTAGATTGAAACGTAAACCAAACCAAACCCAAAATAATAAATCATAATAAAGGAGAACAAACTCAGGCTCAAACCAATGTTAGTGCAGAGTCAGACAACTGTATAGCAGAGGAAGGTATATATTTCTGGCCTGTACATGTACTAAACACGAAGGTCGTCATTCGTAAAGACCGCGGTGAATGTCCCTTGATCAGATACAATACCACTTTCAAAGAAAGAAAATCACTCCGGGGCAACAGTGTCGAGCAGCCACTAGCTTTTGTGAAACACAGGCAGAGTCGATGCCATCGTGTAGCTTTCCTCAGCAGATACGGTCATAGTAAGGCTACAAAGAAAGGCAGGCAGAGTCGATGCCATCGTGTAGCTTTCCTCAGCAGATACGGTCATAGTAAGGCTACAAAGAAAGGCAGGCAGAGTCGATGCCATCGTGTAGCTTTCCTCAGCAGATACGGTCATAGTAAGGCTACAAAGAAAGGCAGGCAAAGCTATAACTACTGGGAGAGATTTTACATTAAAAATGGTTTCTGAAATCTGTACTACATTGGAGGACTGAACATAATTAAAGATTCTAGTACAGATTAGCATAATTCCATTCCAGCCAATTCCAGCCAATAAGTAACGATGGTTTCCGGAATAATATCTGTTAATAATATTGGAAAACTTGTTGATCAAAGGAAGTGATTAAAAACACTGAAAAGCATAACAGTAAAGTTTGATAGCAGAATCACTAAGTGAGGGATTAGCCTTCTAAGGCACGCTTGTCTACTTGCCAGACCAGTGCTCTCTGTTTGGAAGAGAATGGCCGCTATTCTGTCACAGAGGTGAAGGATCTATCCACACTGCACATAATACTTTATTGAACCAAAACTGGTTTTCATTAATCTAAGTCCATCTGCCCAACATGGGCAATTGCATTCCAATATAGGCACCAAAAATCTGAATTGAAATTTGCTTTTAATATTTTCACATCATAGCAGCCAGTATTGGCTAAATAATTAATTGTGTGCAGAAAACTGAAATCAAAACTAGCATTCAGGGACATTGAAAACGGAAAGATATAGATTCTAAATAGATTGTCTCATTGGTAACATTCCCATCAAAATTGAGTGGTAAAAAATCCAAATTGAGTTGTAAAAAATCTTTAAAATTCTTAATATTTATTTATTAAAAATGTGTTTGTAAACACTTGTACATTATATAATTTAAAAGCAGCCTCAGTATGCCTGAATATATTACCCTCACTTTCTTACTATACAGTGTCATTCATGCCATAGGGAAGAGTGTATCCCTTCTTAAATAATACGTATGTAACAAAAATAAAATTAGAAAAGAAAGAAATTAAGGGTTAAGATAATGCAACCGTTGAGATCCTAGGGATGCTCAGACAGACATAGTGAGAAGCAGGCAGGATCACAGAAAGGTGAGCTACTTACGTTAACCTCAGTGATAGCTATATCGACAATGCTACCCACAACTATTAGGGCGTCAAATGTGTTCCATGCATCAACAAAATAATGCTGCATAGGGTGAAAGAACAAACGGAACAACAAAAACAAAAGAAAGTCAAACGAAACAAAAGGAGAGAAGAGAAAAATAAGAAAGAAAAGTGTTATACACAAACTTCTTTTTTAACGATAAAAAAGGGGGCGGGACTGTAAATTAAAATTAAACGGTGACTGTGAAAATAAAGGAAAAAAAAACATAATCCAAAAATAGAGCAGGAGAACGGTGATCAGTCATGCGCGGCGACGGCGAGGACAACACCACCAACGAAAATATCAGGAAAGTAACAGCAAAGTCCCGGTAGCTGGGCTCCTTCGGTTAGTGATAGCATGTTCCGTTAGTCACGTCAAAACCTCCACACACGACACAGCCTGTCACGTAAACAGTTCTGCTCTCTCTCTCTCTCTCTCTCCCTCTGGCTCAAGGTCCCTGTAGGTTCTGCCTTTGAAAAACCCCTCTACCCACACTCAGCATCTCCACCAGAGCAGAGGGACACAGCAGAAGCGCCCGTGTCCGCCGTGTGTGATAGGAACCTGAAGAGGATAATGGCCTTTTTGGATGGGAGGCTGAGGGAGGCTGAGGAACATGGGAAACCGGAAGAGGAAGAACAGGTTACAGATGAGAAGAGGACAGCACAGGGTACAGGACAGCATGGCAGAAGAGGAGCAAGGAGACAAGGAGCTGTGATGGAGCGAGAGGAGGACAGAGTGACTGCTGGGAGAAGTGACGGTATACTCACATTGATCTCACTCAGAATGACGTCTATTATGCTGCCAATTACGATGAGGAAGTCAAAAACATTCCAAGGATCACTAAAGTAACCCTATACGGGATGGAGGGGGTAGGTGAGGGGGGGTAGAAAGGCAAGTTAGACAGGCGTCATTAAATGCGGAAAGCGCTTTTAACCGTTAACTCGATTCTCACAAAAGGGCTGGGGCAATTTCTCTGGAAAGAGTCTGTCTCTTTGTAACAATGGTGGGGCTTTGCTGCGTAATTTTACTCCTGAAAGGAAGAGAATAGCAGTTAATGGAGTCTAAACATGTCAGCCTCAAGGACTGCTTACTGTAATCCAGTGGGAGCAGAAAAAAGGGGTAAAGGCCAACATATTTAGTCTTCTTGGGCCATTTACAGATGTTACTGTTACTGGTAGGAATTTTAAAGTAAAATCAGGACTTGACAGAAGGCTTCAGCACCATACTGTGAATTGTGAGTCACTTACTGTATGTATTTGGGGGAAGAGGTGGGAGGTGGTTCTAAAGAGACAGCGTTCTTTGATTGGCCTTGATTAATCATTTTATCAACATATTGCGTTAACGGTATTTTGCCTTAAGGCTTCATTTCGGTTTAATGATTTGAAACGCTGCTTGATGCATATGCAGACATGATACATGTACTTAAATGCAATGTACAGGCTCATCTCTGTCAAACCCATGTATCATTGCACCAAAGCCTGGGCATGGAATGTTAAGGGAGATAACTGACTGGTGACATCGCTGCTTTCCCATAGAGGATTCTGGGTATTCTATACTTCCTGTTTAAAGGCCAATGAGCAGCTAAGCACAAGTACAGCAGTGCACAACAAGCTTCATTCTATATCCCTGGTACAAGGGTAAAAGCGGTGGGCTAGTGGTGATGTTGCGGGTGGAAGGGAGTTGCTATGTGTTAAGTTGGGACGTATCAATAAATAAATACTCGAGTTCCTTATCTAGACTGTACACATTATCACATATCTATATCATGTACCATAAACTTTCAGTTTCATCAGATTTATAAAAAAAATCTCCTCTGGTTGATTTTAAAATGGATCATAATGCATCATGATGTAATGGATCATATCATATTGGTTTTAAATTTCTGGAAAACCCTGCTGTACATTGTCCCTGCCCTTGTATGAATGGTGCCCTCCACTACAATCATTGATAGCCCTGGACCTGCTCCCCTAGGCAGCACTGAGATCCAACATGGAGGCTTGGGGGGGGGAAGTGAGAATGGAACCAGTGGAAGTGGGCAGGAGAACTTCAGTGAGGCAGGCCACTTCTTTCCAGTAGTTGATAATGATGAAAGAGGTGAGTGAACTCCCTCCAGTGGTGGACATGATGGTAAAGTACTGAGGGCCGGACAGTATCCATTACTTAGACCCATGGATGACATTAACACTAACAACAAGCAAACCCTAACAAATACATAGATAAAAATGAGAGAGAAAGAGAGCATGAAGACAGGGACTCAGTCACTCATCGAGCCCAACTCCCGCGTATCAATCCTGACCATCACGTGTGTCTTGACTTTCACATCATTATTTGCTGCGGCATTCCATTGTTAACATTGTTAAGAAAGACACTGTAGAGGAAAATTAACATTAAGGTGAGAGAGAATTACATTAAAAGGAAGAGGATATAGCATCAGGACATCAGTCGTCACAAAGGACAAAGGCACGGAGAGGTATGATGTTAATCTGCAGACTGAGAAGGGAGAAGGCCATGCTGTCAGGAGAAGGAAGCCGAAACAATACAATTATCACAGAGCGCCCCCTACATGCTGGGAGAATGTCTGCGTGAATTTCCTTACGGAGTCTGCAATCCAGAAGCAAGCAAGGTTGTTACTGGTGTACGTTTTCAGAGGGGAGAAGAGTGCAGGTTACCAGAAAAGAAAGAAAAAACAAATGATACAAAACCATATTAGGAGAGAAAGGAAAGGCCTAGACAAACAAAGCAATTCGGAAGAAAGATGAGTCCATCTTTCAACTTTTGGCAGAAGAGGAGTCACAGACCACCATGAATAAAAAAGTTAGCTACCCAAAAAAAGTCATACTTTTAAAATGCTCGTGAGAAAGCGTGTGGCCCTAAATGCTCCTGGTCTGGACTAAAATGAGGCTGATACACACAAATCTACTGAGGCCCCAAAGGGATTCCATTCATGGGTCCCGACATAGAAGCCTAGTGGGAGTAAGCATGGTCTCACCTTAAAAGCTCCCAAACCCCCAGAGCCAGGGTCTCTTTGGAGGAGAAAATGGAGGAAGTGGGAAAACCAGGGAAAAGTGGCCATCGGTCTCGCCATGCAGAGTTAATTCCATTCAATTATTATTTCGTGGCACTTTATCCCAGAATGCAAAATCTAGCAAAGCATTATGGGTAAGTTGGAATCTTTTATTTTAATGACCTTGCCTCCGTTGCTGGCCAACACGCTAAATGGAAAGGCCATCGACCCGGAACATTCTGTGGCCACGGCTGTGAGATTAATAGCACTCTCCATGCGGAGGCTAAATCAGCACTGGGGATAAAATGTACTCCTTAAACAATCGTCATGCCTCTTAGTTATAGCAGCTATTAGCAATTAGATCATTAGCAGAAGATTAAATTAAAATGAATTTTGCTTTTCCGATGCGTGAGCACACTATTATGGGTTGTAATTCTATCCGTTTGTCTACAGGCATGTGCTGGTACTGAGAAATAACGGAATTGTTTTCCTAGTTGCTCAAAAAAGCAACATGACAGCAATATTCTACAGCACAACCTTTGGTTTCTGTGTCAGTGACTGCAGCATATAAGCACTGCCTACTGTCATGAGGTGTAGCTTGGGTATATTAGCCAAATTATCAACATTGTAACAGCTGCTCTGTAGCTGGGACTAAATTGCCTGCAAGCTCCTCATATGGCGTGAAGGGATCAGTTTGAAGGTTATGGGATGGTCCCATGACTGAGACTCACTGACTGCCACTGGCTCAGAGCAGTCGTCCCCAAGAGCGAGAGTCACCAGCACATGTCAGTCCCCTAGGAGCCATCTTTGTGGTCTATTTGGGGAGACTGCTCATCACGAGCCATGTTGGAGCTTAAAAACAGACTGAATGACAACCTTCACAGACCACATCACAAACAGACGAAGCTGCCACAGAGAAAGAAGTGTGAATAGCGTCAGTAATATTCCTTCGGCTGGGAGGAGAGACACACGGGACAAGGACTCATAAAAAATCACAACAAAACCAACAAAAGAATTCATTATTTTCAAAATTAATGAAAGGGGTTGGACAAAGTCTTATCGTCAGGCAACTGCTAGAAAAATCCTCTTTTCTTCCAGTTAAGAAGTTTGCCATTATCCTCAGTTATAATGGGTACATTTACAAAGTGTGATTTTAGCATGTTTAACAGGACGCTGGCACAGATTATTTCTGCTCATCAGCACTAACAGCATCAACATTATCTCGAATACTTTAATTTATTCAGACACTCAAGGTGGCAAACTTCATGTAACCAGAAGAGAAGTTATCAAAGACCACTGTTAATGAAAAGTGTGCCAAGTGTTACTAATCAAACAAATTAATGTGTCCATCCTAAAGGTAAAAATAAGCAATTCGGAAGTAAAAGAACAAAAATTCCATGCCCTTATGAGGGGTCTGGAGCTTGGGGTCAGCATGTGGAGGCCACTACATACCCGAGGCTTGAAGGCGATGAGCTTGAGAATCATCTCCACGGTGAAGAGGCCGGTGAAGAGCATGTTGAGCACATTCATGGCCTTGTTGAAGGACTGTGACTGGCCGTGGTGCTGCGGGCAAGCCAAGCATACAGACAGAAAGAGCACACTTTAAATTGGCGCCGACCGCCTCACACCCTCCCTGTGCTTGATTAGTGCAGCTCTTCACTGTAACGCTGCTGCAGTTTTGGGAGTTTCTGATGTTAAATAAAACCATCAGGGTGGGATTAAAAACACAAACCCCAGTACAACATTTACACAATCCTTCCCCACCAATCAGGTGGTTAACTGCATTTCCTTATCTTAATGCCCATGTTACGTTTATATTATTTTGACTCAGCATTTATATTGTGTTTATTACTTCTTATTTGCAGGGCCAATGAGAAAGTGTAGAACTCCACGCACTATATATGAAGTTGACAATGAAAGATACTTTGACTTTTACAAGTGAAGAAACCTTGACCAAATGTTGACATTAAGCTAGACTTACTCAATGCTGACAGAAGGTCAAAGAACATCCCATTTGCATTCCTGTAATAGCTTATGGCTTCACATACGGGCAAAAAAAAAGAGCACGGAGTTGTCTGAAAGCATAACTATAGCTCAGTGTCTCTCAAACTGGTCCTCGGGGACATCCAAACAGTCCACATTACCCCCAAGGGAGCAGAAATGTGGGCTGTCTAGCAGGGAGCTGGGATGGAGCAAAAACGTGGACCATCTGGGGGGGTCCCCGAGGACCGGGCTGAGAAACACTGATGCAGCTTATATTGCGAGTGACAGCGGGGCTGACTCACCTGCATGGCCAGGCAGATGGTGTTGAGCAGAATGAGGACGAACATGAGATACTCGAAGTAGGTGGAGTTGACCACGTACCACACCTTGTACTGATAGGGGTTCTTCGGGATGTACCTCCGCAGTGGGCGGGCTTTGAGTGCATATTCCACACACTGGCGCTGGGTTCATGGGAGAGTCGCGCATACACACAGACACACACCCGAGGGAACGCACGCACGCACACACATGGAAGAACACATGTCAATGTCTGATTGCACAGACAAACAAAGAAGTCCTTCTAAGACATCTGATCAAAAATCTGATTATCATTTATATCATCTGGGTGAAGTACATTATAAATGACAGATTGAAACCTGCGATGATTATTCAAAAGCCACTATTAATAGTGCTATTGAAGCATACAAACTAAGCACTGGGGTTCTGCACTCTCCCACCATGCCCCTCAATCCTGGCACCAGCTTCCCTGGAATCTAACCTGGTTCTTGTCCAGTTCACAGTTCTTGTATTCCTGCTCCCCTTGCTCCTGGAACGTGACAATGACGAAACCGACGAAGATGTTCATCATGAAGAAGGCAATGATGATGATGTAGATGATGAAGAAGATAGAGATCACCACGCGGTAGTTGTAGATAGGCCCGATGTCCTCTGCATGGGAGTCTATGGCCTTGTACAGCAGTCTGCCGTGAAGCGAGGAGATATAGCACAGTGAAGCGTGGTGTTAGGAGGGACACGTAACTTGGGGGCCAAAGTCATGGTGTTCCATGGTGCAGTTCTTAAAATGTATTTCTAAGGGAGCAACAGAGCATCCCAATCCATTTGACCTGGACTTCTAATAAGATTCCGGAACCCCCAGGCAGTTTCACTACCGCTGACGACTTGTAACCCGTTGGTGACCATACTTTGAGCCATTTAGCATGTTGGGAACATTAGGCAGAAGTGAAATCAGGCAATTCTGTGAGCACACTCGGATGAGAACAGATAACTTTATATACCCAGGCCAGCCCTCGAAAGTCGAGACAGCGAACAGTGCCATCATCCCCTGGAGCACGTTGTCGAAGTTGAACTCGCTGTTCTCCCAGATCCTCGTCCCCTTCTCCGGTTTGGCCACGTCCCCCTCCTTGTAGAGGATGTAGGAACCCCTGCAGGGAAGCATATTTACATTAACCAGAGAAACCAGTGCCCCATTTACCATCAAATGACTTAATAACATGCAAGCTAACATACAGAAAGACAGATACAGAGGAGCCACAGTTTAAGTGAGAAGAGAGAGGAGTCCTGCACAGGTAGCTATACAGGCAGTCATACCAATGCATGTATAGACACATAAATATTTAAAAAGGAACGCAGGCAGGCAGAAAGACTCACTTGCATTCGGCTTCTGTTTGCTTGGAACTGTCGCTGCAGCTGTAGAACTTGCCCTGGTGATGGGACAGTGCATTTATCAGTCTCGGGAACATGCGACTGGATTTATCAATGCCAGAGATGTGACAGTACAGCAGACAGGGGGCGTCCGGGTTGCGAACAGGGGCAAAGCCTCTGCCACCACCTTGAACAGCTGCACTCCAATGCAGGCAAACATGAACTGCAGGAGCGAGGTGACGATGACAATGTTCCCGATGGTGCGGATCGCCACGAAGACACACTGGACCACGTGCTGAGGGGATGGAGAAAGAGAAGTGTTGGTGTGAAGGAGACGCGGGCGAGGGTAACCTCTGGGTGGGGGGATGGGGGAAGAGGCTAACCTTCAGGCCCTTGGCTCGATTAATGGCCCTTAAAGGCCTCAGCACCCGCAGCACCCTGAGAATCTTCACAACATTAATGGCACTTGACCTGGACGTGGCGTGGAAATAAGTGGTTTGCAAAGGTTAGAAAAAAATCTTTTATAAGACATAACTGGCAGACAACAGATGAAAGTCTACTTGCTTTACTGTATCTAGGAGTGGGAAAAAATAAATACTACAGAAAGATGGCCCCAATGATGAATAAACAAAGAAAATGTCAGTGTAAAAGCTGCCATTTGAGAGCTACCAGGTGTTGAGCGCTCGAAACCGAATCATTCTGGGACAAAAAGGACGGTTGGCGATTAAATGTTAGATCTACTCAAGCTGTGCCTGTGTTCCATCAGAGCTGAGCATATGAGGGTCATCACAGCACTCAGATCTCTGTGTAAATCTCAAGACGGCAAAATAAGGAAAACAATATCCTCACTGCTTATTCACTTATCCACGATGAGTAAAAGGAGAGCACTCACTGAATCCCAGAGGAGATGAGGGACACACTGACCACCACCAGGTCCAGGATATTGAAGTAGTTGCGGCAGAAGGAGCCTTTGTGAAGAAAGGCCCCATAGGCTGTCATCTACAAGCATAGGGAGGAACCAACAAGATCTTACAAAAAGGGAATGGATATGCACACCTCCACCATACCTGCAAGCCACTGCCCGTCAGTCCTAAGAGAGAGAGTTCACATCTTTGCCCTTCAAGGCAACACCATTAGTTGAGTTTCAGGTGTCAATGGCAATGTGTACTCTGTAGGACACCAGTTGGGTCCTCACAGTTGTAGGATCACACTTAAAAGAGGGATACAGAGCAAACTGCTTCATACCTTCAGTATGATTTCGATGGTAAACAGCCCCGTGAAGACATAATCAGCATAGCCCAGTATCTGTGCGAGAGACAGAGCTATCAGCACAGTGTTCAAGCAACATTCTCTTTAAAACAAATGTGACAACCGAAGGAATTCCAAAGCTGAAGAAAAACCATAACTATTGTAATATGCCACTTTGTTCAGCTACCTTGGACAATTGGTTTTTATAGTGTAGAAGTATTCTTATAGACATCAGGTAATTATAAAAGCTAATGAACTAGACAAGGGAAATTCTCAACAGCACAAATTCTTAATTGGTTGAAATCTGTCTGTCAGTGATTACAGAAGTTGTTATTTGCCTCATTGCTTCCTTCTCCGCCGTTGTGTCAGAGTGCTGTAATAACTTGCATTTAAATGTGAATTGGCGAGAACCGGAGCGGGCGGAATGCATGTGTAAACCTGGTTCCTGAAAGAATCGCTCTTCACAGGGTCTTCTGCAGCCAGCGAAATGCTGCTCAGCAGAATGAAGAAGAGGATGAGGTTGGTGAAGATGTTGTGGTTGACAATCTTGTGGCACAGTACCCTGAACCTTAAGGAGAGAAAGTGAAACAGTATCACTTGACACGTGCAACCAGTGCCTCATCGAAATCAGTAATGATCATTATTACAGTACTGCAGAACTTAAAGCTGAAAGTGTTCCTGAAAGTACACAAGGCTTTCTCTGATCCCTGTCTAATATCTAGCTCCGGCCAATCTTTTAACGGACCCACATTATACACTGTCCATGGCCAAATCTCTCGGTCAGCCTAACACCTGTAGGGCTTACTTGTTGGTGTGGCTGAAGATAAAGAAGGCCCGGGCCTCAGGCATAGGGACCGCCTTCTCCTTCAGCTGGATGTCCGAGAGAGGCCGGGGCCGGGGCCCCACCGGCATCTCTGGCTCCTCGTCATCCTCATCGCCTAAAATTACAGGTGGATGTCCATGTGATAGGCACCAGAAAATGTGGAAGGTTAAGCGACTGGCATTACAAAACGGTAACACATACAAAGTAACAGAATTAATGCAAAACTCTCGATACATATAATGATTTCCCGTTAAAAAGAGTGGAACACAAATCAATGAAACTGCTTTGATTTACCTGGAAACTCATTAGCAGGGTAGGGGTTCTTCTCTTCATTCTCATCACCTTGGTATTCATCTATGTTGATCTGAAAATCAAGGTGTATGCCAAGACAACAACCTGAAAGCCATCACTGCTATTTGTATTAGGCAATTTTCATAATATTTGTACCAGAAAAGTGGCAGGAAACAAGAGAAAAGTCAACTGTTTGGGTTGAGGGTAAAAGCAGACTCGCGCAAAAATGTCAACGAGAAAATCCTTTTATCCAAATATTAAAGAACTCTTTCTTGAGCTGATTATTTGTTATGATTGTTATTGCTTCCCTAGAGGACAAAAGAAATGTCACATGAATCCTGCCCGTCTGCCCACACGCACCTTGGTGGCGGTGGGTGTCTCTCCATCTGAAGTGATGGATTTCAGCTCAATCTTCTCCTCCTTATGTTCTTCCTCAATCGGCTGCTTTTCATTCTCTGGCCGCTTTTCTGGGCTGGCAGTTCTTCGTGTGACAAAAGGAGCAAAGACAATAAAGGTATCCTTAGAATAAAGATCGGGACCTCACCCATATGTTTATTACAGAGGTGTTCACCTACATGCCCATTACACATTCTAATAGATTCAGTGGCCACAACTAGGTACACCCAGCTAGAACCCACTTTTGCCTCCAAAACTGCACCTAAGGTAGTCATTCAGAGAAGCCCTTTTCTGCACACTCCTGTTGCACTGAGCTGTTTTTTTTACACTTATGACTTTCTTGTTAGTTTTAACGAGTCTGGATATTCTCCTGTGACCTCTCACATTAACAAGGTGTTTTCGCCTACAGACTGGATGTTTTCTGTTTATCGCACCATCCTCTATAAACCCCACACGCTATAGTGTGTGAAAGTCCCAGGAGGGAGGCTGCTTCTGAAATGCCAGAACCACCGCGTCTGGCACCAACTATCACACCACGTTCAAAATCTCTTAGGTCATGTATCTTAGTCGCTCTGATGCTCAGCCAATCAGAAACTGAACCTCTTGACCATGTATGTATCCAGCTACGTGATTCACTGTTTAGAGGAGCAGGCCACTTCTTTGAGCATGGGGGTGCTGTGGGTTACCTGGCGAGCTTTTTCCTCTCCTTCTCCTCCTCTTCCTCCTTCTGGGCTGATGTCAGGCTCTCAGCATCTGCAAGATTGTCCACAGCGATGGCCAAGAAGACATTCAGCAGGATGTCTGTTTAGCAGAACTGTCAGGGAAACACCGTGTGACTGTTTGAATTGGGAAGTGAAGGTTCAGAAGTCTGACTTACCTGTGTCTTGCCTCAAAGGACCTGAATTCATATTTAGTCTTAAAAAAGAGACTCTATGAGGAGACCTTTGTAATAACCTGCAAACCAGGTTCAACCACATTTGAAGAACATTTTAAAGGCTTCATTGCCTCATACTTCCTCTTAAGTTCTTGGTGACCACAGCAACTTCAGGTACCACCTTTTCAGAGACAGCTTTGAAATGGAACTAGAAGCTAATTCAAGCCAAGACCTGAGGATACAGTTTCCACAGATGAAGAGGATGATGAAGTAGATGCAGACCAGCATTCCTGGGAAAGAAGGGCCTCCATATGCCATAATTCCATCATACATCACTGAGTTCCAATCCTCGCCTGTCAGGATCTGTGAGGGAAGAGTATGCCCACCATTACAAACCGCCATGTTAAACGGTCTAGGTCTAAGACGGAATATTTAACACAGTTAGTTCTTTGGGCCCATGACTCCCTCTTGTGGCAGTGCTGGAAGGCAGTACCTGAAACACGGTGAGCAGCGACTGGGGGAAGTTATCGAAAGTGCTGCGACGAGTCTCATCGAAGTTGAACTTCCCCCCGAACAGCTGCATGCCCAGCAGAGAGAAGATGATGATGAAGAGGAAGAGCAGAAGCAGGAGGGAGGCGATAGACCGCACTGAGTTGAGCAGCGAGGCTACCAGGTTGCTCAAGGAATTCCAGTACCTGCAGGGGCAGATGGAGGAGCCAGACAGTAGAATCAGATTTGACTACATTACCCATGAGTCACAGCGACTACACTGGCACCCACCATACATTAGAAACACCTTTCAAGCGGGCATGACTAAAGTCTCTTGTGTCTGCCATCACTCCATGAGGAGCACTGTCCTTTTCTTTGGTTTAGTTGCAACAGTTTTGGCCATCAATAGAGTCACTAAGTGCTTATCTGAAGAAATTTGGAAAACCTTCAAATGAAACACATCCTTTTAATTATTCGTCAATGATGAAAGAACAAATAGAGTGAAGTAACAACAGACAATGTCAACATCTCTCTGCACAAGAGATCTCAGCGGGTCACATGACAAGCCGCCTGGCCTCCACAGACGATGCCCATGCCCTGCACATTCAGATGGTGGGCGCGAGTGTTGGGATGCTGTATGCACGGTCGGTAGGGGACCTCCTCTGGCTTGCAGCAAGGGGGTTCTGCAGGGGGCAACGTTCTGGCATTCGGGATAAGATCCATGCTGAGTAAAGGACAGGGGAAAACCGACTCACTCCAGCTGGTTACAAGGCATACAAGAGTTGATGAAGCAACAGGCACTCTGCTTTGGAAACTCACTGAAGAGGGGAAGACAAGACAACAGGTGTGAGAGAGGAGCCAGCCTGTCCAACCCCTGTCTGACCACTCATCCGCAGAACAACAGACCTCAGGAGGACACAACATAGATAACTCACAGAGAACACCAAGAGGGAGAAATGCAGTTACTATGGAAACCAATCACATGACCCACATCTGGCAGCTGGAGGGGTGGGGTGGTGAAGATGACACTCATGACGACAATGACCTTGGTGGTAAATCACATTGGTAACTGCCAGCATAGGTGCAAACAACATTTATAACGGGCAATCAATAATATACCTTTATAAAGGTAATCCCTAGTGAACAGTTTTGTGTCCTCAGCAGCATTTAAATATGGAGATAGTATGTTGACACCACCTACCAACTGCTCTGCCAAACTGCTCACATTAAATGGAGATGTGGCGATTCGGTCCATAAAAAAGGTTGTCTACGAGGTGGAAAATTTAACTTGTGTGTTGTTGATGGCTAAGGCGGTCTTCAGGGTTCCAGGGCTTTCCTAAGCTGTGGGTCTCCAGAAAGGATGAACCTATACTCAAAGCAGCTGGTTGAAAATGTGCACAGGTACAAGATGCTGGTTTGCATGCTTGGCATGTTGTCCTGAAGTAAAGGTTATAAGGAGCATTTTGTATATTCCAGAGATCTAGGTGACAGTTTCAGCCCACTGGGAAAAAACGTAGCTGTTTGCATTGAGTTAGCATCAACGGCACATCATAAAACCAATGTGATTATGTAACGTAGGAGAAAAGCCAAGGAGGGAATGAATGGAGGGTTAGGCAGGACCAGCCGAGAGAAGAACCAAAGAAACTGAATCTTGAGTAGCATGGTCAATGAGAGTACAGAACATGTATGACAGTGGTCATGTAATAGGGGCATGGTCATGTGATAAGAGAATGGACGTGATAGGTCACATGATAGAAGTATGGTCATGTGATAGGCCATGACCTTTGGTAAACCTTTGCTCCAGAACAAAAGAATAATGAGTGATGGTCAGCACAGACCAAAGTACCCAGAATACCATTACCGTGGCGTGAAGGCGACGATGTAGCGCTCCATCAACCTGAACAGGATGACGATGACTGCTTGTTGTGGTGAAGCACAGTATCAGTGACAGGGTGACAGGACAGCACAGGTGAGGTGACAGCACAGGTGACGTTACTATAGCGACAGAGACAGGTGGAGGCTGTTGCTGGGAAGGGTGGGGAGGGAGGTGCACCTGGTGATCTTGAAGATGCGCAGCAGGCGCACACAGCGCAGGACTGAGATGCCCAGTGGGGACATGATCTTAGTCTCCACCAAGATGGTCTCCAGGATGCCGCCACACACCACGAAGCTGTCGAATCGGTTGAAGAGGGACACGAAGTAGGCCTGCAGGCCCAGGCTGTACATCTTCAGCAGCATCTCGCCCGTGAACAGAGCCAGCAGCACCTTGTTGGCGATGTCTGGGGAACACCCAGCACACAGTTGCCTCAGAAACCACCAATCACACTTTCAGGCCCATTCAGGTGCTCAGACACAAAACAGAAACAGACAATGATTGGTCGGAAACCCATAACCCATCAGGGATCACAGTCACCCTATGCAGTGACTGAAAGATGGACCCTATGACCCACATTATCCCACCAACAGTCGCAGGGCACTTCTGCGTTTGCAAGAAAATTGGTGTGAAGACAGAATATGCAAATACTTGATATTATTGAGAATAACATTATAATGTGACGTTAGCCAGCTGCATTAATGCAAAGGACAGGACATTTTTGGGATGAACTGGAACATAGAATTAGGGCAAGGTCAAGATAGTTCTCTAAAGGAGGAGCAGAGGAAAATATCACCGGTACTGATACTAGAATACTGCCATGACTCACTGGGGCAGGGAATAAGGCCAAAGGCATGCTGACACTGTCTATATCTGTCCACTTGAAGGATCTATACATCAAATCAATCCATCCTGCCTATCCAGTCAAGTGTATCAGTTGGCTCTCTGTGCCTGGCCTCCAAGCAGGACTGCTAACCCCCAGTCATTATCGAGGACAATCAAGATTGTATGAGTATGTGTGATCTGTGAGTCAATCATGTAAAGACAGTATTTACTTTGAGTATCACTGAGTACTACTCATGAAAGGGACAAGGACAAAATCTTTCTGTTTTGTGAGATCTTATGTAGAATGCTGAGAAAATACTCAACAAATTGGCTGGTTCAACTTATAAGCTTGTGTCCCATTACTTTGGCTAGCACAGAATGTCTGTGACCAATACGCATCTCCCATGCCACTGTGAAGGCCACGCCCCCTGCATCTCCCCTTGGGCGGGGCAGCACCTTGCACGTCCGTGAGCCACTGGGGCTGCTTGTGGTGCTCCGAGGCAATGGTCAGCGTGTTGAGGAAGACCAGAAAGATCACCAGCCAGTAGAACACGTTGGACTTCACTGCTGCGCGGCTCTTTCTCCGGCACAGGCGGTTCCAGCGCCGCGAGTACCGGCTGCAGGGACAGAGAGGAAGAGTGCAACGGGACATGGGAAAGCGGCCTCTTGCTGACACACTTAGAGGCATCTAAGGCTTCATTTACAAGTAAGAAATCCCTTCAGGGAGAAAGAATACATATTTAGCTTGAATCAATGGCTCTACAGGTTTAAAACGGGCATAAACCTAAATACACATTTAATTTTTTTCACTACTGGTTAATTTACTTGTAATTTACAAGTACAAAGATGAAATAATAATATCTTAATTGAACTAATGGAATCTCCTGTTGAAAGGGATCCCAGTTGAAATTGAAAAAAGGGAGTATAAAATACAAAAGGCACCAGTTGCTCATATTTCCTTTTGGATTGGAGGAGTAAGGCACCCTATTGGTCAGGAGAGCAAGGTTAAAGGTCATCTAGGGATCTACAGCTGAAGCAGTGCCACTGCCAACCCTGCTGGAGACCTCTGCGTCGTGAATCCTCTTGTGAGGCCGTTCCCGACTGGCTGGTGCCATGGAAACGCTCGGAATTTCATCACAGGCCACTCTGTGGGCCGCGCACACACACGGACAACACAGTACAAGACTCACAGCGCGCTCGAATCACAATAGGACAGGAGCGAGCACAGCACTACAGCCCGGGGGTCACCTCTGACATGATGTACTAACCTGAACTTGGATTTGGAGATCCTATTTCTGGAACAAAAAACAGAATGGATTATACACACGAAACAGGACATGACATCATGGGAGACATCTTTGCAGAGAGAAGACAGCAAACAGCATGCCAGGGGTGATGGGCAACGACAGATGTAGCCCAAGTGGGTACAACTGCTTCCACATAAACATAAACACTGGAATTAATTAATTTCTATAATGGCACCTTTCCTGAGCTTTAACTTTTGTTTAAACAGACATCTGTGATAGCAGTAAGAACAATGTTCTTGTGTGTGGAACACTCGCTGCGCTAAGCTCAACAGCAAGACTTAGTCACACTGCACCCAGTCACATGACAGGAAGTGTGAGGTCACCCACAATACAGAGTGGCAAATAGGAAATGCTGTGACCTCTGACCTCTGTCTGCACCAATAGCATGAGCTCTAGCTTGACAATAACAGCCAATCACACACAATTTACTGTCAGCAGTGTCTGTGCTGAGGTTCTGGTGACAGCTTTCAACTTCACGTGTGTGTGTGTGTGTGTGTGTGTGCGTGAGCATGTGTTCACGCATTGGTCATACAACACTTGCAGAAATGCATACACAAACACACATACAGATACACACACATATAATGCTAATCCAGAATTATAGCCAGTTTGTGTTTTGGGTCTGGTGTACATTGCAGGTAAACACTTTTCGCACACAATCAGATCCATACAATAGTTGTTAATGTAACAATATTTACACAATCACATACACAAGTGTGTGCATGTATAGAATATGCTTTTGATAAAACACATGCAGCTAGGCATTGCAGATGCAGAAAGTAAGGTCATTCCATGCGACACAATGCACAGTAACACGCTCCATGGTCGCATTCTTCTCTCGACACAGCATGCAGGCTGCAGTGCACGCCCGACTTCCATGACAGTTGAATACAGCCAGCTCACATTCGGGCTCCATGCTGCAGGCCCAAAATCAATCAAGATTTCATATGTTTGAAGACGCGTTGAGCCGAGCTCCTGGGCCCCGCCCCTTCTGCTCAGGACACAGGTGATTGGTGTATATCGGCTCCATAAAAGCGGCCATGTGAATGACAGGCTTCCCCTTTCCAATCAATGGCCACTGCCAGTCTCAACACTAATCACTGTGCTATGCAGCAGAAGCCATGTCAACTCCATTGCTAAGTATGCGAAACAAAAAAGGCCTGTTATTTAACCAGACAAACTTTCAAAGTAAGCACCAGAATAGAAAGAGAGAGCTCAGACTCTATATGTGTGTGACTGTATGTGTGTATTAATCTCTCACCTACTTCCCCTCGCTTTTGGCAGGAAGGTGATACAGAAGGTCAGCCAAAAACAACCATTAAACCCGGCTTCATTCCAAGTACATCAGCACTGCCTACGCTCAGTGGGTTAGCTTGAAACTGCAGTTAGCATGCTACTGCTGTTAGCATACTAGCACCATCCACTGAACCCAAAACAGGGCTCTCAACCATACAGAGTCACAGCATTTCCTCACGTTTAAAGGTCATTATAGCTTCAGTTTCATAATACAGGTTTATGAGCTGCCCCAAAGCATGCAGTGAAGCACAAGGAGAATTACACCGGTGAAGAAGCTGGCCACCGTTCTGAAGTCCTATAAGCCCTACTGTGGTCTAAGGGCTGCAGTTGGGTTGGGCTCATGGGTATGACAGGCTCACGGACGCACAGGGACTATAAATGTACAGAGACCCACAGTGGGCCTGACACGCAGCAACGCGGTGCCTACAGGCCGCACTGTGATTGGTGAGTCCGGGAGCGACCAAGCGACAGAAGCACAGAGGGGAGGACAGCGAATGCCACAGGTGTTGATGTGACACACAGGACCCAGGAGTGCATCCTGATACTCCATTCACAGCTCAGTCAGCAGAGGGCGCCCACTCATAAAAGGGCAACTTGGCTCACAGAGGGAATACGAGAGGGGGTATATTTTTTAAGAAAAGGGATTCCTACACTCCAGCACGATGGGGTCAGGGTACTAGAAGGGACAAAAAAGACTTAATCTGCTGTTTCAAATCAATCCTCCCTGTCTGCCACGCCCTGCGGCTGGCAACTTCAGGGAAGCGAAACACCTTCGAACAGAAGAATGGGAGAGAAAGAGAAGCAGAGGACAGCTGGAAGGGGAAGGAGGGATGAAGAGCGGGCGTGGAAAGAAGGGCGCTAAGGAATCATGCTGCATTTGGGCGGAACCGCAGACAAAATCGAGTGACAAGGGCAGCCGGTAGACCGGAAAGCCTGGAAGAGAAAGTACAGTAATAGACGGATGACATAGGAGAACCTGGATGGTGGGGGGGGGGCACTTACGCCAGGCGGGTGCAGCAGGTCTCCCCTTCCATGTCCCCGGCAGGTGCCTTGTCAGTGTTGACCGACTCGTTCTCGCTGGCGGGCATGCTCACTGTGGGGGGGGGGATAGAGATGAATTACCAGGGCCTGTTCACAGACAGAGCCGTCTTCACAAGCTGGTTATTACTCTGACCCTTTCATTACAGCTCCTACGCTGACACCACATCCCCAACAAGTGGCCCCACTCTCGGAAAGAGCGCAAGAACGGCAGCACAACCAAACAAACCGCTTGCTTTTCATCTGCCTTTTTTATTAGACCTTTTGAAACATGGGAAAAATTGTTTTTTTATTTTTTTTCTTGTCATGAGGTCAGTCCAGGCTTCAAACTTGATGCGATGATGATAGCTGGTGCTCGCTGACTGACGTTTTCAATTTGAGATTTGGGAAACAGAGCTAAACTGAAAGGCATATACACAGGGAGGTATTATAAAATATTTAGCTCTAGCGACTGCATTTGTCTGAAAGTCAAAAAGACGCAAGAAAGAAGAGCAGAGTCATTGTAGCCACACCACAATTTCAAAAATTAAAGAATTAGAAATGCGTTTCCCCATTAGAACTTCAGCCAAGACAGAATGTGACCTCTCTTTGTGGCCACATATAAGAATCCTGGTTTCTTTACAGGTCCAGCACTTTCAGGCTATAATTTCAGGTCATACATCAAAAGGGACCAATTGAGAAATGGAGGCATTATGCAGAGATCCCAGCAGCAAAGGGCCATCAAACCAGAAGCCACATTCCACCCAGCAAGCCCATTATTTCCTTTACATACCAGAAAGCACCTCTCATTACATAATTATCTGTATACAAATATACTTCTGTACAATAAAAAAATCTG
Source organism: Petrocephalus sullivani (assembly GCA_026780845.1). Classification (NCBI taxonomy): domain Eukaryota; kingdom Metazoa; phylum Chordata; class Actinopteri; order Osteoglossiformes; family Mormyridae; genus Petrocephalus; species Petrocephalus sullivani. Next base: position 23,414,394 of record JAODKM010000058.1, read on the forward strand.
TGAAGAAAGCAAAATAGCACAGCTAAAGCAAGCTGTGCAAATACCTTCTCAAATACCAGACCTGCTACTGAAAGCAGTCCTAATGGCCAGGAAACAGAACCACAGCAGAACAACCTCATGCATTCCAAGGCCCATATTTCCCAGCATGCTTTGGGCCTGGAGACCGCTCTCTCAACACGCTCCATGCCTCGGCTCCCTCTTCCTGGTCTACAGATTGCATATAGCTTCTTATCCATATCCACTGTGGCTTCATAGACCCTCATTAGCACTAATGCAGGACAGGTGCTGAACAAGGCTAAGGCTAACCAGGAAGGCTGGCACTTTACCTGAAGCCAGATGCCTCCCTTTGATAATTAATAGCAGACTGTTTGTTTTGTAACTTTGTCAGAGAAGTATTGGGTACCCCCTGATCTGGTCTAGCTGCTGTGGCAGGCCAATAAGTTTAATCTGTCCCAGTTATGCTCCAGCACTAATGCTAATACTTGAGGACATGAAGCCAGCCCTCTATGTCTAGCTAAGGACGCCATAGCCCAACCTTTTCATCAATTGCAGTTTATTCGCAATAATGACAACCCAAACTCAAATGCATGTCATGAAAAGATCACGTGTGCAACAGAAAATTGCATATATGAAGCCCTATGAAGCATTGTTTTTTTGGCATTTAAAAATATTGGACGCATAATTATTAAATTGTGATTACACTGTAAAATTTCTATTTCAATTGGAAAGAGCAAGGGCCAGTTTCACATAGATTACATTACACAAAGACTGATTAAGCCAATATATTCACTTCAACACAACCAAATCTGAAACATGGGTAAATAATGGACATCTGTCTGCATTAGAGCAACTTTGCACATAGCCATGGGGAAGTTCGTATATTGAATATTGTCCTGTGGCACTCAGTAAAAGACGTGTGACAATTTCCCGATGTAGTCATATCACAGCTTCTGCCACTCTGCCCTATTCTGACTTGCCAATTGCACTTTCAAGAACAAATATCTCTAGAGGCAAACAGCATTAAATATATTCCCCCCGTTGAAGTGAACTAGTTTAATCTCTATTATTAGTTCCGAGAAAGATTAACAGCAATCAGAGCTGGGATTTGTTCAAATGAGAGGCTCTGCCAGAGCACAGAGGAAGGCAAAACCAGACCATGGGGACAACAAGGTGTCTACATGTATCTTCCTCGTCTTTCTGGGGGGGCTGCTTATTTACAATGGAGACAATAAGCACCGAACACTCTCTGAGTGCCTGACTTGGTATCCTGTAATTAAACAAAAAGTGTTGACCTACTGAACAAAACACAGGACCTGTGTTTGTCTCTAAGTGGCCCAACAGGATGTAATTACTTCACCGACGTGTGAATTCAAGCGAGGGGAATGTTCGTGTAAAGACCACATGTCGTAGATAGACAGAGGAACGAGGAAAAGAAACAGTAACGTCTTCATTAATAGGCGCAAGCTCGTGACAGGTAGGTTTCAGGGAGAGGCCCGGAGGAGGAATCGCGGGAAAGCAACAGTGATTTATGAGGAAATGAGTTACATGACAGCATTACCGATGGAGCCGAGGGTGGTCCTATTGATCTGTTTGGAGTTGGTTACATTGATTCCTTTAATCATCTGTGCTGTACATCCACAGGAGACGTGATACCATCATCCAAAAACCACACCTCCTGCCTTTGATACCTTCAAGATTGAAAACACTATACCAATAATACCTCCTGCCAGAACTGTGTGCCAATAAAGCTGTTTCGAAGTGGTTTAATTACAAGGGTGTTACCATAACAACCTACACTAGCCTTCTTGCAGTTCCTTAGGCCTGCTGTGTACCGAGGAGGATCTGCTTTATAGAATGACCTTTCAGTCCCCCTTTCAGAAAATTGCATGGAACATGTGACAAACAAGAGCATTACAATCTCAAAGTGGAACCCCTGGTCTTTGCGGGCTGGCCTTTGCACGTCCCTGCAGCGTGCTAACGGAAAATGACGTACTTGAGCATTCGTGTAAATGTGGCACCTTCTATGCTGTCGCTCGCTTCAACCTCTGCACGGAGATGCCATCAAAACGTCTCCGATTTTAAAAATTTCTGGAGAGCGGAAGAAACATGCCTACTGTCCAGATATTTCAGGTGGAAGGGCAGCGATTCAAGTAGATATCCCTCCTCTGGGTAATATTCAGAATACATGCAGGTTGCTATTCAGAATATTAATCCAGAGCATTACATTTGTGCCCTGAAACAAATTGAACAAATATGCTGAGTGACAGATGTTCAGCTCCACAAAGGATAAATGAAGGTGTAGTGGTATGGACAAGGATGCGGGTTCGATGCACAGAGGGGACTGAGGAGGAAGGGGGAATCGGCATGCGACCGCACACGCCTTACGAAGTATAGCAGCTTTTCTCTTCACAGCTTCCTGGATGTACTGTAAACGGTGACTCTTCCCTGGAAACAGAGAGCACCCCTGAACACATGTGCACACGCGTGACAACATGCACCCGCAAGCACACGGAAAGATCACGCATACAAGCGCAGACAAACAAGGGGCAACATACTCACACCCGACATATTTCCGGTCATCTTGCATGACAAGAAAACGCACACGCGGTCAACACGTTTCCCGTCGTTGTGGCTACGACGATGGATTGTGAATGTAGATATGGATGAAGCAAAAATAATAATCTCATTGTTTTGCATCCATCCACTGGTCCTAGTCAGGGTTGCTGTCAGGCCTAGAGCACATGGTGCCAGGCTGGGGTAGAGCAGCAAGGCTTCAGACTGGGAGAGAAACCTGGATGTCACACAGATGAGTGGCCAGGATCCTGCCAACTGATGGAAAGTGCTACTCTGTGTTGTTCAGCTTTAACTTCACTCTGCATCATCAGATGCCCCAACCCTGTCCTCAGGGACCCCCAGACAGTCCACCCTTTTGTCCCCTCCCAGCTTCCAAAAGAGAACACCAAATACCTGGCTCAAGTGTTTTGGGAGCAGTTAGGGAGCAAAAATGTAGACTGTCGGGGTTCCCGAGGACTGGGTAGGGAAACTCAGGTCATTAAAATCCTACAAAGCTTCTCTACCATCCTGTTATTAATTTACACTCAAAACACTAGTAGGAGATACTTAGTGGGGTTGAACCCAGGCAAAGCGAATCGCACAAACGACACCTGGTGAGTGAGAGTGAGCGATCGCGATGCGCAGGAACGGGATGCAGACTAGGGGAGTCCTATGATGCACAACGTCTGAGGTTGGAGCTGCCAAGCGGATCAGCCTCAGCTGTCATCCCCCACGCTCCCATCCCGGGTCCTTAAACCCACAAAGGCCCCGCAAAAATTTGCAGGAGGAGAGCCGAGAGCCCAGATGGCGGATTAAACATGGCCGCATCAACTAGACACCCATGAGAGCTAATAAGGAAGACGACAATGTCCAAAAGTACTTTTAGTGGAAAATTTGGATTGTGAATCACAGGGGAAACATTGGAGAAGTAGAGTCATAGTGGATGTTGATGTAGATAAAATACCAGTTGATTACCGGGGTTTGAACCAAACCAAATCTCTCGTAAACACTGAATTTATTTGCACATGATGAAACTACTTCTATATCCATAGAATGCAAAATGTCCACAGTACATTGAGTGAACATGCCTGTTGTGCCCCCTACAGGCCACATTTCCTGTCTGGTTTTGCATCTAAGCAGTGGTGTAGTAATAGCCAGCTCGTTTCAGGCGCCCAAAGGCAACGGTGCAGCACAGAGACATGGAGGCACGCACACAGACTCGCACCTGACAGAGAGCGGCAAGCCAAAGGTCACAGGAGACACAGGACAGCTCACTGGAAGTCCACAAAGCAACAGAGGGGCCTGCAGAAGGCCACGCCGACACAGCAGCTCACAGACACATGACGCGGCTGTTTACCATGGGTCTCACTGGAGTGACTAAACCAAGCAAACTTCCCCCTCTTCTTGTCAAGCAAGTCGGCCAAGGTGACTCCTTCCTCGAACAAGACGGGCAGGTGATTCAGCATAGTTAGTGAAGACACACACAGACACACGGCCAGAAAGACACGATTATCACAGACACGTAACGTCAACGTCACAGGCACGGGAGCACAGATACACAAATTCTGACAGAAGGATGATAAGAAAAACCTTCATACACACCTGCTTGTACGGCTGTAGCTTCAGGAAGGCAAACATTGTCATCACATACAACACATCCATGGGGAGCCCTTACCTACAAGACCAGAGCCTTGTACCTACACACAGGTACAGACCAACAGCTAAACAGTGTAGCCCTGAAAAACCAGTTGTCCCTATACTGGGTCATTCTCCCTCTCCCAAAACACACACACCACCTATCCATAACCCTATTGCAGGTCAGCCTCTCTCTCTCTCTCTTTCTCTCTCTCTCTCACACACACGTTCGTATCTTTGTGAGGACCATCCATCCATTTGAAAAAAACCATAATCTTAATAACAACACCCTTAACCCTGACTCAGTCCTAACCTTAACCATAAGTAATCAAACAAAACACATTTTTTATTTCAATCACAGATTAACAAAAAAAAACAAATTAACAAAAAAAAATGTCAAAATAATGTATAAGATCTGATGAGCAGGATCAGCCTCATGGCTCATGTGTTCTGCTTTATGCCACCAAAATGTGATATTGTCACGACTATGGCGTCACTGCCTTAAAAAGCTGATGGCCTCGCTTCCACGTCCCACAGAGAGTGGGAACACAGTGCAGCAAGGAAGCAAGGAAGCAAGGAAGGCACGAATGAACAACCAATAACCGCCAAGCTAGTGCGTGTGTGTTACTGTGCCTAACGATTAGCAGGACAGAGGGCAACTCAGTCTGCTCACATGCAGTCCTGACGGCCTGTGATTAAGTCCTTTCTTCTGAATGAAGAATGAGAGGTGGACACCCCTCATAACCTGGGATGCCAGCTGCTCACACAAGCAGCCAGGCCTCTCTCACTCTCTCTCTCTCTCTGCTACAGGAAAGCTCACGAGAACATCTCAGAGCAGAACCATGATATGGTACAACGCAAATTACTGTCATGCCTTCTCTAAGAATGAGTGGAGAATATGACACAAAATGTGGTTTAAATTCTTCCTAGCTTTCTTTCTGTGTGCAGGCCATGTAGAAAGCCAGCATATGGAGGCCATATATAATAAGCATCCCTGCCAAGCCAATGCAACTGCAGATGCATGATTAAAATGCTACAATTATCAATACCATGCTTCACTCCAGAAGTTGTTCGATTGCTTATTTAAAATTTCTAACAATGCATAGTGTCTCGATCAAGGCATGGCACCTCACCAGCTGATTGGCTCCTCCGCGGTAGTAGCTGTAATACCCAGCTACACCTCTAGATGGAGCCCAGCCAACACTATGCTTCAGTTACTCATCTGTCACCCTCCCCAGGGAATTCAGTCAGGTTCTCAGGCCTGTCAGCCTTGTTCCTTTACCCACTTTGGCACATGCCATTATTCACCATGACGACCTTGTTATGAACCTATAACGACAGAGCTTCGGGCAAGGACGAGCATCCTCTAAAGCAAAGACGTAAAAACAGCACCGAACGTCACGCTCTCATAGACATCAACGTCAACGTCTATACTGTAGCATTAGATGGAGGGAGGCGGCCCGGCTGAGCGGGACGCTAATCCCAAACGGGCACTGTCTCCACTTCACCCATTCCCTTCTCTGCTTCCATGGAGCTAGCATCTTTGCTTCCTCTGGCCTCTGGACCCTAGCACCCATTCCAGCCAGCACTGGGCCTGACATCTTCGTGCTGGCACTAAGCTGGCAGCGGTGCTCACCACGGCCCCTGGCCATCTTTCCATGAGGGCTGGGCCAAATCGGATGACAGAAACACCTCGCCTCTCTGTGTTACTGGGTTGTTTTCCTCTAGCCCCCCTGTCCTCCTTCTCCTCTCTCTCTCCCTCTTTCTGCTTTCCTCATCATTCCAGTAAGGAGCACCACTCTGCTCAAGGCACAGTGCTGAGCACTCTCCATGCTCCAAGCTCAGGGCTGCTGGTTTCTGTTTCGTACCCAGTTTACCCAGTTTTGCAGATGCTGTCTGGCTCAGTTCCCATGGGCTGAGCACTTACTAGGCACCGACTGGCCGAGAGGGTGATCCTGGAACACTCCTTTGCACACGCAGACACACACCGACACATCACAGAAGCAGTTTACCCCGGTGCCTTCATAAGGGCAAGTTCCTCAAACTATTCCCAACTCCACAGTAAAAAGAAAAAAAAAAACTTGAAAAATAGTGAAAATGTATAATAAAATAAGTTTTTGTGGACATTAAGCTTTATAAATGAAAACTATAAATCTGTGAAAAATATTTGCTTTGTAATCATGCTGTTATCATCATGGGGACGTTTACTGAAAATAGGAAAAACAGCCACGATCCTGCGCTGATCTCAGGACCTCAGCAGTTCAGCTCTCAGGGCTCACTTGTGGCTCACTCGACTCAGGCTGAGTGTGAGATCCTGAGCCACCCAGGTACAAAAGCAGCACACAACTCAAAAAGAGAATGGAAAACAAAGCTCTCACATACTTGGCTTTTTTCAGTGGTCCCCCTTAAAGCATGCAGAAAGAGGGCCTGTTCTGCATTCAGAGACACACGAGAAACCCAGCAGCATCACCCATTCCGCTCTCACTTTCCTCTGGTCCTTGAACCATTTGCTCCGAACGGGTGAGGCCACAGACAACTAGGGCACTGGTCCAGGTCCGCAGAGAGCAGAAAAGTCCTAATTAATGTAGAAAGTCCTGCCCGAATCCAGGAGCCCTTCTACTGCACTTCAGCTCTGACGTTAGCACAACAGGACCCACCAAGCTGTTGACTCCACACGCTGGCACACCATGAGTTATCAAAATATCAGTGTCATAACAGAAAAAAAAGACTGCAAAACACACACTGATAAGCACCCGATACATGCCTGCAATGCTTCATCTGCCAGCTTGACGGGGCTGCACCTGCATTATCCCTCTGAGTAATAAAACACACCTTCAGATGCGCCAAGTACCCAGAGATCCTACTTGGAGCCTCTAAATGATCTACGGGCTTGGTGCCGGAGGACCACAGCATCCCACCCAGCTCTCTTAAACAACTTACAACATCAGCAATGAGAAAGGGCTAAATTAAATTAGGAAAATGATCAGCGCTTAGGCAGCATGAAGATTGCTGCCTATCAGGAAGCGGACTGAAGAATCCCAGTCTAGATGCACCTCGCTGGACACACACAGTCAAACACACACTCTACTATGACTCCCTCCCTCACTGAGGACTCATTACCTGGCTATGGGCAAAAAACATTCTAACTCTCCCAAAATCAAAATATCCAAAGGCTTTCTGAAGCACGCCACTGACGCTGCAGCCTCACCTCGCACCCCAGAGAGCACCCCTTTCCCCAGATGGTGCCCAGCAAAAGCATCAGCCCCAAATCTGAGACCGCGTGCCTGGCATTATGAGTCATCTTAAGACGCCCTTTAAACTGACCCAAAAATGGTGCCTGGCTCCGGGGCCATTGGATGAGCCGGAAAAGGGGCTTTCAGGTTCCCTCTCGCATTCCACAGTGAAAGATAACCACCATCTGCTGGCACAATGCAGAAAGCCAGGCCTTCTGATCAATCTCCCCCCCGCACTTAAGTCCATTACACCTCCTGGGGCGATCGGTACAGGACGTGATGGGGTGCGGAACAAGCACAGCTCTCTGACAAGCGCTGCAGAAACACGGAACAGACCTGCATCTCTGCCCGGCGGGGGTAAGGTACAAGTGAGTGCCATATGCTCTGAAGTCGCTCTGACTGAGGACCTCGGCCCGTCCGACTGCTGTGCAGAACCATTAGGACACAATGGGAAATAAAAATGAAGTTACCACAACCTGTCTGCATGTGTGCCGCATGGCCACTTGGGTGTACCGACCATAGTGATCCATATGCGATGTACGTTTGTACTCATGCACAGGGCTGTGCAAGCGACTAAATGTGAATATTTTAGTCATAGCGACTGGGTGGGGGGGGTATGAGGGGGTGTGTCCACCGCCGGCTCGTTGCCACGGTGCATTTCACTGCTGTGATTAACATAGCAACGCCACCGTTTACAGCTGTCCCAACAGACGCACAAATAAAATGGGCTAGCGCGAAGCCGTTAGCAGAAATCGATATCCCATAGACAGCGTAGAAACAGGATGAAAGCGGTAGTCTGAGCATATTACTGTCTCAAAGTCACTGGGGCTGTACCATCATCACGGTGAGGGGGGGGGTCTATCTGTAAACATGAGCCTAGACATTATATAAATGTAGGTTATTCTCTGTCATCAGGAGTGAGTGGTAATGACCCCACAAAACATCTTGAAAGACATATTGAAACAGCTTGAAAGCTTCCCTCTCCATCCTGTTATATGGAAGATGATACCCAGTCCTATGAAGTTCCATAATGCACTGCAGCTTTACCACTAAACTGCCTCTATTCCGCCCCGTGTCTGCCATATACTCCACCGAGATTCTGCCTATTGACCACTCAGCCGCACATATACACACACTCTCTCACACACCCCCCCACAGCGATACTCACGGTTCCTAGGCTTGTCCTCGTCCAGCCCCTCCTCCTCGTTCTCGGGGTCAATGTCCTCGGCCTGTGTGATCCAGTCCAGGTAGCCCTTCAGGTCCTCCTCCAGCTGCTGTTTCTCCCGCAGCTTCTGGAAGTCGCCCCGAGCCTTCGCCTTCTCTCGCTCCTTAGAGAACTCGCTGAACCCCACCGAGGATGGGGGAGCAAGGGATGGAAACAGAGGCAGGGCAGGGGAAAGACAGGTGGACAGAATGGAAAACAGAGACAGAAAGAGAGACCTGAGAACAAGTTTGGGGACAACAGGAGATATCAACAGACAACTGGCAAAGTTCAACGGCGGCTTTCTATTAGAGATGAGAGATGGAGCCTGACTATCAACACTGACAGAACAGGAAGGATTTACAGAGTGACAGGAGGTGAGGGCATGCGAGCTGTGTGTATGTGGGCACCCCGGCCCTGGGGCCACACAGCAGTGGTCAGAGTCAGACACGCGTGCCAACCAGGCCCTCGATCACGTGTGCGTAGAGTGTTTATACTCTCAGCTGCTGGCCGAAATGAAACGTGTGAAAAACAGCTGCATTACATAAACCCCGGCATTTTCTGACCAACGAATAATGTAAAACATGCTAATTTATTCAAAACATATGCAACGATTGAGACCGAGGTGTCGGAAATGGTGAATGAAGCAGAAACGCAACACTGATGTCCTTCCGCTGTGCAAAGACTTGCATCGGCGTTTCTAAAATGCAGATGCGAGTACAAATGGAGCTGGATTGTCTGCTACAGAGAAGCATGTAGTAGGACATTAGAGAACGACAGTTAGGCTCTGTGCTGGGTGACATTAAGCTCTCTGCCACCCCCAACAAAGGGTTGGATCACAGGCAAAGTCAGGTCTCAGGCCTGAGTGCATCCATTAGAGCGAAGAGCAGACTGAGTGATGTGACCTGGGCGACCAGCAAGTGCCAGCGTACTTCCATTTCAATTAACCTGCGAATGTGGCTGGATGGCATTTAAGGCTCAGTGATTTTGGATTGTCCTGCAACGTGGCATGGGACATGCAAGGCTGGGAGATGGCAACCACAAGGACAACACTCGGAGACTGAGGAGCAGGAGTGACATCAAGCGTGCCAGAAACAAGGTGTGACAGAGTCTAAATGGATAGACGACAGATAGGAAGCACAACAGGTAAGAAGCAGGAGCCTCTCGGCGAAATTCGAGAGAACAAATGTCATTTCCAGCAGAATAAAAACAACGGATAATAGCACTGTCCTCTACTGATGGCTAATCCCATTGTAAAATTATGACTTCACATTTACAGGCGAGAAATTTACGACGTACACTGACAATTACTGTGACAAGTGTTTACTCAGGGTTCCATCTTTTGCATTTTCATCATATCGGCTCGCCTGCACGACTTGCTCTTGTGTGCATGTAAAGCACAAGCGTTTCATAGTGAAGAAGGAAGGAACCAAAAATAAAACATCGTGTTCTTACCCGCTCAGCACACCAAGAACTAAGTTAAGAACAAAAAAAGACCCTATGATGATTAATGTGACAAAATAGATCCATGGCCACGTATTCCCTATGGCGTCATTGACCTGTGAAGATGGAGCAATAATTAGTGTGCATGAAGAAAGCAGATCAACAAGACTCCAGCGGGCGTGACCTTGTGACCCCGCTCTTCTCTTCTGCTTCCCATCCTACGAGCCCGGGGGGGTCCATGACTATTCCAACTCCAGAAAAACACATTTGTGATATTCTGCCTATGGTTGGACATTAGGCAAAGTAAAAATAGATAAGAATGAGAACTTTAGTAGCACTGGAATCAATAAATATATGTATCTTCACTGGAATGTTACACAGATTTGACATGGTGGCTTAACCATCTAAGGTCAACTAAAGGCTACCTGGTCCCTTTCTATCAGGGATATAAACAGGGGTGGGGCCACAGGGGCACTGCCCCAACTGAAAGCTGATTGGCTCCTAGGGTGCCCACTCCCCTGTCATTCATCAATTCAAAACTTCATTGGCTAATGATAAGTTTGACCTCTTGGTATGAATTATTACACCTCTTATGCCCCCCCTAGAATTGGACCTGCTCTGGAGTGGCAAAATTCTGCATCAGAATTCTGAAGGGACCCCAACTACTATTTCATGATGGTGTCCTCACACTGCCCCAAGGCATAAAGTGAACAGATGAGAGTGATCGTCACCATCAACTGCATCCATTAGTCTCCACTGGGCCAAATTCAAAACAACTCGGGAGCTTAACTGGATCGAATCTGTGGAACAGCTGTCAGTTATGCATTGGTTATGTGTCCGGGACAGCAAAGCGTGGCGATCATAACCCAGAACTGATCATACGGAACATGGATGATCGATTTGCTGCGACGAGCGATGGGCGAAATGAGGTTCTGCTTTCACAGCTTCGATAGTTTGGTAGGAGGAAACTGAAATATAGATGGGACATCCATCTTTGACAAACCTGTGCAAGATTAATAAATATTGGAAAGTGTGGTTTCTGGGTTGGAATGCCCACCCCAATTAATGGTAATTGTTGTTTTTTTTTCCAATCAGCCTCTCGGCAAATGAACCCTGGCCGATAATTTCTGACACACACCTGCTACCCCTAAACTCATTCTCCAAATGCCCTCTCTGTTGGCGTGTATCATTTCCCTGCCACGACCCAGTTCTGACACTTCTCTGGTCCAGCCCGCTGCTCTCTGGAGTCTTGCTGTCTGGTCAATTAACACAAGTGGCGTCCTTACCCGCTCAACACCCCCAGAACCAGATTTAGTACGAAAAAGGATCCGAAGATGACCAGACTGACAAAATACACCCAGGGAAGCTCATAGCCCATAGCGTCCTGCATCTGAAAGATGGAAGGAAGATTTAGAAAGAGAAAAGATGGGACAGGAAAGGAGAGGGGAGGGGAGGGCTGAGGAGAAGAGGCAGAGCTGGCACACGCATGGTGTCTCAGCACATCAGCGAGCAAGCAAACCTGTTTGGGTCTGTTACAGAGGCCTTTTGACGGGGGCTGGCGTGGGGCCCTTTAAACTGGGGGGGGGGGGGGGGGCGGGGGGACGGGTGGGGGCAGGGAAAGGAACACCCTCCCCCTCCAAAAAAACAGAAACGC
>JAODKM010000058.1:23446768-23465576 GCA_026780845.1 Petrocephalus sullivani
AATTGGTGTATGGTGGATGCAAATGAACATGGAGAATGACAAAGCAGTAATAAAACTCACGGCAAAAAAGAAATGTAATCGTGGCTCTTAACTGCTATACCTAAGATAAAAATAAATAGAACAACAATGTAATAATCATATACTACTGGTCTGAGCACATCATGCACTTGGCACTCATGACAAGTACGTTTTGTTGAGAATGCTAAAAAATCCTTCTCCTCTTTAATATTTTAGAGTATAGCAGAGTATAGTAGAGTAGCAGAATTAAAATCCCAGAATCCCAGCCTAACATGCTTCTCCGACAAACGAGCCAGCCATTGTACCATAGGACCTGGCTCGCTGGTATAATTACCATCCCAGTAAAACCAGCTGTACTCAGCGAGCTTGTGGAGAAAGAGGGGGGGGTGCCCATAATCAGGTGCAGTCCCCATTATTTACACCTCTGCCTTTTCAAAGAGGCCTGCAGGTGATGGCAGGAGGACATGTATTGCTCACCAAAGCTGCATTGTGATGCTGCTGGGGGGAGAGGCCCAGACAGGGCCCACTCCGGCAGCGACAAGCACAGCGAGACGTAATCAGAGGAGAGCCGCACGCTCTCCCAGGGGCGCTTCCGCCGCTGATGAACAATGACTGTTTCTCAGCCCAAAAAGGCACGGCAACGAGGACAAAATCCACCTGAACAGAAGAGAAAGCTTGTCCCTGTTCTCATAGCCCTAATACTCCTGCATAAAGATCCATCTGCCCAAGCCAACATCATAATATTAATAAGGAACAAGCCGCAACCTCAGTTTGTATATAAAAACAAGGAAAGGTAAATATTAGCATCCAAAAGGCTTAAAAAAAAATCTTTGAAGAAAACACAGTTTGCCATGTTTCCTCCAATGGATTCTGACTGACTCCCAATTCAATTACAGCATGGTTCCTCTTTACTCCTAAATTAGCTCCTACTTCTTTCCATTTCTAGCTCCCTCCCACTGTATTCTCTTTCACACACACACTCTGCTTCATCTTTTGTTCCGTTCTTCAACTGTTTCCACAGTTCCTCCACTCTGTTCCAACGGTCTCTTACTGTTCCAGCTACCTCCTCATTTTCCCCTCCATTGTGTTCCTACTTCGTGCGTGTTCTGCCTTTTCTACTTTTTTGTTCTGACTTTGTTCCACCGCATTCAGTCATTCCTCTTTTTTATTGCTACATCCTTCTACTGTGTTCTGCATTTCCACTTTTCTGTTCCTACTTCCTCTCAATGTGTTCTGCATTTCCTCTCTGCTGTTCCTACTTCCTCCAATGTGTTCTGCATTTCCATTGCTCCGTTTCTATTTCCTCTCGATGTGCTCCTCATTTCCTCTTCTTCTACTTCCCCCAGTGTTCTACCTTTCCAGATTTTTGTTCCTACTTCCTTTCACCATGTTGTATTTTTCCTGTTTCGTGTTCCTACTTCCTCCCAATGTGTTCCGTTTTTCCGCCTTTGTGTCCCCACTCCTTCACACCGCACGCTGTCTTTCTTTCACAGTGATTAAATTAGAGGGGGTCACAGCAGGAAGTTTCCGGCAGATTCTGCCAAGTCGCCAGGCAACAGAACGCCACAGACTCTCGCTGTCCCGCTTCCAGGGTTTCTGGGGGGCACTTTGTACAGCTGATTTAAGGCGCCCTTAAAGGCCAGGCAGCGGATGCACCACACATTGGAAAAGGCTTTTTTCTCCCTGAAAGGAAACATGGCCTGTGCCGGCAGAAGCGAAGCCAGAGGCCAGTGCTGTTTTCATAGAGCCGTTTAGTCACGAGCCATTAAACATGGCAAAGTCACACCCTTTATTTGGAGCTTTCTGGCCTGAGAAACACACACAGTCTTCCATCCCTTTTGCAAAGTGCAGACATATTTTTTACTATGACTTTTTCAGGAAGGCCAAACACCGTACAACAATATACCACACGATACCATATAAAATACCTGTAGTTCATCAAAGCAGGTCAGTAAGTACAGTAGCAGCTAGGCCCAGCCATGGGTTCCTTTTAAAGGAAACCAAAGAGGTCCCACTGAGCCCAAAGCAGGACCAAAGCAGGACAAAGCCCGAAGCAGGAACAGCTGCAAGGAGTCTGGTTCAAGCTGCATGTATGGAAAGGCCTCTTGATTATGACGAGTCTTTAGTCTCCTTGTCACCCACACACACACGTGCTTGCGCATACACACACACACACACACACACACACACACACACAATACAAGGCACACACGCAGTGTTGTTATATCTCTGTGCATACCCTATGAACTCCTGTTTTCTCTAACCCTAAAGTAAAAAAAAGTTGAAGATGAACAACAAAAATTTCTTCATAAAACAGCTGAAATAGGAAATTGCTTTTTTAAAAAATGTCCCCATTATACATTTATTGAGATTTTGTAACAACAAGACAGTAAGATGTATCTGTGCGCTCACTCACTCGGGAACACGAGACGCACGCACTCCTCTCCTCCCCCTCTCTCTGCTTCCCTCCTGCCTTCTCACGACCGCCTTAGCACTGGAGAAGACACGTTATTACAAGAAGAGTCTCAGAAACCCACAGGCCGTTCAAACCCATCCCTCTGTCCACAGGCCTGAAGGAGCCAGCCCCTGCTGCTGTGACTCAGAACATTCCGGAACGAAGGCACAGGGCTTTTCTCCAGGCGCACAATACCGGGGTCCCTCCTGAGACACAAATCTGTGATCTCTTAGTCACTGACTCCCATTTTCTAACCACTATGTAACACCAGCATATGTATCTCCAGCAGTCCTTCAGTCTGCACTGATTTCTGGAAGCATTTCAAAACACATACTGCATGTGCTCCAAAGTTTGAGCAACCTTCTGTTTCGTCAGGAAAATGGCTATTTTTACGGCGTCGCTGATATTCATAGTTACGTATGCAAAAGTTCAGTGCTTGGCTGCCTCTCTAATGGCACTGTGCAAGTTGCTAGGTAACTAAATTCACATTTAATCTGATACTGTCTTCGATAACATAGCTCAAATTCAATTCAGTTCACAACAGAGTTGTCCCAGGGTGCAAATGGAGGCAGAGAAGGCAGCTTTTAATTGTTTGACATTAAAAGAGCAGGCAGAAAGCTAGACCCCCCCTGGGTTCCCACAACAACGCATTAATGCGACCAGACCGCAAACAACGGGAGCAGGAACCTTTGGCATATCAGCAGTGCAGAGCAGAGCCACAACCTTGTAACAGTTTTCAGATTACAGACCAGTTTAAAAGATGGCTTTATCGATACAAGCACTTGATATGGCTGCGAGTGGGCTAATAATGACTGGAGAAACCCTGCAGAGATTTTCTTTCTGTGAAATCTCAGATGCCAGGAGAGGGACTGGGTTAAAGTGACCTGACACACACGGCCAGGACGGGCCCTGAATGAGAAAGATAATGGGCTCAAAAATAAAAGAAAGAAGAGGTGCAGAAGTGAGAGAACATAAATCATCCCATCCCATGCTGGCGATTGGGCTCTGCAGTCCCGTAGCAGAGATGAGCCAAGTGTGACCCTGTGTGCGTGGGTCATGTACAGTACTGTGCACATGTTTTAGGTAGTCTAAGAAAGTGATGTGCAAATGATCGTCATATGGCTGTAAAACTATGATGTCTGTCAAAATGATTTCATGTCATTTCACAAGCTCGCCAAAAGTCACCCCAGTTTGGCTAATCGACGCCTCAATGTCACTTTTAAAACTAATCAAATTAATTACTGAATTAAGCTGGAAGTGAAATGTAACAAATTCATGGAGTGGCTGGGGTGCCCCTGAGGAGAGGTTTGGGAACAGAAGTGGTGTCCATCCAGCCATCCAGCAAGATATCAGTGACTTTTTGGAGACTGGAGGGCATTCTTGTTAATATCTGTTGTGTTACTCTTAATTTTCATATGTTCCAATATTAAAATGTGTTTTTATTCTGAGCATATATACCATTACTACTTAGATAAATAGCTTTAAATATTTCCTTTGACTGGATTAGACTTCTGCACAGTACTGTCTATATTACATTGTGGGGACCAAATGTCCCCAAAATGTGCCAAAAACCTGATATTTGACATTTTCGGTTCCCACAAGGGGAAACTCAATTTAAAAAAAAATCTGTGACTGCAATCAAAAAACTAAAAGTCAAAGTTAGGGGGGGCACGTTAAACAAGAGAGTTGAGGACAGAAAGCCAACTGCCCCCCCATGCCATTTTCCACAGCAGCTTCTAATTTTGCCCTTCCTCTTACCCACATTTGGGACTGCTTGCTCTCCTGTCCTCTCCACTTTGTTCGTTCTTCCTCCACGTTGTCTTCTGCACCACTGGGAGATGTGTACATGCTCCTGAGCTGCAGAAGGCGTGGGGGGCTTTTGGCTTTTCCACGTAAAGTCAGAACAGTCCAGAAGCAGCGAAGTGAACGTGCTTTTCCAAATTGCCCAGGGTGCGTCAGTATGTGCCATGTGATGGACAGGCGCCACCCCTAGGCCATGCATTTCTAACTTGAGCACCAGTATCGTCATCTCAATTTACTAGCCCTTCTTGCTGCAACCTTTCCGTTATCTTACCACTGTTTGCTTATCCAGTTGTACCAAAGGCTATAAGGTACCAATCTGTGAACAATTTGTGGGAAAACAGCTGCAGTGAATCATATGATCAACAATGAGGAGACATAGACCTGGAGGCAAGACCGTAATGACTCTAGTGGAACAGTCTCAAGAGCCATGTTTCCCAGCATTCCACTGGGTGCCAGCAAGGCGAGGGAAGCAGGGAGCGTTGGCGAGAGAGGACTGGGCTTCACTGCCAAGCAGCCGAAGGAGACACATGGCTCTCCATCCATCACTCAGTGGTGTGACAGCATAACAATGCTGGTGAATAGTGGGAGGAGCTGTTTGGACATCACTCAAACCCACCAACCAATCAGGTTCTCTTGTTACATCAATCTTTAAGACGGCATTGTCAAAGAACACCATTGGTTCTGGCATATTTTATATCTCAGCTGTGTTCTAGTACACAGTGTAAAAGTTTAAATTAACACCCTCACTGAACACTTCCCTTGACCTATGTGATTTTACCCTGACTGAGCATCACATCTGTCGGACCAGTGTTAGGGACCTCTAGTCTGGGAACTTTCATGGTCTCCAGGAGGTCTGGGTACAGTACAGTACAATGTAATTCAGCGAACACTGGCCATGTCATACAAAGAGATTTCCTGCCAGAGCACTTTTATCGAACATGTTTCTGACATAGTGCTTGCACGTCTGCATGCCTGACTGGCTCTCCAGCAGATGGTACAGGTACTACGCCGCCTTTTCCGAGCATAGCAGATGGCAGAACCTCCATCTCCAGGTTCTCCATCTCAGCATTTGGTGACCAGTTCAGCTTTATCTCCCTTTCCATGTTTAGATGAGGAAACCCCCCCCCCATCCCCAAACAGCAACGTCCCTTAGGCTCAAGGGGAAGCCTCATGAGGGAGACACTGCCCACGGCGGGATGCGGCAGTGTGCCAGACACAACGGGTGTGGGCAGAGCCCGGATGGCTCCCAATAGGCCTGCAATCCGCTGCTGTCTCCACGCGGCACACGGACAGGCGTGGACGGCATACGCTCCCAGAGCGCGTCGCTAAACTGTTTGCCCTATACGTTAATTAGTCACCTCTGTCTCTCTGTGCCGCTCCCCCTCCTGTGAGTCATGGAGTAGCAGTGAGTCACCCCCACTGCCGTGACTGCCACCGAGTCCTCTGCCTGTTAGACGCACGGACGCAAATCCCCGGGTTATAAATACTGCCGGGACTCAAAATTGTCTGTTGCTTTTATTGGGGGGGGGGGCACTCTGTCTGATCTGGGGGATATTCACTCTTTGATGGTATTCCATAAACACCGATTACCCCCAATGACACACGCGCGCCCACACACATACCGGCACAGCAGTGTGTCGCAGTGCCTCTAGCCTTTATACGAGGTTTAATGTCACTTCTTACATGTTTGTAATGGTACTTTTTCCTAAAGACATGCCACCTACACTTTCTATAGTTACCAAGCATGTCAGACCTTCCCAAATAAACAAGCACTGACAAAAATGTCCTAACCTTTTAGGCCTGATGGCCTCAGGTGTACAGCTGGACTGAACATTGTGCCATTAGGCCAACAGTGCTTAATTAGGACAATTACCATGGGTTTTACTCATCTGCTTCCATGGCAACAAAGTGTGCAGTGCTGCCGCCCAGACAAGATCCGTGTGGTTCCTCAATCCCTCACCTCCAACGTGCAACTGCACCCAACACACATACATTAGAATAATAGGAAAGAAGGATTCTGAAATTCACCACACACCTTCTAAGGGTAGCTGGAACCTTCTGATGGCAGACTGACTAATTCCAGCCACGAAAGTGTCTTCCAGGCGATTCTCCCGCTCAGCAACTTCACAGCATCACGTTCTGTAAACTGTTGCTGGCTTCCAGCTCACATCTCCACCGTTGTCACGGTGACGCCTCTCTTTTCGGTTGAGGGGTAACTAATGTTGTGTACTGAAGGAACAGATGCTGGGGGGGGAGAAGTCCCCACAGGGGCCCGTCTGACACGTGGGGGTGCGAGTCAGTCAAACAACAACTCAAAATCTCAGGCGTTCACAAAAATTCGGTCTGTAATAAAGGCACAAGGGCTGGAGGTTTGTGGTTTCTGACTCTGAGAAGTTCCTCTTGGATTAATGTGAAGGAGAAGCCTCAAAGAGGAGGTGATGGAGGTTTAACAGAAAAGGCACGACAGGTCTCAGCTTTCGGATGCTCCTGACGAGCCCGGCTGCTCCACCCCATACCCCCAGAGTCATTACCAAGAGTCAGAAAATAGACCTCCTCTTAACCACAGCTGTCACAGATCGATAAATCATCCCCCACGCCGACGTTATTAATGGGACAACTTCTTGGAATGAGCCATTTAAGAAGCAGGGGTTATTTAAAAAGCGGACGGGAATATCGCAGAACATGAGGTACTCCTGCAGGGCTTTCGTGAAATGAGAAGTGGAAGAGCGAGGTACGTGTGCCCCACGAGAGACAGTGGGAGAAGGCCTGCTCACCCCACAGGGGGACACAGGGGGGTGGGAGGAGGCCTGCTCACTTCACAAAGGGACAGCAGGAGGTAAGAAGAGGCCTGCTCACCCCACAGGGGGATAGCAGGAGGTGGGAGGAGGGCTGCTCACCTCACACAGGAGACAGTGGGAGGCAGGAGGAGGCCTGCTCACCCCACAGGAGGACAGTGGGAGATGGGAGGAGGCCTGCTCACCTCACAAAGGGACAACAGGAGGTAAGAAGAGGCCTGCTCACCCCACAGGGGGACAGCAGGAGGTGGGGGGAGGGCTGCTCACCTCACATAGGAGACAGTGGGAGGCAGGAGGAGGCCTGCTCACACTATACAGGGACAACAGGAGATGGGAGGAGGCCTGTGCACCTCACACAGGGACAGTGGGAGGTGGGAGGAGGCCTGCTCACCCCACACAGGGACAGCAGGAGGTGGGAGGAAGCCTGCTCACCCTAGCCAGGAGACAGCAGGAGGCCTATTCACCCCACATGGGGACAGCAGGAGGAGGGAGGAGGGCTGCTCACCCCACACGGGTACAGTGGGAGGTGGGAGGAGGCCTGCTCAACCCACACAGGGACAGCAGGAGGTGGGAGGAGGTCTGCTCACCCTACACAGGGACAGCAGGAGGTGGGACGAGGCCTGCTTACTCCACACAGGAACAGCAGGAGGTAGGAGGAGGCCTGCTCACCCCACACAGGAACAGCAGGAGGTGGGAGGAGGCCTGCTTAACCCACATGGGAGGCACTGGGAGGCAGCAGGAGGCCTGCTCACCCCACACAGGAGACAACGGGAAGCCTGTTCACCTTACACAGGATCAGAGGGAGGTGAAAGGATGACGGGCTGGGTAACAAGGTAATGAGAAGTTGGAACACAAAACAGTGAAGGGGGGGTGGTACTCACAAGGCTACAACAGCCCCAGACGAGACCTCATCATACAGGAGCTGCGGGAATTGATTCACTGGCAAGTTACACCCATGGGCATGGGTGAGAGGGAGGTAGAAGGAAGTGCAGGAAGATGGAGGACAGACAAGATACAATAAAAAACAATGTGGCACCATGCACCATATCCTTTCAGGCTAGATAGAACGTCCTGACTGGTCCTAGGTCTGGCTCCACCTTTGCTGAGGGCCCGAGGCAAAGCTTTACTCGGGAGGCCCCCCCACCAAGAACATTAACGATCACTGCACATCCTCCCCAACAGGGGCCCCGGGCTACTGCCTATTCCTTCTGTAGCAAACCTGACCGGACCCTTAGAAACAAAGTCAGGTCACGATGAGCCCCATTTTAGGCCCTAATACAAATCCTAATTGGAGACCCTAAAGAAGCCCCATCTAGATGCAAATAGAAGGCACACTAGTGTCATTAATCCCTTTCGATGGCACTTCGACCTGTACCCTCCTGAAGATGAGGCCTTCCTCTGCCTTTTAAGGACAGGGTGTTCCGTCCTGCTGGAAATGATGGTGCTTTAATGCGGCGCCCCCCCGACCCCTGGGAGCAGGGAGATGTGTCACATGCGCATTATCGCATTCCCTACCGCATGTCCAGGGGACAAAGGCAGCCCAGCAATGTCGCCTAACGCCACCCCCGGGAGACACAGTAATGCTGGAATCTCAGACCTTGATATAGTTTCCCATCAATTACAACAGCGGAGGAAGGGGTTGGTGCATTGTGAGGGGGGGTGCTTTCAGCCAGCGTCGTCTCGGCATTCTTTAGTCAGTGGCCCATCACCAGTCTCCCAAAGCTCCCTTGACCTTACCATTAAATTCTTCAGAGGTGCAGGTGCTACACGCCTTTTTTTCCCTTCCCTGCTTCCTGCCGTTTGGCAAGCAGAGCTCAAAGACGCCCTTTCGGTAACGGGGACGGAGGCCGGTCACTAATTAGGAGCGCAGAGTGCACAGAGGCCCGGTCATGTGACAGCGGCACCCTGCGGTGGTCTCTCCATGGCTTAGCACCCCAGCGCGGTGCGTTGAGACAGAAAGGCGGTAATGAAGCCACACAGCGGTATGCAGGGATGCATCACCAGCCTCCCCCCCCCCCGCCCCCCGAGCGTGACAGCACTGCATCACGGCTGCCGTGCTCCCTCACACCGCACGCAGCAGCAGTGTGTGCATGCCGGCTGGCCTGCCTGCCAGAGCTCAATTGTTTACACACACACACACACACACATGTGCAATGTAACTGAGCATGTGTTTGAATGTGAGAACGCCAAATAAAACCAGCCACAGATGGAGGACACACTGCCACCCCAGTGGCCATCGATGTATAAGACAAGGAGCCAGGATGATCGCAAGCTGGCATCTCAAAGTAAACCGATCTGTCACCCACAGGGACCCAGAAAACCGGCATAAACGTCACTCTGACTCGCTCAAAGCCGCAAGCATCACTCAATGAGGAACATTACTCATTTTGAGCCGGACGCTGGGAAGCGTGACCCAATCTCCCCCAGGGTTACCACGGCTCGATGGACGTTATACAGTCACTCTGGTGTTTACGCTCTGCAGTCTGCGGCCTGTGGGACGAGAACAGGAGCACGATGGAAACATAAACACCACGGTGGAGGTTCAGATCAATAGCTGCAACAATATCCATCTCATACATATAGTGAGGTCACCATCAAGCCCAGTGTATGCTGTAGAATATAAGAGTGCCATTATGATACATCTGCCTCCCGCATGCTATGGTACCACTGAAGCAGTCTGATAGGATTATCCAGCGCTGCCATGGAAACAGAATGCAACAGGGGCTAAAAAAAGAAAAACAATACAAAATGCATTAATTTATCCGCTGACATCGTCGCCTGCAACAGTGATGTCTGTCACAAACAATTTCGCTTGACGCATACTTCTTTTTTTGCCTAAAAGGTAAATAATAACCTACTTGCCTCTGTACAGTACCCGACGCATATTCTTACAATGACACATTTGAAGAGTCCCGAATGAGTTCAATTATCATTTCAATTTCTGACCACAAATCTTCCACCAGATGCTCTCAGAACTGATATTCGACCCGGATTTAGCCGTCAAATCTGAGTTCCTACATGCAGGTCAGGTAAATGTAGCGGCACTGATGGTGGGAGGGGGGGCACCAGTGTTTGGATCGGGAAAATTCAATGTTTCGGTTTCATGGGGAAGGTATTTTTGAATTTTGCCATTTTACTTTGCCCGTTTTTGACCACCGACGATCGCGCAAAGTTTACCGAGGAGGAGTCCTCCAGTCAGCACATTATACTGCTCACCCACCTCATCGGAATCCATTAATCCCATTGCAGGCATCACAGTGCTGAATGTGTGTGTGTGCAAATGCAATGTGCATATGGAGGCTGATTCTGTTTATCTATAGTCTGTGGCTGTGTGTCAATGCCATCATTGACCCCCCCCCCCGCCCTGGCCCCCCACGCACACACACACACACACACACACATGCAGACACCCACACACACACACATGCAGACACCCACACGCACACACACACACACACACACACATGCAGACACCCACACACACACATGCACACACCCACACACACACACACACACACACACACATGCAGACACCCACACACACACACACACACATGCAGACACCCACACACACACACACACACATATGCAGACACACACACACACACACACATACTTGTTGCTGGTTGGAAGCGGGTTTGACTAAAGGGAGCTTGGGCAGGCGGGGTGACAGCAAGGGGAGCTGACAGACTGCTAACACCTGGAAGCCTGAGCGGTTCCTGAACTGATCTCCGTGCCCAGGGCCTGCTGGGATGCTGCTGGGAGTGTGCTGTGCACTCACACACACACACACACACACACACACACACACACACATGCAGACACCCACAGGCACACTCACACACACACACACATTGCACATGCATATCTTCATGGAGACTCTCCAGAGACAAACAAAATACAAGACTTTTGGCATTTTTACCTGTTAAATTGCATTCACATATTTTTTTTAAATGAAGTGTGAAGCAGCGAGGTCCAGGCGCAGACCTCACTATTCCTCATTTTTTGAGGATTTGCTACAGTTGTGAAATCTTTTGGAAGTATAGCAAAACCAGTACACATGCACACACACACGTGCACGCAACACTGTTGTCCTGGGGACACTCTCCCTTCCCCAGACAAGTCCCTCACGGGGGACCAGCCACCACATAAAAGCAGCTGCTCACCTCATGCCCCATAGACTAACCCTTAAAAACATCTGTGCCATTGCGATAAGAGCCTGATAAGGGTGAGTGCCAGGTCGCCGTCTCTGTGGGCCTGTTTCGTGCTATCAAAGGAGAACAAAAGTGGTCGCACAGGATGTTCGCAGAACATGTTAGCGTAGCAGACATCAGCAGCTGATAGGCAGAGCTAGGGATCCTGATGATCAGCCACAGCCTTTATTTGAGGATTTGATCTGGGTGCCACTATCCAGCACTGATTCATTCCGGTCAGATTACTGCCGCGCTGAGGGACAGCTGATCCCCAGCAAAAAGGCCGCTGCGGCGATGCTGATATCCAAGCCGCTCCACACAGCTCCTTGGTTATTATTCACTCTGTTTTTCTCCATAGAGATAAATCGCATGTTCTCTCAAGACAGTCCTAGGAAACAAAGTTATTTCAATATCGATCGCCCACACGGATCACGGACCATAAATTAGTTTTAAAGCATTATGAAAACAGTCATATTTTGGGGTTTGCTGTACTGAGAGGGACACGGAATCTTTTCAAAATAAAAAATAAAAACATTTAAAGAGGAAAGGTGGGGGAAAAGCAGTGTTTCATTAAAGGTTTAAGTGATATAATCTGAATCAGGGGAAAGGAGAAAAAAACACAAATTCAGTGGAGATTAACAAATAAGTTGCACATGTGCTTGCAAAAGAACACCAAAGCAAGCACAGTCGCATATCTAAGTCCCAGCAAATAGCAGCGTATCGCCAGCTGACGCGGCCAAGGAATGTAGTCCCGGGGAAATCTGCCGGCGTGACTTCAAAAGAACAGTAAGGGCAGAGAAGCAGGAGTCAGAACACTGGGATTCGGAGCAAATCGGAAGAACAGTAACATCTCCCAAAGGCCTGAGCAGAGAGGGGGTGTCACCCAGAGCGGTCCTCGGCGGCTTACGTGGCGCGGCACGCACCCATGGTGTGGATGTGCTGCTGTTACCATGGTTGCATTATCAGTCCTACCAGTTTAATCCTCTTCAGACAGACTACAGAGTCAGAAAAAGAACACATTTCAGAATTTCAAGATGGACAAATGACTAGAATGCATGTGCAGCTTGCGCTGGTCTGTTCCTATCACACCTACTGCACCCTGATCTGCCCTTTCTGTCCTCTTCACCATTTTGATGGCGGAGTCTGGCACAGGACCCTCTTTCCTTTTTGCGATACCAGCCTGACTCAAATCTATTTCCGGACTTGACTCGGCAAAAACAGACAAAGGAAATGTGCTTAGTCAATTCTTGTACCTCCACTCTATCCGGGTCTCATCATTCCATACCGGTCCCATTAGTTGCCTGTCCACGGTGCGTACCCAGGCTGGCAGCTCACGGTCCCGAGAAAGGGTAGCCCGTGTTACCGAAAGGGCCTTTTTGAGCTCTGCTTGCCAAACGGCAGGTTTTCGGTTGATTGAGAGAAGTTCTCAAGCAATGAGGTAGTGAGGTCTGCTGCCTTTGGGTACCACTTTAACTGAAGTGTCAGCTCTGAGCCCAGTAATGGTACCCATCACTGCCCCCTGCTGGACGACGTGTGTGTTCCGCACCTTCATCCACTCGCACGTGGCGTCATTCCTTGAAGACGTTTAAGGAGCTCCCCAGCCCCCAAAAGTGTCTCACCAGGTTTTTGCCCCCCCCCCTGCCCCCATTTCTCTGCATGGCAGCTGTAATCGACATCACTACACGATCACGGGCAGCTGAAGGAATACGTGTGGGGCAGAGCAAGAAGGCAATGAGAATGGGGGAAACACGGCTGCCCCATCTTGCTCCGTTACGGGCGATTAGTCCCGCAGAGTGATGAGAGAACAAGTGCCTGCATCTACATGGGACGTTAAACCCCACTTCCACCACCTCCCCACCAAGTCCAGCCAGTCGCACGGGGGGGGGGCTATGTTAAATATTAAACATGGCTCCTTTTCCAATTAAAAAGCCAATTTCAGCCCATCTGTGTTTTCTAGCAGTGTCTGTTTTAAAGATGGCCGCCACTCCATCCCAGAACGTAAGAGGTGTCTTTTTACATTCCCCCCGGGGCCCCTGAGACCCCCGGAGGCCCCCAAAGGCCCCGAGCCTGAGCCCTTAACACGAAATAATCTACGCATCCATTTCTTTGCCTGGCCGCTAAAATAAGAAGCACTAAATTATTTGGTGACCTGCTGATGACTGATTACTCGATGGAAAAGTGTCTGCTCGCTGCACCTAACCAGGGGGGCGGGGCTAAAAATAGGGGAGGCGGCCTGCCCCGCATCCAAGCCTGCCCCCCACGGGCCATGTCACTGAGGATGTGTACAGCGGCATGTATGGTGCTGCACAGGAGGGGCAGGGATCAGGGACTGCGGGGAAGCGCCACAGCTGACTCGGTGACTTCGGGTGCGCAATTCCTGCACATCCGCAAACTGAGCTGTCGGAACGCAGCGTGCAGTGTCTGCATGCCGCTGTCGCGAGTGTGCGGTTTTACTCCCAGGCTGTGCATCTGGCATGGCTGAGGGTGCCCCCCCCCCCCATCCAGCTTAAAAACGCAAATCTGAGGGCAAATGCACAAGGTGGAGCAACTCATGTGGGCAGATTTTGGATCAGGCTGCGTTAAATCCCTGAGGAATGCTGTTAAAAGACCTCTAATCCACATCGGGGATTTCTGATTACTTGCTTTCATCCAGCGAGATTGGATACTCCCATAACCAGCTCAGATTAAGTATCGTGTACATGGGTACAGCATTTTCCCTGTGGGAATTCAATTTTGCATCTTTTTTGGGACAAATCTGGTTCCTTAATCACAGCACCACCTGCTGTCCAACTGACTTATTGGCTCCCTCCTTCCTGCCAGCCCATGCACTGGATTATGATGTCAGAATGGTTGCACTTGACCGCCATTCAACATTTTCTGAATTACAGGAAGTTAAATTCTACAATTTACATTCCACCTCCTTAGATAACTTTCCCTCACTGTCAAACCTGAACCATTATTAGAAATTAGAAAAGGCCTCTCTCGGGCCAGGTCGGGGCAGCAGGATCTGGGCTAATTCAATGTTACTCAGCAGAACATTGGCGGCCATGTTAGTTCCGGCAGCAGGGAGCCGGCGGTGCAGGAGTTTAAGCGGCATGTGCGGCAGGAGGCGAAGGCGGGGTAAGCTGCGTATGGCAGGCTGTAACTGGCTGCAGCGTTTATGGGACGTAATGCGAGAGCAAGCTCCTTGGCAGGGTCCGTAAGAGCCATTATCATTTTATTCAATTACCGCTTAACTGCAAAAACAAGCTAAGGGCTTCTAATGGAATTACTGCTTTATCTCTCTCCCGGTACCAGGGTGCCCAAAAGCTTGTTTTTTTTTCAGATTTTCGGTGCCTCCGCTGTTCAGAATGAGTCTCGACGGGTTGCACTGGTCCCAAATGCCGGAAGGCCCCGTCTCAGCAGCGCTCCCCCCCTTCCCAGACGGCACCACTTGTTCAGGTCCCATATTCAAACCCGTGGAGAATTCTGTCCTCCGCTATCCGAGCAAATGAGATTTTCAGTCGGGTGGGACGAGTTTTTATGCTTCATCTTTTTTTTTTTAAATGAACCCCCCAACAATGAAGTAAAAAAAGAAAGGGGAAATTGTTTAGAAGAGCAGCTTCTGAGCCACAAGGAGGCGCTGTGTACCGGCTGAGCCTGCGTGCATCATTAGCTTTAGCTCACGGCAAGCACAAACGACATTAGGAGCACCCTGGAAAGCAGTGAGGTCTGGTGCACTATGCCCGGATGGAGTCGCCGATGCTCAGGGCAGGAAGGTGCCCTCTAGGGAGCGTGAGAGAGCAGCCTTCCTAACCACAGGCTTGCCACCTGGTCATTAGCCATCCCCGGGAAGCAGCGTGGCGTGCTAAGGTCACAGAAAGCCACACTGAGCCGAGGCCACGAGTCACCAGTGGATGAAAGAGCACTACTGCTTCTGCCCGCCCTTCCCACTTCCGGATAATAGTGACAACAAACTTCCCAACTTTCACATGAAATGACTTCTGCATTCATTGGAGGGAGAGGGCAGGGCGGTGGAGGGGGCAGGCTGAACGGTGAGCTCTTCCTAAATATAGAAATTGAATTAGCAAAGCACTGCCCTCCGGTTACTGTTGATGGTACAGACAGTTCCGGTAGCCATGTGCCAGTGTGCAGACCAGCCCTGTTCACTGAGATCCAGTGCCGTGTCCTATCTCACTCTCCTAATTCTTTGAGAGACCATTATTTGGATAGCAGGTCACCTGTGATAGTGTTGCAGTCGGAGAGTTAGTGACACGTAACATGTTAGACCCTAGACAAGTGTTTCCCAATCCGGTCCTCGGGGACCCACAGTCCATGTTTTTGCTCTCTCCCTGCTCCCAGCAAAAATGTGGAATGTCTACCAGGGAGCTTGGAGGGAGCAAAAATGTGGACTATCTGTGGGTCCCTGAGGACCAGGTTGCAAAACACTGTCCCAGACACTCATACCACTTGCAGCAGGAGTCGGTGATGAGAGCCGAATTTGGGACTGAGCTCAGGGGTGCTTTGAGGAGCCAGCTGGGGGGTGGTTTTGGGGTTAGGGGGAGGCCAGATGCGGCAGGTGTGGTGGATTCTTCATGCATGTGGGGACAGCTGCAGGGGTGCCCAGTAGGAGGGTATTAAGCACTGCAAGACAGAGGCTTTGCCAAGCGCCAGGACCGAGTCCCTGCGGCAAGATCATACTCAGCAGACTGATGAATTTAGTGGTGGACGGCTGGGCCTCCACATCACGACTGCACAAGCCACCCACAGCCCCGCGTCTCACACACAAACACACACGCACACTAGCAATACTGCTCTTTCGTTACGTCATGGCGGTGGGGGGGGGGGGGGGGTTTGTCAATCATAGCAGCCTCCTAAAACGCCTAAATGTAATGCATTACTGACTTAGCAAGGGCAGCTTTGGCCGACACACCCATCCTGCAGATTGCCAGGTGGATTTTGATGATAGGTAAAAACTTCCTGCATGATGCTCACGTGATTTTTTGAAACATGACTTGAACAGGAAGGTAGTAGATTATAAAGGGCATATTGCATGTAGATCAGAACATATGTAAAGTGCACTCTCAGATTTCCAGGTAAAAAAAAGATTAACATAGAAGTATTCCTGTTAAGTCACAGCAAACTGATAAACAATAGAGCACCACTGTTAGCTTGTGAATAACAGGAAAAGAATACCCATCATCTGTAGTAATAAAATATATCCCCTGCTTACAGTTTCAGTTTAATTCAGCCGATCGTAAACAGCCTCTTAGTTTAAAATGCAATGCTAATATTTTACCATATAATTTCAGACGACTTGAAAGAAAAAGTCAAACAAAATGTGAAATTCACAAAGCTGGGGTTGGGTTGCCTGAGTGGCTCATGAATATTGAGTTATTGCTCTTTGCATCATGTGACTAATTGGCATGCGTTTCCCATTCCTGGAGGGTGTCCAATCAGGGCTCGCGGCCGTGCCTGCCAGGCAGGATGCAGCTTTGATATCCAGCTGGAGACTGTCTTGTTCTACAGCAAAGCTGACAATGTCTCTCTAACACACCCACCTGGTAAATGAGCCATATAGCTCCAGCCACTGCTCAGGACCTGAAGCTTTAGCCCTATGATCAGACATATACCTGCCAAACTTATATGGAAAACTCACGAGGCTTTCTGGGTAATGAGCTGGACTTCAGATAACGAAGCTTCCCGTCAGTCTGATGGAAAACTAACGAATTAACAGCAAGCATGTGAGCCAGGTCATTAGCATGTGAGTTGGTCTTCAAAAGAACACATCCACACTGCAGCCACAGCTACAGTAATTCACAGCAGGCCGGGCCCAGCATGACAAGGACCAAACACAGCTGCACCTACTATGCTCTTACCTACTAGGTGGCGTGGACAGATTGTCCTTGGGTGATACAAGCAAAGCTAGGAATAGGTCACTGAGGTCAATCCCTGTGTTTTAGGGACACTGTGAAGCCCTAGCTGTCCCAGGCAATGGGACGTGGTAATAGAGCCTTTTAGACGAGCAGAGCTGGATCCAGACCAGCATCAGGCTTTGCCCACATAAGGAGCAAGCGGCAGTCAGAAGATTCCCAAAATGAGCTGAACGGAGCTGGATGCGATTCATATATGGCTTTTCTCGCACTCAAAGCTCTGCTGTTTATTCTTTTTTAGAGAGCTTCTCACCTCGGCCAACAAGAGACGAAAGTCTGGCCCAACACGGCGGGCACTTAGCATCTGAGCCCACCACCCTGCATCGGTACCAGGCTGATGAGGTAAGTAATTATCTAATTGATAATTATGGTCCAATTTACATACTCAGGATGGCCTTGGTTTCCTAACTGGGCCTGACTGAGAATTTGTGTTTGGGGAGGGGGGTAAGAAAAATGGCAGAAGAGAAGACACACGACAGAACGCCAGGCGGGGCGCGCCAGCAGGTCTCGCACGGGGATGCGGCTCTGGTTCCGGCTGCTTTCGGCTCTGATGGACCAGGGTCTCTGCGCACTGACGGCGGTAATCAATCTCTCTGGTTTGCCTAGGTGCCCTGGACAGGCGGCACAGACCAGGCTCAGCCTCCTGACACTTGCTTTCTTCATTTGTATCAGTCCTGGCTGCCCAGCGTACAGTTAAACTTACCAGCCACGCTCACCCTCTGCTTAGTCAAGGTTATGACTCATCTGTCTAGTTAAAAAAGCATGGGATACCTTCCTGGAAGGAACTATGTGATGCACAGAACTCCGCCCCCAACCCTTGCCTGATATGGACGTCACTGCCGGCACTTATTTCTTAACCCTTCAATAACACTAACGCTATCCTCGCAATCGTCTTTGGGTAAACAGCCTGGGACCCTTTCCCCCTTAGAGCTACGGGGATACGAGTGAGCATGTCCAATCGGCCGAGCGGTTTATGAGGCCCACCTTTCCGCGACCGCATGCCGGTGGTAGGGCGCAATCAACAGCCAGTAAACAAATAGAAGACTTCATGCATGACGCAAGTGGCGGAAAGCCAACTTTCCAGCAGGTCTGAGGGCTCCCGTACGCGACACTCAGGAATGAGTCGCCACGTACGCGGACGTCCAGGAGTGTCAGCCTGCAGATTCTGCCTTTGTGCTTTTGTTGATTTGACACTTTTTTCCAGAGTAATATACACAGTAATACACACAATTTGAGCAAAAAAATACAATTACAACCTGTGAATTCTGTCCCAAGCGTACATGTCACATCTGTACCTGTCTGATGGGTACATCGGTATAAAAAAAAAAAACACCTCAAGCTGCCTGACAGCGAATGTTCACACCTACACCTGTGGTCCCAACTGAAAAGCAGGGTCTCGGCTCGGCAGATGTCGACAGTGCCGGGAAGGACTGTTCCATTCTTGTTCCTTTGTGTTGTTGTGACCTACTGAAATTGACCCAAACACTGTAAAAGTAACATGGGAGAACCAACCATTCTTGAATCATAAATGGATTTCAGGCCAAACCACGGAACTCGGATGGGGGGGGGGGGGGGGGGGGGGGGGAAAAACTCACACCGGTTGTTGACAACCCCCCCCGGAAAAAGCACAAG
>JAODKM010000058.1:23471972-23489741 GCA_026780845.1 Petrocephalus sullivani
TTCTGCTCCTTGCATTCTCATGTGAGGAGTGCTTGGGAGTGCACCTGCATTACTACCGTACATTTCTGCTCCTTGCACTTCCATCCCACAGGCTCAGTGTAAAGGTTACATGCGGGCAGCTGTCACGTTACACCACAGGACATGCAGATGTGACACGGCGTGATTAACCATCACTGCTGTGATTATGAGGCATCAGTCTGCCTGCAGGACCCGTCAATCACTCTGCCAAGCACCAGGAGAGGAAGAGAACAAGTTAGTGAACACCTGGGCTGAGTCTAATAGGGGAAAATGCAGGTAAAGAAGGCTGGAGTGGTCATTTCGTGGACCTTAAGTTGTTTGCCAGCACTAATGAGTTTTTATTGTGGGCGAGCGAGAAGTCTTAAAAAAAACTGGCCAGGTCCACCTTAAATGCCTATGAACTTGTTTCACCTCTGCGAGATAAACAGGAGCAGAGTCACACGGTCTCTCCTCACCCCCCTCCACCAGCCCCCCATCCCTGTGGAAGGCTGCATTGCACATCTTTAAGCGATTAGCATTAACGATCACAGAGCTTGGCTCCCGCCACTGGCTGGCTCCTTGTAGGTCTTTCATGTGCGACTCACACACCAAATGTGAAGAGGTGTGTGTGTGTGTGTGTGTGTGTGTGGCGGGGGGGATTATGGGGGAAACTGGGAAGGACACCTCCGCGGGTGGAGCGAGACGTGGGGGTGGAGACACAGATGGGCGGAGCGAGACCTGTGGCACTACTGGGGGGGAGCAATTCCCACACACACACACACACACAGACACAGTCACACACACCCACACGTACACACACAACCCCCCCATCTATCCCCACCCTCGGCGCTGTCATCTCTAAACCTGTCTAT
This sequence comes from Petrocephalus sullivani, assembly GCA_026780845.1. Classification (NCBI taxonomy): domain Eukaryota; kingdom Metazoa; phylum Chordata; class Actinopteri; order Osteoglossiformes; family Mormyridae; genus Petrocephalus; species Petrocephalus sullivani. The sequence goes on from JAODKM010000058.1 coordinate 23,472,842, forward strand.
GTCTCTGCCAGCACCTAGCAACACACCTGTGTGTTTCCAAGGCAACAAGTACCGAGTTTGGAGACTGGGTGGTGTGCATATCTGTGTGCGTTGGGTGGGGCACATCATATGTGGGGGTGTATTTAGCTAATTGAAACAAAGAAAGCTTGGACTTGAGGCGACACAGTGATTTTCAGCCCAATCCCAGCGAGGGAGGAAGATGAGGAGTGAGAAGTAGAGAGGGAGATACAATCATTCACAGATCAGAGAGAAGGACACCTGATGTAGATCTCTCTTGCTGTATTTTGGGACAGCACCCCTGAGTCCTACTATAAGGGGGAGTGACTACCACACATACACAGTGCAGAGGTGTACAGTACAGACAGAGGCACGCACTGGGAGGCCTTCCTGCCATCTGCTGGTCCCCATTCCCTCCGTCACTGTGCTAAAGTTTCACTGTGAGATGGCGCTCTGTCACCACACCTGCCTTAATTGCCCTTCGCCTCCACACAGCTGAGAGATGTCTGTTAAACAATCATGCCCCCTAAAGCACACATGCCCTTAATACCCATAAACATGCAATGGCTGATGGGATACGGCCACGACCCAAGGCAAGGGCTCCTCGCATACCATATATGGACTGTGATCCATAAATGTGCACGAATGGGCCTCTCTATCGTAATGTCGATCTAATAACTTGAGGAATGGGAATGCCGGCTGTTTTCAGACCTTTGCTTTAACTGGTTTAGCACAAGAAATCCTCCACTGTCTCACTGCAATTAAGACACTTAATGATTCCACTAATTCTCCAGGATGCCGGAATATAGATTTGTTACTTCTTTAATTTCTTAGCTATCGCTTTTATCCAAACCAACCAATACTTTGAACACTCTGAACCATCCCAGGTTAAAGATCCACCCCTGGGATTCAATCCTGTAGCCTTCCAGCTGCAGGAAATCACAGTACTATATTCTTAAGCATGTCACTGTCAACAACATGCCACGTAAAAGGGATCACCCTAGCAAACCAAGCCCCTGAGGATTTCTTCCAGCAGAGGAATTTCACCATGAGCCCTCATCTTGAGTCCATGGCGAGTCCTCACACTGAATGAGTCAGATCCAAAAGAAGTGGCTCCACCAAGCCTCCTGCTTTGGTCAACTTTGGTCAACTGGCTGGAGTTGGATTTCCAATTTGAGAGAAGTCTGCACACACATGCATACACATTTACATATGGTTAACAGTTTTATTTCCTTGTAAATAGTCTTTGCAAGCAACCCCAACGTCTTTGCTGTAGCTAATTTTAGGTTTATTAATGGAATAATATAGATTTGCTGTAAGATGTGTGAGAGATGGCAACCCTGCCTCCAGAGGATGCTAACACATAATAAATTCCAGGTTATTTTGTACCCAAAGCATCCTGAATCCACCATCTATGTCCAGGAAGCCACCCTATTGAGGTATCCTCTCTGACCTGTCAGCATCAGGGACGCCAAAAAGGATTTTCAGTCTAGCTTAGGTCAGGTTTTAATGACCCCATTCATGTTCTGAGCCAGATTGCTCTTATCAATTGCTTTGTAATTGAAAGCAGAGACATCTCTGGGGCACAGTTCCTCTTAATGGAACGGTCAGTTGTACAATATGGGAGTTGTGGCGGCCATTCCGGCTCCATCTCACCAAAAATCTCCCTGGCAGCAAAGCCAGTGCCGGAGCCAAAATGGAGTTAGCTACCATCTGGAAAACACACAGCGGGCCGCGCCAGCCTCGAGCGCTAGGAGCTACAGCTTGACATACAGTAAGTGTCACTAATGTTTCCTGTTAAAATATGCACAACAATGTCGTGTAGTGCGTCACTAGGTGAGTCAAGGAGATCTTTCAGTCAACGCTTCTGCCTCATAAGATATGGCGCCCTCCGTTACAGCATTTGAACTTTGCTTTTTAAAAAGGTTCATCGGATAAAAATGTCATGTCAACAGGCTTTAAGGATTATTGGAATATTCACATTCAAAAGAATCAACGAATATTTTCGGGAAATGAAAGTATAAAATGAACAGGCATCGGGGCGAACAGCTCCGAGGACCCACAGGGAGAGCAGAGCGCTGGCTACCACCCAGACTCACATGTGCACAAGAGAAACTGAGCTGGTGGGCTGGTGCAGGACAGCATGCAAAAGCAACAGATGCCAATATATCAAAATCTCCGCTAGGAAATGCCCATGAGGGGTGTGATTAATACATTTTAAAAAATGCGTGGTGGGGGGGGGGGGGCTGTGGGGTTCTGTGTAGAGCCGATGTTCCCAGCAGGAGGCAGGCCGCTCAGCGCACAACCACTCCCCCATTTCAGGCTAAATCGTATAAAACATTTATAGGCCGGAGGAGGCAGGAAAGGATGTGAAGTTGTTTGTGCTCCTGATTTCCATGGCACCACTTGCCAAAGTGCTTAAGCACTTACACCCCCCCCGCCGGCATTGCCTTCAGAGCCTCAATAAAGCCGGACATCATGTGGGACAGCTAACTCGGCCCCATGGACTCCTGCGCTAACCAGGGAGTCAGTTTGGTTGAGAAGCCACCCAGCTATCCGGGCTAGAGCCCGGAGACGAAAGCTCCGGGCATCACGCTGACATGGCAGGCTGCCTGCGGAGCCCCCTGTACACGCTCTGTGAGACCGCGCTCGACGGGTGGTCAGTCAGCGAGATGGAAGGGAAGGCTACACCACGCATGGAGAAATCACTCGCAGGACAGTGAAGGCCGGTACTTAACATTCTGCTCAGCTGCCTAAATCGCAAGTGCAATCCATCCTGGGTGCGATATACTGGCAGGATTCAGTCCCGCGGATCCCCTCTAGTTTACATAAACAATCTTGTCCGGATGCATCCTGGCGTTCCAAACCCCTGACTTTTTTCCCTTCCAGGCACCGGCTTTTGACATGAGTCCAAATGGGTCAAACCTTTTTGAATGCCCAGTTATTCCACTGTTGAATTGCAGGTCCCATGAGCAGATCCCGATACACAAGCTCCGAGGGTATGCAAGGCTGCTGAACAAATAGAGCACATATTTTAAATGGCAACGGAAATTATTCGTAACAATTTCAACCCATTTCTCAAAATTTCAGTTGATTACAATACCATTGTGAATGAGATGCCATTATATGGAAATACTGAATCTCTGTTTTCCAACACTAGGCCGTGATATTCCAGACATTTTCCTTGGCCTTAGAGTCATGGCACAGGGAGGCGATCTTGATGACAGGCCAGGAGTCACATATGGCTGATAGGACTAACAGAGCCCCTTCCTTTAAACGTGAGCATCTATGGATGGGTGAGAGAAAGGGCAAGCAGCAGCTGTCTGACTCGCCTCTGGACACAGCGCCGTGATGTGGAGCCACTCACAGCAACCACTGCATTTACTCATTCCAGAAAATCCATCATGCAATTCCCAGGCGGAAAGGCGGGTGGCTGGAAAGTTGAGTAGCCTAAGTCTCACACATACCTAATTAATTTTAATAAGCTGTTCAATATCCATTATAACATGACAATGTTATGTAGAGACCCTATCTGTAGCCAATAGCATGTGTGGGAGGGGCTATCCTGAGCACCACACTGCTCTGATTGGTGTACTGAAGGGTTCCCCAATTCTGGTTCTGGAGGGCCAGTCTGCAATACATTTTGCAGATTTCTGTATGTGTTGCAGACTGGCCCTCCAGGACCGGATCTGGGGAACCCCGGTGTACTGGCTTTGGCCTTTGTGGGCTCCTCTCGGGCCTGCAGTTCCGACTCACTCCAGTAGAGGTCGCTCTGATGACTTGCTCGCTTCCGTTATCAGTAGCCCCGACGCTGCAGCGGTGTCCGCCAAAAAATGCACACACAAAGTTTATAAATAGATGGAAGAGAATGCGGACATGCTGTACGGCGATGTGGAAGGCCAGCAAGGCACGCTACTACCTTACACCTAGCACATGGTATGAACTTTGACCTTAAAACCAAAAACCAAAATCGATCCCCCCACGCTCTCAACGGTCCTCTCTTATTCCCAGCTTCACCAGACCACCACCCCTGCCAGACACCAGAGTCCCCCTGTCCAAACCCCACAGAGGGAATGGAGGGTGTTCTGAATTGAGGCTTCTTAATTAGGTCAGCAGCACCAGCGAACGCAGGCCCACAGTGTCTCGCTGTCCTTCCCCAGGCATGTCTTCCATCTCCTGTATCCTGGCAGACAGAGGCGGCCGCTCACGCCGGCCTTGGTGCAGGTGGGGGGGGGGAGGTGCGGCAGGGGGTTACGAGAACTGTGAGCGGTGGAAGAAAAGAGAGGGAGGAGGAAGCCGGAGCTGCAGCCAGACTGAGCGAGACCAGCCGCGTAGGGGGAGCGCTCCACACCGCGCACGGCACGGAGAGTACTACAGCTACATGATGACTCTTAGGGGGAAAAAAACACTCCCATTCAGAGCACCTTGCAAAGCACTTTGAGAGCAAACAGGCCACTTTAGGAGACGACGATTGCGCTGGCGTAGTTATGGACACAGACGCGGATAGTTGTAGGTTCGAGTTCTGAGAGGATCCCTTTAGGGAGGTACTTAACCCGGATGGGTTAAACAAAAAAAATGCATACACATATTAAGAGGAAAAAGACAAGCGGTGATACGTCTGCAAGGGAGCCAAAGTGATGCTGCCTTAGCTCTCGCCAAATGAGACACCAGGGCTCATTGACTGAGTAGTCACCAACCGCTTCAAAGACGAGTCAACTGGTTATACACCTTAATGAACAATGTCCTGCTAACTCAGGCCTGGCACACTGGAGGATTACCAAGGGGCCCAGCAACGGCAGATCAGTGGGTCCGATGTCCACGCACAACATCAGCGTGGAAGGCTCCTCTCAGACTCCTGCGTGGGAGCTTTTTCCGTGTTGTTCAAACCCTCTCGTTTTGAAGAGAAGTGGCACCAGCTGCCGTCACAGCAACTCCCGCCACGGGAATCTGTGCGGCTCATCCTCGGGGACGGGCAGGCCAGACCTGCGGCAAAATGCGCACGGTGCATAAAGGGCGTGCGCTGAGGTCACGGGTACCATGTGACATGCTGGGTGCAGTTGAGCCGGACGGCAGGAGTACAAACATCACGGGAGACTCTCGGGGGGGTGACCTCGTGCCGGTGGCTGCCTCCGGACGCAAAACTTTTCAACGCCAAGGTCAGATGTCCATGGGGAAATGGAAGCTGAGAAATGGCTTTGTGATGAACAGGACACCCACCACAAGAGCCCATCAAAGCCTTGGCCTTCCAACCTCCACCACTCAGGCCACCAGGCCACCATCATCATCACATTCCCCTCAGAAATGCTAATGATCTTCTCTTAGTCCACATTTTAGCCCTGAAGTCCCTGCCCCGTTCAGGCTGGACCTTCACATAACTGGCTAGCCCATCTTATCAGTGAGGCCAGGCAACACGTCTGCCGCTGCTGGGGTGTCAGCTCAGCCATGACAGCGCCGCAAACCCAGCCAGAAGGCACCTTCCCTCAGTGTTCTCAGGCCGCCAGCCTGACTTGGCAGACCCTTGGAGCTATGGACAGCGGAATGGTGGGGGGGGGGATACTTGGGCCTGTTCCCGGTTAAACTTTGGAGCATCATTAACAATAAATTAATGAACAATCACGAGCAAAGAAACACAAATGCCTACAAATAATTAAATAGAAACTGATACATCTTTGTTAATAAAAACCTTAATTATACATCCGTGTTTCTGCAAACTAAGTGCTATCTCTGCAAAGGACCATGCACATTGCACATGCTAACCTTCTCAAAGACCATAGGGAGCAAACCTCAATCTGCCCTCACTGGCTCAGTGTTCCAGCCCCTTAGAAGGAGAGCCAGCCCCTTCATCATCAGCTAACCCCTACCAATATACAGTAAGAGTTGTTGATATATGGGCCTGAAATACCGAGGGGAGATAGAGCTGGCCAAAGTAGCCACTGAAATGCCGTGCAAGGCCTGGAGCCTGTACCAGACAGCAGTAAGCAGGGTAACACCCTAAATCAGGTGCTCCTCACTCCGGTCCAGCTCCCGACCCAAGCCTGTACCAGGTAGTGCAGTGTTATCGATTGCTTGTGACTGTTTGGTTGTGATGTGGAGGAATCTGGGAGGGAGCAAAAAGAGGGACTGTCTGGGGGCCCCAGGACTGGGCTGAGAACCGGTGATCATGGGGTACACACATTCACAAACTGTGGGACTTTAAAGATTACCTAGCAGCATGTCTGCGGGGGAAACACCACACAGCACAGGAAAGGCACCAGGGCACGGATTTGTTGTGAGGCAACAGTGCTTCTGCCCAGGCCACCCTGCAACCCACCCCCCAAGTATCCTTTTGAACTCGAAATCTCAATCCTGTCTCCTGCAACACACGTGTTCAAAAAAAAAAAAAAAATCAGGTCCTCCACTCAGAAAACTGGGCCTTTAAAATGTCATCGCTAAATTAGCCTTTCTAATTGTAGCGATCCATTTGCAGCACACTCCCAAAGGACTAAAGATCAATGGCACTTCACAGGTCGGCTTTGCTCACACGCAAGCCAAGCTTCCGCGCGGTCGCAGGAAAACGGCGAGCGAGTTCAAAACACAGAGCGGATGGGAAGGCGGGCCCTAAATGCTGAACCCTGTATCCGTCGCCTGAGGTGTAGGAGCGCGCGGAGAGGCCGGTCACAGCAACCCAAAATGTACACAGACGGGATTGATATGTCTAAAATAATGTCACTGTATGTTTATACAGACATCTGGCATCAAATACAACAGGCTGCATTCCCAGAAATTCAGAAGGAATTCCTTGTGTTCTGATGAATATTCATCAGAATTCAAGACCATTCATATATGTGTGTATATTGGCTGTGTGTGTGCATGTGTGTGTGTGTGTTTGTACAGGTTTTGCTATACTAATGAGGACCAAAGGACCTCTTGTATTTTGTTTGGTTACTTATTATTAAGGTTAGGGCAGGGTAGGGGCTAAGGGTGTCATGATTGGGATTTAGAGTTTTTCCCAAAAAAATGAATGGACGGTCCTCACTAAGATGGGAATACAAACTTGTGAGTGTGTGTGCATAAATATACAGACGTGCACGCACACAGTCGTATTAAAGACTCCAAAGGTAATCAAAAGATATTGTCTCATTAAGTTCTAAGGTGATCTAATCAAACTAGTGTTGTCTAGGAAGACCAGGAGTACCATCAATGCAATAATTTTTTGTCAATATTATTCATCTGCCTAATTGCGCCTTCATGAGTAATAAAGAACATTTGGACCTTGTCGATGGGTCAGCAGTGGCACCAGAGAGACCCAAAAATAGCAGCTGTAAATCAAACCAGTGAATGTTGTCCTGTCTGCCGGCGCTGTATTAACAGACAATTATCATCTCTGAGATGGCAATCACCCTGCGCTCTTTGCCAGACACTCCTGAAACCAGCCCAGCTCAGTCACTGGATCACTTTCAGGCAGATGGACGCAAATGTCACGGCGACAGAGTGCTGTCGCCCAGGAAACCAGCCCCACGTAGCGCAGCTCTCCGCGGACAGGGGCGATGCCTCTGGTGCTCGATTACATGCACAAGCGGAGGCTCAAACAGGCAGGCTGCAGCTGCAATTTAATTCCATTAAATTTAATCACCTAATATTTTGTTTGCTTCCTTTTCCCCTTTGGGATAGTGGAGCCTGACATTCTGCATGCAGCCAGTTTGTTACTGTCAGGAGGTTTTCGACACTGGCAGTTTCCACCTAATTGGGATGGCATTAATTTCCCGGACGATACTCAAAATAAAAACGCAAACAAACAGCGCGCGTGAAGGCACAGCGTGGGAAGGAACCCAAAAGTGTCCCCAAGTCAGGGGACAGTGGAGGAAGCTCACAGGTACTCCCCAGCAGCAGAACTGAGACACTGAAATGCTTGAGAAAAGAAACTTTCAGCTCTGGACACAGAAACAGAGAGTGACCTGACCTAGGCACATCATGAGGAGAACGGGACCCCCCAGCTCCCCGTCCCTTAAATGCAGTCGACTCTTAATCCGAGGCCCGACATTTCCTCCGGCTTGCTGTCACGCAGCAGGGAAAATCCCCAGTGCTGGGGCACACTCTGAATAATGCAGGCTCTTTTCTCACACTGAATTACTAACAGGCACCGCCGTCTCCCCTCCACAAACGGTGTCTGGGTGATGGTTTGGATTTACCAATAATGAGCAAGCAAAAACAAGAATAAAATGATGCTAGCAATAATAGAGGAAGATTCACACACTGTACATCTTCCCTATGCTCAAAATACAACATGCTTCAGGAAAGAATTCATTTAAATGTAAGATGTTCTGCCGTTTTGCAAAGTTTTACATCCCATGTATTTAGTTTAAAGGTTCTAGTCTCTAGTCTTTCCAGTTACACTCATAAACGAATCATAAACCACACACACACGTATATAAATATATATATATGTGTGTGTGTGTGTGTGTGTGTGTGTGAATGCAACCCCAAAAACCAATAATGCCAAGTCTTGTATTTCTTTTGGTTACTTATGGTTAAGGTTAGGTAGGGTTTAATGTTGTCATAGTTAGTATTAGAGTTTTTCCCATAGAAATTAATGGAAAGTCCCCACAAAGATATAGATACCTAATCTGTGTGTGTGTTTGTGATGATTATATTGTGGGGACATTTCACAGAAGGATAATGTCAATTTTATAAAAATCTGTGACTGCAATAAAAAACTAAACTAAAAATGCCTTATATTTTGTTTGGTAACTTATGGTTAAGGTTATGGCTGTGTAGCGGTTAAGGTTGTCATTGTTGGGATCAGGGTTATACCCATAGAAAAGGGAGATAACAGGAATTCATTGACAGGAACGAAAACAAGTTGCCAGCAGCAATCACAGAATGAACCTCAGCATATTCATGCAAATATTGCGGCAGTTGCTCATTTTCACTTGGAAATTTCATAAATAAAAAAAAAATACAATGAGGTACAATACAATGCGGACACACAAGTCCGTGTGATAAAGGTGAAAGAAAATAAAATAACAGAGAAAACATGAATATTTCAAAATGAGAACAGAACCAAAAACATACAGGCAGAATATGAGCTGGGGACCAAAATAAGTGACGTACCAACACAAGTAGAGCAACAAATATGTAACACTCTGCTATTTAGATTCAGCTACTTGATAATACCTGACCACATGACCCTGAACAGGATAAGCGGTTATGAATGGATGGATGGATGGATGGATAATACTAGATAAAGACAGGAGGTGCTCTAATATTTCTATAAAAACTTTTTTACTCTAAGGTCAAACACACCTGCTTAAGGACAGACATCGATATCCTGGAGAAACACTAGGGGCAGGATAATGTGAAGACACCCCTTTGCCTTTCAAATTAGATAAAGCTGATAAGAGCAGCCCAGCTACACATTCTCCCTCCTGCCTTGCTAAGACACACTTCCCGAATTGTGCTGCAGAGATGCAGTTCAGTCTTCAGCCTCCTGGGGGAGGGCTGTCAGTGAAGCTTATCTGAAAAGGCAGCAGACTGAAGCCTTGTGGGCTAGACGTTTAGAAGATGTGATTGACAGGCAGTGACTGCAGTTCACAGGGGATGGTTTCCCCCTTTTCACAGACCTGAATCACAACACCTATAACAAGACACATGATATCTCCGGGCAAAAAGAACAGCACTGTAATTACAGAGCAAAACGAAGGCCTCCGCAAAGACTGGTTAAAACATCTCTCCAGGATATCGCTCACTCTCCAACATTATTACTGTTATTAGCGCTGACTTGCATTTTAATAAAACACGAGTCTATACAATGGCAGGCACGCATTTATACAGAGATGTGACCATCTAAGCCAGTGTCTCCCAATCCAGTCTTTGGGGACCCACAGTAGGTCCATGTTTTTGCTCCCTCTCAGCTCCCTGCCAGGAAGTCCACATTTTTGCTCCCTACCCGGGAGCTGGGAGGGAGTAAAAACATGGACTGTCTATGGGGCCCTGATGACCGGATTGGGAAACGCTGATCTAAGCCTATCACAAGTAACTACTGAGCCCTCTCCTAGGCTGTCAACACTGGACACTACCTGGATCTGCCTGGAGCTGCCTAACATTTTCTATTTTCATGTCATTTCCTCTGCTAGGTCTTCATAAATCCTACAGGTGAACCACGCCAGGAGACACAGTAAAATAACATACAAATACAGGGCTGTAACTAGAGTTCCATTCTTGACTCAGGACAGGGGAGAGGGACATTTCATTCATTCACAAGCGGCACAACAATGACTGGAAAAATGAACCAATATGCTGACATAACATTTGGATTTTATAGTAGATGCAAGCCTGCCCTTACGGAAATTCACTATGGTTTCCTATGGTTTTCTGGGTTTTGGGTATGGATTTTTTCCCGTAAACATGGTTTTACTATGATACCTCATGGTAATTATGATTACTAAGCTCCTACCCATAGTATTACCATGGTTTACTTATAGCACTGCATGGTAACTGCAGTGAAACCATGATTAAAACCATAGTCATAAACTCATGGTTACCCAAAAAACCATTGTAAAACCATGGTTCATTTTCGTAAGGGTGACCATAGGACCCCATAACCCATGGAAATGCGCATGGGGCCACAGGTGAATGCTCTCTGTATATGCTCTTCCCTGGCTCTCCCATACGAAAGCGAACGTCTGACCTAAAACTTTCGCCATCCTAGATCCTCGCAGCCTGTATATAATAAAAGCCGACAACGTCTTGAAACATTTTAGCATCTTCAGAACTTCATTTTGGTGAAGATGTACCAAAGGATAGCTCCTTTGAAGAAATCAAATCAAAAAGGATGTGTCAAGCAGTTTTCACATCTCGATAGGAGGTCTGATGAAGATTGGATTTGGGTGCATCCTCCAGCAAACAGGGACCAGGCCAGACCTTTCTTTGCCAGAAAGCCCTCTTAATTTTAGCACACCTTGAGCCTGACTTGTTGTCATGGATCTGCCACCAGACCACTTTTCTGTCTCATCCCACCGTAATGAGTCGCTATTGAAAAATACTCAAAAATTCATGGCATGTGAAGATGACGTCTCTCAAGGACAAGCTTGCTGGCAGTACGTATCTGAGAAGACAATGCAACACGATGATCTGTAACCCAATTAATCACTGAGGGGCAACACCCCAAAACTGCACCAAGAGATGCAAGGGAATTAAATTACAGGAGAACCCAGGATTCCCACCTCTCAAGCACAGATATTCCCTAAAAATCATACAAGAAATGTTACAATTTTGTTCCATTGTCACCACGAAAAAAATAAATCAATACGCAATAAAAACATCCAAAGAAAAAAGTCAGCAACTGTAATTACAAAAAGGCCAAAAATTTAACAGCTAGTGTTCAGTTTATAAATAGTTCTCAGTGCCAACATGTCTAAGGACATTGAGGACCTGAGTGACCTCTTTTTAGCTGGGTGAAGTTCAGGTCCTAGATTAAAACCCCAGATTAAACCACCGCAGCAGACCAAACTCATTGACATGGCAAACACAGGGGAGTTGAGTTAGATAGATGAGCAACAGTTATTTGCTCCCAACTCATGAGAATGATATTCGGAGCCAGTCCACACTCACTGTGAAGGCTGACGACAGTCCCTTCAGGCCATATCGTCCCACACAGCCGCACACACAAACACCCACACGCTCCAGCAAAGCAGCGATGACCAACAGCAAACCAAAAAATCTCATTAATGACTTACTCAGTCCCGGTTATGTCTCTCAAAACCACATGAAGTAAACCACTTCAGAGGGATCTTCTTAAAAGGGGGTACAGCTGAAAAACATGTGGAATCCTCATGCTATTCTCTTTTGCCGCACCCCATCTCGGTGGGTATAATAAGCCATTAACACAGAGCACTGGGCAGGCCAATGTAAAGGACTCCAAAATATAATTTCTCTCTCGATCCAGCAGTATACTGCAGTCCTCTAGCTCTCCAATCATTTTCAGGGATGGTGAAGGACAGGGACGTGAGGACGAGGGCTGTCTCTTTTGGTGGTATAGTTACTTGGGACCAGAAGGTGGCGGGTTCAAGTCCAGTGAAATGACATGCAAACCATCTCTGATAACAAGGTGTTTTCAGTTCTCTAGCAATCACAACACTCTCTCAAAAAGGCCCGGCGGTCCAAGTTCAGAGAGCGGCAGCAGCAGCAGGACGACTCCATCAGCCTCCCGCCCTCCTTCTTAGGGGTGACAGTCAGCAGGGTAAGAAGGCACAGTGGAGTATGGCAGAAGGAGACCCAGTTTCACCAGCCACAAATTTTAACAGAATTCCAAAAAAGGGCGGACAGTACAGATTTATATTCAAACAAGAGCAAACTCCTCCTTGTTCCAGAAAACAGTGCAGGTCCATCTCCACTGTTGATTTTTGAGGATGTGCTCAAAACCTCCGGCAAACACTCTTGGCCGCTCTGGGTGAGCCGGAAGTGCACAAGTCTGGGGAGCATCAGCAGACATATTTTTCTGCCCTGGGGACAGTTGGCAATATTAAGGCTCTTTGGAAAGACCCCAAGTGGCAGGTCAAGCCCAGAAAGAAGAACTGCTGTGACTTCCAAGAAACGTGTGCTTGTTACAGGGCAGCAAGAAGCTCCATGAATTGTATCAAGACAATGGCATGGCAAAATTAGTTAATGCACAAGGGGTACGATTGTAGAACCCGAGAGGAACTCCATTAGGGGTTACCTTTAAACCACAGAGGAACACTTTTAAGCACCACAATTCAAGCTCAGAAGAACTCAAACAGGGTTAAACCTGAGAATGACTCCCAATGGTGATGATGCTTAGCTAAACACAGTAAACTTCACTACAGCAGTGCTCTGGAAAGCTTTGTCCAAGAGCCACCCTCCTTTCCTCTACAAGGTGACTTTCTGCATCTGCCACATGTCACACTTTGTCATGACAGGAAACTCATTCTTCCAGTGTATTAACATGGCAGCCCTGCCAATACTCACATCACATAACAAAGCAGCCATTGAGTCCTGTCAGCCAGTTCATGGGCAAGCACATGGAACATGGACACACAGGAGGACCCACCCACAGTTACCCAGGAAGCAATGCGGTGCCACGACATTTCTGCGATGGGTTTCCATGGAAAAAGAGAAGCTCTGGGGGGCACACTTGGGAGACAGCAATTTGTTGCTCCTCTTATTCCACGAGGAACTGAATCCGGACATCGGACGTAGAGGGTGTGGAGGTCAGACATAGCCCACAGCACCCCCAGCACTGCCCCCCACATGCCCAATGGAGCTGGGGAGGGGTTTCAGGTTCGAGGGTTTTTGGGGAGTAAAAGCTGGCGGGCACATCAGCCACTGGCGCCGATGGGGGGCCACCTCACATGGAACTGCATCTGCATCGCCCTGGCAACAGCCCGGTTGCCAGCTAACGCCTCTCATCCAAGAAACCAGAAAGAGTCTAGTGGGTAGGGGGGGGGGAATAAAACAGTGGACAAGGTACTAAACACATGACTGCTTTTTTAAGAACACAGGATAAATAATTTGTCTCACTCTGTGAAACACAGTTCGTGAATCGCTATCTGTGCTTACTTGGGTGTATTATGGACATAATGTGCTTGGAGAAGAAGAAAGCATTCACAGAAAGACCAGATGTCCCAAGGCGAGCTGCTGTAATACAGGATACAGGATCAGGTTGTCCTTGGTTCTCTCTACGGTAAAACACTGTGACTACGCAGTGAAGTGAGGATTTAACCCTGAAAACGTCCCAGGAACAAAACTACAAGTAGAAATAATATATGAGTGAAACGGGGATAGAGCAAAGGCCCTAAGGTAGCTGGAAAATTCCCTCTGCAGCTACCCGATCACAGCAGAGGGGGCGTGACAGACAGGCGTCATGCGATATATCTGCGAGGATATCGCAGATGCCTCACAAATTCAATTTCTCTTCATTTCCTCTTCTTTGGCCATCGTGCCAGAGAGAGAGTGTGAGAGAGAGAGAGAGAGAGAGAGGAAAGGAGAGATGAGAGAGAGATAGGGGCTCGCCCCGAAGTAACGTGTCTGTTCACAGTTCATCTGAGCCCCAATCAATCCCAATGCTGTTTTATCCAGATGAAGCTGTCCCAAGAGACCAGGCACCTCTCAGACTACCAGTCCACTGACTAAGCTGGGGCCTTGGTGCCACCCGCAAACATAAAAGGCATTGATTTCATCCAATCATCAAACAGCTCCAATAATGAACCGGCCAGTCACGCAGGGGTATCTTTTTCACATGACCATCATCAACAGCAGCACAAAGGCGAGGGGGAAAAACATGACTACACATATGACAATTCTCAGTAGGGACACAGGGGTACAGACATGCCGAGTCTGACCCCGTCTTCCATTGTGGGCAAGGCTTTTATGGAGCCCCGATCGATCATGAACACTGAAGAGAGAGGCTGGCTAAAGTAGTGAGCTGAAACACTGGCATGGCATGGCAGCAAATCCCAGCGTGGTGATGAGACTGGCCTGATTGCCGGCCAGCAACCTCTGAGCACTGCATCATCTGGACAATAACAGAAGCCATTAGACGGGGTCAAGAGAGAGATGATGTCACCCATACCGACTGGACAAGCCTGTAGTTTCAACCCTGCCAATTGTTGCTATTGTTTGTGTAACATCTCCATGGTCAGCAATTGGCCCTCAACATAGAAACACTACTTGCTGTGGAACTGCTAATATTAGCATCACAAATAAAACGTCCCCAACAACTTTCTCTCCCAGAGACAGAGTCTTTGAAAGGAGCCAACATCTATCTGCGTGAATTTCTGAGAAAATAACTCTGCTCGTCCCTGGCTCCTTAAATAACGCTCAGCACATATACAAACGACTCTGAAATAAGGCATTTTATTGGAATTTAATTTCAATATATCACACCACACGCACACTCAAGGAGACAAGTATTAGGTCATGTTAATGACAGCCAGTAAAGGAAGAAAGATGTGTTACAGCCTGCTTGCTTCTTTCATTTTATTTACCTGGAGAGTGGCAAGAAATAACATGCTCCCAAGTACCTTCCAGTCTAAATATCAGTGTTTTATGCTCATCACTGCCAATGCTGAGACAATCACTGCTTTGTGTGGCTTAGCGTTTGTGCCTTTGACATTAGTTACTGACCTCATGACACTGGGCAGGACTGTGATCTGATCAGACTTTACGCGCTTGCCCACATCCTGCGATGGGACTGTGACACGCTCCTTCAAAATCATTATCGTTAACAAAAACAAAAACAAACATAGTAATGACAAACTAAAATGACAGATACGGAAACAAAATTTAAAAACTGAACAAAATTTATAAACATTACCTCCAAAACTGACAAAATAGAAATAAATGTTAAATACTTTCCATTTTTGTTGATTTGTAATGATTTGTTTATCTTTAATGACCATGAACATATTTTGCCCATTTTAAGGACAACAGTACTTAATGTGCACTATGTGTTCATGTAGGAGTCTCTAAGAATCAGACACATTGGCTCTACAACATTCAGTCTGCCCCTAGAAGTAAAATAGAAATACTTAAACTGAAACTAAGATATATACAATCTAATAAAAAACTAATAGAATCACACTGAAATTATGCATAATGATATAAAAATACAGATAAGATCAAAAAAATCTAAACTATAATGACACTGCCCCACACCAGTGTTAGCGACCAATTTGCCTGGAATGAAAAGTGAAGGCCATGATTCAATTTGTGCCCCAGATCCATGAGGAGATCCCTGCGCTCGACACACCACAGAGATACTGGACACACCCCCTCAGAAACCCACTACCGACCATCACATGCATGGAGAAATGCAGAGAGCCCATGCATAAACAGACACACTCTGCTAACTCGTTTACACATGTAATAACTCCCCAAATACACAACAACATAGATTTGCAGTCTGAATGCTTATCAGACCTAAAGCCACCATTGGGGGGAGCTAATTAGTACACCCTCAAGTCCTTATCTCAGCTGGCCTGTCACACCTGCGGCAGGTGCGGCAGCAGGTTTGTAATAGTCCCCGCTTCCTGTCTTCAAAGTGGCCTGGTCACATGACATACTGAACAACCCCTGGATTGGTGGAGACACTTCGGCCAGAGGCTGGCGTTGCCCAGCAGCTGTTGCCCGAGTAACGTCCTGACTCCCCCCATTACCAGAGCATGAGTATAATTTCACCATAAAATCACCCAGGTGCCGCAGTGAGGGATGACTGGGGGGCTTTTCATAGCCTCTATTCCACCCCCAATGAGCCCTAATTGGGTTCCACCGGATCAAGTAGAATCTGTCAGCTTTACTGCAGGCAGCTGAGCACATCTGATTCCTGTAAGCTCAATGCATCAATAACCTAACAAGGCCTATGAGTAATATTAATAATAATATCATTAAGCAGCTTTAAATAAAGCGTTTAGGTCTATCCCACTAAATTGATGTTTCTTTATCCGAACTGTTAAACAAATAGATTAAAACATTTTGCCCCGCCCAAGCACACAAAAAGCTGACAAAAAAACTATGATCTTCTACTTAAATACAGTTCTTTCCTGTTCACCTGGTTAAAGGTGAGCAAGCAAAGCCTGAATAAGCGAAAGCCTCTCCTTTCTTTGTTTCCATTTTTTCCCAACGGACTGCTCCTTATCTTGACGCAGACATGTTAAGCCAGCTGCTGATTAGTGAGAATGTTCAGTCACCCAACCTCAGGATCTATGAGTAGCACTTAACTGAATCAGATCGCACAGTGATAGTGCTTGGCTGGACTCCAGATCTGATTGGGAGACAGGAGGGGGGGGCGATATAGAGCTAATACAGCTCACTGGGGAATTTCCATATAAATGCAATCTCATTTCATTTCTTTCAGGAACAAACTGGATTGGGGTGGGGGAGGCGGGAGGGGCGGAGTTGCAGAGACGGG
>JAODKM010000058.1:23491823-23518286 GCA_026780845.1 Petrocephalus sullivani
CCCGGCTGTAGCTTTGGAAACATTCTGCATTAACAGGACCCCCCCCCCCGCCCCCTTGTGAGGCCCCACCTCCGCGTGGGCATACCGCTTCAGCATCACACTTCAAAGCGCTCATTATCTGTCCTTTAAAAGGGCGCATTAATATGAAATGGCTCGCATGTGCTTGGCCCACTTGCGCACTGACGCGTCATTAGCTTGTGAACTCGGATCCATGCGCTGCTGATCTGGACCCGGTACAGAAAACACGCCCGTTACAGGCTTTTCCTATGTTCTGCATGCAATTACCATCTGCTCCATTGAGCTGCGGGCCAAACCTCTGTACTTCACTAAGTCCTTATCGCTCGCTCTTAGCTGTAACACGCACATGCAAATATCCCAGCACAGTGATTAAAGCTAAAGGATGCACGAGGCCAGCGTTTAATAGTGCTTTAAATGGGGAAAAATAGACAGGGGTTGTACGGCACCTTTAAGAGGTTCTGGAGACACTGTGCCTGTGATTGGATGGGTGATCACAGGGGCTCCCTTTGGAACCTTGAGCGAGGCCTTTAGCCCCAAATTGCTGCAGGGCGGCAGATAAATGTGTATGTCCTGCAGGAGAGTAAGATGGGATATGTGAGAAGATGCATTCCAATGTACCTGTACTCAAGTCATTATTTTTTTTCCATTTCAGGTTCTTTCTAACAGATGTAACGCTCTTTGAGTCATTTGTGCTGGGGGGGGTGTTATGTCGAGTCCAAGAGAAGCCCACCCGGCTCCAGGTGTGGCTGTCACTCATCTAGGGTGACGACCAACGAGAGCCACCCGGCCAATGGCCCGGGCAGGCACCGCGGGGCGTGGCCTCTGTCACAGTGCAGCCGTGATCTCCCGGGTAGCTGCAGGGTGGCTGCAGCGGAGATGGAATGTCAGGGCGGCGAGGAGCTGCAGAGGGGGCTCATCGGCATGTCCCGCTGGCACATGCATCGCTTAGGGTGAATGTGCAGAGCTGCGGAGGCTTAAACATAACCTGTAATCCCTGCCCCCACAAGTTAAGTCCCCTCTATAAAATCCAGAACAATCTAAGATGCCAATTCATTATTTATTGCAGAGTCATGTACACTATTAGTGGAAAGCAAGGCCTGCATGGGGATTCGTGAGGAAGTGGGTCGCTTCCCAGGAGCCCTCTGGACCAGCAGCAAGGGAAGAGGCACGTCTGTGTGTGTGTGTGTGTGTGTGTGTGTGTGTGTGTGCACGTACATGTGTGTGTCTGTCTGTGTGCATGTGACTGTATGTGTATGCTCTGTGTGTGTGTGTTTGTGAGATGGTATGTGTGTGGTGTGTGTGTGTGTGTGTATGCAGTATATTTGCGCGTTGAGGATTTCATGTGCATGTTCCTGTACATGTGCGTCCGTCTTGGTGTCACATGGGTGTGTGGATGTTTGTTCAAGCATGTGCCCATCCCTGTGTCTCTACGTCGAAGTGCACATACATGTTGGGGGTAGGGGTGGTGTTCACACAGCTTAGGATGTTGGGGGTGGCAGGCGGATGCAGGGCCAGGAGACGGGGGGGCGGGGGGGCGGGGGAGTGTGGCTGTGCGTGCGCAGAGCGGCCTGCTTGGTCTCGCCCCAGATGCTCAGCACATGCAGCTCTGATCGAACGCAGCCCTAACAGGCTGGTATTTTTCCACTGGAGCTGAACTCCTGCCGTCCCCCTCCCCAGTGTGAGGAAGAGGCCACGTGTTTGGGGTGCCGCACTGTGGCCTGCAGTCAGAACGGTGTCAGTGTGACGCTGTTCACCACCGCTGGTCTACAGGATGCACATGCGGCCTTGTGGAAAAAAGGCACTTAACACTGGGCAGCTCGATCATCCAGGGAGCTGTGAGAAGGTTCACACTCGCACAAGCACATCTTCTGCCACACACTGGGCCCTGCCATACACTGGGCCCTGCCATACACTGGGCCCTGCCATACACTGGGCCCTGCCACACACTGGGCCCTGCCACACACTGGGCCCTGCCATACACTGCAATTGGTCAGACCAGTTAGAAATGTCTTTATCTACTTAGTCTAGAACAGCCATAGAAAATCCACAGAACCTAACAGGCTGTGCGTACCATACATAAACATAAATATACGTATGTACTATCTACCCTCTCAGTATCAGGGAGCAGAGAACCTGTATTGTATATGCTTTGATTGGCCAGAGGGTGGGTGAAATGTATTCTGTACATTGGTCAGCAAGCAGGCAGCAAAGGTTTTGTGCACATTAAGGTAGACTGATGCAGAGGGACAGAAGGAAATGTACACAGGAGCAAATGAAGTTGGGGGCACAAATCGATGCAAAAAGGAGGGAGCTTGACTTTGGATGGATCATGGTCACCTGCTGCAAATGGAGAAAGTGTTGCTGAAAGTGATTTTTTTTGGCTTTGGCAGCCAAATATCATACATTGTACGATTAAATAAGTCGCTGGAGCAACAGTTCTGCAATCTCTAAAAACTGGAAGTGTTTCCACAGTTTTGGTCAGTAGTGTAAGTGGTGATAAGATCTTTTGGAGAACTTAGCCAGTCTACCTGGCATATGCTGTACAGCCCAAAACTGTTCTGTCAAAGACAATATTCCTTTAATGACTCCATCTCACATAGAGACTATAAAAAAATAAAAAACAAAAAGTGTCGCTTTGCCTTCATCCAGCAGAGGAAAATACATGGCCAAGCACAGACAATGCAGCCATCTGAGAAGGAAGCCCTCTTCACGATAAGTGCCTCACACGTCTTTGGTCATTTAGACACGCACACACACACCCACACCCATAACTGCATGTCCTAGGCGTGTCACATGAGAGCCACACCAAAAGCAGTCCAAGCAGCTGTGACAAATCCCGGCACCCCCATCCTTGGGAAAGCCGCCCCGAGCAAACAGGACGTGGCGGTGTACGGCTCAGGCAGGAGCGTTAATGCGGCATTCTGGGACTGGGCCCATTGGACACACCGTATCCGAGGTGGCGGGGCCGTCGTGGATGAAGTCCAATAAATAGGGCGCCAAGAACGGTGTGAAATGGCAACACGATGTCAGCAATTCTCACACAAAGAAAGAAACAGAAAAGGCGACTTCGAAGCTTAGAGGATAGGTGGGCAGAGTAAAAAGATCAAGTACAATCAACCCACAAGCCACTGAAAACACACCAAACTCTACATTATCCTATCAACAGGACACTCCTGGCCTGAATACAAATGGGCAGGTTTAACTCTGAACCCTAATGCTTACAACTTCTCCAGTTATGGGTACTTACTCATTAACTGATCATCCATCCATTTCTTCATGTCAAAACAAGCATTGTTTGTATGGCTTCAATCATCTTTCATTTTTAGGCTTGACAGACCTGCACATACAGTACTTATACCAAGACTTCCTTATTAGGGTGCTGTATCCTTGTACTAGATGATACCATCTAGTTGCCCAATCATCTTCCATAACCATGAATCCAGCCCAGCGTCATGGTGTGCCTATAGCCTATCCCAGGGGGGCAAGGATGGCAATCCATCACATGACACACTAATTAACCAATGAGGAGACCCGTTTTAACAATACAAACCCGACAGGCAGAAATGCTCCCACGACAAGAAACGGCTCAACCGTATGCAACATCTGTCGCAGCCATAGCATAAGACAACGTCAGGAGAAGTGTGAGGACAGCACACTGCGTCTGAGCGAGCCGTGCTGCAGGGACACATGATGCTAGCATCAGCAGGAAAGTCGCACAGCACTGCATAAAGTGACAGACCTCTTCTTTGTGCCATGTATAAGGTTCCCACGCCGGCCACCATGGAATCGTGGGTCATCGGGTACAGCCCAGTCACTCTAAGCAGCCAGTCTATCAGAGTACGACCTCTAAAAGATGACGAGTACCTGGATTAGTGGGCTCCTTTATTCAGATGAGTGTCCACACCTCCAGATATGGTTATTATGATCCACTTTATTATGGCCAAGAGACAGCATCTTCAAATTGTTCCCAAGACAATCGTCCAGCCAGGCGCTAGGCATGGCAGCAGCAAATCGCACACCTGCACCTCCTGCTTGCCATTGGCCATTTAGAAAAGACATTACTAAAGCTTCATTCAGGATAGGAAGTCTACAGGTCTCTACTGTGCTTACCAGGTAGTCTATAGGACTCTACTGCCCTTACCAGGTAATCTAGAGCAGGGGTTCCCAACCACCGGGCCAGGGACTGGTACCGGGTCGAGGAGGACTTTGTGCCAGGTCGCGCCGAATGAATAAAGGCGCTTTCAGACCGAACGCAGCACACGCTGTGCTGCCTCCGAAACCCATTGTTTTCTATGGCGTGCGCGGCGCAAGAAGAGATTTGCGCTATGCTGAGCCAAGTGCAGCGCACACATGTGAAAAAGGAATTTTCAATACAAAGATATTGTATTTTATTAAATTATTTTTGACGGGTCGCTGTTTGCGTGGAGGGACATGAGGCGTAGACAAAAATATATGTTTCCGTTAAAGGAAAGCAAATCACATACTAATTATGGCACTATACATTTAAAACAATGCAAATCGTCGGTAACTTTGACGTTATTTATTTATAACAGTAGCGTTTGCGTTAACATCATTTCATGTGCTTTGACAAATATCCCATCAGCAGTCAGCACAAAGATATAAGCTACACGTTTGTTTGCTTTGCTGCGATTAAAAGTTCTCAGAGCCTCGCATTCTGAGCGGCCTTGTCCCCGCCCGCTCCGTGACGTCAGAAAGTGTCTCCGGTGTTCACAAGCGTCGCGTGCACCCGGTCTGAGGAACTGTGTACGGAATGAAACCGGTCCATGGTCGCAAAAAGGTTGGGGACCACCTGTCTAGAGGACACTACAGTACTTATGGTACAAGGGAGTCTGAAGGACACTACTGTACTTACCAGGTAGTCTACAGGAGACTACTGCACTTACCAGGTAGTCTGAAGGACATTACTGCACTTACCAGGTAGTCTACAGGACACTACTGCACTTACCAGGTAGTCGGAAGGACACTACTGCACTTACCAGGTAGTCTACAGAATACTACTGCACTTACCAGATAGTCTACAGGACACTACTGCACTTACCAGGTAGTCTACAGAATACTACTGCACTTACCAGGTAGTCTACAGGACACTACTGTACTTACCAGGTAGTCTACAGGACACTACTGCACTTACCAGGTAGTCTGAAGGACACTACTGCACTTACCAGGTAGTCTACAGGACACTACTGCACTTACCAGGTAGTCGGAAGGACACTACTGCACTTACCAGGTAGTCTACAGAATACTACTGCACTTACCAGATAGTCTACAGGACACTACTGCACTTACCAGGTAGTTTGAAGGACACTACTGCACTTAACAGGTAGTCTACAGGACACTACTGCACTTACCAGGTAGTCTACAGGATACTACTGCACTTACCAGGTAGTCTAGAGGACACTACTGCACTTACCAGGTAGTCTAGAGGACACTACTGCACATACCAGGTAGTCTACAGGACACTACTGCACATACCAGGTGGTCTACAGGACACTACTACACTTACCAGGTAGTCTACAGGATACTACTGCACTTACCAGATAGTCTACAGGATACTACTGCACTTACCAGGTAGTCTACAGGACACTACTGCACATACCAGGTAGTCTACAGGACACTACTGCACATACCAGGAAGGCAACAGGACTGTACTTCAGATAGCAGGATGCCTACAGGGCTCAGTTACAGCTGACTGAAAGATTACAGGATGCAGGGATTTTAAAACATCCTCCTCAAATGACAGGATGTTTACGATGCTCTCCTGCAAATAATTAGAAGCCGACCGCACCAATTAACAGAAATGTACAGTTGTGTACTGTAAATGGCACAAAGTTCGCAAGGTTCTATAGCAGCTGCTAAATGCCTCTGCCCCCCTTTCAGACAGAATGAAATGCCACCAGTAGCAGCTTAGACAGTAGTTAATGCAGGGATTTGTGTGTGTGTGTGTGTGTTAGGAAAGATGGTCCCTGCCCTCCCACCACCACAAAGACACTTTAGCTGCATTAGCATTAACATTTTACCGTTCCCTCCCTGCAACCTCAAGTCCGCCACACACAGACACAGAGAGCAAGCTCATCCGTTTCCATGGGAACAGGGCCTTTGATGCACAAGCTGTGCCCCTGCCCTTCTCTCTCCCCCACTGGAGCGTGCTGCCCCCCCCACCACCCCACATTTTATCTGCATGCTTCACTGCGCGTAGGAGCATTGTATGACAGTGCAGCATGTCACCCCTGCATGGTTCAGCATGCATGCCTCACATGACACATAAAATGCAGCACACACGCAGCACAGCACATGCACTCTGAAATGCATGCACCGCCTGGAAACATTTTGAAAGCACAATCCTACGTATGCACGCTCTCTGGATCATCGTTCCGCAAACATCAAACACATTGATCTCAACTTCTTCGGGTCGATTTTGAAATGTCAGGAAATATCAATGAAGATGATGATATTTTTAAGAGTTCCAATTAAAACTGCAGCCCGTCTCCCTCTTTTGAGGGCAGAAAGAGGAAATGTGACCTAATAACAAGCCTCCTCGGGTTTCGCTAACAGACAGCGGTGTGTTTGCCCATAATTTCAGCTGTCGTCATCAAGAAGAATGCAAACAAAGCGTCAAACTTTAAAAACCGTCACAGACGTAATTATTTCAAGATGGCTGCAGGCATACACAGCCACACACATATGCACGCATAGACTCTGACACGTTCCAGATTTGCTGACCGCCCAGTTCACTCACAGGCTGAAAGCCATTCCGAGGTTGCCATAGCGGCAGCTATGGATGCACCGTGGATGTCTTGCTGTGCTAGGAAAGGGACAAGCCCCCCCCCCCGGTGCTCTTTAGGACACAGCAGAGGGGATGGCCAGGCTGCTGGGGATCCGAGACAACATCAGCAGTGACGAGGCCATGAGAGCCATCTCGTCCTGACATGACACCGAAAAGTATTAGAAAAGCGAACTTTGCTTAGGCCTCACATAACTCGGTGCCCCGCGTCAGGATACGAATTGGGGGGGGTGCCGGCAAGGCGGTGGCACTGGCTACTCGATCACCAACACGTTCCGTCTGTGGACGCCGAAAAGCAGCGCTATCCCATGCACCTGATCCGTCCCGGCCGGTGCTGAGCTCTCGCTGTCGTCATTTCGCACATATCGATGCAGAAATATGCCCAGAGGATATACTCGGAGCGCCCAACGGAGGCAGCAGCACATAACTCCCAGAGACGGAATAATGGCAATCTCCGCATGAAGGAGACTCTGAGCGTTAAACATTTTATACAGGATCCAGCTTTTCGATTTAACAGTAAGGAACAATGGTCATCTGAGGTTGAGTCACACAAGGCTGAATCACATTTGTGGAGCCCTTGTCTCTGTTTGGCTCGGCAGACATGCCCGCAAGAAAGGTTAACAATACAGGTTAACTACCATTATAAACAATGTTTATGGCTAAAGTCACATCTTAAAAATTTTGCCTCAAACCATGAATTTATGTAAATTAACCACCGCTGCTTAGGCACACATTGTCGATACGATAATATATTTTATCTGGCCTATGCTGTATATTGGGTGATTTTATATTTATATAGTATTTTTGGTACTACAGTACTAACTGCACTAATGAAAAGAAGCATGACTGCTCCTACAGGCTCCTGCAAAATCCACAAGCCTCAGACACACATGGAGGGAGAAACTGAGCTCTGCTCTGTTTGAAAATGACGTCATCCAGTGTAGAAATGCTCCTCCCAGTCTAGGCAACAGCAGCTGGGGCAGGACTCAGCATTCTCTTCTGCTGCTGCATAAGTGTGTCTATTTTCAGCCAATCAGAACCAGTGCAGCACTGCCTAGGCTCCTCCCACATGACCCTTCCCCCCGAGATCCTCATTTCTCAGCTTCGGGGAGCCGCGACCTCCTTCTCTTCCCTCTCTGTAACTCCTCCTCCTCCAGAGGTCAGCATGAGGCCGTATGCTTGAGCCGGAAGCCCAGAAAGTGCAAAAGGAAGGCACAGGATCATGAAACAGCAGGGACGCCGCACACCACAAACACGCACACGCAGTACGGAGCTGTCCCCGCCTCACCCCATGGCCGAGCGAGTGCCACGCCCACAGCGTGACGGAGGAACCGC
Organism: Petrocephalus sullivani; assembly: GCA_026780845.1. Classification (NCBI taxonomy): domain Eukaryota; kingdom Metazoa; phylum Chordata; class Actinopteri; order Osteoglossiformes; family Mormyridae; genus Petrocephalus; species Petrocephalus sullivani. Next base: position 23,499,979 of record JAODKM010000058.1, read on the forward strand.
TCACTCTGTTCTTCCTAGCTGATCAGAGAGAAGGACGAGCGGCAGCTGGAAGAAATTGGGGCCACACTCCTGATCCGAGAGACAGAAACTAGGGCAGGGAGCCTCTATCGTATGATGAGAGTCGGGGAACGCGACCTCCGCTCTGAAGAGCCCATCATACCACTTGAGCTGCTGTGGGCGGAGTCATCGTTCCTCGCCTCCTACACGGGCCGATACGACCCCACTCCCTCCCAGAGAAACAGAGCCCCTAATTTCATGTCATTGAAAAGTTGGCACGGTGCCTTATTCAGGTCACCCATATCGATTGGGGGCCACAGGCCAGCACCTCCAGTGACACGGATGCTGGAGCACGCGAGGTGCCTGCGCATGCGGCCTGCGCATGCAGCCTGTGCCCACGTGTTCCTCACCTTCACGCCTGCCCTTCCTTTCCCTCTCACTATAGTTGGACTCCCGCAGAGCCGTGCCCGTCATTACAGCTTTGCTGTACTGAGTCATATGCCCACAGTATTTGGGATAATTACCCAGGTGTGGTTAACCCCCCCCCACACCCCCGCCCCCGGACTGTTCGGCAGGGCCGTGACTACCGTGATTACCCCCACCCCGTCCGGTCCCCAGCGACGGCCACCTCTCCTTTTTTTACAGCATGACACTACAGGCATTTCTCTATGGGTTCCATTTCTAGGCACCATTGTCACCCTGGTTTCATTTTCTCATCTTGGAAAGAGCACGAGTTTGAGGAAAGGCGAAGCTCCCGATTGGTTGCTTCTTGACAGGATTCTCCTCGGATTGGTCGAGTCTCAGCAGGCCTTTTGAAGATTTTCTCTAAAATGGGAAGGGGGGCAAGGGTTTCAGTGGGTGATGGTGGGTGATGGTGGGTGATGGAGGGGTGGGGGGGGCTGCAAGCAGATGAACCACTTTTACCAGCAAAAATTAAATGAAACACAGAAGGCCGCCATTCTTGAGCCGGCCAGCTGAGAAACATTATCTGGGTCATTCTGATGCAGAGAGACACCATTTATAGCACCCTATAAATACCAGCCCTCCCTACAGAAGAGACTGCAGGAGAGCGCACCTCTTTAGCACATCAAACAGCAGCCACCCCCCCCCCCACACACACACTGTACACACACAGCATGCACCCTGTCCCCAAAACACACACACACACACACTCATACGTCAGCTCCACCTAGTCCCTTTAAAAATCACAGAGGGACAGAGGAGGGATCCGGAGCCGTTCCCAAGAGCTCGGTCTAAACGGCAGCATATCCCTGCGCCATGGGCCAACACACTCCTGGGGTGTCCTTCAACAACGTTCCTTCAGCGAAGATTTGCCTTACATGCCCTCTCTGCAAATGGGTCATCAACACTGGAACTAATAAATATATTTAAAGAGGAATGAGACGTGAACAGGGGCTTCCCAGGTCCTAGGCTCCTACAACTCCTTCAGTTTATTCCGATTTCCTAGACGGAAAGCTGCGATCTAGTTCTGTATCGACCCAGATTTCTTAGGTTGGTTGAATGAGGCCGTAGCTTGACACCAGTTGACGTTAATCAAACACTGAGAATTAACTAAGCATTTTCACTTCATTGCGTCTCTTGCCACATTTATGGGAACAAAATTTCTCCCCATCTAGGTGGAGCGGGACCGATGACACAGCCTTTTATATTCTATACTGATATGGGCAGTTACTGCGGAGTATTAGACAGTTTATTACAGACATGGTCCATAACAGCATAACATTGCCTTTTCTGGACTTGGAAAGGGAACGAGTCCATCTGAGATCTCTTCAGACCAACATGTTGCGCTTCAATTACTTATATCCAAAACTTTGTACTTTTTTTTGAAAAAACAGGATCAGCTGGAGCAATTGGGAGTTAAGGGCCACACATTTGTATTTTCTATTTCTTCTCCCCCACCCCTATTCTCTGTCCCCCCTAACCTCTCCCTGTTCCCCCCTCTATATCCACTATCATCACTGATGCAGTCTGGTAGCCTTAATAAAGCTAGCATATGCAATAGGAGGATAATATGATGCACCTCCTACGCAGAGCAAATCTGCCCCATTAATATAGGCATCCTGGTTTCAAATACAGCCTACATTGACTACTGAGAACTGGACAAGGGTCACATTCAAGGTGAAATCAATCAGGATTTGAACCAACGACCTTCTGAGCACAGCCACAACATCTTAACCCACTGAGCCAAACAGCTCCTTACTGCTTTTAATGAAGATACATACTTAACAAAGAAAAGGCATATTTTGCTGCTAAACTGCTAAACTAAATCTACTTTTTTCCTTGTAGTAGCAACACATCACAGAAATGTGAAATTCATATTGCAATAGATGGTGCATATACGAGAGGGCAAAATTAAGAAAGTAATTTGCTGTAGTCTTGCAAATTTAATGCAATTGCTGACCTCATATAAGTTTCCATGTATCCATCCATCCACTTACCCAGTACAGGATCATAGAGAGCCTAAAGCCTTTCCCAGGAAGCTAGGGGCACAAGCTATGGGACACCCTGGAAACCAGTCACAAAAAGCCATGATTTCATCTGGCATGATTTGCTTATGCTAAGCCTTACAAAAACGAATGGACATTTGAAGTGTTAAATGATGGGTTTTCTACCATAAGCTCTCTGCACAAACCAAGGTTCATCTAAACAGCAGCACAGCTAGGGAGCTTCTTCTGAGACCTCCAGAGGTGACCAGTGACAGAACTCATCAAGTCCCGCAGGTTACCATCACAGATCTCTATCACAAAGGCAGCTGCAATAACACTGTTTAGATTTTCCTCCCTGAAATCTATCAGACAGGATTCACTCCCAAACTAAACTGTATTGAAAGCCAGAAATCAAATTAATTTAACATATTTCTGAAATTTCTCTATTTTTCAAAATCCTATTTAGTGGATTTCCATTTATTGCTCTCGAGTTGGCAAGCGGTAAATAAATGAATCAATCACTTTGAACGGGAAGGGGCATTCCGTGATTTTTGGTCATGTGACCACGAGGCGGAAGAGACCACAAACACCACAAACCTCCTGCACCACCAGCGTCAGTCATTGGGAGCGTACCGGAGAGACTGGTAGCGGGCCAGTGAGAGCGATGGAGCCAGAAAGTGCAGCGTGTGGATGTTACGGTGTGCTTGCTAACAGCGATCCCTCGTCAGTGTTACGGTGTGCTTGCTAACAGCGATCCCTCGTCAGTGTTACGGTGTGCTTGCTAACAGCGATCCCTCGTCACTGTTACAGTACAGCTGCTCAGCACCGGGAAAGAAGCACAGGAGTGTCGGGCTCTGTGTGACCAATGCCGCACGACAAAGGGTGCCTGCTGTTTTTTTTTAGAAACTACTTTATTTTATGGGACTCCCAGGCCAGGAGGGTGGGGGGCCTAGAGACTCATAAATCCGTCTGGAAGAGGGTACCTCATCACACCAGGCCCAGCTCACTGGTGTCACCCAAGGGAACCTGGTGACCTCGCTCATCCAGTTCTCCATTAATATTCTGCCCTGTGACCGTACCCCTGTTCCTACATTTCTTACTTTTTTTTTTTTATTTCCCCTCTAACCTGTCTCCTCCCCCCTTTCTCCACTGGCAACTCTCTCTCTTGCTTCCATCTCATCTCCTGGTCCTATGTGGCCATATCTGAAAGGAAGAGCGGCGTAATCCCAGCCCATTCAGGTCCCACCAGAGTCACTACACTGTATGTCTTCACTTCCAGCCTTATTTAATTTATTTTAACTTCCAGCCTTATTTTATTATTTTTTTTTATTTTGTCTTTAATCGTGTAGGTCATAAACTCAGCACCTAAGCAGAGGGGACAGTTATCCCCCCCAAACCAGGTGTGACTGGACTGGGGGTGGAGAGTCACTTACAAAAGACTGAGCACACTGGAGAATCAGACGACGACACTCAGCACACATGGACTGCTTGCTCGTCTTATCCTTCACTGCTGGTCCACTGTCAAATGGGTGGATGTCATCCCACCTCCTCGTAGTAATGGCAGCCTATAATATCCTCGTCTATGTGTTTTTGTCATGAGGCTGAAGGCTTGCTGCAGAATGGGCCCAGGCTTGGGGTATTATCAAGGTTAACCGCAGACAGCCTGTTGGGGGGGGGGGTGGATGCGAATATCTTTGAACATTGCAGATGTACTGATCCACACAATCTGGCGCTGGCCCATTAGTTCCCAAAAAGCCATCTGGTCAGTACTCACTGGTCTTCGGGACCCTGCGGTCGCCTAGTCCCACAGCACACTTAACCCACTTCATCTCCCATTACCACCCCCCCACGGCAGGGATCTGGCCCAGGTTCAAATCCAGCACTCATATTGTTTCACCTTAACGGACAGGGTTGAAAGCAGGTCGGATATTAACAGTCACCATGTTATTTTTAGCCATTTTTCTTAGGAATGGGGAAAAAAACACAAGGAACGCAAAGGTTCTGTGCCACCGTCTCGCCACCCAGCGCCTGTCTGGGGGACGGTGGGGGTTTGTTTTCGTGAGTTCCGCCGCTCTGCATCTATCGGCACGGACCTTTCTGTCTCCGCGGCGACGGAATGCGGCAGGAGGCGCGATCGCCAGCGCTGTCAAAAGCCCGGCCCGTCCTTGCCTGGGGACGGGGGCGGCACAGAGCGCCGGTGGAGCGTGTGGGCACAGCCAGGCTGCCATATCCATGACAACCCGCCTAAGAGCCACATCCCCATTTTCTTAAATTTTTCTCCTTCTTTTGATCCCGCCGTCTTCAAGGTTCCGCACACAGAGGAATCCTTCACCGGAACCTTCAACACTCGTGCTGTCAGGGCCAGGGGTGGCTGCACAGCCTGATGTACCGAACTCTCGGGTATGAACGACCCGTCCACAGAAGAGCTGTACCAACACATCTGACAGTGTGGCGCTTAGACTACATGTCTCGGATTTCAGGTGTGACGAAAAGGGGTGGGGCTCCCGACAGCCCACTTCCTGTTCAGGGGATCCTTATTTAAAAGAATAAAAGTTCGGCACATGAGCGGAATTAAAGACAAACTGGCAGCGTGCTGATTAGCCGAGAGCGATGCTGGTGCACCAGGGGTTTCACTGCTCTCCTGCACACCACATGGATAAAAAGCCACCATCGATTTTTTTTTTTTTATGAAGATAGCTGTCGAGTCTGCTCCGCCCAGACAAAGAGCGAAAAACCCGGCTCTCAGTGCGATCAAAAGTAAGATGAGTCATTGATCTGCATAGTCAAAGATAGGAGGCGCAGAAATAGACCGTCAACAGGCCTCGTACCCAGTTTGGTATTCCACGGCCTCACTTTACCCTCCCGCTCTACTACTTAATTGTAACCCTTTAAATATTCATAACACCTATGTTTTCCACCGCTATTTACAAAATATGTGTTAGGGCTGCATTGACGGGTGCCATTTTCAGGAAATTCACAAGACAGCCTTGCTAGCATATACACACGCGCACGCGTGCACATCCCCCACAGACATCCATATCTGTCGCTGACGACCACCTGTTTAATTCATCGCCACATTATGGGTCAGACCTCCATTTTTCTCGGCTCGCTTTCCTCGGCGTGCTCCGCGCACAGGAATACATAAACACGATACGTCCGTGTGACCATCTAGCTAAATATCACCGTTTGAACTATTTCAAAGCTGCGGAACAAGAAGCCCTGAAATAAAACGCGGATAAAGCGGGGAGAAGGTCTAGGCCACCCCCGTGCCGTGGCCCTGCCCTTTGCAGACGTTTGTATGCTTTTCTGCTTTTTTGAGAGATATCTTTAAGCTTACAGGATTTCCATTTTGTCATGGACAGTTGCATGTGCCTTCCGACGCCAATGGCATAAGAACCAGATGCAGAGCGATTAGATGCTGGAAGAGCATGAAGTGTCCCCCGGTGATATTTAAAAGAATCGACTGACGGTATGGATCTATCTGCTCACGTCGAGCCCGCGGACGCTCATCGATTGCGCCGTGCAACTCAAACAGTGTCTAAGGATGATCTTAGCAATCATTTGTCACTGGACACGGGCTCTCCCGTAATGTGAGCTCAAAGCTGGCAGTTGAAATGGGTCAGAGGAGAGGAACCAGCTACCGTCTGTGTTTCTCCTCTTTGGGTGAAGATGCAAGCAGTGGGGTCTGGGGCCCTTGAGACAGGGGTTAGAAAAGAGGGTACAAGAACCCTCCCAAAACAGCCTAGGGGCAGATGACCATGCACACTGGGGCACATGGGGCACAGGAGAAGCAGAGAAGGCGGGAGGCGACCAACCGGCGGTGAGCAATCCTGCCGCCCCCCATCTTTTTGAGGGAAATTAACAGCACCCATGAGAAACAACGCTGACGAAGCGACCCATGACTTAACTTTTGCCGTAAGGAAGATCTCCCATTGGGACAAGTTCTTCGCTTCCCTCTTTCCGTTCCCGCGGCGTGTCGACACAGCAGACACACGCCCCCACCACTACAGCGCTGCTACACGCTAAAATCTCTCGCTGCCACCTCCCATCTCCCTTCCAAGCTGCTTCAGAGGACGACGTCTTTCTTGGCCCATTATGTTTCTGAAGGAAACACCTATTTATAGAGTTGGGAGTTCTTTCGGTCGTCGTTTTGCCGAAACGTTCCCACAGTAACTGGGCTTCCTGTCTGTGCACTGAAGGGGGGGTAAAAGACATCTCCCCCTCCTCCCCCCCGAGCACTGGCTGCAGGAAATCCTTTGCTAAACCATTGGGCCAATGTGTACACCTATTCTAATACACGGGCCCCCACTTGGATGAAGGAAACACCAAAATCCAGACCGACCTGTTTGGGAAAGAATGCACAGCAAAACAAAATCAAAGCGAGGAGACAGCCATTATTGCCCTGTTGATTTGAGAGATGCCCATGTGACAAGTCATTCCTTAATGCCAGCTAGAAGTACCATCAAAGAGTTGGGGCGAGGGAATGGGTGGTTATCAAAGCTACTTTTACAGACAAACTTTCTCACGTCTTCTGTATTGGTATCAACACCAATAACTTCGGGAGACAAGAGTCCAATGTACACTCCACCATGTATGCCATCTGAGGACCATGAGATCCTGAGCAACAATACTGAACTGCACACATCCATTTGGGAAAAAAACAAAGGAACACAGGTATGAGCTCAAAGTGAGATGCTATGCTCAGACTCTAGGTTCATGTTGCTCTTCCAGCTACTGTCACCAACCATCATTTCAGAGCAGAACTTGCCTATTTTCCTTCTAAACTATCCTGGACCTAATCCTTTCTTCACTCCCAACATAACCCGAACCCACATCCCTAAGGCAGATTAAATCATTCACAACCAGAAAAAGAAGGAATTTCTTAGCAATGTGTATCATCAAGAAGCAAATGTCCAAGAGGCTGGCACCCAACGTAACCGTGACAACGTGTCTTTTTTTTCAAGGATATTCAACAGAACACTCGAAGGAAAAATGCTGAATCACTTCTCCGCCCACAGCGGACACAACAGCATCGAGCTGCGACCTTCTAAAGGGCCTCCAGTGAAACAGGGAAACCAGCCATTAGTGAAGGACCCCCATTACTCACCAGGTTGGAGTTTGTGGCGTTGGAGTCATCTTCGGGGAAGGGGATGTAGATAGCTAAGGCCACGCAGTTTGCAAAAATAGTCAGCAAAATGATGATTTCAAAGGGTCTGGGAGGCACCAAGTCAAGGAAGGAACAGATGGAGAACATCAAGCCAGAACACCCTGTCAGACACTTCCTAACAATGCTATGTAAAACATCTGCTCGGCACAGAAGACCCAGCCAAGACCAGCCCTAATATGTCCATGGAGTAGACAGGACGGTCGCGTGGCGGGCCGGAAGCAGGGAATGTGGGGGGAGCCATTCCAGAGATCAGTGTTTCTTTATTTGAACCCAATGTTTGAAGGTCCTGACCCCATCACATTAACCTCCAAGCTTCACCCCAACCTTCTCCATGGGGTTAAGCTCAAGAGCAACACCAGAACAACTCCTCCTGTCACGGCTAGATTGAGCCGACCAGCCCTGGCTTGCCATTGCGGATGTGAAACCTCAGACCACCTAAGCCCCCGCACTGTACTTTTTGAGGTCTTTCAAGATTTGATTTAAAAACAGAAGCACACCTTCTTGTCATGTCGGGGGTTGTGTTTGCCATCGCTTGTTTGCTCGTCTGGCTCAGAGGATGAGAAGAAGCTCCGCTTTCCAGAGCTAATGTCAGGTTTGTGACTCATTCCCTGGTTCCCCCCTTTCTAAAATGACACTGGGTATCAGGAGTTAGGGCCTGAGCAGCTGTTTCCAGATGTCCAGCGTTCAGTGAGTCTGCAGGATCTCTTCTGCTCAATGGAGGTTCTGAATGTCCATTCGGCTCCGTCACAGTCACGGAGCCGTAGCCACAGTAACAATCCCGCTCGAAGACCAATCCAGATCAGTTCCAGACCAGGGTGGCTAAATAAACACGGCTATAAATGAGCTAACGTCAGATTTGGCGGCTTGTTTCCGTTTGCTCTCCGTGGTAACCCTCACAGGTGCATGAGCGCAGCATCCACTACTGTAAACAGCCGTTGAGGGGTTAAAAGGCAGCTGCTGTGAACCTTCAGTGAAACTGATCTAGCATTTGGCATTTTGCAGTAGCCATTAATGTAATGAGCAAATGTCATGTTTACACTAATGCCATTTCGCATAGATATGGCAAAAAGGTGGCTCTTCTTTCCGGGCCAGGTGGCGCTCTCTTAAAAACAAGACGATCACTGTCTGAAAGCCACACATCTTCATGAGAATGGCTAGGGGTAGGTCCCAGGGTTTCCTAAGTGGGGAGCCCATGTCAGCCATGTTGGGTTTGTCTGCTCGGAGACAGTGCCCAATGGCAGAATCAGCCTACAGAGGACCACGGAGCACTCCGGCGGACCTGTCTGACCTGTTGAAGCTTGTTGGCATGGCAACACTGACAAGGAGGAGAGGAGCTGTGAAGTGGGGGCAGTCTCTCTGAAGGCTGAACTATCTGAGCAGGGTGGGGAGGTGGCTTTACAGGTGGGGAACATCAACGTGGTGCCCAAAAATAACTGTCACATGACACTGGAGAGGGGGACAAAAAAAACGGCCACCCTCAGAAAACAGCAGCAATGCAGTATGGGATTTTTCCACTGTGATCGATGCTTCCTCCCCCTAATTCTCCCAGTTAACCATTCAACCTGATGCCTTATTTCCCAGATGGCTATTTTTCACCGTATATCTTTGTTGGCGCCGTGATGTAATTGGGTAATAATAAAGGTCAGAGTTCGAGTGGTCGATAGTGGCCATAATGTCCAATCAATCGTGATGGTCTCCACTGCCCCTCAAGGGGGGCAGGCCCCTGGGGGCCACAGGTCTTCCATCAGAGGTGACGTAAGTGCCGTTATCTACAGTGTAACACACCCTCCCCTCCTTCCATCCGTCCAATCTGACACACACATCCATCACCAGCCATTTGCAAACTGGCCGCTTAAAAATATCGTTCAACAGAACGAGTTTTAGCAAAGGAGTGTGGTGGAGGTGTGTGTGTGTGGGGGGGGGCTACAGCAAGCAGACGGGCTGTCCCCAATCTTGTTGATGCTAAGGGAGGGGGCGTAATCCTGGCCTGCTTTACGCGGGGTATCTGGTGCTTTGTGACTCATCCCTATCCCCCCACCCGATGCCTTCCCTCTCTGTATTTCTGCTTCTCCCCCCCCTCCCAGCTCACACATGCTGGGCACGCCACACACGAGCCAGACAGATCCAGCAGTGGATAGCGATGACGCAGACCCCCCCCCCCAACACCTCGATCAGCCAACAAGGGACACGACAGTCTCTTTGTGGCTTTCCCGTGGCTTCTAATTTGATTTGCCTTTAAAATAAACCCCGTTTGCTTGCGATTCTGGTCTTACACCTAGCCATGTTTCTGAGCTCCATCCAGCTTTGGTGTGGTGACATCTCCGTGGCGACAGCGATTAGAGAGTCCCTCAAATAAAGATGACATGTCACTGAACCGAGTCGGGCTTCTGAGAGATCCCACACGGACCTGAACTCGGGCTAAGAGATGCTCACAGTCCCCATCAGGCTGTGACCCAAAATCCCCTTCGATCCCACAAAAAGAACAGCCTACATGCCACACAGACATTAAGAGTCTTCCCACAGTATATCAGACCGTCAGACTCTAACCATTCTGCCATCCATACTAATATTAACATGGCTCTTTGTTATCCTTGTTCTATTTATTGTTAATATGTGCACTATATATGAACACTATGCCATATAATAATGACACTTTATTATCTCCATAGGGAGATTCCTGTTTGTGCTCTCCATGACACGTGGTTGAGAACAAGCTCACCTGTAGCAATGCCCATTGTGCTGGTGGTTAAGGGCCTTGCTTGAGGGCCCACAGACATGACTAATCTGCCAAGGCTGGGCTCAGCCTTCTGATCACAGGCACAGAGGCTTAGCCCAGTGAGCCACACGCTGCCCCACTTACTTGCCTGCATACTTTCTATTACATTATTGTCTAGTCTTGTTTAGTTATTATAGATGCACTATTTCATCGCCGCTGCTGTGGGACTTTGCACACAAGTTTTTCACTTGCTAGTGACAAATAAAGTGACGCGCTTCGAATCGAAGCGTTCCAAGAGAACGTTTAGACACAGCGCCCATTGGTGGACAGCCCCCCACCAGGGAAGGATACTTCCACTCCACGATGCTGATGCAGGCGCGTCGGATGGGGTTCTTGAGGGTGAGGCAGAGCAGTGCGCGTGGGGGCCGGGTGACGGCCGTGCTGGCCTGCTTCTTGGGCTTGCTGTAGTGCTGCCGTTTGCGCTGGGTGGAGCTGGCCGTGGAGATGGGGGCGCCGGCATTGCCCATCAGCTTGGCCTGCCGTGCTGCGTCGATGGCCGCCTGCCAGGAGAGCGCCGCCCCGGGCGTGGGGATGTGCTCCGGGGCCAGTCCCACCACCACATGGTCGCGGTCGTTCAGGCTGGGCGGGGCCGCGAGGGACGGGCTCGAGTAGTTGGAGCCTGTGGGAAGACAGACAGCGTCACGCAGCGGTAAACTACCCCTCTCATGTGCACACTCACACCCTGACCACTAGAGAGAGCAATGTGTGCTAGCTTTCCTTCCTAAAATCTATTTATTTTGGCTAAATAAAACATGTGCATATAAACTTATATTTAAACTTAAATAATGACATTGCGCACATCCATCCATCCATCTTCCTGCTTATTCAGTGCAGGGTTGCAGGCACAAACATCAACACCAAAGGCATCAAGCACAACCAATCAAAAAAAGACTCAATGCCTGTCGCCCAGAGAGAAACAAACTGACCCCAATTAACAGATCACTGGCAACAATGTATGAGTGATGTGCATCATCTCCCGAAGGCCCTCCCTGACAGGCCCGAGCTCAGAGTTAAAAAAGTTCACTACCTTCTGAGAACACCCAATCAGAAGCCCGGTCTCAGTCACATCACCTTCAGGAGCGGCCCAATCAGAAGCCTTTTAGCAGAGCCAATGAGTAGACAGTCATGCAAAAACCCTGATATTTCCTCAACAGTTGGTGGAAGGGCCATAGCAGCTTGTAGAGCAGCACTGCGAATCTGCCCCTAATTGTCAGTGTGTATGTGTCTCGGCGGTGTACATACTGTAATATAAAAGAAAGGAATACATTTGCATAACATTGGCAGAGAGGCGCTCTAATAGCCAGGAACACGGCCAACTCGTTTGATTATTTCCGAAAGCATATACGATGATGCACCCGCTGCGTGACATTCCTCTCACCTGCTTACTCAGCCCATCTTTATTTACCCACAAATTCGACCTCCAAACAGAAATAACATGGACTTTTTCGACCAGAGAGAGCCACACATCAGCTTCCGCAATTAGCGACTCATAGTTGACCGTCAACGATCCGAACGGTCAGGTTTACCTAACGTGCCCGTGCTGTGTTATTATGTGTGACTCTGCTACAAAACCACTGGATGTCATTCCGCTATTTCTGACAGTACTGTCACATAGAAAGCGAGAGAGTACAGTAGTGGTTCAGACCTCTAAGAAGCACCTTCTCCTACAAGTTAACCCAGAAAGTGACAACCCAGCACACCAGAAGGACTCGGCAGACTGGTCTGGAATCATTAGGACCAACCACGCCTGCACGCAGATCGCAGTGGTATCCCCCGCAGTCTTGTCTAATGACTGCAATGCTGATTTGAATGCACTGGATGGGTTTATCTGAACCAGGTCCTCCAAGGTGATGCAGAACTCCAAAAACTTTTGGTCAGTCTTTTAAATTCAATCACATCTCTGTCCTAGGTTACACTAGTGCACATCTCCATTCTGAAAGCAAACAGACAGTGCACTGCTGTACAGTATAGAGCGCCCCCCCCCACATGAAACTGCAGTCTCATTGCTGAACAATTAGGCAGACAGAGATGACTTAGTGGTCAATTAGAAATGTATGTTTTTCCCTTTAAAGACAGCATAATTAAAAAGTGTATATATTATTAAAATAGTGGTTCTTTATTTTATTGTATTTTATTTTTATCTGCAGCTGAACTGGTTCCAGTCTAAGAAAATCCCAATGACATCTGAGGATTTTACGTTGCCCCATATTGTATTCCTTGTATAATTGCAAATGTTCTCTAGTGGGACCGATACCACTTTTTGGCCCTTTTATCCCCCACGTAGCACTACCCCAAAATGAATTCTTGGCCTGTGTTTTCCACCACAAGCACAGACCAAGAAAAAGGAAAGTTGGGAAAATTGTGTTGTGCGAAAGGTTATGGACAACGAATCAGATCAGGACAATGCAAAGAGACATACTATCTGGAACAATATTCATCATTTACAAAGGAGTTAAAGGCTGCCTAATGTGCAAAAAATGAACTGTAATACTACACTTTAGTGGTGAGATGGTTCTGAAACCGAGGATGAAACCATGATACAAACATTCAGGATCTCGTGTTGCTCTTCTGGAAGATGAAACCCAAATGTTCCCCCCCCCCCCCCCCGAACCCCAGCCACAGCCCCAGCCTGCTGGCACGGATGCAGCCTGTTGAGCACTTACAAATGTCCATTGTCCATTTCACAATTAACACATGTAAATCATGAAATGATTGAATTTAAAGTTGAATTTAAAGCTATATAGTTCATAAATTTTACACATTATGTGTCAGGGTCGGTGCCCGTCCTGCCCCGTCTGATGTGTTCCTTGCCCCTAATGTTCCCCTGACTGCTGCATAACTCTGTGGGCTGAGTGTGTGGCTCAGGTATTCCCTGCAGCATGGGTTCTTATCTGTTACTTTGTATTTATTGTTTTGTATTTTATAGGTTTGCCCTTGTTTCCTGTTCTCCAGTTTTGTTTAATATATTGTTCTGTTTTATCCTAGTGTGTTCCTTTGGTTTCAGTTAGTGTATTCGTTTCAGTGTCTGTAGTGTTCCTTAGTTTTGTGCTGGTTAGTTGTCCTGTTCCCCTAGTGATTTAATTTGATGATCTTCACCTGCTCCTTGTTACCTGTAGTCCTGTTAGCCACACCTGCCTCCTGTTAGTCGTTGTGTTCAGTGTATTTTAGTGCCTGCCTGTGTCCTGTTCTCTAATTGGTCATTGCATTGTTTCGGTTTCAAGCGTAGTGTTTCTGGTTTCCACAGTTTTTCTTTTCTTCCCAATAAACCCCTTTTTTGTTCCGGAGCCGCAAGTGGGTCGTCACCTTATTCCCCCCCCGCCTTCTGCCTGCACTATGCCCTCCCGCAGTCGGATCCCTGACAATTATGCTTATTTCCTTTCAGCTGTGTGAGTCACATTACTATTTTGGTCCAATCATAATTGAGTGATCACGCCTGCAGTAAAAGCAGGTACACGCACATCAGCAATGTGGGAACATTTTGATTATCCATTAAGTTTGGTCTTTTATTTATTTTTATGTAGTTATGTGAAGTTAAGTAAATCTATCATGTTCCTCAGTAATCTAAATAAAGAAATCACCTTTAATCAAAAGTTAACCAAAAGTTGACAGAAAACTGTCCATCTCATGAACCAGTAGGGGGCAGATAAAGGTGATTAATTCACTCACAAGACAAAAATGACCACCGCCAGTGTAGGACAAGACTGCTTACCCAATCTTGGGTCTTTAGGCGCTAAGTGATCTCTGTGCGGCAAATGCCAGACACACCAATCAGGACACTTCACAAAAAGGGCAGTACAAAAGCCCAGATCTTAAAACATTTATGCACATCTCATTGGTGGGAACTCTCTCTGGAATGGGAGGAGAGTATTATCCAACGACAGATTCATTAAGTGACAGCAGCCTCTTAACTAACTTTAATGGTCGGCGCACTCAATATAACAGGCCCGGTGATCTGGCATTTAACAATGAAGTTTTATTTCCTCGTAAGGTTTACCATGCAAGCACATGGCACGGCTGGGAGTTTCACATACACAGCTCTCACCCAGTGAGAAATCACAGGAGCGCACTGGGTTTGGGTCCAGGATCTGGGTGACAGTAACCAGTGCACGGGACCATTTCAGTGGACTTTCTAGAAACCATCACATTTAAGAAAATGAAACGACTTTCAGACTGGGGTCTGAAATCCAGCCCTTCTCTTAAACCGTTGCAGGAGAGCTCTAGCTGTGGGTCTGTAATCCAATTTCATCCACTGCAACTGGTGTACCTGGGCCTGACACTCATTGTTCTCACAGGTTAAGAGATCTCCTCTTCACCGAGGCGGGTGACGCTGGCTGGATTTGCTGCCATCTCACAGACACGTGTGACCAACCAGAAAAGTGCTACCAGAGAGAGGCTTCGACAGAATGAGGTTTGCAGAGCGTCAGGTGCTGTGGACTCGGCTGGATCAGTGCAGTAAAAGGAGGGCCTGGATCTGCGGAGGGCCTGTGGAGATTCGCTGCCCATGGGTGAGCTTATGGGGGTAAGCAGCCTTTTTTTTAATGGCACACTGTTCCACATCATGTCATTTCCTTCATGTTGAGCCCAAAGCAGCACAAACACTGAATCACCATCAGAGTGAAGAGGTCACCACATATACAGGGTCAGAGATCCAACAGACCATTCATCCCTTCCCAGTTAGACCAGGCATGATTGATAATAGTACTAATCTTTTGGTTAATCACCAACCGCTTCCATCCACAGCGGCATGGGCAGGGTAATACCACGGTATCTTGCAATCTCGGTGTGGAGATTTCCATGGGGAGGACAGAGGTTCAGTGGAGCAACCCCTATCGCGCTTGATACTATGATATAATGTTGGGCCGGTATGGCGGAATGAAATAGACACTGCTGTCCAAAAACGCAGGGTGTTTTAGCTGCTCATCAGACACTTTACATGGAAGCTGTTGACAGCATCTTATCACCTTACTCGGGCAGGGGCGGGGTGTACTGGGACGACATTAGCAGACCACTGGGGTCTTTCTGTTTCCACACTACCCTTGCCTTCTGACTTCTTTGCTGTGATTTATTGCCATATAAATTGGCTCAGTGTAATGCTGCAGAAGACCATAATTGCAATTGTTACTGACTAACTGTTGCTGCTACATCTCCTGGTAAAACTCTACAGCAATAATTGTAGGAAGGATGCTAGTCTAAAAATAACTGCACCAGAATGAATGGAGCCCCGAAATCTCATTTATACAGCACTGGCCATACACTGGAATCAGACAGGGGGCCATCGCGGGGTGTGTGTGTGCCTCAGCAGCTTATGGGATCTGTGTCTATATCCAGAAGGTTTTGGGTTCAAATACCATGGCTAGCTGAAGTATTATGTCAGTCTATGGAGCTTAAGCCAGGTGCTTAACCCTCATCGCTCCAAGGATGCCGGGTGCTCCTGCTCTCAGATCCTCATTTGCACTTCACTTTGCACAAAAGCATTTGCTAAATTAAAAAAATAATAACTGTGTCCTTCGTGGCCACAGAACACAGTTTCAACGGGAAAATGATGGATGCCGTGGGCGTTGAGCCAACCCCCAGCCATCCTTTGCCAAAAGCCAGAGAACCGGTGTCTGACCCACCCGACGACTGGGACAGCCCTGACGAGATTGATCGCAAAGTCAGACAGGAATCATACAAGCAACACCAGCAAGAAGCAGAAGGTGCCAAGCCAGAAGCATCCTGTGTCATACCCTCCTGCCGGCAGACGCAGTGAAGAGCAAATACGAGGACCGGCACCAGCCAGATGCAGAAATGCTCCCAGGTGGCCAGCCATAAAGAGCCTTTGGACTGGATGCACATCATCACAGGTGCCAACACCAGCAGTTCAGAGATTAATTAATTGAACCTATTATTTCCAAGCAGTAGGAAGCTATTTCCCTTCCAGAAGTTCACTACAAGTTCAAAACATATCTTCATCCAGTTCGCAGAGCACAGATCCATAGACACCCGCTATTGGGCAAATATCATCCATTTACCTTCCTGACGAGAAACCCTTATGTAAACCAAGGACAATGTGATTCATGTTATTCAGGCTCCTTATGAATGTACTGCTTATTCGATAATACAAATCGTATCTAGTTCATATTCTTACAGCAGCTTGTGAGATTGCCTGCTGTTCAGGGGTCATTTGGCCCTTCCTACAGTCAGCGCTCTTTGTGCTTGTACATATATCACAAACAGACGCAGACTCATTCAAACAAATCTTGAGATGTCCCTTTCAGAGGAGCGCTATCAGATGCTTAACCTGATATTAACAGTTCAAATGAATGATTCATTCCCAGCCAAACAAGAGCGGGAGCCCTTGAAAAGCAAAACAGATTGTAGTAGAAAACAACCACTCAAAAAGAAAAAAAGCAAGGTGCTCTACTCTATAGCACCCAGGTGTGATTTAGGGAAAAAAACAATGTTAAGGAAGGGAACCACGGCCATGGGGACTTGATTAAAAGCTTGCCAACTGCCACCGTCACACCCCAGCAAGCACAGACAGGCAGAGGGGACCGTAACAGTTTCGGGGCCCAGACTTGGAACCTTAGGGTGACGGGGTCGGGTACTTGGAGAATTTTGCTGTTGAACCCTAGACAACAGGGGGGGACACAGGTGTTCTCCGGCAGCGAATGACATTCCGTCGCTTAGCATCATGACACAGGGGTCCTGGGCCCTGATTGGTGGCTGTGGCTTTGCCTGTCACTATTCAGCTCCTTAACCAGCACATTAATACGAAATGGTTTGCAGCTTTGCCTGTTGATACAGCTGGGGTGAGGTAAGAACCCCAGCACCACAGAGCTCCTTTCAGCACTTGGATCAGTCACCTTCAGGGTCCAGATTTAACTATTCTTAATCACTGTGTCCCCTGCTGCAGGGGTAAGTAATGCTTTAAAGTGAGAGTTGATCAAGTAGCAAATTCACCAAAACAACAGGGATTTATCACGATTTGTATTCTGCGCCACCTCAAGGCTTAATTGCTTAAATTAACGTGGAAATTCATACACATTGTGGCCAGCGCCTGTTGTTCCAGGTAATATTCAATTTTGAACCATTCGTACTTCAGAGGAATACTACTTTTCGGGACAGGAGAAAGGTGCTTCCTTCAGTGGCACACATGCTGATGTTTTTCCCAGTTCGAAAGCACAAAATCAGCATGGAGAGAGAGAAAGGAACAGAGGCACCATCGTGTGCAGAATTGTGGGGGGCAGTGTGTGGTTCAGCACATAGGCCTCTGTACCTATGATCAGAAGGGTACCTGTTTCAGCACTGGTGGAATGGTCCTAGCCCTGTTGGGCCTTTAAGCTAGGCCCTTATCTCCCCAAAATGCTCCGGGGTGTTAGATGGATCGCCTAACATGGCACCCAGACCCCCAGCTCCGCTATCAGCGGTACACACACATTAGATACACACACATACACATATATATTATATATATATACACATATATGTGTGGCGGTATGACTCAAAGGACAGCAAGACAGGATGTGTGACAGGAAACACAGAAATGTGCACGATCTTGTGCAAATGGCAAATAGGGTGAAGCTTCTATTCAATAAAGAAAAGCATGGCTGAGGGAAGCTGGTGTTTTTCTCTCATAACACAACAACTTGTTCAATTAATCAATCACCTATCAGAAAGGGGGGCCTGGGTCAGTGCAGGAAAAGGGGGGCCTGGATCAGTACAGTAAAAGGGGGGCCTGGATCAGTGCAGGAAAAGGAGGGCCTGGATCAGTGCAGGAAAAGGAGGGCCTGGATCAGTGCAATAAAAGGAGGGCCTGGGTCAATACGATAAAAGGGGGGCCTGGATCAGTACAGTAAAAGGAGGGCCTGGGTCAGTACAGTAAAAGGAGGGCCTGGATCAGTGCAGGAAAAGGGGGGCCTAGATCAGTACAGTAAAAGGG
>JAODKM010000058.1:23518386-23531105 GCA_026780845.1 Petrocephalus sullivani
GGATCAGTGCAGGAAGAGGGCCTGGATCAATGCAGTAAAAGGAGGGCCTGGATCAGTGCAGTAAAAGGACGGCCTGGATCAGTACAGTAAAAGGAGGGCCTGGATCAGTGCAGTAAAAGGAGGGCCTGGATCAGTGCAGTAAAAGGAGGGCCTGGATCAGTACAGTGAAAGGACGGCCTGGATCAGTACACAAAAAGGAGGGCCTGGACCAGTGCAGTAAAAGGAGGGCCTGGATCAGTACAGTGAAACGAGGGCCTGGATCAGTGCAGTAAAAGGAGGGCCTGGACCAGTGCAGTAAAACGAGGGCCTGGACCAGTTCAGTAAAAATTGCTTGTCCCTTTTAATGGAAATTTCCTTGTCTCTCTTGATATGTGGTGTGGCCAAAAACTGGTTTACCAAACCTACAAACCTACTGACAAATACATTTTCCTGAAAAGTGATACGAAATTTTGTTTTAAGCAGCAAAAAATCTACAGCTTTTTAAAGGGAGGTATTCCTTTATCACAATATTTCACAATATTTACAAAGAAATAAATGTCTAAACTCTTCCTAAAAATATGTAGTGCATAATGAATAACACCATTATCCTGTCCGGGGCTCACTTTTTGAGTATTTATCTTAATGGTTGGGTGCTATGAATAGTCTCATACACACACATAAGAAGTACACTATTTTCAGCACAGCGAATGAATTAATTTACATTAATTTCACAATACCTGTTTTTAAATGTACAACCTTTAGAAAAAGTAAAACAGCTATTTAGAAAAATCAATCAAATTGAGAATGATATGGAGTATTGACAGCTTTTATCGAACTGTCACCAGAAGAAACTTAAAAATGTCTGAATCCTAGAACTATTAAGTGATTAAAGCAAGTATACAATGCAATGCGATGTAATGCAACTTTATTTGTATAGCGCATTTTCACAACATCACACTGTCTCAAAGCGCTTTACATTTACATTAACATTACATTTACATCTCTGCCCAAAGTATTCTGACATCACTGTGCATGTAGCCCGAGAGAATGTAGCGCTGAATGAGGTTCGATTTTTAGGGCGCCTGTGTACATATGTTGAGTGGGCGGTGGGCCATTTGAGGTGCCATCCCCTAGTGGGGCATCGCTACCACCATGCCATCTGCTAATCAGAACACAACCTCCCCAAGCCCCTCCCCTCCGAGCCAATCGTGTGGCACAGCCTGGGCCCTCTCGGCCAATCCCAGTCCAGGGGTGGCCGGAACTGTGTCAAGCTCACTGGTACTGGGAGACCTCGGTGGTAGAACAGAGACACACACAGGGTTAGACAATGCGCCTAGGGAGATTTTGATCAAGACACGTGTCGGTGCGTGCTCTCAGCCACAGTAAACATTTACAGAATGCCACACTGATTTTTTTATCCCTCAAACTTACTGTAAACACCCAATGAAGAAGAGAGAGAGAGCTGATTACTTCCACTTGTGGTGCTAACATCACACTGAGATTGGGTAATAATATTTTAATCTTCTGGGCATGATTTACATCCACGGAACAGCAAAACTGACCAACTTCAGACCATTATAGGAATATAAATGGGAAAAAAAATCACAGCCCCAAATATAAGATTAAAGGACAGACTGGAAATGCAGCCCAATGTGGGTCACACGCTTGCCAGCAGAGGGCATGTCGGTTAAAGGCCCGAGCTCCTGACAGAGAGGCTGCTGGCTCAGGTCCCTGGAGCTTGGCTTAATGTCCGCATCCTAGAGCAAACTAATTAACCTGAATTTCTTCAGTAAAAATATCAAGTAGCGTGAATGTAAAAAAATAAAAACTTATGTGCGACTGCGGCTCCACAACTAAATAATAAAGGTTTCCATAGTATGTCCTGAACACCCGGACCTGACCAGGTTTTGCAATCATCCGCTACGCGTTCGACTGCACACGCCCCTGAACGTGGCTGGGTGAGAGACTTTCGACCATGCTGTCGCGCAGTGAGGCATGGCGAATCGCATTTCGGCACCACCTGCCCCTGCGATACGCACCCAAAGCCGTAACCCAGCCCACATCTGAGAGTAAGTGCCATATCAGAGCCGGCCGCACCACGTCTCAGCTGGGTCACTGCCCCACATGCGGCTGCCTGCTTCTGCATGATGAAGCTAGTGACTTAGCCTTTAGTCTCAGTCTCCCACAAGGGGGAATCAAGTCTTTCTCGCTCTCTCTCTCTCTCGAGCAATGGTGTGTGTCGTGAAACGCTGCTGCCGTAGCTCCTCGACATCAGGCTGTGAACCCCCCCCCCTCGGCCGCCTCTCACCCCCACCTCCGCCCAGCAGCGTGCGGTGGAAACCAGCCATGCCGTGAGTCCATTGGCTGTGAGGGAGAAGGGTATCGGCTGGAGCCTTGCACGCAGAGCCGGATGACTCAGTTGGCAGTCAATAAATACAAACACATATTCGCATTAAGTGTACACACACAGGGGAAGAAAAATGTAAGCACACTCTAACCCTGTAAAATACCGAAGCTTATAGCTACTCAGTGCAGAGCTGCTGCTGCTAACTACAGAATGGTCTGCCTAATTAACAGAAACGCAACAGTAACACGTTATTCGTTTAATCGATTTCATTTCTCCGATAATTTAACACCACTGGACATTTCCACCACAGTTTCAGTTCAGCTTCTCACTCCTCCTGTAGGCTGACTTTTCTGGCTGAGCTAACCCTCTGGTGTTAAGATGCTTATAGTCCAGCGCTGCTAACCCCCGAGGGAGCACGAGTTAAGTCTCTCGGCCGGCGATGCTACACTAACTCCATGTGCACGCATGATGTCTCCTGGCCAACGATGCTACGCTAACTGCACATGCACGCATGATGTATCCTGGCCGGCGATGCTACACTAACTGCACATGCACGCATGATGTCTCCTGGCCGGCGATGCTACGCTAACTGCACGTCCACGCATGATGTCTCCTGGCCGGCGATGCTACACTAACTGCACGTCCACGCATGATGTCTCCTGGCCGGCAATACCACGCTAACTGCACATGCACGCATGATGTCTCCTGGCCGGCGATGCTACGCTAACTGCACATGCACGCATGATGTCTCCTGGCCGGCGATGCTACACTAACTGCACGTGCACGCATGATGTCTCCTGGCCGGCAATGCTACGCGAACTGCACATGCACGCATGATGTCTCCTGGCTGGCAATGCTACACTAACTGTACGTGCATGTGTGATGTCTCCTGGCTGGCGATGCTACGCTAACTGCACATGAACGCATGATGTCTCCTGGCTGGCAATGCTACACTAACTGTACGTGCATGTGTGATGTCTCCTGGCTGGCAATGCTACGCTAACTGCACATGAACGCATGATGTCTCCTGGCCGGCGATGCTAAACTGCACATGGCTGGCGATGCTATGCTGACTATATGTACACGCAGGGTTTCCAGCTTTGGTTAGCTGGCTGGCATAAGACAAATCTGTATAGGCATTTATATGTATGTAACGGTTTATTACCTTGTAAAGAGTCTGTAGGGTTTGCAAACTACCCTAATGTTTTGGATCAAGCTAATTTTAGGTTTCTAATGCAATAATGTATGTTTGCCGTAAGATTTCTTGTGCGAGCGTGAGAGCCTGAAAGAGTGAGTGTCAGGCCAGATGCGTGAGAGTTGGCAACCCGGCACATGTGATGACTTCTGGCTGCCCAGCTGGATGTAGCCAGCATCTACCTGGGAAATCAGATGGGAAATTAAAGGTCTGAGATGACCAACTTGGCTCTGGGGGAATTTCAGCATGATACCACATAAGTTCCCAGTGGAGAGAAAAAAATAATGAATCACACCTGAATGTTGTTTGCATATGAGGTCAAGGCTGTCTGTGGGAGTGTTTATAGCACTATGGGTATACATTTTCAATTGGAGAGTTTAAAAACATTTTATGACTGGGGCTACTCCTGATTTTTTGTACAAGTTCTTCTATTGAAGAAGCATTGGCTTAGCATCAGGAAATATCCCACCTTAGGCATATTGATTTCTGGGAGGCAGATGACGGACAGCTGGGAGAGGTGAGGTGCTGGCTAGGCTTGGGCAGTATTGCGGTATTACCGTATATTGTGGTATACTTGGAATTTTGGATATTCCCCGATATTTTCATCTGGGGGGGGGTGCGGCGCTTTCAGTAAAATTTAGCAACTGAAGGGTACTGCCAGGAAGTTTTGTTGACTTGAAGGGGAGGCATTCCTGCTGGTAAAATTTGTGTAAAGGGTACCGGTAAATTTTGGAAACCTTGTGGGGTCAGTAGCAAAACTGAATTGTACCACCCTGAATAGTAGAACGACAGACTTCGTTCACATCTATTAGGGAGCTGCTGTCATTCTGTGGGAGACTCCTGGAGCTTCCGGGAGGGGCAGGGTGTTTGCTTTAGCTTAGTATTAGTAGCATTTGCAGCATGAGTAACCATTATTCACTCATTAGCATTAGTAACCAGTAACCACTGGTTACTAATGCTAATGGTAATACTTAAATGCGGGAAGAGCCCTAGTTGCTTCAGTGATAAGCTTATTGAGCCACAGGTCAGCTCGTCCTCCATGTCTGCCCAAGACCATGGCAGCAGTCCCATACCGAAATGAGTTACAAGAATATTCTCCTTACTCTAAACATTTCAACATCCATTATCATGTTCCCAAACAGCTTCTGCGTAAATATTTACGTTGGAATGCCACCATCTCTGCCATCATGTTAGTGCTATTTTAAGCAGCCTTTGGGTCTGCCGGGCAAATTCCGCGGATGGGCTCCGTTTAGATTCCGGATCACCTTGCGCAAAGCAGAGGTATGGGCAGTTACACCGCCAGGGGGCGTCGAGAGCCCCGGGAGACAGGCAGGCCTGCTGTTTTTCCGCCGTCGTGTCGAGGGCCTAAATGTTAATTGCTGGTCATTTAAATCTTGAGCTTTGTGCAGCACTACATCTTCCTTCTGGAGAAGTGTTTAACTCACCTTTCGCCCATTTATATGCTTGGATGAGTCTCTGGAGAAGTTCACATCAGGGATCCTGCCCAAGGATTCAGCAGTGGGTCCTTATCCTGGACTTACAGCCAAGCATGTGCAGGCCTGTGTCAGTGGTCACCAGTAAAATTTGCTGCCCCCTCTCAGCTGGCCCTATACCTCGCCTACTGCTGTCCCCTGCTCACACCTGCTAACTTTTGCTTCAATTCCAGAATAACTGAAATAACAGATAATTTCCAAATTAATTACTTAATGACCTCATTCAGAATTAAAAGATGCTAACGCTAACCTCTGCCTCACCGTTTAATCATCTCATTCGGCCGCTAATGCATCACACAATGCCAAGATTTAGACGACGTGTAATAGAAGCCATTTCAGGTTATTAGGAAATCCCAAAGTCTAGATGCAAGGTCTGCAGCAAAAAGCGGTAAAATATCCCCTGTGGACGTGGCCGGAACAGATAGGGCCAGAACACCTCCAGGCATCGTCACTTTGCAAGGCTATGCCCACCATACACCAACGCAGCTGATTAGAGTGCGTTACACAGTGGGAACGTGACGGATGCCTTTCAGAAATCAGTGTACTAAATGCCTGGGAACGTGACAAGCCTTAGCACTCTGATAAATAAACAAAACTCCAGGTGAATGACATGAACAGAGGACCCAGCAAAGTCCTGGATCCACCCGATTTAGGGAATGGGAAACACAAAAATACTGTAGCACTCCCCATCATTAGCACAGTTAAACCTCTATTGGCTCTCAGGGCCACCTCCCTCACCCCCTCCCCAAAAAACCTTTTTAATAATTAAATTTAATCAAGTCTGAAACATGAGGCCTAATCCTTCCTGTATTTGACCACCTCTCCATTTACCAGGCTAATCACCCATTTTCTTTTGATATGTCACTTTTCCCCATGATCAAATGAAACATTTGTTTTCTAATAAAAAAAGCCTCGTAATTCTAAAAATTGTTTGCAGAATATGTCTTTATTAGTTCATATATTTGCAGTAATTCAATTAATATTTTTTTCCAATCCATATTTATGAAAAAGATTTACTGCTTTAATTAATTGATTAATGAGTAGATAGCACTGTCAACAGGGGCGTGGGAACTGGGCGGAGGGGGTACCCCCAACTTTATTTGGATTCATTCATCCCTGGTATAAAAGTGGATAACATCTGCAATACTTTAGCCATCTTGGACAGACTGGCATTTAAGATTAAAACTAAGAGTGATTAGTGATTAGCATTGCTGCCTCACACCTCTGGGACTAATGTTTAATTCTCCACCATGGCTCCATGCATGGAGTTTGCATGTTCTCCTCATGTCGTCAAGGGGTTTCCTCCTGGTTCTCTGGTTTCCCCCCCAACAGTCCAAAAGCATGCTGAGGTTAATTGGAGTTTGCCCATAGGTATACGTGTGTGCCCTGCCATGGGTAGGCAGCCCATCCAATGCTGTTCCTTGCCTTGCGCCAATAGCCTCTGGGATAGGCTTCAGACCCCTGAATAGGATAACGGTTTACAGAAAATGGATAGAGTAAAATTATGTGGCAAGTTGCCAATTGCAATATCTCAAAATGATAAATTATTATTAATAAGCACACGAGATGTGTCCATGTGCTCAGGGGACACGGCACAATTAGTGGCAGGACATGCGGAGTTCATGGTCATATGGGTTGGCGTTTAACTGCAGGCTGCCCTCTACTCAGCATGTCAGACACCTGGGACACCATCCAGGCCGAGCTCGCTGGAAGGAAGAGTCACTCAGAGCCCCCTTATCATCTGTCCCACCCCAGGCTCCTCCTTCAGCAGTCAACCAAAAAATTTTAGTCCAATTTGATCAACCTCCGGGTTTGGTACTCATGTACTTCTCACCCTCCCTTGAACACCTGAGCTCCTTGGAGACCCCCAGACTTCCAGAACTGCCAGGACTGGCCTGGACCTCCAGAATTTCCCCATGGACCTCCACAGCTCAAAAGATTCCTGGAGCTCTTGTCAAAGCAAGTGTGTTCAACATCAGCAAAAGAAAATGGTAAAATTCATGAGTCCACAAGGGGCAGGGGAGGAGTGTAACTGAGTTCACGCTTAGCCATTTCAGAGCAACGGGCAAGTGCTGGGCAAATGCATCCTTCCCCCCACCGTTTGCGACTAAGTTTAGGTTCCCCCGGGAACCCGAGCCTTCTTCAAGGTTCCTCATTTGCTTTTTTTTTTGAAAGCTTTGTGAAATAATTAACTGCTATAAGTGAAATTAATTACGTTAATTAGATCAGTGTTATTTTGGGCAGCTGAACAACTGATGTCCTGGAAGTAGAGGCAAGGTGTGTGTGAGAGTGTGACCCGCTCTCCACCGCCCTGCAGGGGCTGACCTCCATGACCCCTTCTGGATAATGAGGGGCAAGGCCTCTGGCTTGCACTTTGTTCATATATCTGGGTATAGATGTCCTTTCCTTGGAGTAAACTAGTGGAGTATATGAGGATCTGGACCCCAAAACCACCCCTGAGCGAAGCTCAAATCCTTGTCAAGCTTTACAAAAGGGACTGAAATACAAGAAACCATATTAAATTCTTTTGCTTTTAGATATAGCTAAAAGCAAAAATGTGTTTTGCCTGCCGACTGTCAAATGTCTAGTTTTCCAAGTGCCAAAGAATTCTGTATATTAAAGTGAGAAGATATAGAAGAAGAAAAAAGATCAAACACATTTCAATGATTTTGTCATCTGAATCTGGTGGGGAGAACATGGGTGATTTTTAAACCATCGTTTAAAATCCTACTATCCTGATTTCATTAAACAGTTTCAAAAACAGCACTAATTGAATCAATTTATGAGTTGATTCATTGTCTCTGTCATCTAATGGAAAGATGATACAAAAAAAGCACTAAAAGGTACATAAGCATTGCTCTGGCACTTCTAAGTCATGTTCTCTTTAAACCCTGGCATCCATTTATAGCAGGAATATGGGGGCCTTTGAAGCACAGTACCACCTGACAGAGTCACATGATGCATGTACCGTGACAGGGGCATCGGTGCAGGCTCAGCTCAGACCCAAGCGCTGGGGGGATCCTGAAGCGCCAGTGTTTCACAAATATCTCACCGCTGGGCTCGCTGTAGATACCTTCTGATGCAGGGCAGGAGGGTTACAGCCCTAGGCATGTGACAAAATGGGTGTCAAGAGAGAAGGAGGACACTGTAATCTTTGGGGGGGGGGGGTAGTGGTGGTGTAAACTCTCTCTTAATGTAATCCTTTTAAGATATGGGAGAAACACAAAGAGCCAAAGCACTCATTGGGCAAGGCAAAGGTAAAAAAAAAGCCATGATGGCTGCTGGGTAACGGTACCCATAGTCACAGTAACCACTCAATGACAGTGTCTATACTCAGGGTGAATGTATCTATGGCGACCGTCAGCTACATGAGGGCGCCATACCGCACCGGATGGGAAACGGTAACGGGTGTTCATGCATCCAGCGGAAATTTCCCCCACTAAGATGAAACCCACACATGTGGCACACAGGTGTCGGGCAGAGCGGGATTTTCAGGCAAATCAAAGGGGAGCAAAGCGCTCCAATCACATGTGATGTGGCAAGGCCCACTGTTTGTTAACACTTGATCCCTATTAAGAGTGCATACAATACAGAACATTAGCCCACGCTCCTTAGCGTGCTAACCCACAGCTTTTCCAAGTCTGAAACCATATTCCGGTTCAGGTCCATCATGAATATGCAGTGGAAGACCAATGAACCCATCCCTGACCAGGATGTCTGGGTTTTCTTTATATTTGAAGGTTAAATCCAAACAAGAAGTCAAGTTAATCACACAAAAAACACTATAATTGATTTTTTTTCCTACCAAACAATTCCACCAAATATGTACCAAACATTACTTTCTGGATGTTACATTTCTAAAGTGTATTTTCCTTTGGCAGAGAACCCTGTATGAAACTACTACATCTTTCAGATATTTTATCAGGAAGTGAAAACGGCACATAATTTTGTATAATCGACCAGGAAAAAAAAAACAGCATTTTGCCAATGCACGCTTTGACTTTCTCTGTTGCTTCTGCATTTAATTGGCTTTGCATGAATTCCACTCTTAGTGATCATTTCAGTTAATTGTACAATTTGTTTTTATGAAACCATGCTACCCATTGTCTGCAATCGCAGAAAACCCCCTCACACGTATAACCTCACACAAGAAAAATGCCCCATTCATTTCAGTTATAACTACAACTACATTTAAAATATTACATGACCATTTCTCATCATTAACAGCTGAATATGAGTGAAGCGTTTTAATGAGGCTGTAGCTTCTGAACTAAATGTTTGGTTTAACATTTTTTAAGTATATTTTAACCAAATATAGTTTAAATATGAGATATGCACATAGGTTTCATAATACATATTTAGGTGTATAGACAAATTAACTTTTGTACCGGCAAGGGTGCATGACAAAGGGGGGAGGTCACCTTACAGATTAAAGAACAAAGTGAGTCAGCAATGAATATTCATGATTAAAGTCATTTGAATAGAGCTTCAGAGGACTGGAAGAATCCTCTGTACCAGTGACTGGGGTCCAGGGATGGGCAGGGGACCAGTGCAGTCAGTAATCCTTTAGTTATAAAAGGATTGACTCCTAATGGAGGATGACAGCTGCTCTCACACCCTTTAGCTGGCCATTGGCTTCAGCAGCACATTACTGCCAGGTAGATCAGTAAAGGGTAGGTTCCTTCAAGTAAACTCATCTGCTTTTGAAATATAGGGCTGGAGAGGCTTATTTACATCCAGCTGGGTGCCATTACGTGCCCATAACTACTTCTGTACCTCGCAGTACACCGACAGCCCAAGCTACTCTAATGGATAGGGGGTCTAGCCAATGCTGAGGGGGCCGCATTAATATTTTAGCGTAGAGACTCTTAACGACGTGCTGTCCGCCGGATTCCCGTGATAGTTTGGCCAATTCCCCTCAGGATGCAGCGCTGAGACCCAAGCCACCTCATGTCCGCATCTTTCTGATTGCAACTGATTTATGGTCATCTGAGCTGATGTTTCATGGGAACATGTCTTTTCCCCAGGACCCAGTGCACAAAAAAAACACCACCTCAATACAAAAGCACCAAGGCTCCTGCCAGCAAGGTACGCTCACTGCTCTCACCGTACACATTAGACTAAACTGCTTAAAATAAAATGCTTAAAAATATTACAAATACTCTATTCCTGAGTCTCTCCAACAGATTTAGAAATGTATCTCTGGACGAAAGGACAGCAGACACGGAACAGAGATAAGTTTGTAGGGGAAACCCTCCGCAAGTTTTTCTGGGCGCCTTCCTGTCTTTCTCGGGCCCCGGGCCTCACAGCAGCAGACAGACAGGAAAGGAGCGACTCCCCGCCCCAGGCTTTTAAACAGAGAGCAGCTGCCTGCAGCCCTGTGCCGACGAGCAGGTGCGATTATATGGGGCTGTATAAATGTATCACTATTGTTGCTTACTCACGCAGTGTCCCACTTACTGTTCCCATCTTACCGTTTCTTGGTGCTCCAACAGCAGCACAAAACAAACGGAAGACAGAAGGGTTGGGGGAAGCAGCGGGCCACACGCACCTCTCGGAGGGCTAATCCGCCTCTAGCCTTTGCCCTGATGCCGCTTCTGCGTTCGCCAATGAGCCTTGGCGGTCCACCTCCTCAGTGCCGCCGCCCCCCCCCCAGGCCCCCGCACTGCCGCTGTTGCATCCCCGCACATTCAGGTGCTCTCTGACGATTAACGGGAAAATAGACCATTAATCTCGCTTTGATTAACCGGGGGCCTGTTCCCGTATCATTATAACTACACACGCATTACTTGAAGTGGGTACTTCTTTAAAATGTATAAATACCTTACAGCCGTAATTATGGCTCATTCTAAGTGCTCCGACTGTAGCTGAAAAGAGTATCTCTTTCAGTCTGCCTCTCACACCTGGCCTGCACCCCCCGCCACAACCATTAAACATCCCACCACCAACCGGTCGCTCCGGTCTAAGAGAATATTCAGGGTCCTTAAGACCCTGGCGTTTGCAGAGAGGCCGCAGCGGCCAGGGTGTCACCGACATTCCCAGTGATGGTAGCTGGGGTCCCCGGGGGAGCTGTACTGCTCCTTTCTCAGTATGTGGTGCTTTTAAGGAGCATATCCTTATCCTGCCCTGAATACCCAGCTGTGTAAATGGGTACAATGGACAAGCAAGAAAACAAAGAATAAGACAATATGACAACCTCACTATAATACAGCCCAAAAAAAGAAGTGAAGTTTATAATTGCCTAATATGACTTTTCAAACACTGAGGGCCAGCCTTTAAAATAAATAGCCTAGGAGAGACAAGACCAGGAACAGACCGTCCTGAAGTCATTTCTCACTAGACGCTTAAAAAACAAGCTAAACTAATATGGAGCCCATAAACTAAATATACAGTGAGGATGAAATATTTTACATATGGATTTTTTCTGTGTTAAATGTGATGAATCCAAACATTTCCCAGACATATTGATTCATGGTCCATTGATTCATTATGTAAACTGACTCTAATTTTACAATAAGATGGTACACAAATTTAATAGCTTTTATTGTGAGGGGAGCTGGCCTCACCATGGATATGAGGATGAGCGCAGAAGAGACTCCAGGTGGTCACTCCCGGCAACCGCTTCACTGGCAGATGGTAAACTAGCATCTAACAAGCGATAAGGCCATTAGCGTCACAGCTAATGGTCAAATGCCCTGCCTGACCGGCGTAATGGCAGAGGACGGGGCTTTATTGTGCCATGCTGGACGTTAGCTAAAATGCACTTTTCTGGAAGTCCACTTCGTCGTGCGGAAGGTCGGCGGCCGACAGGCGAGCCGGAGCAGGTCACCTGTGAGCGCCGCTAATATCCGCATGATTTTTGTGGCCATGGCAACGGTCGCTGCAAACTTCACATAAACAGCTGGTGACGAGAGTGACGGGGACGGACCCGAATCACTTCCGGTAGCCACTGGCTAACCTCGACCACCTGGCAGGGGCGTTATCGGGGCCATCGGCCCCCGGGACTTCACAGTAAGCCAAGAGCAGATAGGGCTGTGCAATAACGGCAGCCACATGTGGAACGGACCATACTGGAACATGGCCAGGTGGCAGGGTCACGTAAATGGCAGGGTGTGACCAGACAGGCGGAGAGGCAAGGCCCGTCTGCGGTGCCTGGGTTTCTGTGGATCTGGCAAAGTGTCGCGGTACGGCCTCTCTGCCACTGGGTGCCAGCTCAAGTAAACTGTTTGGATAAGGAGCATCTGTGGATTGTCTGTGGGAGACGCACTGTGGAGTCAGCATCTCGCCCCAGATCTTCACAAAAAAAAAAAAAAAACCAACAACCCACCAAGGAGCTTGGAGAGAGGTGCTGAGTGGAGCCACCGCGACTCGGGCCGCGGCTATGACACCGCTTGCGGCTCATCTGTGACTTGGTTTTCTTTTTTTGCTTTCATTTCATCTGAGCCCTGGCTTTCTTATGCACCCCCGAGCAGGAAATAGGAGAGAGAGTATCGACCCCCCCCATTATTTTTAAGGAAAAATGCATCATCATATGAATAACTCTGTCTAGACTTAGAGGCATTAGTGCAGACTCGCAGAGACTCACATGTACTGTTATCTGCAGAAACACAGATATAGGTGCAGACTCACAGAGACTCACATGTACTGTTATCTGCAGAAACACAGATATAGGTACAGACTCGCAGAGACTCACATGTACTGTTAT
>JAODKM010000058.1:23538429-23567012 GCA_026780845.1 Petrocephalus sullivani
CCCCCACAGCTCACGCCACACACAGCTGACCCCCACCCCTCACCCAACGCCCAGGCCGCCGACCACGCAGTTAATTAACAGATCAGATCGTTTATCCATCAGTCTGTCATTCATCCTTCCTGCCCCGCATCTCACATAAAGTGCGACATCTCGCTCCAATGGGAACGAGTCCGTTTGACCCGAGGAAATGAAGCTGGTTTCTAAGGAGGCTCTGCCACCTGCCTTGAATGACAAACACGAGCTATTAGCGTCCAAAAGAATTCCAACCTTCCGTCTGAAAGGCTTGTGATATTGAAAAGCAAATAAAATTTAAAATTAAATTAAATATATAACTAACTAATGTCTAGTAATACGACTTTGGCGACTAGCAGTCCCTTTGAAGTGCTTCCAGGACACACCCCCCTCTATAATCTCCTCACATCATGTCTTTGAGAGGGTTGTTTAAATCAGCCAGTGCCCAGTGCATACATCCGCTCTAGGTAACGTGAGACCTCTCACAGATCTGCTCGTCACTCTTTCCTGCAGCCATTGTTTTGATCAGTGACTTCCTTCATTCCTGTCGCTAACAAAATCCCTACAAGGAGATACATGTGAGTGTGGGGCAAAGGAACAGGTGAATTATGGGAGCATCTAGAACAGCCTTAGATTGCTTTACCTGCACCATACGATATGATACAACAAAACTAATAGGTGTAATGTTTCATGTGAGCACAGTCTCACTGTAATAAGAGCACAGACTTCTAGCGCACTTCATACACCTCTCCCAGCAAGCAGAATGGGGAAATGTGATCAGGTGACAAAACATATAATGTGTGACTACACATTAGTGGGCTGCATGCTTATATGGTGCCTGGATATGAAGAGCTGGCCGATATGTCATTGTTCGCTAAGGAGATCATCTGAAGCTGTGTGCAATTAAACTGCCCCCTTCCTGTGGGTTTCCTGCCTCTTAAGGCTTCCCTCTTCCTGCTTCAGTGTCAAATACCATGTCAGTGGTTCAGCTAGTTTAAAATGACCAGTAGCAGCTGAGAATCATCAAACCAAATGGCTTGAGAAATTGCTAGTCTTGCTGTTTTAAATTCCTAAAGAAGTCTTGACAAAGACATACAAAAGTAGGTATTTCATTTTGTTGGGGGCATTTGAGGATGGGATGCCACAAGGCCACACGACTCTCTAGGACCTGCACGTCAAATGATGCACACACAGCTACAAATATAAAATGTAAGATGCTTCTCATCCAGACACAAGGCATGTGCATTTAAGAGGGAAGCACAACATGCAGGCCTGGGTGAAGTATTCACCAGGACACGCTTCAGAGAATGCAAACGATGATGTAATTCAGTTCTAGCATCACACCAAACGAACAAAAAAAACTAAATAAATGGCAGGTGAAAGCCAGTAAAAAAAGTCCATTCATAACCAAGGCAAAGGACTGAATGTGACAGGAAATAATCATTTTGGCCAAGTTCTTGCACAAGAGAGCCATAGATCTAAACAACAATTGTGTGCTTAGTCCACTCAGGCCTTCCTGATACAAAAGACAATATCAAAAGAACAGTAAAAAGAAGCAGAAATTACAATTAAACAGCAATGACAAACAACAATGAATACAATGTCCCAGAAAGTGCACTGGAAGTGTTAGAGGATTAGTTAGAAATGCAGCACACAACAGGCCAGACCCCACATTATCAGCAGGTGTACTGTCCTACTATACAGCTGAACCAAACAACAAAAACAGACCCACAAATTTAATAGGAAAACCATTCAAACGGGTCTCAACAGAAGCAAAGTATCCACTGGGGTGTAATAGTATTACAGTCCTGATTTTAGGGGGCTCCAGGTTTGGCACAGTAATTATCCTGTGCTACAAGAGAAAGAAAATCAAACTTTTGGCACACCACCCCCCAGGTCCCAAAAAAAACCGACAAAGTGTCAAGGAAGCAGACAGGTAATGTGATGGGTGCCAGTTTTAATCCCATAGTAAGAGGGCAACAGAAGAAGAGAAGCCAGTTGTGCTTGAGGAACTAAAGCGTTCCAGCACTGCAGACGAGAAAATGCTGAGGCTGAAACCAAACGGGGGACTGAGTATCACACATTTAAATGTATTTATCAGCAGAAGCTTCATCCAAAGCGATGTACATGTGAGGAAAGCTTTGGGTCAGGGAGCAGGGTCAGCCAGCACCCAGCGGTAAAGACTTTGCTGAAGGGTGATGTCATCACTCTGTGGGATTCAAACCTACAACAGGCACAAACCCAGGGAACTACACAGCACCCCAAGTAATCAAACACCATCCAGTCTATTGCTTATAATACAGGGCAAACCCTACAGCAATGCTATAAACTGTGTGCCAGTCCAATGCAAATGGAGAAGTCTTTTTGCAGATGCAGTCCTCTTTACAGAAAAATGACATTCTGTTTTACCCTCTGTCAAGTTCAGCTCACTGTCGTGTGGAGATGTGCAATCATGAGGCAAGTTTAAAAGTGCTACGCAGACTGAAATCATCCCCTGAAAGGGTGTAACTGTTGCGTTACTGATGATGAGAAAGAATAACAGCGCAGAATTGAGAAACTCTTGTCACAAACACCAGAGGCGAGCACTCACACTTCCCATGTTCCTGATATAGGGACTTTGACGATATCCAAGAGGCACAGGCAGATCTTGTAAGTGGTTTAATATGACCTCCAATGACCATAAAGCCCTCCCCTCCCCCAAACCATATAAGCGCACCGGGGTGTAGCAACTTCCAGGGTATAGTGCAACCTAGTGAAGATCATATACCCTGGGTGTGGTGAGCCACCTCAATTGCTCCATAACCAACCATGTAAAAACAATAGCAGGGCCATCTAATGAGATACCCTGACATCTCCTCTATTGGCTTTTGCTTCACCGTATCCTCGGGAGCTACTGTTCAGGTACATTTTAGCAGTATGGTTAGCTTAGCCACACACAAAGTATAACATGCAACTTAATTACAAGTGAATAAACAAACGCATGTACTGGGTGCCTGCCGACATGCTGTTGCTCTACCCCTAGCTTTCCCTCACTATGCTAAGTCACCAGGATGTGTACCAGGCAATGACCAGGGCACCCATGAACTAAATACTGCCTGTCTTTGGACAAGGTTTCAGATGTTTACGCCAAGGGATGGCTGGTGCCACGTCTATGGTAAACTGGCACAGCTGTGTTATAAAATGGCAGACTGATTAGTGAGTGAGTATGGTCTTTTAATCACTCTTTTAATCTTTTATCACTCTCTCACTCCCTCTCTCTCGGCATCTCCACAGTCCTGGGTCCACGACACGTCTGCCTAAACAGATGAAACCCAGACAGAAGCTATACGGTGAAAGATAATGGCAGCGTAATACTGGACGGTGCAGTTATTCGTGTGGTAATGCGTCAAACACTGGCCCCTCCAACTGATTTGTTAGAATAGCAAAGCAGGTCTTTGATCCTGTCTCTGTACTATAAATATTATACTGTAAAAATTATCATCAATCATTTCTCAGTGCCAGTTTGTGTGATACTATTCACCTGAAGTTGCCCTTAAGCAAAGGCAAAACTGTATAAATATCGAGGTGGTTTCTTTTGAAGTGCAAAGAAAAATTAAGCATAAGACTGTGAAAGCAAAGATTAAAAGAAAAAAATAGCGGTGGAGTTAAATTGTTTTCGTACTTGAAAACTGAAACTGTCCACGGTGCTGAAAAAGAAAGTCCGCTCCAAGTGCCAAACGCAAATCATCGAGTTACACGTATAATTACGAGCACTTATGTCCTATTTATTTATCCAGTATAAGTAACAGTATTTTCAGTGTTTACTGTTAAGTTCGCACCCACGCCCTACCAGAGGCTGACAAACCTCACGACTGTAGTTTCAAACGCTGAGAATCCGATGCTTCGCTTAGGTGCAATTAATTGTACACGCAGAAGCATATGGCTCCGTTCGTCATGATGGCATGAGGTTTTTTTATCCTGTTATACGAATTTTAAAATTGAAAATTAAAATTTCACACACCTTTTAAACGTCTGCCAGGAGCCGTTACGAGAAATAGCAGACCCGTATCAAAGTCTCAAAGACGCTTTTCCAAACGCATTATGTGTGTATAAGAGGAAGCCGACTTCTAACTGTGTCGGTCACGGGCTTATTTGGGACAAAAAAAACTGGATGCACGGCCCGATTCGCACATAACAATGGCCCAGGTTTACAAACAGCGCAGGCTCACGAAGCGATGACACTGGGTTGGGAATCATGACACGGTTTTAATTTTGGAGTACACCAAACCCAAAGGATGCGCAACCGATGCAGGATCCAGCCTTCGATGACCACGACTGCAGCTGCAATGGCCCCGCACCTCTCTTACCGCTGTCGTGGGAAATGGTCATCGGGCAATGGTATCCTCATAAATATTATGGGAAGTTCAGTGTAGGCACCATTCAGAATGGCGTTAGGTTACAAACATAATCAAATAAAACGTATGGTAAGGAACCGGGCGAACACTGCGCCAAGCAAGAGCTTTTGTCCATGCCTAGGAACAGCAGGTGTTATTATCGGAGTGGGTGGATACGTTTAACCCATCGGCGGACTTACTAAAACACACACAGTGCTTAAAAAAATAATTCCAAAAGGCAGTCGATCCCTTTCCAGATCGATGCCGTTTTGCAATGTAGGCCCTATGCTGCAGGTTGACGTTTCAAAGCGATGTCTCGCCGCCGAGAAGCCATCCATGCATGCTTTGCATGATGCTGAGGGGAAAGCGTATTGTCAGGACGAAAGGAGCATGTGTGTGCGCGTACGGGTGATCAGCGATTCACCCATGCCATGTAATCAATGAGAAAACTCCTACTGCCATGACAGCAATTGGAGACGAATATCATTCAGTTCAAGTTTGACAGTGCGCTGTCAATTCGTGGGTAATGTATGGCCCGAAACTCTGTCAGTACGCCCATCTCCAGCTGGCTCGCTGTTCGTCGTTATAGCCTTCTCTTGCTTCATCAGGAACCCGTATATACAATTCCCGGTGGTCAAAAAAGAGGACCTAAATGCTGCACCTCTCCGCCAAACAATCTATCCATTGACTGGATATTTTATAGCATCCATTTTTCCACAGGTAGGCGATAATACAACAGCGAGGATCAAGGGATCGAGGCGCGTAAAGTCCGTAGTGGACTTTGATTTTCAAATATAGCATTGAAGCCCTTAAGGAAACGTATGAAATGAAATGGTTACACCCCCGTGCCCCATCCACCCTCCACCGCCACCTTCATACACATAATTAGAAATCGCATAGCGTCTCTCAAACCAATGCCACCCCAAAAACAAAGTAATACTACGAACAATTCCGATTGACCTTACCTTGATGATTTTCAAGGTTTTCCTCCGGGATGTACATGTTTTTGCTTTCATTTACCATAAATGTGGTCCGGCTTTATCCGTAGGTAAATGAAGGAAGAGGTTGTAAAAGGAGGAGGGGAAGGAAAAAATAAAGAAAGGAGGAAAAAAATAAATCAAAGAAAAAAATAAAAATTAACAGCGGAAATCTTGAGATATCCCTCTTGGCGTTTCAGTTAATATTACCTGATCCCCATTATGGAGTTAAAAAACAGAAATAGACATTCGCTGGAACCCCCTAATAAATCGAACCAGTGCATCCCTCGGTACATCCGGGCCCTATCTAAGAAACATGATACCAGCACCACTTGCTGCTAGCAATAATCAAAATAGTATCAAATCGCTCCAAAATGCTTTGAAATGGTTTAAGCAAAATCTTTAGGAAGAGAAAATCGGGCGCCGGCACTACCGAATAAGGAAAAGACAGAGGCTGTCGATGCAACAAAATAGAAAGATGTGTGTATTCCAGAACTGATCTCACAGGGTTAAATCTTCATTTATAAATGATTCCACCAACGGTGTCCAAAAACAGGCGAATTTGCGTCGCGCCTCATCGAGGGATCCAAATTATGTCAATTCCAAGCCATAACAGCAAGTAGCGGACTTCTCGATCGCCTTGTAGAGAGCGGTCGCTTGTCTCTCCGCAGTGATACTTGTCTGGTGGAGGGAAGTGAGGGGGGAGTGAGAGAGAGGGGTGACGACCAAGCCCCCTCCCCTGTAGACTCTCTGACTCGTTCCAGATGTTACTGCGCTAGAAAATAGAATAAACCGTCCCTGATTTTCAATCTCGCCACAACGAGGGTACAAAATACGGAGATCTCGCTTCACCAGAGAACAGGAATGGAGGACGAATTTTGGAGACGTTAACCTGCCCTGGATTATCATGTGCGGGTGTTTTTTTCTGTAAACTGCGATATATCCGTTATTTTTCCAAGACTGCTTCAAACCGGACCAAACTTTTCCTCCTCGGTCCGATAACTTTTTAAGTTATAACAAAAGCTTTGTGTAGGTTTTCAAATAACTGCATTCCAAGAGCATCATGCTCCCTAAATGTGGTAGAAATATTTCTTTTATATACAACGCACTGGACCACAACGCGCCTTGAATTTGGAGTGGCTCCAGCACTAATAGCACAGTTCACCAAATTTTCCGCCATAAATATACATTTAAAGAATTACAAAACTATGCGATCATAACTTAAATCAATATCATTCTATTCTTCAAAATTTTATTTGATCTTATTAGGAATTAAATTCAAAAAGTACGGCGTACACTCATGCATTGCAGAGTATGAGCGTTCATCACGTGGCACTGCTATGGCTATCGCTGTTGATGCTAGGCGCTCTCAGTCTCTAAATAAACGGAAGAACATCCTATCCTTTGGTCTATCTGCGCGCCTGAATGTGGTTAATTCTACAGCCCGCTTAACATGATTATCATTGGATATAGTGCAACATTATTAGCCATTAGTGACACAGCAGTTCTGAATAACCATTCAAAGACCCCCAAATCCCCCTGACATCCAAAATACTGCTCGGTAGTAGGAAAAAGGTTAATGCAGCGTCGAGTCTGCAGTTACAGACGGTACAGCCTTTGATAGACAATATTGCCCAAAAGGGATTCAGTTAAATCAGCTGATAATCTATGAGATCTGCCCATCAGTAGTTTTTTTCTCCTTTAATCAGCTTTGCCTCTTTTTACTCTGACTCTTTTTGGCACTTCCATGTGCCTTAGAAGCATGCCGTTATCCGATTTAGTTCACTTGCCAAATCATTCCATGATAGGTCCCAAGGGTTTTGGACATGTCTGTATTATTTAAGAGTGTTGACAGCTGTTTCATATGGTCCTCTGTCACATAAGTCCTGTGCTACAACGCAACCTGGTTCCTTCACTAACAGGACAGTGCTAAAAATCACTGGTGGGGGTAAGGGATGGGGAATACTAACAGGTTCTGAATTTTGATACCAAAGAGACATATCCCAGGACCCCAGTTTACAAATATTTAGAAACTTCTCCACACTTATCATCTGTGAAGTCACTAGTCTGTTTGTGGCTGTGGTCTCAGGCCTCAGGACTATGAAAAGCATTACTGGGCAGAGAGGATCAGGGCATCCACATCCAGGAGCTCTCCTTAGCGGAGTGCTAAAAGAAAGTAAGGGCATCCACTCGTCTTACACAGCACATTAAAAAAGAATCCTTGCTCAGCAATGGCTTCAAACCCTTTCAGCTGTATTACCTGTTCAGATTTGGCGCTTCACTTGAAAGAAATGTCATCTTTCACTGACTGACTAAAGTCAAGTGATTGACACAGACCAACACAGTATATTTCAATGAAAACATGTTCATTAAAGCAATCCCTCTGGTGGGGGTGGATTAAGGAGACTGCTGTTTGACCGGTCAGCTCTCCCATTTGCACCAGAAGTACATGTTCTCTGTGCATGAAAGCAGCCAAACAAATTAATTTCTGACCAAATTACTTCTCCGTACCACAGTACAAATTGTCCTGCGAAAAAAACAAGTCACTTGGGTCTTTTCCAGGTGACTACATTGTGCGTGTTCAATGCATGCAGGATTGCATATCCTTTACAAAGACACATATACAAATGTCCAAGCATAACCAATATACTCCCGAGGGGTCCAAATATATTCAGTTACAATTTAAAGGAAACTTGTGAATTTATATTTCAGCACATATTTTCAAAACATTACAGAATAAAGAGTATAGTCGTGCAAAACACGACGAATTGAATAAGGCGATATTAAACTGTTCCCTTGTTAGCAACATAATCATAAGAACCGAGTTAAACCTGAGCTCGTTGTAGCTACTTGCAAAGATAATGCTGCCCCCTGGCGCCGAAAAAAACATACTGCAAATACATTGGAAAAAAAACCCAGGGGAAACGTAGCTATGTATGAAAATGAAAGATCGCCTAATTACAACAATTGTCTAGCAATAATTTCAAAGAACCTGTATCATACAAATTATTTTTCCATCCCCACGTGTTTACTGCATTTAAATATAAAATCATGCAGTTCTATTCAAAGTACATCAACTATATGCTTGCAAAGAACATGCTTCATCTAATAAGGCACGCCGCATGCTGGGAACCAGCCATCCAGCTAGCTGCCTTTGATGCGTCACTTTGACTACCACCAGTTTTTGAATCCGCATCTCTTGAGTCGATTGACGATCCTGCCTTGTATTCTTCGAGTGTCTAGTAATGCCTGCGTGTTTACAATCACTCTGCTGTACCGAAACATGGCTCCTGTCAGAGGAACAGGTTGCATACCAATATAGTTAACCGAGGTCAGAAGCAAAACCTGCAGATTTTTATGAGTTTTTAATACCCAGAAAGGGGTGCTTGCTGTCCATATACAGTTTTCCGTTTGCGTTCGGCACTTAAACGACGTGAACCTGTGGCGATCTCTCTGCGCATTTCGTGAACTGAGAAAGCCGCCTAGCTAGGTGGCCGCAGGAAACGAGAGACAATGACGGCGAGCACAGCTGGGACCAGCAGTTGTTTTACAGCTAAAAGTCTGGACATTAGTCTTGCCGCTTTAAAGAGGCAAGACCCCTATATCAACAACATAGTCGACGTGGCTAGCCAAGTGGCGCTCTATACGTTCAGCAATAAAGCAAATGAATGGGTAAGATCGATAATCGCGCCATTATTTTGCCGGGATCTCGAATGGCTTTCAATAAATGTTTCAGGCGGGTCTCCGGGGTTATGCAGAAATCACCAGACTGGCGTTAATGCCCACCACCCGGTCACTTCTTTTGTTCGTTGTATTTAGTCTTAGGAGTTGTACTACTGTGAGTAGTACTCGAAACTATGTATAAAATAATATGAATTTTTGCTCTCTAGTTCTCGTATATCTTGGGCATGTGTTTGAGATGGAGTACTATCGGTTTACAATTAACATTAAATTCATAGTTAAATTAATAGTTAACAGTTGTAATGTGAGCGTTGTACATGCCAGTAACATTTTAAGGTAACAATGGGAATTTATACAAGAAATACGTTTCCTGACATACAAACATTGTATTGTAACCTATTTTTCAAATGTATCTTTGGGGAAAAATTGGGAAAGTTTATAAGGAAGATTATTAAATAAATACATAAGCTAATATAGCTGGGGGGGGATATTTCTTAGCGGATGAGTCTGTCTGCCCCTGCCTTTCTGATCTGCACCGTGTCACCTGTCTACAGACAACAGGCGTTTACACAGTGCAGTAAAAGAGGTAGTGTGTTCTTGCCAATTGACTCATCTACCAGGAAACAGACCTCTTAGGGATGTGCTAACTGAGGGCATAAATCTGGTAGCAACATGTGCACAGCAGAGACACCCGCGAATGGCGAGCCTTTATTATAGGAAGGAAGGTTAGAGGGCCGTCGTTATACCAGTAAGAGGTTGAATGTCACACAAATGTCACCCTGTTTTCCATCTTACAGGAGAAGACGGATGTGGAGGGAACCCTATTTGTGTACACCAGGTACAGGGAACCTGCGAGAGCCTGCTTTCTATCAGCTCTTTGACACGGCTCAGTGTGTGCCATTTATAGCCTGCCTATCAGTGAGGTCATGTGACACTGGGCTGATTAGTTTCCTGTGGATACCTTCTTATAGGACAGTTCTCACAATAAGTTTATTCACTATGTAGATTTAAGCTTCAATGCATATAAACCCTAATGGTTTATATGCATTGAAATGGTCCTGTGTGATTTATTTTTTGATAGGTTAGCCTCCCCCAGACATGGTTTTACCATTATGAACCGCCTCAGCATGGACAACCTGACAGAACCGATCACTAAGGATTTGGACTTCCAGCTCCAGGACCCCTTTCTGCTCTACAGAAATGCACGATGTAAGTGCCTGTCTGGGATTTCAGCTGGGCTTTAAGTTTCCAGGCCTATGACGGAGAGTCAGCTTTTTAATCTAGTAATCATGGTAATCGGACCTTGCATCTCTGGAATGAAAACAAGGCATTAATAAGTATAAAGAATTTGTGGGGGATGCAGTTGTCCTGACAGTTCTGCTCCACTTGATTCTTTATATTGATACTGTAATTTCTATTTACTCTGACAGCCATACATAGATAAAGATGATAACAAAGATGTGAGGGCCACAGTTTGCACATTGATGTCAGAGTTAAAATTCCTAGGCAGCTATCAAGCCCTTAATTTAAAACATTCAATTTAGACCTGTGCACAGGCTAGGAGAGAGAGAGTGAGAGAGAGAGGCAAGCTGTTTCTGTACTCAGGGGTCTACAGCACCTTTTATGGTGGCGAGGTATGTCAGTGGCTGTGGGCCCAAGTTTGTCTCCCTTTGTACCGGTTAACTCCGCCACTGTCCTGCCAGCATCAGGGGACCCAGCCAGCCAGGCCGGATAAGATAAACCCCTCCCCTCACCAAGCCTGAGACGTATGCAAGCTTCCACACACAAACATACACACAGCCTCTCTGGCTGTAGTCAGCATATGGGACCAGAATGAGCCTACATACAAAAAAAAATCACTAGAGAAGATTTTAAGTGCCTGGCTGCCTGTGTTCAAATTAACCACGGAGAAAAGCCTTTTCCCGTGTGAATGCATGGAGAAACTTTGCTGGCCCGACAAAGGGTTGCTGTATGACTGTACGCTGGGATCTACAGGTCAGGCAAGCAGCCATCTTCAAACTCCGCAAAATTACAAAGTTATTCTTGGGAAATTTATCTCTGAAAAGATCCTCTCACGGCTAATTCTTATGAGTGCTGCTTTCAATATATGAAGTCATCTAAACTAAAAGCTTTATAAACATCCATATTCTTTGACCGGCAACAGACAGCAGCGTCATATTTAGTTTTTAAAAATTAATATCATAGCATCTGGGCTGTGTCAAAGTAAGAGAACTGTAAACGCTCTTGGAAAAACTAGACCTGTGTATTCATCTGCAAGCTGCTACCACAAACTGCACAGCAGCTTAGAAAACAAGTGTTTTCCCAGAGGCAAGTCTCAGAAGACGACAAATACACAAATCAGGCAAAAGCAGATTAGGTCATCTTTCCCCACATAAGCAGAGCACAAACCAAAGAGGACGGTTTAAAATAGCTGGGGACTGACGTGTGCCGGCTAGCGCCAGGCGACCGCGAGTCCCCCTTACCTCCGGGCCTCACGTATGTGCATTCGAGTTGGGTCTCCGAAATGAGCTTCCCTCTGAACTTCACGTCGGGCTCCTCTTCCAGGCGCTCGTGCTTCTGCTTGCGATGAAATAACCGGCGGAACATGGTCTTCTGCAAGACCCTTAGGGTGGCCCGATTTGCCGAGAGGAGAGCGGGAGGCTGGGGCTGCCCACTCTCACCACCTGTGGCGTTCCAAATTGAGCAGAGGTACTCCTCCTCCTCCTCCTGGTGGAAGTGCCTGAGGTGTTCCCTTCCCAGGTGGCGCGTTTCTGCCCAGGGACAGCTTGGGGCCTAGATGAGTGCAGAGTGGCTGCCCTCAAATGTCCCTCCTGTTGCCTGCTTCAAACTAGTCTGCTGGGCTGCCCACTGTTTCCTCTCAACTAGCCCTCCTTTAGCACCCTTTATTTCTGTCGTCCCTCTCTCCTTTGGCTGCTATCTTTTTCTCGTTATCTCTCACTGGAAGCGGCAGTCCGGTAGAGGTGAGAGGAAATGTTCGCTGCGACTGTCAGCAGGACTCTTGACTTAGTCACGCAGAGCATTCGTTTCCAGCCCCCCCCCCCCATTCTCCTCTCTCTCCCATTTCTCTCTCTCGCTCTCTTTCTCCCTTCCCCGACACCAAGTCTGCCTCTCCCACAGCCCCCCGAACCCCATTTCCTCCCTCTCCTTCCCCTCTATCCCACTAGACCGCCAGTCTTATCCAGAGATCGGCCTCTAAACTCTCCTTAACTGGTTCACAAGTGCTCATACATACCCCATAAAACCTCATCTGTTATCTTCCCCTTAGGATAGGCTGAGGCAAAACTGTTTATCCACGCGATACATTAAACATCAGCGTGAGTAATGGTTAAGAAATGTGAAATACAAATATGTTTGCATCCCGATGTGGCCAGGCACTGTTGTTATTGCATATAAATCTGTTTAGGGATTTATTTCATTGTTTTGGTGGCCGTGATTTCATCAGCATTTAATTTACAGACATTGATGTAGCCTGGAAGTAACAGCTTACTTCAATGTTATTTTCGTGGTTTTTAAATCCCACTGCTTCTGTTCATGGTGACCCAGTTCCCAAAGGTGCGGTGTTATTTCTTTGGCATCGAGACTCTGTGGCACCCTGCTTACAAATGCAGTCAGAACTTATCTGTCAGTTTGCCCCGCTACCCACAAAAAGCAGAGAGGAGTATGGCTTCACTCTAGCCCTTCACTCCAACAAATTGTTTTCATGATGTTGATTCGTACTGCATATACCCCGCACAACTCCTGGCTTTCACTGGGAGGCAGGTCACATGACCATACAAGCACACAGCTCCTAGTAAGCACTCTGAAGACTGATCCTGACTCTCACTGCCAGTCGTGAAACTCGAGGATGGTTGGTTTTCCCACATAAACTTATCTGCTGCCTGTCTTCCTCAGTCCATTGCTTACGTCACATAAGCTAGTTCATTCCTCAGAGTAATAAAATAAACAAAGTGAATTGCTACAACAACTATTGTTATTATAAAGGATTTTAAAGCCTGTGAAATGTCAGTAAGCCAACGACCTCCATCTATATGCTTCCAGCCTGTCTTTAATCTAACCTTTGTGTCCTTTCCCTTGGCTCCAGGGTCTATCTACGGCATCTGGTTCTACGACAAAGAGGACTGCCAGCGTATAGCAGAGCTCATGAAGAAGTAGGTCCCTTCCTTGGCAAATAATAGGGTGCAGCTAAGTCTGACTGGCACAGGCATGGTTTGTACTTACTGCTGCCTATAATGCCGAAGGACTAGTGTGACATGTTTACAGTATGATAGCCTGCTCTACTCAAAATGTAGGTACATTTGGTCTTGCTAGCCGTTTATTGTGGTGCAGTTCTTAATCGCACCTCTAATAACTAGGGTAGTGGGCAGACTGTCCATCTCAGTGAGACTGTGAAAATCTGATTCTGGTTCATGCAGCACACTGGTAATCGCTTCCTGCCAATACTTAAAGGGCACATGGTGGTGGGAGGATGGCGTTCTCAGTAACGCCTCTCTTCTGTCCCTTGCTC
This sequence comes from Petrocephalus sullivani, assembly GCA_026780845.1. Classification (NCBI taxonomy): domain Eukaryota; kingdom Metazoa; phylum Chordata; class Actinopteri; order Osteoglossiformes; family Mormyridae; genus Petrocephalus; species Petrocephalus sullivani. The sequence goes on from JAODKM010000058.1 coordinate 23,551,998, forward strand.
TAGTTTGACGCAGCAGGAGCAGCTCCTGGCACAGCAGGGAGAGGGAGCTTCTCCAGGGACTTTTCCTGCCAGGGATGGCAAAGGAGTTGACATTCTGCAAATGCTGACCAAAGCCCGAGACGAGTACGATAAGGTATGGACGCTGATGCACAAATGTGTCACTAGGTGGCACTGACGCATTAATGGAGTTGTGGTCATGTAGGGCTAGGTGATTTTCCTAATTCAGATTTAACGCATTAAAGGGCATAATGCCAGTCATGGTTTTACATTATACATCCTATATAAACGATGTAGCAATATACTCTACATACAGTGCCTTGGGGTGACTCTTGTGAAAGGCACTACATAAAAATCAACTGAACTGATTTAAAATATTAGTAAATGCAGCATTTTTTGTCAACCAACATGGAAAAATGTCCGAATAAATGCCACAGCCCCATGGGGTTGAGTGGTGCCCCCATACAGCTGTTCACACTTGCACCATGGGCAGAAATATTATTTCAACACGGAGACAGACAGTACTTGTCATCTGGATTGGCCTGTAACAAACCTCCACTTCACGTGGAACTGGTTTGGATTTTAATGTTTCAAAGCTGAACAAAATATAAAGGGTCAAGTTTGTAGAAAGTCCAGTTCACTCCAGTGCCCAGTAGTGTGTGAAACCATGTGACTGAAATAATAAGGAAAAATATTGGAAATGGCGTATTGTCTATGAGCTTGAGAAGATGTTTTTTCTCCCCTGTCGCTGTACCACACATATTGGCTAAAGCGTTACTCTGAAAGCAAATCAGCCTGAGGACACTGGGAGAGTATTGCTGGTGCAGAAAATGTCACATTTGGTGAATATCAGCTTTAGCTAAAGTCTAGTCGGTTCTTTTCAAAAATTCTGAAAAGATTCACTTTTCCCTGATTTCCCCCTTATTACAATTACGTAACAAATGCTCTCAGCTCAAGTCAGGCAGGCTTCAGTGCTGTAGATTTCTACTGAAACAGCCTTTGTGTCTCCCCGACCCTGCTGTGTCCCCTTCCCCAGGGAAAGCCAGCTTCAGAGCCCAAGGAAATAGCCAGCAGCAGTGTGATCCATGACAACCCCAACCTGATTAAGCCCATCCCAGTCAAGCCCCTGGAAAGGCATGCTTCCAGCCAACAACAGCTCCCCCAGGTACCAGTAGCCCCCCCCCCCCGGGATACCTAAACACCCTCAAAATTTCTGCGACCCTTTCATCCCAGCACTTAAGTGACGCGCCCTTCTAGAACACCCTAGGTCGGTTTGCTGATGGGGAAGCTGCAACCGTGCAGTTCAGTATTGAGGCAACATTGCAATGTCCAGCACTGGGAATGCTAATAAGCTTAGGATCAGCTAACCTTTTAACTAGGAGGTGCCCATTCACTAAAATTATCCAGCAGGTTAAAAAAACACTGTTTTATTGCTGTGCTCAGGTGGTTCCTTAATACTGAGAGCCCTCAGTTTCATTCCTTATTGTGTAATGCTTAATGTTGTCAGGATAACTGTGTCTGTCCTGTTCCCCATTTGTTCTTTACTTGCAAGCAGCCCAAAAGAGCGAGTCCTTAATTTCTGTGGCTTTCATTACTGGGAGAAGGTGAGGTTAACGGCTCCTTGTCTTATGCCTTCTGCCCCATCCTTCCAGGACATTGAGACAAAGCCTAAACATCATTTACTGGCTGCCCTTTTTGGAGTACCCTCCAGGCCTGAAGATCTGCCCTCAACAACAACATCAGGGCTGAGCGGGGGGCGTCCCCCGGTGGCTCGTTCCCTGTCCTATGAGGAGCCTGGCCAGAAGGGCGGTCCTAAGCCGGCACCGTCGGCCCCAGCCCAGCCCTGCGCGGCTATTCAGAAGCTGATGGCAGGGCAGCGTGGCCCAGGGGAGCTACTGCAGCCCGTGTCTGAATCACCAGAAAACCGGCTGTGTGAGAACGGCGGGACGGCTCCCAGTCACTGCCGGCCCACAGACCCCCTGCAGAGACTTTTCCCAGACCCCTCTGCCTCCTGCTGCCCTCACGGAGCCCACGCCCTGCCAGCGCCAGTCCTCCACTGCCTGCAGCCACCCCCAGCCCCGGCACAGCCCCAAACCCAGGCTGACCTGGCCCAGCCACTGTTCTTCAGCCCTGGCAAGCCCTCACAGGTCTCCCCCCACGAGTTGCTGCAGCGTCTTCAGCTGGTGCAGCAGGAGCAGAGTCAGCCAGCTGATCCCCCCCGACCCCCCCTTGCACCCCGCTTCCAGGAACCGTCCACCTGGGTCGATAGGGCAGCCCCTGCACCCGCTGTTCCTGCCTCGGCACCACTTGTGACTCACAAGCCCAATCCACTCTTACAGGTAACTTATTTTGCATTTTAGTGCCTTCTTTGCCATTCTCAATTAATAAAGATATAAATATAATTACGTTTTTTCCATGCAAAGTACTTCACTTATCACTGCTGCCCATTCAGTGGGTCTAGCCATACTCCTTCACACCTCAGTACTCAGTCCCACAAGACATGCATATAAAGGCATGTGTCTTTGGCCTGCTCCAGGTGATCTCACCCCAGCGTATTCCCGCCACTGTGGCTCCCACCCAGTTGCTGTCACCCATGGCCTTCTCTCAGACCAAGGCCACTAAGCCTGTCACTGACCCGTGTCCCCCCTCTGCCTCACTGATCCCCCCACATGCTCTGACTCGGAGTCAACTCCAAGCCACGCTTCTGCATCTCATCCAGGTGGGTCTCCAATGCTCTGATTACCCTTCATAAAATGTTTTTAAAAATGTAGCAGTGACAGGCTATTAGCCGACAGAAGGTTCACTCTCAATCTTTCCTGTTTCCAGAATGACGCTGCCTTCCTGGATACCATCTATGAGTCTTATGTTTCTGCAGTCACTAAAGACGTAACTGCAAAAAACTTCTGAATGGGCAAACTGGGGAGGGCCACCAGTGCCACCATTTGTAGCCACTTTGTTTCTTTAGCTGTGCACATTTCTTCATTTTAAAATTTTTAAAGTTGCAATTTGATTTTACAGTTTGATCATTATCATAAGGGTAAACAGCAAGACATTTTATACAATATGTATATAACCTGGTCCGCTGTTTTAATGTGCTTGTGTGTGGTGTGTCTGCTGTAATGAAGTGGTACCCCAGCCTTAGAAATCTCTCTCAGTAACAACAGTTAGCCTGGGGCCCCCAGGGGGGTGTTCCACCAAGCAGGATTTTTTTTTCATTAGCTAGATAACTTAAGCCAAATGTAAAGATTGTCCAATAGGAATGTTACTTACCTCTCCTCCTATTGGACACATTAAGCTTTAGTTATCCAGCTAACTGGGAAATTCTACCTTGTGGAATACCCCCCTGGTCTCTATACAGCACATAAGGAGAACACCTCAAAGCCAACCCTGTTCCAGAAACCTCATTCTACTTCCTAATACTCATAAGCAATGGAAATATTTTGTTTTACAAAACACAGAATAGATATTTTTCTATTGTTCCTTGATGTGTTCGTCCTAAGCAGGTGAAATCCTATTTTGCATTTTTCTGTAATGGGAAAAAAAGTCCATTCTTACAAAACCGTTCACCGGAGTCTTATATCCAGAGTTTCAGTTTTACTCATTTATTTTAAAGGGAATCAATCAATCAATAAAGTGTTGTATTCTGAGGTGGGGACAATATTTTCTCTGAAAAATAACCTTGTTTGATGATGCCTTAAAGTACTTTAAATAGTAAAAATACTAAGTAGAATCACCTGATTGAACTATATAAAACACTTTATTAATAAACTGAACATTTAATTATTAACTACAAAAAAACGTTGTCTATAGTATTCAAGCAGTTTTGAGTTCAATTTGGCGGGGGTAAAACCCATTTGGATAGACAATAGCCAAACATAAATATACTTTTGGACATCTTGCACAAAGACTACAGCAAACAAATCAGGGATATTATTTCAGACATTCTAAGAGGTTTGGTTCTTTGAAATACAGACACCAGTAGGGAGTGCCGTTCATCACTAGTCTCCTAATATGGAAATCAAGCTGCTTTTCTAATCAATAGTCAGTGTCAAACTACGGATGAACAAGCATTCATCTCCCAAAGTGAAAATCAATTTAATGGAGTCTGTGTAACCACATAACAACATGAGGCCCAGGTCAATAACTGGCGGTGTAAAAACCTTTTAGTGCTATACGCTTTTAGTGCTATAACGTAATCTGGCGTTTGACGCTGTTAGCACTGCTTAATTATTAACATTGAAATGCTCCCCTCCCCTGGGGCTGCTCTCATTCTGCTGATTATTAATCATGTGACACTAATGACCCATCACCACAGAGACCACAGGGCCATGGGATAGAACTCAAATTCCTACTATCTTCATTATTAAAAGCAATGTTTGGATGAATGAGCTGTAATTTTTAATTGCTGTTTCAAAGGGTTACCGAAAAACTAATTACACACGTATATTTTTTGTGTTTGTTTCTCTGGTGTAGGTACAAAAAAGAAAAGAAATCCATTGGTCGCTTTCCTAAAAAAGGAAAGTCTTCATAGGAAATGACAAAGGGAAATGACAGGCAGCTTTGCTCCCCGATGAACAGAACTGTGTAACCAGCAGCTACATGGCTCTTATCAGTCAGCCATTCCCGGGCAGCACAGGGCCTGCTAGCACCTCACCTGACAAATAGTATAGGACCAGCCAAAAATAAGTGCAGATATGAATAATGGGGCAAAATGGCCAGCAGCTTTTTAAACTATGATGGGAAAAATAATCAAAGTTCCAATGATCAAAGTTCCAGATCTTCATTTCAGACGCAAAAGGGCTTGTTAACTATGGTGCGATTCATGCGGCACAACAGAAGTTTATTTCTTTTCTAGCAAGATAAAGGCCATTTTTCTCCCTCACAATCTCCACTGCACTCTACACAAAACCCAGCCCAAAATTCTATCCTCTCTGTGGATGAGGGGGCACGTTTCATTCAGCTCTAGTTCACGATAAGTAAAAACCCAAATGCCCATCAAAATAATTAAGCTTTGCAACATAGACATGGACCATGAAGTACAATTACTGCTGCCTTTTGTGAGGTTTTGCCATGTGTAGTATGTCACATACAGTGCCTATAAAAAGTATTCACCGCCTTGGATGTTTTACCCTTTTATTGCTTTTATAAATCAATCATGATCAACATAATTTGGCTTTTTTGACAAATTTACAAAAAAAACCCTTTAATGTCAAAGTGATTTCTACAAAATAATGACAATTAAAAGAAAATACGTAACATAAAATAAGTGATTGCATAAATATTCACCCCCTTCAAGTCAGTATTTAGTAGATGCACTTTTGGCTGCAATCACAGCACAGAGTCTGTGTGGACAGGTCGCAGTCAGGCTTGCACATCTGGACACTGCAATTCTACTCTATTCTTCCCTGCAAAACTGTTCAAGGTCTGTCAGGTTGCGTGGGGATCGGGTGTGAACAGCTCTTTTGAAGTCAGGCCACAAATTCTCTATCGGACTGAGGTCTGGGCTTTGACTCGGTCACTCCAGAACATCCACCTTGTTGCCTTCAAACCGTTTCTGTGTAGCTTTAGCTATACGGTCATTGTCTTGCTGGAAAATAAATCTTCTCCCAAGCCGTAGAAGCATGCAGAGTCTCCCACCTCAGCAGCTGAAGCTTGTAACTCCTTCAGAGCAGTCATAGTTATCCTCGTGGCCTCGCTCACTAGTCTTCTTCTTGCACTGTCACTTAGTTTGTGAGGACGGCCTGATCTAGGCAGATTTACATATGTGCTATATTCCTTCCATTTTAACTGAACTCCAGGAGATGTTCAATGCCTTAGAAATTTTTTATCTCCTGACTTGTACTTTTCAATAACCTTTTCTCTAATTTGCTTGCAGTGTTCTTTTGTCTTCATGCTGTAATGGTAGCCAAGAATACTGATTAACCAGTGAGTGAACCTTCCAGACACAGGTGTCTTTATACTACAATCACTTGAGACACAGTCACTGCACTCAGGTGATCTCCATTCCATTGTGAGACTACTAGCACCAATTGGCTGGACCTCTGTTGAATTAGGTCAGTCACTTTAAAGGCAGTGAATATTTATGCAATCACTTATTTTACGTTACATATTTTTATTTGTCATTATTTTGTAGAAATCAGTTTTCACTTTGACATTAAAGGGTTTTTTTGTAATTTTTTTGGGCAAAAAAAGCCAAATTATGTTGATAATGATTGATTTCTAAAAGCAATAAAAGGGTAAAACATCCAAGGGGTGAATACTTTTTATAGGCACTGACCAATGGAAAGTACCAATGCGATGCTATGTTTGGAGACTAAGTCCAAGGAGTGTCAGGTGAGTGTCTTTCTGACAGAAACATCTAACAGGTCGCACCATGACCCTGTGACCCTAGGAGGGACTTAGGTCAGCTCCATGGTGTACATGTGAGCACTCTACGCCAGGCCAAGTCAGCACAAGTGCTCCTGAGGAAAATCAGCAGAAGGCAGGGTTTACAGAAGCTGGGGGGGTTGGGTTTGCAGGGGGAGGCTTTACTACAGGAAGAGGTGTGTACTCTTTCAAGGGTTCAGGGATTCCTTCTTACCCCTTAAAATTTGTGAATTGGACATATTTTATAGTGTTTTAAGTCACTATTGAAAGGTATTTCCATTGTTTTTATTTTGTTCTTTCTCAGTCCTGCAATAAATATTCCGTACACTAATTGCTGAGACTTTTTTTTATCCACTAAACATAGTTCACATTCCCACGGGAAGAACGAGGTGTGGGAATGATGCTTATGTGTCTGTTGGAAATAGTGAATCTACCACTTTGTGGCTGAGTTGCTGTTGATCCCAGTTGCATCCACTTTGTTATAATACCACTAACAGTTGACCGTGGAATATTTCGTTTCGAGGAAATTTCATGAATGAACTTATTGCACGAGTTGCATCCTATCACAGTACCACCCTTGAATTCACTGAGCTCCTGAGAGCGACCCATTCTGCATGCCTGGATGCTTGATTTTATCCACCTGTGGCCATGAAAGTGATTGGAACACTCAAATTCAACGATTTGGAAGGATGTCCAAATACTTTTGGTAATATAGTGTATGTGTGTATACATATTATATATACTATATATTATATACACACACACACACACACACACACACACACACACACTAGTGGCCAAAATGGCGGAAACACTTCCAATGCAGAACTTTATTCAACTGTTGTTCCAGTGACTTAATCGTCCAATGTATGATATTTGTAAACATTCTTTGATTGTTTATAGACAATACCGCCAAAACCGTGTAGTAAGTTTTAAATCCAAAGTTTTAATACTAAAATGCTAGGTGTTTTTTTGGCCTAATTTGTGTGTATTTAGCATGTGCAAGACAGGAGTTCTCCACTGTGAGGGACCCCACTGCACCTCCCAGTGTGTTTACATAGTAAGCCTCTGAAGCTTTTGCTTTTCTGATGCTGATAGGATAGATAGAAGCCTGTCTCTAGAAATCACAATAATCTGCTTTGATACAGCAGTCCCCCCCACACACGCAAATACACACCCCACCCCCATGCCTAACTGCTACTTTTCCCTGCCCCTTTACATGCCCTCTCTCTCTCCCTCCCACTCTGGCTCTCTCTCTCTTACCATTAGTCCCACCTCCGAAAACCCTGGAGGGAAGCAGGCAGAGGGAGGGAGGGCTTAATCCGAATGGATTAGGCTGTAAACTGGGTGATGGAAAAGGCGGTGCTGTGCTGCCGGAGCCCAATGGCTGCTTCCTGCCTCCCTGGGACCGTCTCTCTTAGCTCCAAGACGCGGCGTCCCTCTCTGGACAGGGAATAAACCAGGTCAGCTTGCTTCAAGGAGCTCTTGGGAGTCACACAAGCCGAAGACGACAGGCAACCACGGGAACACATACTGGCTTATTTTTACAGCCGTTATTTCGTTGTTTTCTTTTTTAACTTTCCCTTGGTTGCACAGTGCTGACCCTTTGTGACACAGCTGGGGTGGTCTCACTGGGTTTGCTCCTGCCCCTCACTGGGGAATACGGCGACTCCCCGATCGAGCACAGCATCTGGAACTGGTTGGCCTATCAAAAGACAACGTCCAGGAGGGAGTGCCAGGCCCAACAGAGGCAGCTGCGGGAGGTGTAAAAAGCACCAGAGGTTCATTCAGTTTGTCCCGGCCAAGGACAACGTCTGGAGCCTTTGGGCCTGTGGCATGGAGCTTCTGGGATAGTGGCATAGCTGTGAGCCATGAATAAGAGTGACGGGACCTCTTTGAGATTCACTCCAAGTAACCATGGATGGCCCCCTGTCCAAGCTCATGATCTCTTAGGACATCATTACTGAAGCCTCACTTGGACTGAGCATTGTCCAGCACCCACAGCGCATTGGCACATGCGTTTGTGCACCTAGAAGCACTGACACGCAACGAGATGCAACGTCCAGGTGGCCAGTACGCAAAGTCGGCGCAGACAGCCCGGCGAAGAGCCCTATGGATTATCTGCTCCAGCTGGCTCTGGTTCTCCATAGAAGCAGAGAAGCTGTTGCTGCCGCCGGAGACGTAAGTGCACCGTCCCCATTCCCAGCAAACCTTCAGTCCCTTTCAGTGTGCTGTCAATCTGTAAAACCAGGCGTGCAAAGAAGGTATCTTCTTCTTTGCTAGTCAGCTAGGGTACACATCTGACAGTGCACTATGAAAGTACTTAACGGAAACCAAACGACAGTTAAGCTTCAAAAAAACTCAATTAGGCTTGAAGAGGGACGCAAACTCCTGTGACAAGACTATATCCTATCCTTCTATTGTGCCAGTTGCCCTTCCCTAAGTTCTAGAAAGTTCCAAATGTGAACGGTGCAGTGCGAAGGCATGGTGATGATAATGGGATTGCCTCTGCCTGGGGTGGTTCATTACCATGCCACTTTGAGATGGCTTAGCATGCAGCTAACCTGCATACTCAGTTCTACTCTATGAGAGAACACCACCCCGCTCTGAGCATCCTGGGGTTTAACAGAGCAAGTGTCGTGTATTGAACATGAAAAGTGTTCAGCTGAGTGAAGTACAGCCCCTGTGAAGAATTTAGCACATAATCCATTATCTCTGTTGGCCTTATACATTACTAAAATTCTAGGAAAAGGTATTTGGGACAGTAAAAGAAATTCCTCTCTATTAGATTTGGATGACTGAAAGGTATAAGATTCTTCAAATACCATTAATCAAATCTGGCATATTTTCAAAACCACTTTAAAAGCATGATCCTATTCTCCTTCATCCCCCACTTGACCCTGAAGCCCTCACTAGTCATGAAAGAAATTAAAAAATAACAAAAGACACTGCTAAAAATGCTGACACAATCCGGAGATTAATCGTGCTCAGGTCTGCGCTTGCAAATGCTGATGCAACCCAGAGATTAACAGCGGTCCTTTCGGCTTTTGCTGGCCCGAAGTCTGATATCCAGCAGGTACAGCACAGGGTGAGAATGTGAATCTGCAAATGAAGATCTCATTCACTTTCAGCAGAGAGAGTTTTGCTTGTAAAATAAATCTCATTATCCCTGTGGAATTTAACAAAAAACAAAGCAGAAATCAACCCTATGGCAGGCAGCAGATGAACCCTTCAAAGAACGTGAAAGGGGCATAGTACAGTCACTTTGTCCAGCCCACCCAAGTTTTAACCCATGGCCACAAATATTCTGCATTCTCTGGCATATGGGAACAGAGGAACACCCTCAGGAAGTTGGGAGTATGGTCTTTCTGGATTTATAAACCTAATGAGGGACTTAATTGTGGTGTTTTGCCACGCAGAAGAGCCGTATCTATCACACTCAGTTTAAGTAAGCTTTCCCCCTAATTCCCCCTTAAAGCTGATAAATGTCTTCGAAGATGCAAGCTACTGTCACAATCACACAATGCAAGTGTGCTGCTGCTATCACCTTCTCCAGGGGTGCTGCGGTTGGTGCCTGACAGCGGATCAGTGGTTTACGTGTGCAGCACAGATGCCACTGTCCTTCCGGTGGGCCACAGGTGGCCTCTAAGGCCAGGGTTCCCAGGTCGTCAAAGCAGCATGGTGGCTGACCCTGGATTTCATGAGGTCGGCGTGTTACAGCAGTTATGACCCAGGGGTAGATGGCTACCAGAAACTGGTCTCCACACCATTTATCTCCAGGTTCAGACAAACACTGCCGTCTGTTCTGCGTAGCTATATCTTCCCCACGGTGTTCTCTCTATTGCACTTCCTATTAAAACAGGACAACTGTTGACTTGAGTTTTTATTAGACATAATTAATCGCCATGTATTTTCCCCTGCTATGAACAAAGCTTTCCGCCATAAAAATGTATAGAGTTTGTCCTGCAGCCATGTTTATGTCAGGCCCTTGCTGCTTGGGGAAGGTGGCTCCTGTTCGCTCCGATTTTCACTGGATTCCCTTTTGGGGGTTGCAGAATCCTTGCGTGAAAGTGGGAAGATTTCATCCTTCCTGCCTTAACTTTAGTAAGCCATCTATTGTGTACTTAGCCCTGATTAACAGGTCTTTAGTACAAAGGCAGTAGATTGATTCCTACTGATTGTCAGATTGATGCTCTGCTGATCCTGCCGGTTCTGAGCCATGTGAAACAGGGTATACAAAAAATACTGCTCCCAGGTGGGAGAGCAGGAAGTAAAAAAAAGCATTCTGATCCTTTCCCTATACATTAGCCTTTCAAGAATTGTTCACCAGGGTGAGCCATCCTACATACATACATTTACTTATTTAGCAGACACTTTTATCCAGTGCAACATACAACAAAGAAAAATATTCACATGGTTGATTGAACAACTGGCATTAAGGGCCTGATGGTAAAATCACTCTGGGATTTGACTTAGTTACCCATCACAGGTTCAGCATTCTAACCCACCTGCCCAGTTTTACACTATGCTCGAACTTCAAATCATATTAGCAATGGGATGGGAGCAAGGGACCTAAGGACAAGCAAATTACAAAATCAGTAATCTACCATAATCCCTAGGAAATGCTGCACAACTGCATTTATTAACCTAATGTAGGGCTGGGCAATACAATATCTCAGCATCTTACGTCACTGTATCAATATATCAATATTATTACGTTTTTTTTTTTTTTTTTTTAAGTGAGAACAGAAGGTCTGAATGAATTACGGTTATTTATTCACATCAATGTTTCCCAAATGGAAAACATAAAAAGTGCATTGCATTCCATGTAATAAAAAAAACTCAATTGTTAGAAATAATATAAATTGACTAAATATGCAAGTGCCTGAAATATTTCAAGTATTTAACAATTAGATTGTTCATTTAAATGCATTTACTCAAAATAAGACATTATATAATTTTTTGTGCCGTTTTGTTCCTTCACTTAACTGTTTAACAAGAACCAAATAAAAGGAATTAATTAGGAATTTGACTAAATACAAGTGAGTAAAATGTATTTAATAAGTAGGTTGTTCAAAAGTTAAAATGTATGTTACATGTTAAAATGTTAAATTGCAGCCAAACAGCACTGCGAACAAATGCATGCACTGTAAACAAATGCATGCACTGTAAACAAATGCATGCACTGTAAACAAGAGCATGTATATTTTGCAAACAAAAATCGATGTACTCGGCATTCATTTTTTTTTCACATTATACATGTCAGGCTTTGCTATACTTCTTTCCCTCTGTGCTGTATTTTCCTTTGTTTAACTATCTGGCCTCTTTTGGGTGAGCACGGCTTTGTAGGGGTGTCTACTCAATCTGTCCACCTGCCTGATTTGTACCTCGCACATCTGCTCTCGCGCAGCATTTTCGAACATGCGTGCACCGCATTACTTTTCTGGCACTGCCAGAAACCATACTGTATACATTTACAATAAATAAATACAAATCAACAAAACAATACATTATTAAGCCATTTTGTATGTAAACATGTATTGAATATAAGAGAAAAATTCTCCATATCACCCAACCCTAACCTGAAGCATATCTTATAGATTACTAAAGCTTCCAATTTAAGTTAAATAACAATTTTTCCTCTGCCTTCCAGGGTCCAACAGTGGGCAATAGACTTTGGAAATCAGATATACTCCATAGCAACAAAATACTCTGGAGCTCCTCTACTGCAGAAGGTAAACTGCAAATCCATTCCTTTCAAGTAAACTGCCAAGTCTGGTGGAAAATAAGTACTGCTGTTCCCAAGCTCTACTGCTCATATAGCATTTTAGTAAATGTGTTAGTAATCTATTACCCTGCAGTTGTTTAACCGAACTGAAGCACCCGCAGTAGCTCTGGCATGAATGGCTGTGGGCCGGGTGACTTGCCAAAGTGTACATCAGCAGTGGTCTGTTTTTCTCATCCTGCCGGAGTTGGCAGGGAGATCCTCGAGGCTTTCTCCGCCTCCAAGGGCATTTCATGTACCGTAAACACATGCAATGAAGCCACTGGTGCAGACTATTTAGAAGGACCCCATGTAGGACTGGTGGTGTAAGGGGGGCAGGAGGCATCTTCGACAATACCTCTAATACGAGAAGATATTTTGCATATGGTCATAGTCCTTTGTGTGTTCAGCTGTTTCCTGGTAACGCAGAGTAAGAAAAATAGGGGTATGGTTGAGGGATGTGACAGTGACCTATACCTGAGGGTTGCTGGGATAATGACTGCAATGCACCATTTATCCCCCTTCTCTAGACTCCAAAAGCATCACCCATTCCGAAAAGATGGAAAAAACCCAGACTAGGAGCTCTGTCCTTTTTTTTTTTTTAAATCAACCTGACATGAAATTGTGCCATAAAAACTACAGCTTATATTATCCAGTACAATATATAAGGGTGAAGAAATTATTTAGAAATTTTCCATAATTATTCAAAGGATTTAAACAGAATATCTGAAATTTAACAAACATTATTTGTTATTATCTCAGTAATAAAATGATGACGCACAATTTACACATGCCCATTAGTGCAAAGTCCAGTCTTAACAGGATATGCATAGTGATTCGAGTCACACCTGTCATTCTGCCAGTTGACCTGTCTCCATGGCAACACTTGGACATCACACAGACCTGCTTTACATCTTCCACTCAAACAACTCAGACATGGTTCTGCTTATGCCAAACTGCTGAGTTTTTAGCCAAGTGGGTCCTGATCACATCTGGCTGTGAATTCAACAGCTCAGAACGATTAATTTTCAGTGACATTCCCTTAAGGGTTTTCTGACTTCTAAAGAGGTAACATCAAAGCCCCACAGATCTTACAGCAACACAACCAAAGCCTATACTTATACCAGTCTGGTGATCTATACCTATACAGCACACTCCAGTAAAACTATAAGGAAAATGTTCCACAGCTTCTATCAATGAGAATGATTGATGACGCGTGACTGGAATCACAGCTAAACAGAACGCATGAATTTAAAAAAGTCTATTATACATCTATTATACACTATAATTGGGCAGCTGAATAAGTTTAATTTCAGTTAAAATTTAAGTGAAAACAAGAACTGAGTTTAAACAGCAGTCTTAAATATTAAACTTAATCAAAAGTTCCTCTGGTTGTGGGCAGTGAATGCATTTCAGCAAAAGATCAGGCCACATGTTCATAGCCGCAAAACACCGTGACCTTTTACTATGTGTATTTACCGGATTTAATGGAAAGGGCTGCACACCAGCCTACATATATGGCTGCTGGGCACTTTTTCAGTGCTTACATAGGTTGCTATATATGTGCTTTTATGATTGCCTGGCATATACGTTGATATATGTATATATAGAGAGCAATTATTCATGCAAGTACCTGTTCAGATGGGACTGTTGAAGATAATTGCTAACCTCTGAGACAGCATCTTCAGCAAGGCACTTAAGAAACTGGGTACAAGGCTGCACAACCTATAAACTGTGGAAAATTTGTGAGCAAACCATCTTGCTTTTCCAGGATTATTGGTTTATTTAAACTAAATGAATTTAAAATCAAAACGTTATATACGAATTAGGAGCACTTTCAACAATGAAGTCCGGAATTGTGATTTCTTGTTATAGGTACACATTACTGTACACTGTACTGTACTGTACTGTACTGTACATTACTGTACTGAGAATAACGAGATTACAAATGCGTATCAGAATTTTAATGCTTATTAAAATGGAAGTTTTTGAAGTGTTTTTCGGTTAATAGTGCCAGAGTGCGTTTAGCTTATGGCTAGGTCGTGCGGACAACTTTGTGATTACAGCCGTTTTTAGAAGGTGATTTTCTACACGCATTCATGGCGCTTCCTTAGCTCGCCAAAAGCCAGGAGATGGACAGGAAAAAGCCTACCAAAACAACCACACACACACACACACGCATCGTAATTCGCTGTACAGATTAACAAAACACTTACTTAATTACAACAGCGATCTCCATGTGACTATATCCCCCGACCACCATCTCGCCCTAGTAACAAAATAACTAAATTTTATAATTAAAGCTAAATTAAGGCACCTTAAAAACACACAGAATACTAGATAAACCGCGCGGTATCCTCTGTGGTGTTTGAAATACCTATCAACTTTAAAATAAAAATGAATACCTTTAAAGTTGAACACGTTTATAGTGATCCGGTCATCTTATTAAATTTAAATAGCTTCTTGTTGATACAACTGATCATTACTCAATGGAATAGTATACGCCTATATGTGTCTAACCAAGAATAATTTATTATACTGTATGTTTTATGTTAATATCTCATTTACTATGTAAAAAAATCTATAAGTTATACTATATGTAACGTAATTACTGGTACGAGTTTCTGACAGCAGAGCCGGCGCCGGCCTCTGAGGGGCGCCATCCGCATCCCGCTGGCGCGCGCCGCTAACCGTGCGAGACAGAAGTGCGCCGCCAGACTTTCTTTCTTTACCCGTTATTTTTTACCAGGCAAAGTATTAAGAACGATTTCTTATTTACAGCGACGGCCTGCATTAGGGATGTGCATCTCCATAACTGAGGCCGATGCGATACGCATCTCGATGCATAGCCGACGATACGATACATTAAAGATACATGAAGCAGCTAG
>JAODKM010000058.1:23569941-23588957 GCA_026780845.1 Petrocephalus sullivani
GTGCGAGCTAATCCTCAAACATCAGTTACATTCTCCATCCAGCCAAAAATCTTGGGACCCGCTGTGTCATTTTTAGCCGCCCGCTCCCGCCCGCGGCAACCGTAAAACCGCCCGCTCCCGCGAGATCCCAGTCCCAATGCAGGGCTCTACTTGGAAGTCAACAATAAGTAATCTTTTGAATTGGTCTCAGTCATTTTAGTTACAAATACCAACCCTTTCTTTACCTCCAAAACTTTTTCTCCATGTCAGATTGACTACTACAACTCAGTGTTGGTGAACACAAAGGATGAGGATGGGAAATATGTCGAGCTTGGTGGGGAGTTCATCCTGGAGGAGAATGAGCACTTCAACAACCTCCCCGTCAACACCTCCCTCAGTAGCGTGCAAGTCCCCACCAATGTCTACAACAAGGGTGCGAAAGTCATGAAAGGATGCAGGCAGCTGCCGCCCTAATGGTCTTGAGTTTTAGCGAGAAGGTGTCTGAGAAATTTAGTTTATACAGGAGCAGACAGGATTGACTAAAGTAATCTGTATGAAATCCATTTATGGAGTTAAAAAGGAGCAGTTTATATTCTCGTTCATCATTCCCGTCCTTTAAATAATACTGAGTCAATTTGTCCCTGTGGGCTTGTGCTTGTGCTATTACCTGTTATAAGAAACACTGACGCTATCAAAAATGTATCCCGTATTTCACAGAAATCAGAAAGCATCCGATTTGAGGCGAGATGTTATCTCCTCCGGGGTAGTGCACCAATGGATGTGATCCTGTGGGAACATCCCGCTAAAATGGGCTTTGACAAGTGTAGCTTTTTCTTTTCTTCAAATTCACCTTATAAGGGTGGTTTTGCATTCTTGGTATCACTGTCACGTTAGCCTTGGCATATTTGAGTAAAAACTTGTTACCCATTAGAATACAGGTTTGCAGCTATACAGAATATATACATGATCCACCACACAGTCTTCGACATTACTGTTTGTCTTTCTCTAGGCTGAATAAGTGCTTTTTCAGAAGATCCAGAAGCATCTCTTCCTTTTGCTGACTTGTTGTTCCTTGTTTGCTTTCTCTTTACCCCTTTTCCTCCAATCATCAACCATTGCCTGCTCCACCCCTATACCCTCATCGCCAACAGATCCGGACATTCTCAATGGGGTTTACATGTCAGAGGCACTGAATGAAATCTTCATTAATAACTTCGAAAAGGACCCCACCCTCACCTGGCAGTTTTTCGGCAGCTCCACAGGTTTCTTCAGAATTTACCCAGGTACACTAGAGCTACATGTATTGTAAAGGGTGCTAACATGTGAACTCTCATATCAATGGTGAGGGTAGGGGTCAGAATTTCCACCTATGGGCCAGAATGCTCAATTACGTTTTGCAACAGCCTCAGGCGCCTGTGCTATAAAACAGGGTTGCTGGGCAAGCAGTCTCATTGAACCTGAGATGTGTGTGAAGTTCACTGACAGAGATGGAGCTGCAGGATAATTAGAAGTAAAGGGTGACTCAGCTTGGCTTTGACTTGTGGACGGTTCGTCAGCAGTACAACCATGTGGTCTGCTGAGCAGAGTTCAGGGTCCAGAGAGTTAATTGGGTGTGTAGTCAGGACCTGTCAGCACAGCAAAGGGAAGGGAGGGGAAAGTTGTCCCTAGGGAACTCGACTTCTGCATAGTCCTGCATTTACGTGGTTCCCAACCACCACCTCTTGAGTCAGCACCTTGAGTTCCAGACCAAAAAGTTGATATGCATGAAATAAGGGAATCAATGGACAGAAGAAACTTCCGTCATGTTTATGCGGTTGATTAATGTTTTTTTTAAGGTATCAAATGGACCCCAGATGCAAACGGCGTCATCGCTTTCGACTGCAGAAATCGAAACTGGTAAATCTTTAGGGTTGCTCCCCATTAGATATATTGACTGTTTCTTTCTCTGTGTGTGTGTGTGTGTGTGTGTGTGTGTGTGCGTGGAGGGGGTCAGGTGACCTCTTTTTCTGTTCTACATGGGACATCTCTCAGTGGAGTGACTGTGGTTGTTGAACTCCATAGAACAGTTTATACATTAGACAAGCAGCCATCGTCAGAAGGTATGTAGGGAAGCAGGCCCCAGACGATCTTATGCGCATGGGTGCCACTCTGCTACTATAGACAGTAATGCTTGATCCAGGAAAAGTTTTGGGCTTAGTCTTCTTCAATTCACTGGGCCTTGACAGTAAACAACTGCATTCAAACAACTAACCAAAACAAACAACTGCTAAATCCGGGCATAATACCTTCTGTTAGCCAGCCAGGTAAAACACTTAAGACACAATTTACCTAATGTAGGTGGTCGTCTCTTTTCCCGAATGACATAGACTGGGGGGTACTGCTCGCCCCCCAGGCTCAGCCTATGCTGGGATTCCACAAGCAGGGTATCATTTGACCGTTAAATATATTAATTTAGCAGCTGGCTATTTTAGGCATGTAGCACTAAAGAGTGTACTTGTCTTCTAAGCTAACATAAAAATGTCAACATGATTATGCTGCACTGGAATCACAGAACAGAGCGCAATCATGGCCGACAGTAGTGCTTTTGTCTGCCAACACTACTTGACAAGACCCAGGACACACATTGACATCCACGCTATTGAATGCATGACAAAGGGGTTTTCATTAAAAATACTGAAAAGGGAACGTTGACAAATCGAGTCTTGTTGCTCCAGCGTCAGCAGCGAAATATGCTGAGCCATCACGCTTACAGCCACCGTGGTGCGAGTATCAACACGTGCGTCTCCCTGTCCCTCTTTCACTCCTCCACAGGTACATCCAAGCCGCGACTTCACCAAAGGACCTTGTGATTGTCATTGACATCAGCGGCAGCATGAAGGGTCTCCGGCTGACGATCGCCAAGCACACCATCAACACCATCCTGGACACCCTGGGGGAGAACGACTTTGTCAATATCATTGCCGTGCGTGAAAACAATCAAAAACATTTATACTTACGTTAAACCTCATGCTGTGAGTCTACTAAAACATGTTGTCTCTCTCCAGTACAGCGATTATGTTCATTATGTGGAGCCGTGCTTCCAAGGCACGCTTGTGCAGGCCGATCTGGACAATCGCGAGGTAAGGCAATAATCTAATTCATTTAAGCTTGGAATGGCTAAGCCTCAAAGCCCACGCCTGTGTTGCACCCCATCAGGCAGTGGCAGTTGTGTGCCTGCTTGCATAGTTCCATGGCCTACTTTCCATGTGCTATGTCGTCAGAGAGCAGGTGGGGTCAACCTTCCAGGATGGCTTTGTGGTCACATGGTCTCTGTGTGCCACCAATTGGGAGGATTTCATGTGGGGTGGGGGGAGGAGGGGGTTTGGATACTCCGGCTGCTTCCAACAATGTCTTTGAAGAGAAAGAACCTCTTGTTAGCATTCTGTGAAGAAACGGCAGCTAAAGCTATCAGTGGTCCTTAATTTCTCCAAGCTGAGGGTCCCTAGAATTTCTGGACCCAGTGACAGAGAGTCACATTTATGAAGTGAATGAGAAAGATCTGTCCAGTGCTGCGCGTACACTCTTTGTGGGGTGATGGTTCTGTAAGTACACTCTGTAGTCTGTGTAGACTTGCAATTCAGTAAGGGATTTCCTCTGCTCATTGCTGTACTCTGTGCATCTCAGCACTTCAAGATGCTGGTGGAGGAGCTACATGCCAAGGGGGAGGGGAAGGTGAACAAGGCCATGAAGGAGTCTTTTCGCATCCTCAGTGAGGTCTGCATCATGACCAGCTCTACAGAATAGTGTTCAGCTTTCACTCAGTTGGCAGTGATGCGCTTTTCTGTTACATGTGGTCGTTTACTGTGGCTGCTGTGATGTCATTTCCAGGCTACGGCCAATGGACAGGGCAGCCTATGCAACCAGGCCATCATGCTCATCACCGATGGAGCCATGGAAGATTTCCAACAGGTGTTTGAAGACTACAACTGGCCAGAAAGAAGGGTAGAGTGCTTCTGTAGCTCAACAAGCAGTGCACTATGCTAACAACTCCAAGGTTGTGGATTCAGCACCCGTTAATTGTATCACCACTGTGATAGCCCACAGAAAGCAGTAGTATTCATATGAGATGGTATCACATTCATTAATTGTGAAGAAGCTAGTCAAATCCAGTTGTCCACTAATGAAGAGATTAGGAGCCTGCTTCAGACTACCTTAAATCTGACACGTTATCCGGCTAAGCAAGAAATCCTGCTTCATGAAACAGGTTCTAGAGAATGACCATTAGTATGATGCAAACACTGACGCCTTTTTTGGAATTGCCTTCCTGTCCTTCCTGAACGTGCCATTCTGTGACCTGAGGTCAGTGTCCTGTCTACAGGTCCGCGTCTTCACCTACCTCATTGGCCGAGAGATGACCTTTGCAGACACCGTCAAGTGGATTGCCTGCAACAACAAAGGTGGGCCTCGCTGTTCAATTCAGATCGGAACCCCTTTAAAACATGTGCTTCTCTAATATATTCCAGTTAGCAACCTACTGATCCAGAAAATGAAATTCAGAGGATAGACCTACTTGTTTGGGAACACAGCTTTATCAGACAAAAATTTGGCTCTGTAGGCTGCATAAGTACAAATGCTTAGAAACACAATGTGTAGTAGATGTGTTTCTGTAAAGTGATCTTTAACTTACAATCACCTTATAAAAAGCATATATTTCTTTGTCTCTTTGCTTTCCCCTGTTGTCATTTGTCTGAAAATTCCTGGGCTTGTAGAACTGCATAAATATATATTATTTCTAAGTTTTAATGTATTAAGCCTGATTATCGGAGATTATGGTACAATGGATGGCCCTCGGGAAAAGAAAATCAGGCCTAAATGTCATTGTCATTATTAGAGATATGTGCTGCCCTCTAGTGGATATTTGGGTCACAACAATTTCATTTTAAGTCCGTAGAGGTTTGTTGTATTATACTAGAGGTGTGTCTAACGTTGTAGTAAGTGATCAATAAATTTTCAACAGTTGTAAATCTCACTTGCGCGCTCTTGCTCTACAGGCTACTACACTCACATCTCGACACTAGCTGACGTGCAAGAAAACGTCATGGAGTACCTCCACGTTCTAAGTCGACCAATGGTCATTAACCATGACCATGACATCATCTGGACGGAAGCCTACATGGACAGTGTGGTGAGCGCAGCTTGCAATTTGCACCCAGTTTGCAGGGGGTTAGGGGCCTGTAAGTCACCTCCTCTATTGGAGAGCTGCACTCCAAACATCAGGCTCTCCCTGTCATAAAAGGATGCCAGTGGCACGCTTGTATTAGGTCTGCTCTCGGCAGGCGTACCCACAAGAATGCCATTTCATGCCAGTCATTTCCTATCCAGCGCAAGTTTTCTCGCTGCTGTTTGATGGTAGTCATTCTTTTGTCATTGTTATCGTGTCACAGATGTCCATTGTCATCTCACATGTGAATTGCTTATTAGATGTCTGTGCCATCGCCAGAAGGCTGTATCGTCTTCTCATGTTCATACGTCACTCATTCCCTGTTTTCGTCCCACGTCTGTGCCGGCTCACTGCCATTCCCGTTGCCCATGTGACCTGACACTTACTACGAAAGCTCCCTAACACAGCAGAGGTAAACTCACTCCCGGGTTCGTGGGGTTGCGCTGTAAGGCTTGTAGTGCCGTCACACTGCCCCCTTTTGTTTGGGATGTGAAGTACACAATGGTACATGTATGTTTGTGGTCTGGAAGGTCATTTCAAAGACTCAGGCTTTATGTCCTGCAAAAGAAAATTCAGTCTCTTCTTTGCCATTTAGTTTTTAAAGTCTATGCGCAAAAATTCTGCCAAAATGAAAAAGAAAATGAAATAACACTATTTGCATTTTAACTTTCCACTCATGCATGAGTCATTTGTGAAAAATTAAAAGATGAAAATTAAAAAACATTTTTCAAGTTCACAACATGCAAATATATGTTAATTTGAGTGGAAAAGTGGGCGGAGCTCTGGGTCACATGAATAAAACATTTAAGTTGTAGCATGTATATTTAATTCATATAAGAATTTCACAAATCTCTCTAGCATGACACTTTGGGCAATTTTCTGTACTTCGCCATTCTCGGGCCTTGCTGTCTGGTACCCTTCTCCCATGTGAACACCTGTGACCTGTGTCCCAAACGCTTTCTGCTAAGACAGCTGCAGTAAGCTCAGTATGCAGGAGCATGTCTGTTGAATAAAGAGAGATGAGAAAAAGTTCAGATCCTAACGACGCTCCATCCCATAGCTATTCAACACACAGGCCCAGAGCCTGCTGCTCATGACCACGGTCGCCATGCCTGTCTTCAGCAAGAAGAATGAAACGGTGAGCAATCCCCCATATTCTGCTTCTACGTTTCATTATTTCCTTTTGGGAAGCCCACAACTTAACATTCGCCTGTTTGCGTTGCCAGGCTTTTTGATAGAAAACGTTGAGGTTATCCGCTCTGCTCAGTGATGCAGAGAAGGCTGGGTACTTTGTGGTTACTACCTACCACTTTATTTTCATGGGTGGGGGGGTTTGATTAAGGTTCCAATGTGGTATTTTTTGATTTTGTCTCTGGGGGCAGCGATCCCACGGCATTCTTTTGGGCGTGGCTGGCTCTGATGTCCCCCTGAGGGAGCTGATGAAATTGGCCCCAAGATATAAGGTACCGTAGATGGTTTTTGATGGCTGTCGTAGAGCAGTGGTTAGTTCAGGTCCGCAAAGTAAAAATCTAGCAAGGTTTTGTTGAAAAAAAAAAACAGCTGAGTATGAAACATCACAGTCACAGAGTACTCAACTGGTTGGTTGAAACAAAATCTTCATCTGGATTTTTTCTTTCTGAACTTGGACTATCCACCTTTGCTATCATGACATATAAATATTATTTCTATTTGCCCCAGCAGAGTATTAGGATTTCCTTGCCTGTGGTGTCTGTTTTCCGATTGTTACACCAATCTGTCTGTTTCAGACAATTTGTTTAATAGATAGACAACATGACTATACTTTGGAGACCCATCTTGTCTGTCTGTTTCCCAGCTTGGAGTACATGGCTATGCCTTCCTGAGCACCAACAACGGCTACATTCTCTCACACCCTGACCTTCGGCCCTTGGTATGGCTACATTTCTGTGTAATAATCTCCCAGTTACAATTACAAATAAATCTGAAAAATCATGGTTAAATTTAGGTGACTCTTGAAAACAAATATATATATAACATATACAGAAACATGCATAATAATGTTTTTTTCGAATGTGAAAGTTCGACAACATTTCAATGCATGTGACAGTCAACTAGAGCTGTCTGTCTTGGTGCTTCTCTCTTTGTGCTCTCTGGAAATACCAAAAGTACGGTAGCTGGCGTGTTGAAAAAGTATTTTCAAAAATAACAAAACCAAACTAAACTGGCAACCCCACTTTGAAAACTAATAAAAACTAAACTGAATATGAAATGGAAAAAAAACTAATGGAAAAATGCAAAACTATTATAGCCTTGGTCTGGATTTTTATTTCCTGCACCTGAAATTTCCACCTCTGCTTGATTAAAGCTTTTTATAGCTTAATAGAAAAAGAAACAGGCCAGACATATTTTGGGGAGAAAATGCTTCTCCTTCATCAGAACTACTCCCAATATGGTGTAAAGTGCTTATAGCATTGTTCACATATCACACCTCTGTGGCCCTGCAGTATAAGGAGGGGAATAAGCTGAAGCTAAAACCAAACTACAACAGTGTGGACCTGTCTGAGGTGGAGTGGGAGGACATCGAGGAGACGGTGAGTCAGGGGACACTGCAGGATGCACACCGTCACCGGCACAAACACACACTCACAACAGCTACACACACATACTCACAAATGGTTGAAGACCATCTCATTTCCCAACTCACATTAGGTCTTTTCTCATTCGGGGGATCATGGCAATAATATAAACATAAGCACCCTTAGCAGGGTAGAGCATCTGTAGCCTAGTCTATCTGAGAAATAGTTTGTTTGTGTTTGTACGCAGTATTAAGGCAGAGGTGAGGGGCCAGTACCATGGAGCTGGATTTTTGGATTAGCCAGATAACTTGTCAAATTTAAGGTAGTCTGGGTCAAATAAGTGAACAAAGATGAAGTCCATTTAAGCAGGACTACCTTAAATCCAACAAGTTATCAAGCTAAGCAAGAAATCCAGGTTCGTGATACAGGCCCCAGATGCTGGGAGGGTTAGGTAATGATGCCTCTCTGTTAAAATGTCATTATTGTGACCAACATGTTCATATTTGTTTGGGGTGTGGGTGTTGATATTTTTTGCATGCATTTTTACACAAATGCATGTTCCAGCTGAGGACAGCCATGGTGAAAGGCCAAACCGGCTCTCTGTTCCTGGATGTGAAAGCTACCGTGGAAAAGGGGGTGAGTATGTGTCCTGGAGCTGCCCACCTCCTCCTCGTCATGGCTGCCAATTGCCCATCGGGCAGCTGCAGCCATGGTGTCCCATGTGACTCACCTGGCATGGAGTGTCAGTGCCTCATTCATATAGAAATGATTTAAAATCTCAGACAGAAGCTTTTCAATCCCTAAACCAGAGCACGGAAATCCAAAATACACGCAGCCACATTGTCTCGCTTCTTCTTCTAACAGAGAAGGGTCCTGTTCCTGACAAATGACTATTTCTACACAACCATCAATGAAACGCCATTCAGGTATGAGGTCGCCAGGTCCAGCGGTGGAGATGTAAACCCACGAATTGAGGGACTGTCTGTTAGTTCTCCCTGAAATATGAAGTCGTCGTACTGGGAAATCCAGCCAGACGGCCCGTTTGCTGACAGTATGTGGACAAACTGTGCGCTCTAATCGCAGCCTTGCACTGACAATCTGCTGACTCGCGTTGCTCTTCATTCCCTTTAAAGCCTGGGCATAGTCCTGACCCAAGGCCACGGGGAGTACATCTTCCAGGGGAATGTGTCTATAGAGGAAGGTATGTGCCTACTCCCACACCTTCAGCTGCAGCCAGGTGATGTCGCCATCTATTTATGAATGAACTGAGGGCTAGAACACCACAAAACAACAAGACAATGTTCTTGACTAGATAATCCTTCTACATGCTTAATTCTCCATGGGTGGCCACTGCACTTTATCCTCATGCAGGGATAGTGGCCTCATGTTAAACCAAAGGCTACATCAATTGCATTGAATAGAAGTTGCATGGAAAAATGATGGATGTTGTTTGGGTATGGTGATGATTTATTTTAGAATCACTATAACCATCACTCACAAAATAAACTGCATATGTCAAAATAATGCAGCAGTACTTTAAGTATAATGGAAGAGGCGGGGGGGTGGCTGGCAAGCACACACGGTACAGCTGAGACCTTCAGATTTACACAGGGGTATTAGGGAGTCAAATAAGAGAATGAAATTGTTACATGGCTTCTGTCAACCAGTGATAATACATTAATCCTACACTGGCAGCAAATTCAGCTGCCAGCCCTTGTCTTAGTTTAGCTTTGACTCTGCCAGAAGTTATTTGATTATCTCCTTCCAATTCCCAAAGGCCTCCATGACCTGATGCAACCCGATGTCACCCTAGCTAATGAGTGGTAAGCTGGTCGTCACTACTTATTTGCTCATCCAAGATGGGTCCCCAAAGACATTGTCAAATACTTAGATGAGCCAAAGCATTATGACCACCCGCACCTGAAGCAAATAATGTTGACTATCTCATGAAAACAGTGCGTGTCAAGGTCTGGGATAGATGGCAAGGTAACATTCAGTACTCATGGTCGATGCATTGGACGTGGAAGAAATGGGCAGGGGTAAAGTTCTGAGTGACTTTGACAAGGACCAAGTCATTATGGCTAGAAGTCTCCATTAGAGCACCTCCAAAATGACAAGGCTTGTGGGGTGCTCGCGGTCAGCCGTGGGCAGGACGTACTGAGAGTGGTCCAAGGAGAGAGAAACCGCAACGGTGAGGGCAGCCAAGACTTACTGGTACGAGATGCGCATGAAGGCTATTCTGTCTAGTATAAACCAGCAGAAGGGTTACTGTAGTTCAGATGGCAGATAATTTTGATGATGATCATGACAGTTATGCGTCACGACACATGGTGCACCAAGCCCTGCTGCGTATGGGGCTAAGTAGCCACGGATCAGACATGTTGGTCCAGCACATCCCACAGATGCTTGCCACGTACTTGTACATGATGCAACAGAAAACAAGATTCATAGAAGCCGGAGACCTTCCTCCATGGCTTAGTTCCGATGCTCATATGCCCATTGCAGGCATTTTTTAATGGTGGAGCACATTAGAGCAGTCTAACTGGCCTCTGGGTATGCAGCCCTGTACATAGCAGAGCTAAGTGCACTCCCTGGTCGAGGCATGATACTCCCATGACCATCACCTGGAAACATACCATATTTACGAGGTAGTCAATATTATTTGTTTCAAATGATTTGGCTCGTCAGTATATACACTAGGGCCAGTTCGTAATGATAGAGTGATATACAATCCTAATAATAAACAAGGGTATGTATTCCAATGGCAGTAAATATTTGATCAGATTGTATTATGCCAGAAAGCCATTTAGTGCTTATGTTTGATTTTATTCGTCATATGGGGTAAAGCTTATCACCTATGTCTTCTGTAGGACCTACTGTGAGACAGACATAGACCCACAACACCGCAAGTACTCCCAATTACAAGCTGTCATTCGCTACTTGACCGGCAAGGACCCTGAACTTGAATGTGAGCTGACCAGCCGCGCTTATTGTCCATGACCACTGACAACTGAAGGGTTTAACAAATGTGACTGTATTCCTAGGCGATGAGGAACTCTTACAGGAAGTCCTTTTCGATGCTGTGGTAACTGCACCTTTAGAAGCTTACTGGACAGCACTACTACTCAATGAGTCTGGGTAACTTTGCAGCTTTTTGTGTTTTTGTGTAATGCTTTCGGAAAATGACCAAGCTCCGTGCCATAGTGCATTTCTCCTCCCCAACCTAGAGTGGATGAAGGCATTGAGACGGCATTCCTGGGCACACGGGCTGGACTCATGCGCGTCACCAGATACATTAGTGCCGAGGACAGAGTGGCAAAGTGAGTGATGTCACATTACACTCGTGATGTATGTTCACTAGTGGGACCTCTGTTCCCATACTCAGTTCCTTAGTCTCTTACACTATGGCCCTAAATCTGAGCATTGGTTCTCAAGAGCCAGCAGGCTTGACTTTCAAAAACATTTTACTCTGCACATAATTAACCCAAATACAGCAAAAGATAAGTAACAAAAATAACTTAACGGAAACATAAAGCAAACCACAAGGTGAGCAATGACAGGCCCGGGCGCCTCTGACTGCTACGGGGTGAGATGTAACCATGCTGGGTATAAACCCATGTGATACAGGCCATCGGAAATGAACAGCATAAACACACACAGGTCAAAAACAAGGCTAATCGAGTGTGGCAGAGCAGGAGAAATGAAATAAAGCCGCATAAAAACTGACAAAATAAGAGTTAGCTGAAGGGAATAATTCTGACCTTTTTCCATCTTAAAGGGCCCAGATACCCAGCTGAATGTTTTCACTTCATAAAATACCCCAGAGAATGTTTGTCCATGTGCTCTGTGAGCACTGCAGTAAGCCTAAAGTCTCTGCAGCTCACTTACGATCACGTGACGCTTTCCCACGTCTATCTTCTGAGCATTTATTCTCCCAGTGAGTCAGCTTTCCACCCTGTCATTGCCGACTGCCAGCTGAGTGAGCCCCATCTGGGCTATGTTTGCGTGCTCCCTATGGGGCCACCAATTACCTTCTCAGAAGTAAACATGTAGTGAAATGTAACCCTATATGGTCAATAGGGCCCTCAACAGCCCATAAGCCGTAGACCATAATCCGTGTACCCTGACTCATTGAGGCATAACAGGAACTCAGAAGAGCATGGCCTACAAGTAGATTAGCGGGGAAATGTAAGCTATATTAGGCACTTTTTGTCACGCTTGCGGCGGGAGGAACGACCCATGAAGGCAGGCTGCGGGGTTAAGCCCTTCACAAGGGCGTTTATTGCCAAACACGGGGAAACGAGAACAAGCGCGATAGCGAGCATTGACATGCATCGACAATACCGGACAAGGGAGACAGGACTGGGGCAGACTAAATACTAGGGATGCAGATGATCAAACACTAAACAGCTGAGAACGGGACGGATTCGCACGAGAGGAACGAGGGGGCGTGGCACACGGGAGGATCGGACGGGCAGGGCATGACACTTTTGGATAAGTAGCAGATAATTAAACTTATATAATAATAATCAGGCACTGTCCCCAGGCACTGTTTTCATAGTTCTAGTAGTTCTTAGTTCTTAACTAATGTTCCAACCATGATCCCAGTAATGTATAACTAGTGCAACATTCTAGTAATGAATAACTAGTGGATTAAGTTAAATATGAGTAACACTATTGTGGCACCTCAGTCTTAATAATATCATTCATACTAAGGCTCTGGGTGTCTGCATCAGTGCGGTGCAGCCCTGCCCTTGGTGTCTCTTCCTCGTTTGGCCAGCAGGTGTCGCTGGCCATTCCACCTTTCCCCTCCCTGTGTGATAGCCCCCATGACACTGTCATTTATTCATTTATTCATTTATCTCAGTTATTGTGCTGATCAATACACATTTCTGAATATACCTTGCATTGAAAGAGGCACCGTATATTACACTCTCCATGAAGCTATTTAAAATGCCTACACTTCGGTCTGGCGCACCTCCAGAATCCCTAGTTGAGCTGTTGCCCGTTTATGCTGCCTCCTTAGAAGTTGAGGTTCTGGGCATCTCCTGGTACAATGCCTCCACCTACAATGCAGCAGGGGCCCTCCTGGGGGGCATGGCAGCTCTTCTGTTGTTTTTAAAAATGTGGACAAATGATGAAATTTGGGGGAAAAAACAGTTCTAGGTGAGAAGAATAGCGCTAAAGGAGCCTTTTGCTCTACCCCTCAACTGTTTTATTTGCTATGGGATACTGGTCTCCCTTTGGGGTAAAACACGGACAGTGTTACAGAGGAAATGTGGCCATGCTTTGTTGGGCCTAGAAACAGAGAGAAATGGAGAGATTTGTGTCCCCCCCCTTGCCTTTATGGCACATACCTCTCATTGGTTCCCACAATCCTCCATCTCTGCAGGAAGTTCCTCACCAGCTCAGATAAGGAGAGTATCTTCACCATGGACCACTTCCCCCTGTGGTACCGGCGAGCCGCGGAGCATCCCCCGGGCAG
The DNA here is from genome assembly GCA_026780845.1 of Petrocephalus sullivani. Classification (NCBI taxonomy): domain Eukaryota; kingdom Metazoa; phylum Chordata; class Actinopteri; order Osteoglossiformes; family Mormyridae; genus Petrocephalus; species Petrocephalus sullivani. The sequence goes on from JAODKM010000058.1 coordinate 23,583,161, forward strand.
CTTCCTGTACTACATTCCCAAGGAGGACACCCGAGGTACTGCCTCAGTCACCATGGCAACAGCCGCGGTGTTCCTGTGCTGTGTATCATGGCAGGACGGCAAGCTACATTCTGTACCACTTCAGTCCATAATATTACTCAGTGAACTGCACTGGCTGCTTGGGTAATGAAGAGCAGGTCAGCGTACAGATGCTGTAATACAAATTGCTTAATTCACAGTAAAGCTGAGGTTTACTAATGCCACGATGTTCACTGCGTAATGAGCATTCCTGGCCATTATGTTAACACACTGGGACCTGCTCTCCTCAGATGTTTTCAAGGACTATGAGTATGACTATAGCACCTCCCCCAGGCTGGAGGACCTTGAGCAGGAGTACCAAGACGGTATTTACAGAGCCTGCATACTGTTGATAGCATGTTTCCATATGGAGCCATGCACTTTGGATCATCACTGCATGTGCTCGCATAATTCCACTGCATGGATCAGCTGCTAAGCACCAAAGCTCCTTACGGTGTAGTTGCTCATTTGCCTGCCGGTTAGATCCACTTTATGAAGGAAACACACAGCATGCTCAGGTGTGTCTGGAGGACAGTGAGACCATTGTGGCTGTCATAGTACTTGCCTTTGTTTGGGTTCATTGTGATGTTTCTCTTTGGTGGCTTGGGGGACACTGTGGCTTTAGCAGGCTGGTCACTTTGGTATGCCCTCAAGCAGTGAGATGTTCCTGAAAAGGTTAGTTCAGCAGACAGCCCCCGGGAAATCCAAGAAAGGCTGCTGGACAGAGACGTCCCCTGACAGCGCAGCGACACGATGCCCGCCATCGTATCGATCGCGGCATCTTGTGCTTTCCACAGCTCGGCGAAAAGTGATACATTCAGCACATTTTCTAATCGGTCTCCCAGAGCACGGGAGGCGTGCCGGGTTTACACTAGAACTTTCTCGTAATTAGCAGCATCGCTTCAGACTCCCAAGGGTTCCAGGAAACGGCAGTCATTACGGTAATCACGAGTGAAAGGACACGTCCCGATTCACGTTATTATATTCCAACAGACAATTAAAAGGTCACTGAAGTTCTTGACATGAGGTTTTAAGCAAAGATTTTGCTAGGCATCTCAGGACTCTTGCAGAATTCTTGACCGTTAACATCTGATTCCTGTGCTCTTGTGTTTGAATGAATTAAGTGCCGAATGAGGAATTTTCATTAGTACTGGATTGCATGTTTTTCTGCATACGTGACATGTCATATGAGGTCCTTTCAATGTCTGGTGTATGAAACCTCAGAGGGCAGCATATGGATGGCAGATCGAGCAGATGCATGTGCATCGTGCCAGAAGACAAGCAGCTGATTTGCATCCCCTTTTGACAGATGGGAACATGGTTGTCGCCAGCACCGCTGTGACCGTGACCGTCAACAAGAAGATGGCCATTGCTGCAGGTAAGGCCTTCAATGGCTCTGGTTATGTTTGCCGCACTGAGAGAGGTGGGGCCTGAAACTGTTGTTGGCCATCTTGTGAGACTGCAGTTGTCATGTTATTGCAGAGTGGGGCTAGTGAGGTGTGTGTGGTCACATGACATGATGTGATGGTCATTGCTGACAGTATCGTCTGACAACGCTGATCATCAAAAGAGGGACGGTGTTTTGTTTCTACTGACCACAGCACTTAGGAGAAGTTCTAAGGCATGAATGTGCTGATAAATAATAATCCTTTTGTTTAAATGTCACTAAAAGTCCCATCATTTAAATACAGCCACTCACCAGTTTACAATGGGGTCACATTAAACATATCGCAAGGCTAAAATGCATTTTAATACAATACACCTAAGCTATCAAACATCATAGCCTAGCCCAGAGTACCTTAAACATGCTCATTTATTTTATCAAATGTATCTTATGTATCTGTATTTGTACAATGTAACTATCCATCTTGTATTTTATTAAATAAATTTTATCAAATAATTACCGTATACGTTGGGAACACCTATTGTCGAGAGCTGAGATATCACAGACCACCGTGACCTGGGGAGCGGCTGTATATGTCTCTCTGTCGAAATGAAATTGCAACAGTTCTGAAAAGTAGAACAGATGCGCCTATGGTCATTCATAATAATTAGACGTTTGGTAGTCTAAAGGTTGGCTGTATGATTTGGGTTTCTGTGTGGTTTAATTGCCTGTTATATGAACCAGAAGCTGGATTTGATCTCAGCTGAGATTTTTTCTGTGATTTATAAAGTAAAACTAGTTTATACCACTGAACTAAATAATTGCTTTACCTTCCCACTTAATCCACTGATAGAGCAGGATTTCAGCAGTATACTGTTTCATACTCTCCTTTAGTAGAGAACCGCAGTAACTTTCCACTGACGGTAAAAACTGGCCTGTCACTGCGTAATGAAAAAGCATTTTCAGCCGAGCAATGATTTCAGATGCAGCGCAGACATTGAGGTGTGACTCACTTCTCGATTGGCTGGTCATTATCGCGGTGTCTTAATTTTCAGAGCACCATGCTGACCTCCAAGGCAAGGTCAACCCAGGGTTACAACGTGATGGAATTTTAAGCAATGTAAGCGTGTGCCCACCTCAACCTGTCATCTGAGACCCAAGGAAACTGGCACTTTAATGTTTTAGTTCACACTGTCTGTGACTCTTCACAGTTAGGCTTTTGAAGGGAAAACTGAATTTGATTACTAGAGACCATGATAATATTGTGACTCGCCCTACATTTGTTTTATATTTAGTTGCTTATTTGGCACCCTTATGTTGTAACCAACATAAGGTACAGCTGGATGATTTACTTAAGTAAATCACATTAAGCACCATCTCAAGGACCCTACAGCAGAGCTCTTCTGGGGCTTGAACCAACAACATCACCATGATCTTACCAACTGTAGTTCCTGACAACCCTAGAAATATTTCCACTGCCAGCAATAACAAAATATGTATTCAGGTGGGAAGACTGTTGTAAAGCCAGCCTTTTAGGATTTATTAGGCTGGATATTCAACCCCAGGCACATACGGGCATTGACTGCCCTGCATGAAGTGGCAGGATTACTACTGAGTCAATGGAGAGCCATATAACAATGAGGACTTCAAACAAGGGGGCTTTTCTGTAATTAATGCAGCATCAAAATGAAACTGGGTTCCGGACGAGGTTGCTGTTGACATCATTACATGTTAATATACTGTACAGCTGTTTCTGGACACAGAAAATTAAGGAAATACATTCTTTATTAATTTCAACATATCTTGTTCCACAGCCCACAAATAGTATTTCAAACAAGCTGTAATTTTGAGCAAAAAATAAAGAGGCAATTTGTTTCATCCTGTATAACTTTGTTATAACATTTTTAGAAAAAATAACAGTAGATAAACCAATAAAGCAACAAATAAATAAATACATGATTAAATAATGGTAGTTAAAGGAGATGCACGGAGGCTGTTTGAGGGGGAAACTCTCTTTTGTCTAAAACCAAGAGAGCAGAAAAAAATAAACAAAGAAACTCTCTATCTCCAACCGGCCACCCACAGTAAACCACATTAAGTCCGTAATTTGATTTGGGCATGTTGTGACACTGGGTTTCCAGCAGGGGTCAGCACTGATAGGTGCGGCAAGGGGGCATGAAATCTGTTATCGCATCGATAACACTGAAACACATGAAACTCCCTTGATTCTGTGCTAGGTGCTCCCATCTTCAAACTTAAGTGTTTTTTTATTCTTTGGTCACTGTCAAATTTATTAAAGTCATGGGTATCTCTTGGTTTAAAACATTTTCTTTAACATGACTATTAAGTAGTCTAGCATCTTTAAAGTGCATCTATTGTCTCAAAAAAAAGAGTTATTCCAAATTCAGGAATCATCCCCTCTTCCTGTCTAGGAAGCCTGCAAATTCACCCTTGACCTTGTCGCTATAGAGCAGACATATGGTTGGGCCAATTCAGCAACAGCTACAATCTGCATTTTTCTCCTATGATTGTTTATGTCACAAGGCAAACGATACAACACTGGGTTTAGCACAGAGTCACTGTCAGGTTTTATGTTATTCCATAAATTTTATACTATGTTTAATAAGATACCATTCAAAGTATTTCTACACGTTCAAGGTTAACTGGTAAATATATCAGTAGGATAAATTATGAAATAACAGCTGACACAGAGACACACTTCACAAAAACATAACACACTTCAGCTGTAGGAAGTTGCGCATGATATTCAACTGGTATTTTCTTTGGTTAAAAAAATCCAAATCAATAAATGGTATACCGACAAAGTTCTAATGGATTTGTACCACACATTAACTTCTAATGTATGGAAGTCTTAACCCCTAATCTGGATATTGTTTTACATGTCATGTGTGTATTAGATTAGTCTTTTGTCTGTAATAATATGCCACATATGCATACTTCTGTTTCCCAGAATGCTGTTTGCTGTCTTGCTGTTGTGTCATTCCCATCGGTTTCTGCAGGTGGCGCTGTGGGAACTTAAAGGGAACCTATTTCCATTTTGAAAACCTAAAGTACGCATATAGGGTTTGTATGGTCTCTGATTCCTTTGTTTTCTGAAGGTCAGTGGTTTAATATGACCATACTACAGCACCATTGGGACAGTGAGTTAAAACTATCCCAATTCATAGCATTGTCTATACTCAGAGGAAGCAGCTACTAACAGGGTTATTTTTAAGGAATTGTTTCCAGACCTATTGCTTCTGTGTATTATGCCAGCGAAATAAACCTCTCAGCACATCACAGTCTCACTAAGATATGAACTCTAGCACAGTCAGGATTAAGTGATTTCTTCAAAATTATGATTCTTGTAAATCACCGTTTTAATAAAATTTTAAGACAACCCAACCTCTAGCAGCCCTATTCCTAGTCCGTCTTCAGGAACTTCACAGATTTGCATAGCATGCAGGCAACAGACAGTATGTCTTTTTGAAAAACTGTTCCAGAACCTACCACCCAAACAGGGGTGAAGAAAAACTATTTTACTGACGTGAATTGAATAATTTTACAGCCAATGCCAGAAAGAATACTGAAATAAATACCTGCAGTACCATATCCGTACCATTGCTTCCTTCAGCTGTCAGATGGCAAGGCAGTTGTGTGTTTGCTCTGGGGGTCAGGTGGTGTGGCGGCTGCGATGGCTAGCCAATGAGTAGACAACCTGGGGAGGGGGATAAGGTACTCCCGGTGTGGATATGGTTTCTCCTAGGCTGAGAGCTTCTGTCACACGGCCTGCTTTAAATACAGTATGGAGCAACACAGCAGCGGAAGACTTTCTGATGGTGTGGCGTGTTAGGTGTGACTTTGTAGATCTAGTGCAAACCAACCTCTCATTCCAGTTCTACTTGAGTCATTTTAGATGTGCACGGATAGGGAGTCTAGGAGAACGTCTAATGCAGAATCAGGACAAGCTCCTATGGTGTGCTTCCCTTAACCACTTCATTTCAGCAGGGTAGCTGACACTTATGGACATAAATATTTGCCTGGGTTTTGGGGTATTGTTATGTGCCTTCTATGGGGGTAGTTCCTGTCATGGACCTGTGCTACTGTAAAACATTCTGCTGGAACAATGCTTAGGCTGAAGGAGCCATTACAATTGTCATTACAAGCTCTGTTCCTGTGATAGTGCTTCAAGTTATAAAGGGGTTGAACTGCAGAGATACAGACAAAATGGGAAACGGATAATATCCCCTGACAGACACAGATGTGATTATGAAAAATCAACCAAAACATGTTCCCTGCAGCTAACAGAACCACTGCTGTCCCAGTACACCCAGCGGCTTAAAAACAGGTCACATA
>JAODKM010000058.1:23592794-23606228 GCA_026780845.1 Petrocephalus sullivani
TAACTGGGCTGTTTAAGGTTAGGATTGTCGACAGCTATGCAGAAAAGCTGTAAGAAACATGCTTTTGACTGTCATATTATTAGGAGGTATCCTTCGGTAGTATAGCAAGGGAAACTAGAGAAGATTCAAGTTCCTTTATCTTTATAGAACAGACAATTCTGTTCTGGGGGGGCAATCCCACCTTTCCAAACCAGGCTTCTAAAAGTGACTTGCTCCTTCAGGAGGGTGACGCCGTGTCACAAACTGAGTTACAGAGAGAGGGACAAGCCCCTTCAGCTGAAGCCAGCAGACACCCACATATGACACAGAACTTTCAGCTCACAACCTTTGCACTGGGACTTTCTATTCTGGACCGTTTTTTGAAGGGCGATTCGATTAAGACAAGGGCAGCCAAAAATAGAGCCAACGCCACGCTGTCTATTGCCGTATGCAGCCTTGACGACTGCAGCCCGCCTTTGGCGCTGCCCAGATGCTGTGGCCCGGAAAACACTGGCTGAGGCCCTGAGAGGTCGGCTGGAAGGTGGGCTCTCCCTGGGGGGGTGCGCGGCCCGGCTCGCCGCTCACACTCCGCCGGCCCTGAGTCAAGCTGCACTGAGGCTGCTTCACGTTGTTCACGATAAGAATGTACAATGCACGCTTGGAGAGGCGATGTGGCCAACGCAGCCACCATGCTGGGATCCGCAGTCAGCTTAGGATGGGGCGATGCGTGCTGTGAGTGTGGGCGTGTGGTGTGCGGGGGGGTGCTCCGAGGGGGCTAAATGGACCTTTCTGAAAGTACTTCACCAGGCCTAGCTTGATTCTACAGCAGAGGGTGTATATGTGTGTGTGTGTGTGTGTGTGTGTGTGTGTCAGTGTGTGGAGGTGGTGCTTGGAGGGGGGGGTTCTGAGTGAAGATGTGTGTCGTGACTCGGCAGTAGCCAGCATAAGGGGGGAGGGGGCTTAGACATGCTCTATGTGGCTCCACCGGGACCACAGTTTTTCCTATCAGATGGAAAATTTGCTGTGAGTCTCAGCATGTGTCAACACAAGAGTCCAACTGCAGAAGCGATGGAGGAGCCAGTGTCAGAGCCGGGCGACACACAGGCACCCCCACCCCCCGGAAAGATGGGGGGTGCTGCTTTTCCCTCACAACTCAACTGGCGACATTACTGCGGCAACCTTTAATTACCACAACCTGCATTTTCCGGTTTGCACAACAACAGATTGCAGCCATAACTCATACGGACACTACTTGCCCCCAGTTTCAATCTTCTTTTAATAAAACAGGCCGGCAGAGCTCAGACACAACAGGTCTGAGAGGCGGATTAATAAACCATGAGATGGACTAATTAGCTGCTGGGCAATGTTCCGTGGCAGGGATGATGAAACTGAAGTCCGTTTGCACCAATAGGACACAGGTTGCCCCAGACGTTGCCCTGTCAGTGCCTGGTAATCCAACACGTGGAATCAGCCAGTGCTCCAGGGTGTCATTACAGGGGGCATGTCTCACTCTCTTTCTGGGGGTGTCCGGAGGATCAGACCCATTATCCCCTTGGGCAGATGCGAGTGAAGCGATCAGCCAATCAAGGGCCCCGCAGACACCCAGTCCTAGTGCAGCTGGCGGCGGAAGCTTCTTGGGGTCGGTTCTTGCCGTTTCTCCTCATAGGAGGGTGCTGCAGAGGGGGCTTATCCTGAGGATGTGTCAGCGGTGCAGGCAAACAGCGCGATGCTGCGCTGAGGGCTTTAGATAGTACTCGCCTGGCATCACGAGTGACGCGGCGACCGCGACGAACGCGGACTGCCAGTCCTGCAGAGGAGAGGGACCCGCTGTGGCCTGGTTTCCGTTCAGGAAGGGGGACATCCTGTGGGGCTTTCCAGAGGGACCCCGTCTGCTTTTTAATGACACAGAGGGGACTAGTGCTCTGTGGTTTAGATCTGAGGTGCTTTAGCGGCGAGGGGCTGACAAGAAATTTGCTCGCTCTATTTCGCAGTGTTTACCACCCCCCCCACCCTTCCCCCCCACCGGTGCCTCTCTATTTAAAGTGCTCCAGTGGAAGAACGTCAGGGGCTGAGAGAGGGGAGGCGGGCGGGCGAGAAGGGGGTGCGCTGAGACACCTGAAATTACTTGGATTCACAGTCGTGGTGTCTTCTTACGTCTACAAGAGATATGGCCGGTTCTGAGCAGCACCATTACCCACTCAGGGAGGAGCGTGTGAGTCATGCGGCAAGGGTAGGCCCAAAGTGTCCGCGTTCGGCTCGCCAATCCAAAGGGCGCACCGCCTAACGCCTCCTCAAATCACCTGTTCTTTAATTATCCTCCTCCGCTGGGCAGTCGGCAAAGAGATTAGAGGTATGAGAGTGAGAGTTAAAGGGAAGCCGCTGTTATATGTGTGTGTGTGTGTGTGAGTGTGTGTACATGTTTTACTGTATTTGTGAGGACCAGAAGACCTCACTAGTATAGCAAGTGCTGAAAAAACCATGAATAGTGAGGTCTGCGGCCAGACCTCGCTACTTCACACTTCATTCTATAAAAATCTGTGAATGCAATACAAAGAAGCAAAAATGCCAAACGTCTTGTATTTTGTTTGGTTACTTATGGTTAGGGCTGGGTAGGGGTTATGGGTGTCATTGTTGGGATTTGGGTTTTTCCAATAGAGATGAATGGACGGTCCTCAAGATAGGAGTACAAACGTGTGTGTGTGTGTGTGTGTGTGTGTGTGTGAGTTGGGGGAAGACGACAAGGAGGGAAACAGTTCGAGCTCATTTATGGCCAGGTAGCATTGAAAATTATTCATAATATCCCAAAATACTGTGATATTGGAAAGATGGAAAAGAGATGAATAGTTTTTATAAGGTATATTTAATCTAAAAGCCTTCTGTTTTTAGAAAGAATTGAGAAGAAGGTGTTATTAACATAACAGCTCTGGTTTGTAAGTTAATTATACCTTTGATAAGGGTGCAGAAATGTGCTACTGAGTGTAGTACGGCAGGCTTCCGGTGTGGGTCCTTCAAGGGCTCTGGCTGCCACTATATTCTCAGGCTGTAAAATATCCAGCTTGTCCGTATTGCGTTAGCGTTTAGCTATTAATGGATCTGTTACAGTTCATCTTTATTTAATTTCACAATGTTGCCTTCCTCTTGGAGTCCTCAAAAAGAAGCAGGGAGCTTCCAGTGTGCCTCACTGCGGACATGCTCTTAGCCACGCTTCTGCGCTCAGTCGGTGCTCTCTGCGGCGCTGTAGGACCCCCGGTGCCCAGGGGGCCGCCTCACGTGTGTGTGAGTGTGTGCTGTGTGCGGAAGCCGTCTGACGGGCGGGCAGCGAGGCTCACGGGAGTAGCATGTGTGGTGGGCGGGAAGCACGCCCCGCCCAGCACCGAAAGAGCCTTTTGGCGCTGTGACGCCATTCAGGTCCCTGCGGTGAACATGGCTGCTATGCTCACATGTTCACAGAGAATAGTCAGCTAGCGGGGTGATGTCGCGATACCATTTTCAAGTGCTCATTTAACAACAGCACATGCTTTGCGTGTGTGTGTGTGCGTGTGTTTTGCGCACAAATGCTCCCCAGTACACAAAAAATACCATTTCAATTTATATCTACCTATCTATCTATTAGGCTAAGGCAGTATGACTGTAATACAGTATTCTCCATATAATCTTCGTATAATCTTCCACCCCAGCGAGTTTTGTTGTGGGGGACCCTGCCACGATTTCACAGTACTGGAATAGCGTTGCTTTGAAAAATACCGTATACCATGTTATAATGCATGGACAGTACTTACATTGTGCATGGACAGTACTTACATTGTGCATGGACAGTACTTACATTGTGCATGGACAGGACGTACAGCCCAAGTCTACTACCTGCTTGACTTTTCTGCCGAAGGACTCACAGGTTCATACATTAAGATACTGCATGCAGTTTATATGTGTATCCTGGGTGTACATGTGTACATGTGTTTTGGTGACCGCGTGCATATGTATGGTGCTTACAGTGAAGGACAGCAGAGCTCAGGGCTTTAAAAGGCAGAGAAGGAGGGCGGGGGGAGGGTGCTGGGAGTCAGGTGTGGCTCATCCAAGGACCCATATGTGAGGGGGATCTGGGACCGGGGGCGAGCAGATAAACATCTCAGAGGATCACAAACAGCCGTGGCTTTTACACAGCCGCACTTGATGAGCGGTCATCCGGTCTATGGGATTTATACCTCTCCCAGCTTCCCGATTCACACATCAGCACTGTGGGTGTGCCACTGTCGTGCCCAAAAACTGCCCCTGCCAACTCCCGACTCCTGGCATCCCTATGCGCAGGGTCTATTACGTAAATGACCTTCAAATAAAAAGTAAAACAGATTCTGTAGTGTAGCAAGTCCAGACGTCTTTACAGAATGCTCATAATTTAACCTCGATGACACAACTTCATAAATAACACTATTGTACGTTAAACTGAAAAGACGGGGTTAGGCATTTTCTGGCTGAGAGACAGCTAATTTTCCATAACTGTATTAGTCTTTTTAAATATACTCTTCAGAAGCCTGAAGAAGCATTTAGGGATAGAGAAAATGGTGCCAAGATTGAAATCATTGTTTGTTGACATCATATGTTACATATAAATGGTTCTGAGTTCATAAAAATATGCTCCTGGGCTGAATGGCGCAGACGCACCCAGCCACACTGCGGACACGGCGGACTTGTTGGTGTAGCCTACACGGGCGCTGAATGAATAATTGCATCCCGTAACACAAGTGCCCTTAAAGCCTGATGGGCAGATGAGCACCTGCTTGTAACAAAATCCAGTGGTGCTGGTTAGAGGGCCAATAAGGCCGTCAGAGAAATAATTCTTGGGTTGATGAGCAACCTTGGTTTTCACGCGCTCACCCTGATGCCCTCAGTTTATATACACTTCTGGATGGCAAATCAATGAGAAGCTATAAAATCACAAGCTAGGCTCGCGTCACTGCAAGAAATCTAACAGCCGCTTGTTATCAGCTGGAAAAGAGGTCCGCAGCGTTAAGCCAGGAGACTGGCATTTGGATGGCTAAATCATCTCACTGTCAGGGACCACTCTCTACCAGGATGGCTCAGCACTGACGCCATTCGCTGTGAATTGTCCCTCTTCTGCACTCCTTCACACAGGAGCTTGGTGTTAAATGATTTATATGCTTTAGCTGATAGCAGATGCATTTCCTTGAAGCTTACCAAGTTTACGTAACATTTCATGTATATATTTCTTTACTTGGCGCTCTACAGACACTTAATCCAAAGCTTTTTGGATAAGAACAGCCCTCCTGCTGGGAGTCCAGCTCTTCAGCCACTGTGCCACCTCTGCCGCTGAGCACTGCGGAACACTCACCGGGGCTGCTCTCTCTCTCCCTCCCCTGGCGACTCTGGTAGGGCCGGGTGAAGAGGCGCATTTCAGTCCTTCCTGTTTGGCTCCTTCTCTATTGTAGCTCTGGCATCTGGCTGTCACCGCTCCGTGGCAAGCCCGCGTCCCGACAAGGGGACGGGCCAGTCAGGTAGCAGATCTGGCGTGCCCTGTTTGAAGGATCAAGGACACAATGAGTGCATGACACGATCGTCATTTACGACACGATCGTCATTTTCAGGTTTGGCTTCCTCCTCGTATGGTGTTCCAGTACAACCGGGCTGAGTCCTGCTGTGAGCTCTCTCATTAGTTGCTGAGGGGGTGATTAAACTGGCACACACCAGTCGGCAGACACCCACAAACACTCACGGACACACACAGACACACACATTCGCATATCCTGCTAGTCTGTCAGAAACAGGAGGACTGGCATTTGAAAAATAATATGATGAATAACACATCATCGTGTTTGCTGGCAATACTTGTACAACACACTCCTCCGATGTGCACGTGCATCCCGAACACACGTATGTGGGCTGTCGTGTGCAGTGCCTGTCTGTTACCTTACAGATCACTGTGCGCAGTGTCCAGGGGTTGGGGTAGGTGGGGGAACTAACACACTCTCCTATGTCACACAAACAGGCAGCAGGATTCAGTGTTGGCAGCTCCTCTCCCATGATTGTAAGATAACTGACCAGGGTGTGTCGGCCTGTTCACGTCCCCTGCAGGGGATGTTAGCATCACCCTACGAGAGCGCTTACGTATGTTTATGTGGTATAAGACCTACTGCAACCTGGCACATGCCTGGTTAAGCTTGGGAAAATGCGCATGCCAGCAGCGCCCTCCCTGTCAAAAAATCAGCCCTTCGTCCCCGTGAGTTCCCCCTGCAGGTTGGCTTAAGATCAGACAGCTAGTGGTTAGGGGCGGTTCTGTTTGCTAATAGACCTATGGGCTTGCTGGCTTTTCGTGTGTATGTGGACGATAGCAAGAGAAACCCATACTTTATTTCAGTGCGGTCTTGCTGTGAGAGTTACTCCGCCCCAAAGACTTCGCTGCCAAATCGAGGGACGAACCAAAACGGGCTGGGCAGCTGTATCTCTCGCATTTTTCACCACATCAGAGGGGCCCAACATGCACTCTTCACCCTGTCCCCTGTGGCTTCCTGCACCCTTCCCCTCCCCCAGTCCACGGCTTGTGTAGACACGCTGGTCACCGGGAGAAGCCAGAGGTACCCGCTGAGCATTATTGAGGGGGAGGTTTCCTCACTCTTCACTGTGCTTGTGAAAGCTCAGCTTAACCAAAAAAACCAATCGAGGAGCATCGCCTAAAGGTGCTGCTGCTAAGAGCGAGGAGGGCAGAAGACCAGGCCTAGATAGTGGTTTGTAACCTGTCAGGCTCAGGCTATCCTGAGGGCCCATCGCAGGGCCTGCAGTTCCCTATCCAAGAAGCCTGTGTAGGAGGACAGTGCAGAGTCAGAGGACTTCCTGTCTTGTGGGTTTTATTTATCAAACCCTGTCCCCTTTCAGAAAAAGAAGCGGCAATGCAGCATTACATCTAGGAGACACCACGTATACAGTGACATCCGCTTTCACACACCAGTCACGGCACAGCAAACGGGAATGGAGCCTGGCGCTCACCGTGAGGCGAGGGCTCAGAGGGTATGATGCATGCAGCCAGTGGCTGTTTATGCTGAGTGCCGTCCTGCTCAGCCGTGCCTCATATGGACAGTCAACGTGTACCATCACCATCACCAAGGGGGGACAAGGGAGAAGGAAAAGACCCTAAGGCTGCACTAGCAACATCTGTTAGCATCACCCTACGAGAGTGCTTACGTATGTTTATGTGGTATAAGACCTACTGCAACCTGGCACATGCCTGGTTAAGCTTGGGAACATGGGCGTGCCAACAGCGCCCTCCCTGTCAAAAAATCAGCCCTTCGTCCCCGTGAGTTCAGTCGAGTCGCTGGCCCAGCCTGTTGCCGGGAGCCAGCCGGGCCGAGCACTCTCCCCTGGCGCTCTCCCGCCTGCCGCTGCTGCATTCCCCTTTTTCTAGTGGCTTCTGTAGTGATTCATCCCCCCTTCATTGTCCTCTTTCTCCCAGAAGCGGATGAGTGAAATCTGCTGTCACCTCACACGCTGCCAGTGCTCGTCCTTTGCCGAGCGGCTCGCTCTCCTCCTCCTCCTCGCGGCCTTCGCTGGCTTTCGTCGTGCTTTGTTTGGGGCGTGCTGTTGTGGCCGGTTAATTCAATTTCGCAGATTAAGTGCAGTGAGAGAATGGCTCAATGTTACTGATACCTAGGATTAGTGACCCGGTTTTGTTTTCCAAGCAGCAGCAGTACAGAAAAACATCACATTTACCCAAGTCCTTCTCTATGTGACTGGCCAAGAACTGACTGGCTCGCACACAGGGAACAATCCCAGAATCCTTTGCCCACCCCTTCTGTGTCAGCCACTCAGAACACTGTTCACCTCCAATGGACACAAATACTCTGGTGTCACATAAATACAACACTGCCAATGTCACAGGCATGCTAGGGATTGGTGTAGATCCCCTCCCGCCCCACCAACACTTCACTGTTTTTAATCCCCTCTGAGCAAAATGCTGGTCCGCAAATAGAGTGTCCACATGACAGAAACGCACATCTCCACACAATAAGCCCATCCATGTCCATAAAGGCGCAAACACACACACTCATACTCTCGCGAGGAAGATCACTCTCCTGCTTCCACTTCAGTGTGCAATCAAGCCAAGCTGCGTCTGCTTGGTATGTCGGACAAACACACACCAATGCAGATGCATGTGGTTGACAGTGGAAAGGGACCGACAGTAAAGCAAGCATAGTTGCACTTTCCCAGCATAAAAGCACAGCAAAAATCAATGTCCTCCTGTGATGTACCTCTTCCACATCGCCCCCAGTTCTGTATGTGAGCTCCCGGACTCATCCCTTTGAATTCACTTGCTGATTTTTCACCTTGCCTGCCATCTCAATTTTTACAATATTAGTGACACACGCTGGTGAAGAAACAGGCGTGAATACCTGTCAGCTGCAGTGGGGAGTTACCGAGTAAGAAAGGGGAGAGGAAAAGCACCAGGCCCTGTAACATCAATTATTGAGAGCATCCTTCTTGACAAAGGGAAGCTAGGGCTGGAACAGAGCAGAGGCATGCAACAGTGTGTGTGTGTGTGTGTGTGTGTGTGTGTGTGTGCATTGTAACACCCCGCACCACGACACAGCAGATACCAGCTCTGCAGGAAGTAGGATGGTATATTGTACTATTGTTGTTCTAGCAGTTTTTTTTTTTGGAAGACTGAGATGGGTGTGCGCCATTTCTTACAGTGGGAGCCGATGCCTTAGAGCACAGGGGCAAAACGAGCAAATTATTTACACTAAGATTCAGGTCAACGTCTTTGATCTGTCAAGGATCAGTCCTCTGGGTGTTTCAACTGTGGATCACATGCCTCCGCATCGCAGTGTCGAAACATACACATACAGGCACACGTCTCTTGCTTGCTGGCAGAAATGCATGCACATGCAGACATGCTCAGGAACACAGGTATACATAAGAATGCAAAATGTCTCTCACACACAGATGAACATATGGATACAATCCCCTCTCTCTCTCTTTCATGCACACACAACCACCTTTTGCTTTCGGCCGAATTCAGAAACCTTATATTATAGACTCTCTCCCACTCATACACGTACAGATACAATGGCATCACCCATTTATAATCACATTCCCGTCCACCTTACGTTAGATTACAGCAATTCACCTAATAATCACACAATAAAACGCCATCCATCTTTTTTACATTATTTCTGCTTGATATTTGTCGATCTATAGAACAGGAATCAGTCAGTGGCAAGAGTCAATAAGATTTATTTGTGCTCGGCCACTTGAATTTGACTTTCTTGTGGCTCTACACGGATTTTACTTTTTGTACTTTTTACTTTGGATGGTCCAATGAGACCGTCTGCCTTCCAGCCAAATACCTTTGCACTTAACGGCAGCGAAGAGACGAGGGAGCCGGGCGGACAGGGGCTCCGGCCAAGGCACTCACCGTAGTCCGATATCGCAATCAACAGCCGTCGGCTTAGTCCCCCAAAACAAAGAAAATGGCAGGGGAATTTGACAAGCAAAAAAAAAATCAATTTTAATAATCCTCTTGGTCTAACTGGCAGAAAAGCTTCTCGCTGTCAACCAGGGAAAAACAAGGCGATTTAGAAAGGCAGACTGGGAGTCCGATTTGCACAAGTTAAATCCCCAGAATTATAAATATTCGTTGCTAGGGGCGTCAGGAGAATGGTTTGCTCGGTGCTCTGCCAGTGCCTCCCCAGTGCCTCCCCAGTGCGGTCCCAGCGTCGCCTTCCAGTCACCCGCTCGCGCGGCTCATGGCAGTGCTGCGCGCGCTAGCGCCGCGTGATCCGTCTCGCGCCGCTCTCCGCTGCTGCGTTTGTGATTCCGGCGCTCCACATGCACGCGGGAGGCTGTGTGTGTGTGTGTGTGTGTGCGCGCGCGCGCGCCTCTGTCTCTATATTAATGTGTGTGTGTTTTCCTCAGGGTATCCGTGACGGCAAGCCTGCGCCGTGCGGGCTGAGGTTGTCCTCCGTTTGCATGTGCATTCAAGCATGTTGCATATGCGCGCGCGCGCGCGCGCGTGTGTGTGTGTGTGTGTGTGCGCGCGCGCGCGCGCTTCACTGGTCAGAGATAGTAATGTTGGAGGAAGCTGCTGTCTGAGCCCATAAACCGAGAGGGAGATGGAGCGAGTGGGAGGAGGAGATCAGCTGATACAGCTCCGGAGCCCGCGGAGGACGAGATTCTCCCATGGAATCCTCTGCCAGGCTGCCTCGCTCGCTCCCTCTCTCACTCACCGGCGCGCATAGGCTGACAAAAGAGGGCTGTTTGCCGTTGTGTTTCTTTCTCTGTTCCTACCTCAGCATGATGGCTTTGCTTTGGGTGGGGTGAGAAGGTTGGCTCTTCGTGGTAGAGTGAGAGAGAAGTGGGGTGTGCTTTAACCGGCGGCTCACGGCGTCCCGCTCTCCGGGGTAGGGGGAAGCGACAGGCCGGGGGGAGAGACGAGGAATGGAGCAGTCTCCGTTCTAGAAACAAAAGGACGCCGAGTGTCGCTTTAGGGAACGAAGGGAAACAGAGACAGATCGGTCTCATTTTAATTAAACCTATTAATTCGTGTACCTCTGATATGGGGGCTACATATAACAGGACGCTGTGCTTGGGTCTGGTGCTGGAAAGCTAATGCAAGGTGGGGTGCTAGGCACAAGCCATTCTTGTACGTTAGTCTTTTAATTGATTTTTCTGTTATCACTGTTCTGTGGCTCGATGGATGCTCCGCATTTTTACCCATTAACCTGGTGGAAATTTTTTACCGATGCCGCCCAAGTATGTTCAAAGGCACTTAACCACACACCCAAAGAACACAATCGTTTTTTTCCTCAGAACTTCTATTTATATCAATATCTATTAATACCTTTACCTTATTAATTACCTTTTTTCATTAAATGTTTTGCTAGCAAGCCGTGCATATTTTTCACCACAGTAGTGCACTTATTCTTCTGCAGTAATAAGTGTTCTGATTCTGATTCTGCCTTGTCATTTCACTATTGTCGTTTTATCGGCACAAGGCGTACACGTTTAACACAAGGAGGAATGCACAGCCTTTACACCAGAATGTACAGTAAACATGCAAAGCTCGAAAAGTCAGGGAGGAGTGTGCTTCAGCCGTACAACTGGCTCAACAGGGGTGCTGCACGCAATCAGGATGCAAATGGCCCCGTCACAGGACACGAGGATCCACAGTCCGTGGGGATTGCCGATTGCACTGCAACTAAAATGTTAATTTGGGCCTGTTTTGCCAGCATGGCTGAGACGTGCTCCAATAGTTTTCTTTAGTATTTCCCACAAATGACAGGCTCAGATGGAGTGTAGTGCTGCGTACAGGGCTGCAGCATTCTCCCATGTTGGCTTTCAGTATGACAGGGATTCTCACCGCTGATTTATGCATCTGCTGCTACCTGCAAGTCAAGTTTATCTTAATAAATGAAGCTCAAAGTGAAGTTGTCCCAACTTTAACTGCATTACTTTCATTGTGAGCTTCAGGAACCTCTCAGCCGGTGTCCAGCTAGTCCCTGATCTGCTCTGTTCCAGCTAATGAGTAGGTGCTGTTGGTTTGTATGACTGCATTCCAAACACCATCTAGTCTCTGGAGGGAGGTGCAGGCATGATGATTTGCCCTTTCCCCTGGAAAAACAACCATTCCAGGAAAAAAGCCTCTTGTGCATTTCATGTTTAAATATGCAAAAATTAAAAAAAAATTTAATCTATGCGATTTTATTAAAATTGTGTTGTGCTCATATGAAAAGGCAATGGCTCACTATCTTCAGTTACAGTTGATCTGGGATTACCTTGCAGTGGAGATGACCAGGAAGCTTTGAATTGCTGTTCAGAAAGACGATGAGGTGAATGGCTCATTTTCTGAGTGCCGCATCTGGGTTTGGGGCCGTGTCGCTGCTGTGCCCTCTCTGTCACCACTCTCATACAGCTCCTCACCGAGGAAGGAGGCTGCTTCTTTTGACTGTTTCAGGCCCGGTTTGGACCGGCTTACTAGTCAGAGCAGTTGGCTGGGAAGCTCCACCCCCTGCATCCCCAGGCAGACGACTCTGTGGATGAATCACGCACCGCCTATGTTTGTACACACCATATAATCAGTTTACTGCCAACCAAACATCCGCTCATTGACACAAGCAGCACTGGATCCTTAATGAGTGCCTCAGCAGCCTGTTAGGCTACATTGTCTACGGCTGGCAAATAGATTACAGCCATCAACTAATAAGCACTATATTTTCATGTTGATAGACAATGATATCCTTTACTTCTCCGTCTTTCGTTTGTGTGTATATACATATATCCCACTGATCCATATTTACCGGAACGATAATTGAGGACAATGAAAAATGACTATAGGTGCTAGTTTAGTGCCTTGAAGAACAGCGCCCACCATTCCAGTTCTACTGTGTTCATTCTCTTTTCCTTTGCTTTTCTGCTAATGTGTCCTGCTTTTATTTTAACATCATGTATTTGTTTATTTTTTTTCTCACTAAGTCTGCTTGTCTACCATGTGTCAGTTCTTGCGTCCTGACATCATCCCTAATTTGGATCCTTCATTTTGTCATAAATATTAGTGCTGTAATGACACTGCAGTGCGAGAGGCTCCAGTAGCTCATGGGGTATCCAGGCAGGTTTTTTGGTGGCCGCAGTTTTCCCTCGCATCATCTGACGAGGGTTTGCTCTCCTTATAAAACCCTCTTTATCATCAAGTTCTGCAAATTACTGCATTTAAATAGAAATTATCAATTTCCGAGTACAGCACCAAGGTATATGGCCAAACCGTATCCCCGGAGAGAACGGGCTCTTTTTTTATGTGTGCTTTCTAAGGGTACAGTAATTGCTATGATGGACTACCCATTCTTTTGGTTTAAATGTCAGTACACAAAAAGCATACAATTTAAGAGCACTGGGAAAAAGAAAAGGAAGACATTGCTCATTTATCTTTCTCCAGAAGAGAAACCAATACTGACACTGCGGTGTGAGAAAATCATTATATATTTGGCTGACTGATGGCCGAGAAAAACAGATTAAAGTTTAACGTGCCACATAATGCCCATGGTTTTAGCTTTGTATTTCTGGCCAATTAACCATGATGGACTGCAGTACGGCAGCCATAAAGTTTGGTTTTGTGTGGGAAGTGTGGGCAAAAGGATTTCTAATGATATATATGTTAAGTAAGACACAGTGATGTATATAAAAGTATCTATACAAAGCCGGCTTCTCAGCATTGCCGCAGCGTTCCATTGCAGACCAAACAGATTTGTATATAAACACAACCAGGCATCCAAGGCCATGCTAGCAATGCAGCAATGCAGAAAGACGCCGCGTTTTTATGTCACCTGGGGGGTTTCAAGGCACGTTTCCAGATTTCAGAGATGTGTCTCATCCCACACCCCCCCCCCCCCCCCCCCCCCCCCCCGCCCCCCCCCCCCCCCCCCCCCCCCCCCCCCCCCCGCTGGGTGGGGCCGGCGC
>JAODKM010000058.1:23610130-23623306 GCA_026780845.1 Petrocephalus sullivani
GTCCTCCCTCGGCAAGCACCACTAATGACTCTGGTGTCTGAATCGTTATACACCTGGGTGCTTTACATTTTTAAGTAGGATACCATTGGTGGCCTGGTGTCAGTATGATTACATGAGCTGTCACCTGGATTTTAAATACGCATGACACGTGAAAGCGTTAAATGACAGCGTTATTCTCAGTGTCGTCCTACATCTCCAGGTCAAATATCATTACAAAGTCATGACTGGTGTTTTTAGAAGCATTTCTGTTTCTGGGGACACATTTGACAACGGAGTCACTATTCTTACTTTTGATTCCCTACCAGTAAAAACACAAATCACTAAATGGTCAGCATGACGTCGTCCATTATTAACTGCTAACAGATCAAAAGCAGCAGCTGCACCAGGCAACTAGAAACAAATAATCTGATAGCGAATACATTCGCAGTATGTGCTTCCGCCACGCGGGGGAATTAAGCTAGGCATAAAAATAGGCACTGAGAAGACAGGCCCACGGTGCGAAATCGACCCCCTATTTACGACGCGAGGCGCGAATGCTGGTGACTAGCTCAGGGTCGCTGGCAGCCGAGGGGGGGTTCTGGTAGCCGTATGGGTTTGGGATGATAATCCTTTTCTCACATCCGCAGATTAAAACCAGTGTGAAGATAGTCCTGCTGTTCAGTGCTGCTGTTGGCTGTGATCTTTTCCCCAGGGATGGGGGGGGCGCTCTTGTATATACATGTGTACTTCAAGCAGGCCACCTTTAAATGTTTGTTAAACCTGTATGGACGCCCTAAAATATATAGGTGGAAAGTGAGGGGATTATTTTTTCATGAAGAATGGATCTGAGGGGAGAGGGTGGAGCGCAGGTTGTGAGCGGTCGCTGGAGCGTGGCGTGTACCTGCCGCACATACGCACCGGGTGGGGGGAGGGGGGGGCTGACCAGGCAGGTACCAGGCAGCATGCGAGGGTCCCCGGACCCAAGCGAGCTACATGGCTGCAGCCTCATTTGCACCTCAAAGACGGGGAGGCAGCTCACTATCCAAATAATTACTGTGGTAAACCAGCTTACTGGCCAAGGCTGAGCGGAATCCCTCGTACCCCCAGACCCTGATTTAGGTGTACCGCTCCCTGGCGCAGTAATACAGCAGGGTCTGTTCCTCAGCCCTTAGGAGAGGCTCTAATGAACCCACCACACTCCTACTGTGCTGCCCTTTTCCACGATTCTCAGCATGTCTGTATTTCTGCGTTTCATGCAGCCTGCCTGAAAGGCATTTTGAGATCTCCCAAATTCTGCAGAATACATACGTGGGGCTCTTTTACTTTTGGTGCGGCTAGATAGATCACGCGTTTCTCTGTGCTTTAACCTAATAAATGATTCATGGCCGCAAGAAATCAATCAGAATTTCAAGCTTACTTTTTATTAGCAGAAAAAAAATGTTTTTACTTCACATATAAAATTACATTTGGCTCAGTTAGAGTTACGTGGAATAGATTTGCCAGCAGCCTCTGTGGTCTCCCCCATTTACGGTATTTTCAGATATATACAGCACATTAGAGGTTAAAAATTTCTCAAGTGTTTCCACAACCGAGTTCTGATGCACAGACATTTTCCATAAAATTTAAAAAATAAATGTACTTTTAAACCCACTGCCAAAACAGAGAGTTTATCACTGTTAAATCTAAGAGCAGCAGAAAGCCTTATCCATTACGAAAAGCAAACGAAAATTATATTTGTCATAATTTAGCCAAGGGTTTTGTCCTTCTGTCATTTATCTGTCAGCTTCTGAACCTCAGGTCTTTCCTGCTCTGTCCTCCTGAACAACCTCTAGTTTCTAAGAGCACTATGCATGGAAAGGTAGTGAAATATTTCAGCTGTTTCTCACCCATTTTCCGCAGCTCCAAATGAGACTCAAAATGAAATGCAGTCGCACCAAATGTAGATTATTATTCATCTGATGTCCGCAGAAAACTCCCACAGGAAGGGGGTCTAATGGATCTTTAGGGGTAACGGCGGTCGTTTTTAACCATGCCGCTACAGTGCCAACCTTTTGAAACATGCAGTCAGGTCACCCCCTAAATGCCCCCCGACTGCTGGGGCAACACAAATCACACAGAGACAATTTCTGAGAAGTCACCAGGGATTCTGTCTCTCTGTTTCCTGCCAGCTTTGTCAGAAGACATTTTGTCACAAGCCTTGAAACAAAAATCCAAAGTGTTAGAGAATAGAAGCTGCTTTTATATGTAAGATCTTATCATGGCTTTTGTTGACTTGAAAGTCCTACCGTCCATAGTCTGTCATATCATGATAGACCTACAAACACCAGGATTCATCTTAAAGAAGGAATTTGCTTCTTAACACAGGTAAATGAAAGGACGATACCTTTGAATAAATACGACCTGCTTCTCCCGAAAACTAGAGTCTTCACTATAACAAAAACATCTCTGAGAAAATCGTCTTTGGCATATCGTCGCCATGCCAAGTCGTTTTCTCAGCATGCTCACTGAGGACGCCGCCCTCCTAGGGATCATGTCTGGTGTGCGTTATGTGATAACGAGGGTGGACAGCTTCTCAGACTTTTACATAGGTGATGAGTAGGCTCAGCAGAAAACACCCTACCTATGAGGCAGAAAGTGGGGATTGATTCAGTTCCAGTCAGTTCTTCATCCACCATCCCAACTCCCAACCAGAAAAATAATTAATGAATAAATATTCATTTTAATTTTACCCCTGGAGCTGAAATCAAAGAAGACGAAGACCATCATTTTCTATTTTGCACCCCTGATCTGCACTGTCACATCATGTGATACTACTCTGACGTCAAGGAAGGCCGGTGCTTATTTAAGCAGCTCTGTAGCTCCTGCACAGCACAAATGGTTGGTGCTAGAGTGTTAGGGGCCTTGGATAATGCTGGTAGGATTCCAGCACAACACAATTGCCCATCCATCAAAGGCCCACCAGAATGATACATTTTTGCTAACCAGTGACGTTTTATAGTATGCTGGTCAGCCCTCGGCTATAGACCAAACATTCATATGTGACCTAATAGCAAGCCTGGTTAGAACAATCTCATTTGTGATGATAGTGTCTCGCCAAGCTGATGCAGGTGAATGTTCATCCCCGACAGAGAATGCCTCATTCATTTCATTTGCCTTGAATCTGTCTGTGTTTTTGTTCTTTTTAATTTGTTTGGTTCATAAGCCCATTTGTATTTCGCCACTGCTGTCAAATTAACACCATCAGAAACAAATGAAAGGCAGGCGAGGGAAGCAGCAGCTATATATCCAAGGCTCTCTCCGCAGCAACAAATTTAATCATAATCCGCATTCGCTACCTCATGATGTATATATAAACGTCACCTTGAGACATTAGCACAGCAGAAGGATGGATGTGCTTTCAGCATGGACATGCTTAAATGGCTCTGCTGTCCTCTGACTTACCGGAAAAGTCCCCCAACCACTGAAATGACACACAATAAACAGTGGAGACGTTTAATTGATATGGACAGGGAGGGTCTTTTTGACAGTAGCCACTCACTGCCACCAGCAAAGACATTCAGTGTCACGTAACGCCGTGTTACATACCCAATTGCATAGTTGGCAGAGATGCCCGTTTGTAAAGTGCTGTAAAAACCTAGACAGACCCCACCCCACCACTACAAAATACATACATCAGAAGCTGCGGATGCCACCGTTTTGGGGAAACCGTAACGATACACTATGCCTCCCGATACCACAAAAGGAGGCTGAAAAATTGGGGCAAGTCAGCTGACAGTGCTATTCATTCTCCTGTGTCTGAACAGCAGCTATATCAAAGGGAACTTTCACTTTGTCTCTTGGCCCCAGATCACATGGCCTACCGAGCCCCCCCCCCATCTCCTTTCCCCATCTCCCACTGCCATTCTAGTCGGCACCTTGTCTGCTGCCTCCGCTAAACATTCCCTGCCGCCTGTGCTCCGGTTCCCGAAAAAGCAGGTGGGATCATTTTTACCCCGGGCCCACGTTACGTAAGAAGCCTGTTAAATATTTCACACAGAGCAGGCAGTGAGGCTGCGTAGCTGCACAGCACTGCACTAATGCAGGTTTGGATCGCGCCCCAGACGCAAAGCATGCGCGCATGCCGACCGCAGCCAAGTTCAACAACAGATGGCTGCATGCATCAGTGAGGCTGGCCACTCGTTCATCAACAACTGCACCTAGTCGTTGTCTTCCATGTCCCTAGAGCAGCAACCCCCCCTGACCTCCAGCCTGGGTGACAAGGGTCCCCATTAGCCAAGGCTCTTCCAAGCAGCTGCCAGGATTATAGGCCCAGTGACTACGCTACTGCTCCGGCCAGTGAGTCCTTTTGCCAAAGAGCGTTTTTTAATTCCTCCTAGATAATCAGCGTAGATCAGCTTTGTCCTTCGTATTATTATTATTATTAGGTGGCCTCGAATCTGTATCGACTCCTGGCACCCATACAGATGGCATTTTTCCAGAATGCCTTCTGTCTGCGTCTTCAGGCTTCAAAATGGCACACCTACTCTGAAACATTCCTGCAATTCCATCTGGCACCAGGTAGTGCTGAACCAAAGACCGTAAAAGTGTCAGGTGCACAGTGGACGTGGCGTGTATCCTCACGCTACAGTTTAGTGTAAACCTTAATAGTGCTGTGGCCCCACAATTTGTCATATGACAAATTATTCTGACCCTAATATTCTGACGGATATTAAGACCAGAGAGAGCCAAGGCATTAGCAGGAAATGACAACAGAGATGTTCTGTTGCCTCTGCTATGCATTGCTCAGCTAAAATAGTCTTTCCTTGTTGCGTGGTTAAACAAAGAACTTAAGTAGAAGTAAGCATACATCCTGTTCTGGACTGTACTTCTGTGGTAAGCAGTACTAACGTTACATGTACTTGGAGGCCTCAGGCAAGCTCTAAGGTATTTCATCATGGTTAGTTTCTGAGCACACTTTCTCAAAGCATTAATGACAGTCCCTCTCACCGGGCATGCTTTACAAAGCACACTCCCAAAGTGTGTACCTTATGAGTCACATAATATGATCCCTGTTCTTGTTTAAAGCAAATAGGTGAACCTCATCGTGGCCCTAGTTGTGTTTTAGAGCAAAGGGATAATCCCTGTATCTGTGATAATTTCTGTGAGCACATTCAGCACAGTATTAAGCAAATGAAGATTGCCAATTTGTGTAAGTGGGCAAAGAGGCCCGAAATGATTTAGGGAAGCAATTAAACTTGCCCAAAAAATACTCGTCTCTCTCTGTCATAATCGTTTTAATCTGAAATTCAAATACCAGGGGGTGATTAAGCTCTGGGTATATAAATTGTCAGCAGTGCGCTTAATGAACTAATATCCATCTGGCTGACTATCTCCAAGACATGAATCAGACAAATGGAGTTTCCACCTATTGTCATCACAGAACACTGCTGCCATCACAGAACACTGCTCCCATCACAGACTACTGATGTCATCACAGAACACTTGAAGATGGATTGGCTGGTACAGGGGAAGCAAGTAAATCACCATTACCATTTCTTAAACTGTTTAAAGGTTGACAGAGGAAGGTGGACAGGCATAAACATGGGGGAAAAGCTATTTTGGTATCTCTGTGCTAAGAGGAAACGGGGTAGAAATGGGACTGCCTACACTCAGGTGGAATGGAGCGCACTTTCTCTTTACAGTATGTCTGTGCAGGTCGCTGTTTCAGCAATCCCATCATCGTCGTCCAGGGATCCACAGCTTACATTAAACAAGGAGCAGTGGGTGTTGAAAAACCCTGCCCTAATCAGTCAGATCAGTTTAATTAACTTCTTCTCCATCTACGGCCTAGACGAACTTGCGATCGCACCTCCCGCAGGCATGACAACGAGAGAGATATGAATGAGCGCATTACCTTTGAAGGCATTTATAAGTAAAGTCATATTAAGAGCAAGGTTGTTCGTTCTGGTTATTATTTAACAATGCAAAGGTAGCATAGAGCTAAATTATATAGCTTATTATCTGTAGGATGGTGATGTGAGTTGGGTGATGGTGGGAGAAGAATGAAAGATGTCAGTGGGATTGCAGTGGGCTGGAAGGATGGGTCTTATGATGCTGGGGATGATGCAGAGTTTGTACACTTGGTTGGGACATCTAGACTCCTGACATGCTCAGACAGAACCATCCTGTGCACAGCTCCCCTTTTCAGCCACTTAATCTGCTCCTCAAAATCCACCCCCACCCATAGAATAAAACAAGCAGGAGAGGCCATGGATGCTTTGGTCTTATGTTGAGCCCCTACCCCCTTGGGCTCCATTAGTCATGTGACCTTCAAGGCTATGTGTGTGGGGGGGAGGGGTTACTGTCCTAACTTAATGGCCAGTGACTCATGTTTGCACATTAAAATCAAGGCCTCGTGCTGAAGGCCACCCCGGCAGCGACTCTTGCAGGAGCCCTTCGTGACACTGAGGTCATCTGGTAAGAAGCCCAGGCCGCTTTGTTATGTTTCTCAGCAGAGCAGCAGAAAATCGTTAAAACTGCACCACTGAGCTCTTATTTTCCACCTCACCTGCCTGTGTCCTTGCCAAAAAAAGGAATATGATACTCATTTGATGGTGATGCACTTATCAACCGAGGCCCAGTCGTTTGCCTTCTGTCTCCACAGCAATCGGGGTGCAGATGACACTGGACATGTTGGAAAAGAGGTTCTGGGCGACAACCAGACAGGTAGGCCGAGATTGGGAGGTGGTTGTGAGATAGTATCTCTAACGGCCACACTTTCTGCTTTCCTAATGGGCTAAGAATATGTAAATGAAACGAACCATGTAATTCACAGTGTCCAGGTAAGCATGCACAATTCAGTTTCTGTCCCTAACCAGTCTATGCAAAGAGGACAAGTTGTTGTTCTGTGGCATCATAACACTCACAACTGTCACCTAAGATATAATCTTTTAAATTGAATCCTTATCAGCAGTCTGCCCTTCAGGTCCAAGTAGCACAGGAATATTTAATCAATACATTAATTAAAACTGATGTATGCCTTGACCAGCAGCAAAAACAAAGGAGTCATAACTGTATAACAGTATGCTGTAGAAAGATAGCGGGTAAGTCAGATAAGCGCTGGTCATCTGAGGCTGTGAAAACAGCGTGATGGGGAGCAACGTGACGGCCTCTCGCACGAGCACTGCTGTTGCTCGGAAGCTACATTCTCCCAACTTCGCCATTGTTATGACCTGCCTTGATACGCAGCGTTAGAGCTGCTTTGAGTTGAAACTGAAAAGTGATAATTTTTTGAAAGAAAAAAAAAAGAATAAAATAATGCAAGCTTTTGGGACGCAATGTCAGTGCAAATTAGAAGAAAGCGTGAACTGCAAAGGTGAGGAATGAGACAAGCAAGCCCCCCCATCTGAATTTCCTTAATGTGATGCTTGTGAGCCGAGGCAGGCAGATATTTCCGGAGTGTCCTGCAGGAACATTAGTTGTATGACTAATGTTTCCACTGCTTATTTTACCCCTGTGTACACAAAAAAACTTGTCCAAGGTCACACGATATTTTGTTTAACATGTATTCAGTGGCCCGTGAAGATCCACATTCTGTTCAGCTTGGGCCTGGGATGCCGATTACGTCCTCAGTGCGACGTGTGTCAGCCTGCTGGCTGCCCAATCAGCACGGTGTGCCTGAGATGGGTGTGTTTCAGAAATTGTGCTTTTTATTTGCATTTCCTAACTCGGAATGTAGCGAGAATTCCCCAGATTCCGAGTCCATTAAAATCTTGTCCGATCACCATTCCGATGTTGCTCCACTGATTCTGTGCATGTTTAAATGTTCAGCACATTTTGAGGGCCTTAATGGAAAATCAGAGCATAAAGATTTTATTAAATTAATTTATATTACACATGTGTAATTATTATTAAATATTCATCGTTAAAATATTCAAGCTTCCAACAATTTGAGAATATTAAACAAATTCCACATGGTGAAAGGGATAAGCCGACACGGTGTACAGTTTATGTAATCATCTTACTACTTTGAAATCTGCCATCTTTTATGTTTTGGGTTATTACAGGGAGCATAATTCCTTCCCATTTTTAGTTGAAATTCTGCAACAGAAGCACATTTCCCGGGCATTTTTTTTCTCTTGCAGGAACAGTTTTCAGTTTGTTCACAAAATTATGACTAAAAGGAAATCAGGCAAAGCCCTGCTACATCTGAGCTGGAGAGACACAGCCAGCCCGCCTTCTAATGACTAAGGGAGATTTAAGGCACCTCACTGAACTTAGACCTTGTGAGGCGTTTAGCCTCCTCCTTGCCAAACTCTATCAATATATCTTGTCACTATTCAGTCCCTGCTTATGGATTGCAGTTTGGATTCACACTTGGTACCCGTAGCTTTAGATTTGGTTCATTAAACTGCAACTCTGCAGTTCTGTCTCCAATCACTATTATTATAATTAATAACCGCGATGGAAAAATTACAGCAAATACAGAATATAAATATATACATAAATATATAAATATACACATTTTATATACATACACATATATATATATATATATATATATATGTGTGTGTGTGTATTACTCTTACAAATTAACAGCTAAACAGTAATTCAACTTTAGTACATATACATGGTGTGACGAATACTCTAAACATTAAAACCTAAGAATGTTAATGTCATTGCCTGGGCATTCCCAGAGCAGTTCCAATTTACTCCACCATGGTGATAAAATTTGTTTATCTAGACACACACATGTTTTAATGAAAGGAAAGGAAGGTGAAAGGAAGTGAGTTTGTGTGTCTCGCCTATATCAAACAAAGCTGTGACAAAGCATCACATCACATTGTCGTAGACTAGGTAAATCGGAATTAATGTGCAATTGTAACAAGTTTCTCTCTGTATTTCTCCCCAATCTCCCTCTCGCTGTCTCTCTGTCCGCCTCTGTGTTGCCATGTGCTCCACCGGATGTTGAACTTCAGTCCAATGAAACAGACGTAAGTCAACAATATTTGTTTCTTTTGTTAAATAAGAGTCTTGGAGTAAGTGTCTTGCTGTCTTGGTTCTTCCATTACAGCCTCTTTGCCTGAGTATCAGAAAGTCCCCCCCCCCTTGCCTGGCATGCATAGCCCAACTTTGTCCCACCTCCGTTTCAGAGCCTTTGATTGGCCACGACAACTCTCTACTCAGGAGATCACTCAGTCAGCCTTTGGGCTGGAGTGCAAGGACTGAATTAATTGCGACAGATGCCACACGGCTCCACCTGTCACATCGAAACAGAAACACCAATATGTCCTGCTTACCACAGGGCATAGCCGGCTCCGCTGCACTGCCATCAGTGTGGCTGTCCATCCGCATGGCCGAACTCCGAGGCTCCACCCAGGGCCTTTGGTCGTCTGCACAGCAACGCTGTCACAGGACGCTGTGCGTCACACAGAACAACAGCTGAGCTGGGTTCCACGAAGAAGGTTTTACGGGGCTCCTACCATACGGGCAGCTGCTGGCAGCTTCTCCCAAAGCTAAAAATGGACCATCTGGAGTAATGCACGCAGAGCACATTGCATGCACGTCTGCAAGGCACAATCATGTGTGCCCATTGGCCGAAATGCTGTACTGCGCGGGTTAAAAAATGGCAGAACTGTCCAGTGAGATAGTTGGCATGTCCTGCAAGACGTAGGGAAGACATCTGAACTGGGGCTTGACTAACACTTGAGACAGCAGATCACATGACTTACTATGCAAATATTGAAATTGATTAAAGCAATTAAGGCGCACCCCGCAGAATCATATAACCAGGTGTAGTCCCCCCATGATGAAGTACTTGACGAGAGACACGTTCACACTGCAGTAGGAGTCACTACAGCATCAGTAATCATCAGAGTCTCCTGTCCCTGAAGGGTGGAACTCCCTACATTTTAAATACCAGAGCTAGTCTGGTATTTAATATGCAAATTTTCGAGGAAAACCAGGTGTCGATTGCAGCGGTGCCGCAGCGGGCTTATCGGAGTACCGTCGTCGTCATTTCAAAGCGCCAGGCTTGTGGGGGGGGGGGGGTCTTGTGGCGAAGCGGCCCCCCGTCGGCCTCCTGGCTCGAAGCAGAGTGGGCGTCTGCCAGCTGGGCCTCGGCGTGGGCCGTCTTATGCGGAGAGAGATTTGGTGAGCGTGTTATTAACAAATGAGCGACCGGCCCAGAGCACCACAGGCGGTCACGTGGGCAAATTGCCATCCGGCAGGATGTCGGACGACCCGTCAGACCGATGGAGCTGTCATTTTTATTTTCCCTCCAAAACACAGACCAGCACTGTACACCAAGTATGTCAGCTCTGGCGTACTGTTGCCATGGTATTTTCTTAAAGCCAGTTGCCAGGTATCTTGTCCATTAGGAAAGGAATGATTTCTCTTCTCTGTCCCTTTCTCTTCCTCCCAGTGCAGCATGGTGGAGGGCTTGTGCCCAATCAGCTGTGACAGTGCTGTGAGTTCCTCTCCTATTGGTATAATTTATTACCCCTTAACCACTTAGTCTGCCCCATGTCTGTACGGTTATTTAACTGTGAGGCTCTGGGTATCATTATGCAGTTAACAGAGCTGTTATGCAATTGGGTTGGGGCTAAATGTCTGTAACTATTGCAAGCCTAAGCACCCTGAAAATGGCTGACATGGCACGGACACAAGTTATTGGTTCCAAACACAAAAGTGATCCATTAGTTAAAAGTCACTGTCATTTAATAACTCTAGGACTTAAAGGGAGCTGTGCAATATCGAGGGTGTGTGCAACGAAGCACTTCCTGCTTAGTGAATTTGATTGGAGAGGTAGTGTAAATGCTGGCACATTTCACGTGCCAGTTTCCATGTTTCCAATTAAGAGTCATGCCTGGCACTGCCCTGGCTAGTCCGGGCTTGTAGCAGAAAATTGCCATCCAGGTGTCCATCATTCACATAGCTTTTATTCTTATCCATAGGAACTGAGCTGCTACCTCCTGGACAGCAATGGTTTCATCCTGATCTCCAAGGAGAAGAAAGAGGTAAATGGCAAGACAGAACTGTGGAATTTCTTGGGACCTGACTCGGCATCAAATCACAAATGGGCAGAATTCTGTCATTTTCCTAGCCAGCCTGCTTGTACTTCCTAACCTGTCCACTAGGGGTTAGCAGCACAGGGATGAAAAATGGCGAATCTGGGCGATGTGTCTCGTGCTGATCTTGAGAGGGTGGAGAGGGACGACCAGGGATAGATGCAACAGATGGGAAATGGTACTGTGCCAATCCCCCTGCCCCCCTCCCATTCGGGGGACAACAGTGGCATCTAGGAACTATGCTAAATGTTGCTAGTGGTCCTTTGGATGCAACGCCCACTGGCATCTAGGTGCTTGGAGTTCTGCCTGTAAGGGTAAGCTGACAGCTTTGGCAATGCTTCAGGCACTCCATTACCGTGGTGACCCAACCGAATAATGTGGGGCCGTGAGATTCGAAGAGCAAGAGGACACAGAACAAAGTCTGAAGAGCTTTACAGTGAGGCAGGTGTTAAAAGTGGAATATGTAATCTGCAGCAGAACACTACTGGCCCAGAGCTGAGAAATAGCCTCCAAGTCTGTGCACAGTACTATTTCCCAGGCCGCCCAAAATCAATTTCTCCTATGTTCCCTACCACATTCATACAGGGAAATATGCTTAAACATTGTGCTGCCTACTGTCTGTGCTAAGGGGACCACAGTTGTTACGTATTAAGCAACTAAACAGTTAAGTCTGAACAGGTCTCTGGTATCGTCTACCACATATGTGGACAGATACTGGTGACAGTAACTAGCATTATCATTGGTGGATGTCTGTGGTGTGTGTTATAAAAAATCTCCATGAGTCTACAGTAATCTCTGCTGCAACCATTCCAGGCATCATTAAACACATAGAGGATTGTGGGATTGCTCACCCTGGGATTCTGAGATAACTGTCACTTATGTGTGGGATTGTGAGTTCTGAATGGCGCTATCTGAGCTATCAGCTTGGAGAGTCCACGTCGAGTTTCAGGGGGATTTGAGAAACTTGCGTTAATGCTGTTCCCCGGGGCGTCGGCTAAGCCGAAGGGGAGAACGCTAAACTTAAATAGGTTGCGTCTGCCCGCTGCGTACATCGTGCGAGATTACGCCATGATGCGGGTCTCTGCTGTCACAAGAGAGTGACATTGGCTCTCATTACTGAAGTTCCATCCCTAGAGCCATGATGGACCAGCCCCCTCCCCAAACAGGTCTCAGGCTGCAGGGTCGGGCACAGTTTTGCTCAAAATTGATAATTAGGGACATACAGTACTGTGCAGAAGTCTTAGGCAGTCAAAATGTTTAAAGCTTTTTATCTGTGTAGTAATTATATGTTTCCTCAAAAGAAACACATTCTAATATTATACCAAATGCAAATTAACAGCAACAAAAAATAAACAAGAATTTATCCTGTTCTCCAAAAAGTTACTGATATCTTGAAAGCTAAATGAACCCTAGATAGGTTACCAACCATCTCCTCAGGAACATTTCAGCCACTGCACACCAGGTATTTATTAAATAAAATTATTCAATTAATGAACTTAATTAGTCAATGTAATTGATTAGCCAAACTTGGGGTAGTGGTCAAGTAAAAAAATACATGGGTATATTGGACGGTTGCTGCAAATCCTGAAGTGACTTAGGAGAGGACTTGTATTGGCTAAGCTGACGTGCTTTGATAGACATAACCTGGATTTATATCAACAGGAAGATCATTTAAATATCATTTCCTTTCTGTACCAAAGACTTTTGCACAGTACTGTATAACTCAGCTGAATCTGTCAGCCTAATTCCCCCACATGGCCATAGGGATACAAAAGTATATAAATTTCCTAAATTTCCTTCTGGATAAATAAAGTATCTCTATCTATATATCTATAAGACACCCTATTTAACCGCTGTGTGCCTCACTTTACTGAGAAATGAGATGTTAATTACAATTTTTTTTAGTATAAAGCATGTACAGGTATGTTTACATCTCACCGTGCTGTAAGTGCTTCAAACTCAGAGCTTTACCATAATGTAAAACATTTGCTTGAAGCGGTATAGTTGTTTTCTAATTATAATAGTAAGATGTTTAAATACAACCAGAGTGTTGTCCTGCTGCACAGTAGGTATTTTTTTAGTATAAAGCATGTACAGGTATGTTTACATCTCACCGTGCTGTAAGTGCTTCAAACTCAGAGCTTTACCA
>JAODKM010000058.1:23630059-23644074 GCA_026780845.1 Petrocephalus sullivani
ACAGATACATACACAGCCACAGACACACCTGCACACACACACAGGTACAGACATACCTGCACACGCACAGTTACAGACACATACACAGCCACAGAGACACCTGCATACGCACAGTTACAGACACAGCAACACACACAATCAGTTATAGACACATACACAGCTACACATGTATACACGCAAACGCCTCACACAGACAGAGACAGGCACACTCGCAGAGAGCGTCAGGTCGGCCTGCATGTGGGCACTGGGCCTCAGAGGCTGCCTTACGTAAGGCAGTGTGCCGAGTCTGCATGGGGTCACAGAGTGGCAGTGCAGCAGCTTGCCAGCTCCTCTCTGCCACCGTGCCCTGCGCCCCGGCCCCTACGCCCC
The DNA here is from genome assembly GCA_026780845.1 of Petrocephalus sullivani. Taxonomy (NCBI): domain Eukaryota; kingdom Metazoa; phylum Chordata; class Actinopteri; order Osteoglossiformes; family Mormyridae; genus Petrocephalus; species Petrocephalus sullivani. The sequence continues at coordinate 23,630,429 of JAODKM010000058.1, forward strand.
AGCCCCTGCTCCGCACTGCCCTCTGGGTAAGAGCTGCTGCTCACAGCAGCAGGAGAGGCAGAGGGAACGCCCCAACAAAGCCTCTGCGATATAGTGACACTGACGGCGCGCTCATCTGCAGAGCTGTGTGTGTGTGCGTCTGCGTGGGGCCTAATGAACAGTAGGTGCCCAAGACAGATTCTCCTCTCTCTGCACCCCTCCCCCCCTACAGCCCACAAGCACAAGAAGGTGGGGGTGATGCAGCCGTGTGACACGGAGTACCCCAGCTTCATCTACACGCCGTCCGTCCAAGAGACCAACAGCTTCGTCCAGTGTGGCCGGTGTCACAAGTAAGGGGCCGGGCCACACCGCCCCCATCCCCCCGCCCCCCCGCCGGCCTTCCCACCCTCTCCTCCACTGCCATCTCTTTCCATCTCACATTCCCTGAATTTTTAGCCTTCAGCTCCCCACGGCTTAATTTTGGCCAGTTGCTGGGTGAAATGAATGCGGGGGCCGTGTAGGTACTTAAGGCTCTGTGTTGTTTGGAGAGGCCTGGGAAATCCGCATGGGGGCAGTTCAGCAGAGTGCCGCGGTCGGGCCACGAGGGCGAGGCTGGCACTGTGTAGCCCTGCCATTACCTGACTCACTGTGCTTTGCCTCTTCATGCCAAAAACATCCCACACCGGCTACAGTAATGCGCACAAGTCTTAGCAAAGTGTGGATGGAATTATCTTAAACTGACTTAAGCCAGGCGTAATTTAGACACGATTACCCTCCCCCCACCACCCCCCTGGTGAGTCTTATTAATGGAAACCTCAAAGATGATCAGCATCTCTCCTGCCACTACTGCCAACGATACTGAATTTCTCAATGTCATGACATTAGCACCACCTGGTGGACGAATTTATGGTTTACAGGAAGGTAAGCTCCCATCCACCAGTCCATCTATCCATCTTCCAACCATTTATCTTGCACAGGGTCGTGTAGAGTCTGGAGGCCAAAGGTAGGACAGCACAAGCCATGAGAACAGATGCACACTCACATACCACAGACAATATATGGACACACATTCACCTAACTGAGATTCCTGAGAACTAGACATTCTGGTAGCTGCTAGTACTCTAAGAATAGAGTCTGCTGTAGACATGGAACACTAATTATTGTTGAATCTTTGGATACCAGCCATCTAGTGGCATGCCATCTCTTGACACCTGACAGGTTCTTCTAGAAATTTCCCAGGCCTATTTCAGGTTCAGCTAAGATAATAAAAAAAATCCAATAACTTGCCAAGATTATAGTCTGCAAATCTGAATGAAAAAAAAAATGTTTTTACATAGGCAAACTACATGTCGCTTTAGCAGGATTTGTGCCTATTTATACACACAAGTGGGTACATTTTTAATATGCAATGAAACTTCCCAGTGAAATAAATGTTTAAAAACCAGGGAAAGCCAGCTGCCCTTAATCTTACAAGTTGTAGCACATTTCCAAATATTATGATGAAAGATGGAGCAATCAGTATGAGATTGGTGATTGCGCAGTCCTACCACCACTAGGGGTCAATGTTGAACAAGATTTAGAGCATCTGTGTTCACTGTAGGCCCCTAAACACAGAACTCTTATTCACAATAATGAAGCATTGTCAGCACCCAGCAGTAGGCAGAAGTAATCTGTTTTTGGGGGTGTGGGTGTTTGAGGTACCTCTCAGCATTGCTCAGCACTTGACGTTGTATAATATCATACAGAACAGTGTAATCCCGCATGCGTCGGCCGAGTTTAAAGCACAACTATTTATGACCGATTTAGAACTACCATAAACTGCTGAAGCATGGTGCTCGTTGAAGCTGAGCGTTCTGGTACCGGCGCTGGGAGTGCTTTGCCAACATCTGTGTCTGAAAGAGACCGGCCTTGCTGGATTTGGCATGCTTCGATTGCCTTGATGCCCCCACAACATTTTCTGCCCATCGCCCCCCCCCCATCCCTTTGGGGAGACCTAATGGAGCGAGCGATGCTGACAAAGTCCCGGCGGAAACGTGCCTCAGGATGCCCATGGCGGCCAGCGGGCCCACATCCATTATGTGCACAGTGGGCGGAAGCCGGCTGCCTGCCCTCATGCCTGGCACCCGCGCAGGCCTCTTGGCAGCTGGCACAGCCTCTATAATACCTGTTGTCTTATCCTCTATGGTCGGCTGACCTGGAGGAAGTGACATAGACACCCATTCCTCAGGAAATCCTGGCACCTCACCCAGTACCCTTAGTCACTGCCCAGAGCTGGCCCAGCTTGCTTTGAGAGTTTCTTCTCTTGCCAGCATTCCTCCAGCAGGGCTACCAGACCCCAGAGGCTCCTTGGCTAGTGCCAGCTGGTGGGCTATTGGCGTGGGCCCTTCCCCCCCCCCCCGGGGGCTACGGATGCATTGCAGGTTGGGGCGGATTGGCGCGCGGTCCTGGCTCGCCCCGAGAGAGCTGGTTTTGGTCTGGCTTCAGTTTGCATTGGCACAGGACCGCAGGCCCGCGGTGGTTCTGGGAAAGAAAAGCCATCTCTGGAAATGTCCCTGTGAGCTGCCTGTTCGACGGGACGCTATCAGACACGGGCTGGCCGCTGGAATCCAGACTGTACACAAGCCGCCTTTCCAATTCGGCACTGAACGCCACTCTGGCCCGAAATGCGTCATGCTGGTGGCTGGATGACTGGACGTGCTGCAGGGTCCAGCTCCTCACCTTCTTTGTTGACTGGTTGGGACAGCGCTAGACAAGACCATCTGGCGTTCTAAAATATTAAAATTGCATAATATGGGATGGATGTCATGTGCGGTAAGGGGAATAGCTGAGGCACTACTTCAGCATCATTATTCCCATCCTGAGTGTGAAACGGCAGGAGGGAGTGTGAGGGACGATGCTGGGTACCAGTCTTCTAAACAGAAGTGGGCTGCTGCTTTCCAGGATGTTTGTGATGCAGCAGATCGCCAGCAGCAACCTGCTCATGCTGGTCATCCAGGGCGAGTGTGACTGCGCCCGCAGGTTCCCACCCATCACCCTGGAGCCTAAAGAGGTCAAATATATCCTTTGCATTCTGGGAAGTGCTCATTTTCAAGCGTGGGCACCTAGCTGCACGAGGTCTGAAACCTCACCATCCTACCACTAGTGTTGAGACATAGACTACATCAGAATCAGTATCAGGATTATTTGGTTATGTCCACACATACAGGGAATCTGTCTCTGGTTCTCAATGGCTCTCATACATATGGCAGATGTATAAACATTTAAGACAAGACAATGGTCAAATGAATGCAGCCCTGACTTAAACCTACAGAACATCTTTGGGTGAACAGATTGCAAAATTGGGGCACGACTAAGGTGCCCTTTTCAGTAGCAGATCATACACATTTTTAACTAAAGAGTGAAATTATTTAATAAAAATAATTTTTAAAATGATAAAGCCATGTTTCTCCCAGATAGCACAGCAGTGTTTTTATGATGCACTGGTGCAGTAATCCAATATGAATGTCCATGTTTCCCAGCTTCTTCCCATGGACAGGAAAAGGGTGACAATGTTCACTGTCTGGTGCTGGCAGTCATGGTTACTGATGAGTCCTTAACCTCCCTGCACATAACGCCTCAGTCAAGTGCGACAGGATGAAGTCACAGAAGCTCCGCAGGAGGCCAGATTCCTGCCACGCCTTCCACCCCGAGGTCAGGCTCCTCCCTCACGCCGCGTCCCATTTACGGAAGGCGGCGCTGGGAGTGGCGTCGCATTCCAGTTAGCCGGGCTCCACTTCAATAAGTTGCAAAGCCATTTAGGAATATCAGACCTATTTCAAAGATGTCTTGCTTATCGGGACAACTTGTTGGATTTAAAGTACCACAGTTTAAATGGCCTTTATCTTTGTTCACTTACATTTAACCCAGACCACACGTTATCCAGCCAAGCAAGAAATCCTACTTTCTGAAACAGGCCCCAGTTCTAGCCTGGTTTAGCGTTAGCCATTGTTGGCAATATCAGTTGATAACGACACATTAGCCAGTATTTTGTGCATAAGGACACCGTAGCAGCACGTCCACAGATAGCGGTTGGACAGTACTGCCTGTACTACTGATTTAATATGCCAGAAATAAAATCTAAGTGCTAATAAACAGTAAAATCTGCAACTTTAACTTCTGTTCATAAAGGGGGCAGCCATCTTGAATTCTGAGGTAGGGGTTGTGTATATCGCTCCGACTTTCCAAGTAGGAATTCTGATGGGGGATTCCATTTGAAATTTCTGAATAGGAACTTGGAATTTTTGAATTCTGAATTTAAATGGAATGCAGCATTAGTTCTGGAACACTGTATTTATTTCTATAAGAAATGCAGGATAAATAAAAACAGGACAATAAAATTTTCATTCAATTAGTTTAATTAACTACAATCTGGACCCTATGTATTTTTTGTCACCTTATATGTGACAAAAGTGAGATGATACTAATGTCAGCATTACATTGCAGGAAAACGCCAAAGACTGCGGTGGGGCCTGTGAGATCTCCTTGTCTGGGGCCCTTTTCTTGACATCACTCATTGCCTCGCTTGTCCTGCAGTGAAGGAGGGGCCAAACCTGCTCACAGGGGCTAAGTTCAAGGACCCCCAGGCTTGCATCACACCTCCCAATTTCTTTTTATATATCACTTTTATTTTTGTTTTCTGAGATGTGTAGGATGTTAAGAGACAGCAGCACAGAATATGTAAGTCCCCTGCAAGCAAGCGACAAAGGGCTTGTTTTCTAATCTCTTGACATGTGGCTTCTTATTTTTAACCGTGATGGTGAGAACGACACGCTTGGACCGTGGACAAAAATGGCGTTCACTTGTAGAGGCGCCATGACGGACGGCGAAACGCGGAGCGAGAAATATTCGTTCCACCAGCGCGTGTGTCTGCCACAGCACTGTGAGGAGACAGTGATGCAGTCACACCTGTCCCCCGATCACGAGATCCCGCTCTCTGCTAAGCAGCGAGCAATGGCGCCATCTAGGGGACATGGAGAGAAAGACAAGCAGCCACAGGAGAAGAGGGTATTGAAAATAGTATAAAAATTTAGGCTCTTTTACATGAACCACGAGGGGGAAAAATCTGCCAGTATAATTAGCTTATGCTTTGTGGGTTTGCTATGCAATTCTTTTTGCTTGCAGTTTGTTCCCATTGCCACTGTTGCACATGTATTACAGCTGCACAGATGATTGCTAACCGGTATTTCCAGTTCTAGAGTGAAGACCATATACAGCAAGGTTCCCCAATAGGTGGCCCGCAGGAAGAAATTATTTTCCCCACCCACCCGGCAAATTTCATAGTCAGTTTTCCAGTGGCCCTTAGCTTAATGTTGATGGAATTTGGTACCCCGGGAAAATTATTGGGGAACACTGATATAGAGCCTGAACGTCATGTAAAACTGACCCGGAGGGAACTCTGATGAAACGTCAAATATGGCGATATGCCTGGATGCTCACGGTGGCTTTTGAATAACTCCTGAATACCAGGCTGACCTGATGAGTTTCTAACACATATTTAAGTCTGTTCACTTATGGAATGGTATGAGATTTTTTTTTTATATTAGCGGAACTACAGTACATCTCTCTTACTGTGTGTCTGAAATATGTTACATTAAGGAATGTATCCCAAAATTGGACAAAAAAAACTACATAACGTTCCCTTAAAAAAGTGAAAGATGTGTTAATCTGAATTAATCAAAGTGGGTATTGTAAACAAACTCTTTTGCTATTACAGTGATAAAAAATAAAATAACATCTAGGACATTTCTGCAAAACACAAATTCTGTGATTCGTAGTTATCAGTGTGCGTTTGTATGACTGTCTTGCATGAGGAAAAGTCTCACATAAGAACTTAACTGCACCAAATGCATCCCCTCTCCTCATAAATGGGCACGATTAGTATCATTAACCCCACATCATATGTTGAGGGCTGCAACACCTTTCGCTTTATTATTTCAGTTCAGAGTGAACCAGAGAATACCAAAATACCCTGTCACTGGTCACTGATGAAAATATACAGTAATATTTCAGACAGAATATTTAGGTAATAGCGTTAATCCAAAAACTGGAATGAGACGTCCAGAGGGAATTCAGAAATCAAATGAAGAGGGAACATTGAAAATGGAAAGCAAAGAAAACTCAGCGGAATCATTATCACCAATTCCTGCTAAACAATAAAGTGACCACTGTAGTTTGCTGTTATTTTAGACAATATGGTTTGCTATAAAACGGCAGGATGAACAGATCGGACAGTGCCAGAAGGTGTAGTGTGGTGCACGCATACGCAGGCTTTGCAGGTAGTTTGGGGTGGGTAATGGTGCGATGGACGAGATCTGACACGTCCGACGTGCAGCCGATGAGCGAAGGAGAAGCGCCAGGCGCAGGTGAGATCCTCCGCTAAACTGCATTTTTTCAGTGTAGGTAATAAGCAAATGTCCACGATACGATCACTTTTCATACCGTGGTACCATGAAACCGGTATACTGCTGCGACCGTACATACAGTATGGGACGATGTTTTAAATAAATACAAATCATAAAGATGAGTAATCTTCTTCCTCATGCTTTGCGGCAGCACTGCAATCTGTAGAAACATGTCAAATACAAAACATACGCCCCATCCAGCCCCTTCGACCTGACTTAATTGTCTTTAGAAAGGGGAATTAGTGGTTAGTGCACTGGTTCTTTGCTCAGTACAGTGAATGGTGGGTGCAGTTAGGCCTAAATGGCATGATTTCATTAAGCTGACTGGCAGCAGTTGCCAGGGTGATGCAAGCGGACACCTCACTTATAAGACTGATTAAATATCCAAAACAGTGTTAATCATCTAATCATCAAAAGGAAATATACATCAAGCCAAAATGTTATATTTTTCACTTTTACTTGTTAGCCTAACCAATATCAGCCAGGGGTATCCTTAATCTTAATCTTGTTTTGTAAAGCATTACTGGCTATTGGCAGAGCCAAGTTCTTCCTATTGACAGAGTCTGTTCGCATCTGAATCCACTTAATTATCAAAAGAAACCAAAAGTATATGCAACAATAATGTTATCTAAACAATTGATTTCATTTACCGAGCTATAAGAGATTTTTTATTTAGGTTGTCACACTGCTGTTATATTCACTACGGTTGCCAGATCCTGGTGTTTGCTAAAATCATTCTGTTCTCTCGCACAGCCGTGGACAGCTCACAGTGCTGGATGGCACCCCAACCCCACAATGCCCCGGAGAGGGACAAGGCCACCTCCCAAAGATCTATAACACCTCGATGACGGATACCAAAAGCACAGGGGAAAAATGTGTCCTTCTCAAAGCTGCCCAGAAAGTCATGTGAGCTCCATGATTTAAAGAGGACAGAATATCTCTGAGAAGCCAGCAAAATAACAGACACAGGAGGAATACATAAACCAGCGAGACGTCCCCTGACCGGCCAGCAAAGCAGCACTAGCCGCCCGTTAGCCTACTTCACGGAAGGCCGCAGATACAAAATGCCTCTGCGGGGTGGAGTGAATGCAGGCAGCCAGTGTGCCCAGCCAGCCAAGCTCCCAAGGGCAATGTCAGCACCAGGCCAAAAAGACCCAAGGCTGGGCTGCCCGGCCAGGGCTTACAGCCACTCAATCAGAGGGCACTAACTGTGGAAGATGCGGAGGGGAGGATCATGTTTCCAACAGCGAGGAGATAAAGGCACACTAAGGTTTCCTGAGAAGACCGTCATCTGTCTCGAATACTTATTTAGATCTGCATTGTTTATTTAAGATTAACGGACACCTGTGTGGGTTATCTCAACCCAACTCCCCCATACCCATGCAACAGACCCCTTTCGATAAATTTAAAAATGTAATAACTAAATAAAATATAAAACTATATATAAATTAATCAAGATTAAAACAACTGTCTCTAACTACTGAATATGAACTACAGAAGGTACTGGGATATTATTCTTGTTGTTCCCCTCTATCTTCTTATATATACGTACTTTAATTAAATGCACTGCTCTGCAAACTGCCTTGTACAGACATAGGTATGTTTAAATGACTGAGAAAGTCTTCCTACGACATCTTGTCAAAGCAGGTTAAATGACTGTGGGGTATTTTGTTTTTAGATTTGTATCCATAAGGTGGGCACACTGCCCTCTGTAGTATGAGACAAGCATTGCTACACGGGGTACTGTACATTCAGCTAGTTCTATAGTAACACAATAACAATCAAAGGAAAATATGGCACTAATTTGAAAGAAGCTGATTTGCTTTGCTTGAAATCCCATGACTTCTCTGCTGTTGTGTTCCAGCTATCAAATTATACTGCATAATAGGTCGCGCCATTTACCAAATGCATGACATCTTGGAAATGGAATTACTTCTGCTGTAGAATTGCTCTCTTACATTAACAACAATCCCATAGAGCAGTGGTTACCAACTGGTGGAGCTAGTTCCTGCCTGCATCCCCTCAGTCAGCAAAATGAAATGTCAGGAGACCTCATCCACCCCGCTCAGCAAATTTTTTCCCAGACACAGTGGACCTCAATTTGTGGGCTCAATTTGACCCTCAGGGAAAAAGAGTTGCTGGACCCTGCCACAGACGGTCACAGCACGCCTGTAAACTCTGCCAGTGAGCACAGGCTACAAGGCAACTGTCTCTTTTTAAGGACTAAAGATGCATTACAAGTGGTAGTAGGGGTTTTAATCAACTTTCATAAAAATATGCTATTTATATATGTAATATGTCTTAAGTTGTTTCAGCATAGAGAAATGCAATGAGACCAACTGGCAGCCAAAAACTGCACGTGTGTGTGCGTCTTGTGATGTGCCAACATGCTCTGTGCTATACCCTTGGTACAGGTCCCCCAAAACACTTTGCTGAATGAATGGACAGTCTAGCAAAAAAAAAAAGCATTTCATTCCTCACGTGTATGGCACCTTTTTGTATTGCATGAGTCCTGCTCCTAACCTCAAACTTATAACTTATTATACCTTATAATATATAATATCATTATTTAGTCACAGACATATTTTTTAGTTTAGGCCTACAGAAAATAAATAAAGTCATGGAGACTGCGATATATGACTTAAGGGCACTGGCTGAACTATAGGCAGTGGGGCCGCACTGGGGCCCTCAGAAACTGGGAATCCCCCCCGATGGTCGATGGGCCCCTACTTGGGCACATTGCACTGCATTATGAACCCGCTAGATACTTTTCACAAAGGCCACCTCACAAAAGATACATGACACATCTGTAGCATTTAACTCTTAAGGGTCATTGGCTTTGTTTGCGTGCATGGAAAGGTGTCCAGAAATGAGGACCCCTCACAAGATAAAACAAATCTTACTCCACCGGGAAAGGGTTATCAATCCCGAAATGAAAACGGAGCAGAGCTCGGTCTCCCCTAATACTAATGCATCACATAATTAAGCGCTGTGGGCCGGGTGGGGACATTAATTTAATATTTCTTTCTCCGGGGGATCTCTCCAAATTGGAAATGCCTGACGTATGTCATCTACTGTCTACTGTCAGTTTCTGAAAAACTGCCAGAAATAGTTTGACAATGGCAGTTCCAGGGTTACTTATTTTTAAATAGCAGTTCGTTGCACGGAGATATTCATGAAGGAACTATAGCGTGCTTTAAAATATACAACATAAGATATAGCCAAGGAAATTCATTAATCCACAATTATGTAAGTGAGAACGCGTTTTTTATTATTCTTTTAGACGAGTACATTTCCTGCCGTGTTTAATTAATTTGACTGTAGCAGCAACTAACTGCAGGCATTAAATGGAGCGCCAGGGTAGGCTGCAATAACACTGCTTCCAAATTCAGCGAGTAATAAACCCATATCCAAAGCCATTAGCAGGCAAACCCCCAAATGCTATTCGGTGTACTTATTTTGCACGGTTTAATGTTACGTTTCAACCGATTAACTCCGTACCCAGTTCATTCATTACTATGGCGTGTTTCTGTCTAATAAATGTTTCTTGAAAGGGAATAAAACAGGTCTTTAAAAACCCCGCAAAATTCAAGAAAATACCCGGAGGGGTCTGGGTTATATGTATGTATTTCATGTCGCCGATACGTGTAATGAGCGCATAACAGACAATCTTTCCGTCAACGTAAGTGTTGTGGACTTTATGGTACTACGCCCCTGCTGGTAAATCCTGTACCACAGGGCACGAAGGCGTCCTCCCAAGCGCCGCAGACAGCACACGCAGACAAAAACCCCAACATTCTTTAAGTGCCACCCCTGGACAAATGCGCAGAACAGTGCGTTTGATGCTGAATAGGACGGTACTGTTCAGTACCATTCTTGACCACACAGTGGCAGCAGAGACGTTCTGTGACCGTATATGTGACCGGGGCGTCCATCTGTTATTGGGCAGGTGTATCGCAAAGCCACTCATATTTTATATGAGGTCTTTGCGATGTAACTATCCAATAACAAGGGGTTGTCTATGTGGGGAAAATTAAAAGCAATATCCATATGTCCATTACTGATCCTGATAAGGGACCAATACCCAACGACTGCACTCTGTTTCAGCTGTAACAGTTTATGCGTGTGAGTTGTATCTTTATGTTTGTTATATTCATTGCTGTAGCAGTAAATAGCGACACTGTCCATTTATTGCCTTATCGTCATGCAGTAAATATACAAATGTCAATTAGATAATCTGCCTGAAACAGAGAAAAATAATTTTTAAAAATCGATAAATTATCATCCGCTTATGGTGATCACTTTCACGCAGACAGACGTGATCAGACGTGGTTAGATTAACCTCTGTATGATTAAAACATCATCTTTGGATCTGACCGCTTTAATTCAAAAATATTTCCCAATCGTAAAAGTTCCCGAGCGCAGCTCTGAGGTACCCCTGCAGTCAGCTGGGACCCGAAACTGTTATTCTTTAGCGATCTCGCGGGAGGCGTGGTCATCGCGATATTCCTGCCCAATGACTACTGGCGCTCCTTTAACCCCGCCCACCTCCAGTCAAACGGAATGCAGGCGCCTTCAAACAGACACCAATGAATGCAAAAAAGCCTGTTTTTCAATTTTACGTTCAGAATTGGTTTAATCAAAATGGGACCCGTTTTTTCGTTTTTCTATTTTCAATCTTAAATCAGATTATACACACGTACCGCTTCTTTTTTCCGTCCGTACTTAACTCATCGGGAAGAAATGCTCCAATTCCTAATTACAAAATGGACTATAAATAAAACGAAGTGCCTCTTTACAGATTCAAAAACTTTTATTAGAACGGTACAGCAGATAAAAAGTTCATATTGCAATCACACACTTTAGAACTATGTGTGCTTTAACAACAAACAATATGCACTTCCAAACAGAAGACAGGAATTGAATAAATTAATAAGACGGCGGTCTGTTCTGATGCATTTGCCAACTCAAAATTCCACATCAGAGGGGAAAAAAGGCCTCAACTCTGGAAGATTAAAAAGTATAAAACCCCAAACCCCAACACAGAAATCGGCAAGATAAAAACAGAACAGAAAGGGAGGACCCTACGTCCCACTAAAGTCAAATGCAAGGTGACACTTTGAGGGTAGCCTTCCATTCCATACACATCTGTCACAGGTCCTCATGCACAGAACGATTCCAGCACAGAACAGCCTTTCCTCTGGGGCTTCAATGCCTAGGGTAGGGCCGATCCGATCCACTGCTCAGGACACATCATTCAGTGGTCTACATGGTGGATGACTGGAGCCCAGACTAGGGGGATTCTGCATTGTTGCTACAGCTCTCATTTCTTGAATGAAGGGGGAAAAAAAGGTTCTAGGATGACAGCCCACATACACGAGTTAAGATCAGTGCTGCCTGCGCTTTCCAAAACATGACGGAACCGGGGCACCCGTTGGCCTTTGTGTCGCTGAATATACAGAGAACAAGTCAGCCTGTCACAAATGCATCCTATACCCAAGTCCCATAGGGAGGCATGCCTGCAGTTCTCAGCCCACTACTTCCCCTACAAGCACTAGCTCAGCTGGGCTGAACCAAAATACCCCCACCAATGTAGGGGGCTCTGCAGGCTTAATTATAAACCCCAGAAGTTGAACCACTCTTTGTATAAACTAATATACAAGAACTGAAAAAAGACAAGACAATAAAATAATAATAATAATAATAATAATAATGGAAAACACAGAGACGCTACAAACACGCCAAATGTTCTTCTGGTCCAAGCTGACTTTAATATCACACAGTCTGGGTTAGACCCAGAACCTCTTCAGCGAACCACATTTCTCAAAATGGTTGCTCATGAACTAGGTTTTTACATTTAACCTGTCAGCACTAAGGCTTTGGGTAAATGTAGGACACCAGCTAGGGGAGACGGACGGATGAGCACTGGGCAGCTGCAGCCTTCGCACTCAGAATATGCCAAGTTACACTGGATCAGGGGACTTCCAAAGCAGTGACTGCGGGGGCCTGACGGCCGCAGCAGAAGATAGGCGAAGGGGGCGCTCGGCCTCTTTACGGCTGGATTCAGTCACACATTGCTCGCAGGATGGAGAGAAGCAGGAAGCCCGGCGAATGAGGAGATCGGGTGTCCAGGACAGAAACAGCCCTTTCCTGTATGACGGCATCTTGTGCTCTTGCAAGTTCGAGCTGCATATGTCATGGCTAGCAGACTTTCCTCCCCTCGAGGGGAGGAACTGCGAATACAAGACATTCCACAGGCGTCGCTCACACTCACAGCCCCCCCCCGCCCCCAAGGATCTGACACCTGCAGCACTGGTCAGACTGGCTCTGTTCTGCCCACCCCCAAACCCTCCCCCACCACCCAGGAAATCTCACCTTGTTACACAAGGCTGACCCCAACACTGTGTGTGGCATTTCAACACAACTCAATTGCAAAAAAAAAGAAAGAAAAAGGTTTATGCATATGTTTGTTGGTTTTGTTTTACCTTCATTTTAAATCTGACATTTCAAATCTTCCCGTTTTCATATATTTTATTTTTTTTTGTTTTTAAATATATATAATACAAATCTATATAACCCAAAAGTTAGAAATCTTATTTACAAAAACTATTTAAAAGCAGCTACTCCTCCTCCAATGCAGAAGAGAGAAAAGAAGAAATCTTCACACAAGTCAAGAATTTCTTTTTTTTTTTTTGCTTTGTAAATGCTCTTCCGTTTCTCCCCATATGTTAATATGGCAATCGGTACAATAGTCTTGCTTTCAGAATATTGATAAGGATTCAGCAACTATTTCAATTAGCTATACATACAATTCTTTAACATTTCCTGTTGGTTGCTGTTTATTTACTTAAAAAAAGAAAAACGAGACTTCGGTAGTTTTCCCAAAGAAAAGAAACCTTGTCTTCAAAAAGTCTTCTCTTCATCCTCTGCGGATGAAGATGCGGTGGCTGGCTGCTTGGTCGTCTCCCCCTGGTGGCGAAAGTCAGTGCCGCAGGCAGCAGCTTCTCACAGAGCCCCCTCCTCAGCACAGCCAGCACCGGCTGTGTAGCGGAACTCCTGCAGGTTGGACACGCCATGAAAGTGGACGAAGGCCCCCGCCACCACCAGGATGTGGAACAACTGGTGGGAGTGAAACTGTGGGAGGAAACAGGGCAGTTACGATTGGTGGTGGGGGGGGGGGGGGGGGGGAGGGGCTTTTTTTCATCCCTGCTGTTCGGCTGGGGCCCT
>JAODKM010000058.1:23644174-23656012 GCA_026780845.1 Petrocephalus sullivani
GGGGCGGACGTCAGGTGGTATTTGTCATCTCTGAGTTTCAGCTGAGGCACATTTCAGGTTAGGTGATGAAATGTCTCCTTCGCCTCAGAAATACTGCCTGCACTCTAAGGCCGTGACAAGGTGTGTGATGTAAATGTCCCCACAGAACTCCAGACAGACAAGGAGACACCCCCCACAGGATAGATGATCGATAAATAAAATGAACAAACAGTCTTTTCGTAACCTGGTTTTGTTAGACTGAGGACAGCAATCATTCATTCAGCGGGTGTGGGCGTGTGGACTGAACCGCACTAAACGTCACAGTGTGACAGAAGGCAGGTTGGGCGCAGAGAGTTATGGTGCCGTGTACATGCATCGTGTGTGAGAACTCACCCAGATGTCACATTTGCCAGGGAAGAACCTCTCTGGGATCCGTGCGGCATAGAGGCAGGCGCCGGTGATGTAGAGTGTGGCCATGAGGAACAGCCAGCCCATCTGGCCCATGGTGGTGGCTCGCAGGAAGCCCTCAGTGATGACGAAGTGCAGTGTTGGGACCACTCCACTCAAGCCGAGGCCCACAAACACCCCTGACGGAGAAAAAGAGCTCACAACACTACTGCGACAAGCACACAGCCAGCTGAGACCACAGAAACGTGTATGAAAGTCTAACACCAAGCAGGGCCTGTTTTGAACTGCAGAATACCTTAGGTCCAAAGAGATTACATGAGAGTCAGTTGCTGAGGCTTTTTCTTGTACATGACTTGGCTGCCCTCCCTCTGGGTTACGCCTAGGCTATTTTCCCATCACGATCTTTAAGAGGAGCTTTAGAGAGCAGTTCCTTTGACCTGCCAGTGAATTCCCAGTCCATAAGGGCCCATAAATGTCAGTGGGGCCAGAAGAGGGTTAGGTAAATAGCCTCAGTAAAGAGGGCCATGAATTGAAAGCCTTGGATAGCCTGTCTGAGGGAAATTAATTCCTGCAAGATGGAAGGGAGGAGGCTGTTCTAGTACAGGAGAAACAGGACTTGGGCAATAGCTGCATCCATGTTTCCATCACTGCTCCCCACTGAGAGCTCTGGTCTCTGGCTTTTCCAACAAGCTGGTACCTAACTTAGAAGGCCCTTCCAGAAGATCAAGGCTGAACAAGCACTCCCAGAAGCAATATTAGCCCCCCGCCCCCTTCCCACCCCCTAGTGATTTTAACACACAAGATAAATTGAAAACTAGCCTTTTCATTCTGGGAGACAAATCAGTACACTCTGTGTTGTGTCAGATAAGACCGGTGAAGGTAAGGAAGTAGCTACCACGCGGTGAGAAGACTCACCGGCACGGACGCCGCGGTACTGCGGCGTGGCGAAGAAGTCGCACTGCGACACGGTGATGGCGGCCAGGCCCAGAACGCACACCACCAGCAGGTAGATGAAGCACGGCTGCGGGGAGCAGTAGAAGGAGTAGTAGAGCCAGGGCACGAAAGAGCCCATTATGAGGAAGGCGATGCCAGAGTAGTCTAGCCTGGAGAAAGACATGGGGGGAGGGGAGAGGCGTCAGACCGAAGGCACATGGCGTCACCCCCTGCATCCAGAGCCTGCAATAAACCGTCTGGAAAATGTGGCTCTGAGCTCTCTCTCCATTCCCTTCCATCGATAGCAAGACGTCACAAGCATGAAGTGGGTCTTCAACTCCATTATGAAGAGAAACCCAAGGCATTTGTACCAATCAATACTCTTCTGTGCAAAACGGCAAAAAGCTTTAAGAGTAATCCCAGAGACGGCTGACAACCACGTCCCTGGAGCTCAGAGCTGGATGCGGGCTGCTCAGTACAGCTTGGCTACAAAGTCACCTTGCTGCGAGTTACAACAGCAGGACTCTTGCAGAAACGTGAACCAGCTACTTACTTGACCACATTACCGGCCCTCGACGGTGACATCATGTGGTAGGTGGCGGGCATTACTCACTTTGAAAAAACGCGGGACACCCCCTCCGAGTGGCAGTACACGGTATGGAAGAGCCATGAGAAAGACAAACAGAGGATAGCTCCTAGGAAGAATGCTCCGATGACAATTTTCTCCTGGAAGGGTGCCACAAAGGACATGTTTGGCCGGAACATGTAGACGATGCCCAGGCAGAGGAAAAACAGGCAGCCTGTGGGGGGGGGAGGGGGTGCAGGTTAGCGTGAACAGCCTGAGCTAGCTGTCTCTAGGTGTCAGCCCCCACCCCCCCGACCCCAGCCAATGCAACAGTCCAGTGATTTTATGAATATCAAAGAGGGCAGTCAGTCACGCTGAACCTGAAAGCTTGCCGGGGGAAGGGGAGCACCTACGGCCACAGACCCCCCCCACAAGGCACTCTGGTCACGCTTCAGCTTATAGTGGGAAGGGGGGGCAGTCTTACTGGGGGAGGCGTGCTGTGCCTTACAACGGCTCTGGGGTTTGTGACTTTTCAGCACTCAGATGATGAAGAGCCACTGGTTAGGTCTTAACAAAACAACATGAACTGGCCTTCAAGAATGAATAATTCCCAGATTTCAATCAGCAGAGTCAAGCTATCAGCAGAGACTGTGCCGGCTGTGGAGGGGAGGCTCTGTCACTTTAACTGAAGTGTGTTCAGGTAGCAACCGAGGCAGACATTTCGGGCATGGGAACACATTACTGTTTATGCATCAATTGTAACAGACTCACCCACTAAAGAACTAAACAGTCACTGATCCACTGATACGTCAAAAGCTGTTCAATATAGTGCAAAACTTTTTCAGTCAATGGGCGGGTCAAAAAATGCTGTGGGGATCTGGTCCCCTTTACATAACTTCATAACTGAGAAACATGATCCAGCTGGCTCAAGGAGGTGATTCTGATTAATATGGCCAGTCATTTAAATTACGGATGCATAACACAGCAGCATACACCTGCATGGATCAACATTTTTCCTGCAGTATTTTTTGTTTTTTTATCATGACTGGGAAAATAAATAAATAAATAAATAAATAAATAAATAAAAAACACTTGATTGCAAGCTGGCAATCAACTGAGCATGTTTATGGGCTTTTGTTATGTTTGATAGCACCGAGATAAACAAAAAGTTTGCATGGTTATAGGGGACAGACTCAAACAGAAGATCAGCAAAGGAATACGTCCAGGGGTAAAACTGGTACAAGTAGAAGCTGCCTTGGATAAAAGGTGGCAGCTAAGTAGCTAAACTGGCATCTTAAGAAAGGCACACTAAAGACAGGGATATCAGATGCATAATTCATTTTAACCAAAGTAACCCTGAAAACGAAAACTCACATTTGCATGGGATATACATACATCAAGGGTCATGTTTGCGTAACAGATAATGTTCGCTACAACCGTAACTGTGTTCTCTACAAAGCCTGAGACAAAAGTGTGAGATTAGGAAAACATTCCCATAGTACACTACGAATTTCTTTGGTCAATGCTAAAAGGCTTTAGACTAAACATGCACAGTCCTGTTTGAAAAGATGGGCACAATTCTCTCTCTCAGAAAATAAAAGAAAATTAGCAGTTCTCCCCAGACAGTCACAAATTCAACACTAGGTGGCAGCATTCCGCCATTCACAAGAATGTGAAGTTCATCCAGTTAGGACGGAGAACACCAGCCAGGCTTCATATTTAACAGCTACCCTTCACTGAGCTGAAGCAGCCATACAAACAGAATGAGTGGTTCCATTAAGTCACCCCCTATACAGAGCACCAACTGGGCAGCACAGTCTTGACTCTGCACTACAGCAGGCCTCACTGATGGACCTATAGATGACACGTTCCAGGATGACTGTGTTGCTGATGCTGGTTTGTGCACACAAGCAGCAGGACGCACAGGTACATTAACAGCTGAAGAGCACCTGTCCTTCTTACCCAGAAGGTGAGTCCAGATGTTGCCCGTCTCTGTGTGGATCCTGAATATGCTCCTGAAACAGGCCCTGAACGAGGGCATAGGAGGCCGGTGGCCATGCAGAAGGAAGTCGTTGTCCTTCAACCAGTCGGGAAGGACGTCATGGGGGATCACTCGCCACCGGCCCTCCCATACCTCAGGTAGAAGGGACACAAACAGGATTCAGACCCCCGAGTGGCCAGGCTCACCGCTTTCTTACAGACCCCCCCTGAGTGGCCAGGCTCACTGCTTTCTTACAGACCCCCCCTGAGTGGCCAGGCTCACTGCTTTCTTACAGACCCCCAGAGTGACCAGGCTCACTGCTTTCTTACAGCTGAGCTGGGACTTAGTGACTCAATTAAATCTTTACCTAAACCAATTCAAACCACTTAGCCGCAGAAGGTAATTAAGAGGCTCGATTAAACAGTCGGCAATTACATCACTTGGATCTCAGTGGGAATGGGAACAGGCAAGAACCTGTCAGGACCAGTTAGAGAAAATGAATACAATTGGGATCACGGGAGATGACCCCCAGGAGCATAAATTGTCTACAAATCGGCTGGTTTAACTCCATGCTAAATGCTCAACCATGTCCTGTGGTTCCGACTGCTTTCGAAACTTAGTCCTCCACCCTGGGAGATATTTTACAAATATCCCCAAAGCTCATTTCAATCTGTCATCCTTGTATCTGCTATTCAGTTATTCATACATATCATGGGTGCAGCCAGGGAGTGCACAGGGGCCATTAAGTTGAGGAAAAGGGTGAGGAAAAACTGGTTCCATTTATTTTGTAAGACATCAAGCATTAAACCACCAGTGCAAGGATTTCACAAGGTGGGTGAGATTACCAGCCCAGCAAGTTTGGCGCTTGTCATTGTTGTACAAAGGGGTGCCATGTTAGCCTGGCAACAAATTAACTAGTGAGTGTTGGCTCATGGCTAAAACCTACAGTGGATAACTCTAGAAAGGGCAGCTAACCTTGTGCACAAACTCCTCCATCTTCTCCATGGCATGGTGGGCCTGCAGTAGTGGTGTCATCCCCATGAAACCTTCATCAGAGCTTTTCTGCTCCTCTTCCTCCTCCTCATCATCTTCCTCCATGTCTCTCTGTTGCTCGGGCTCCGTCATTATGTCCTGCAGGGATAAAAATTGACAAGGGTCAAGGGTATTTAGAGGAAAATGTAATTCCTAGACAAGCATACAGTTTAACATTTTACACTGATCTTATGTGCAGAAATGACTGTGGTCTGTAGAGAGGCTAATTAATACCACACTGATTTCTTGCAACATCGCCTGTGGTGTGATGTTGCCGTTTGCTGGTGGCCAGATGCCCCCTTTCCCCCTGCTGAGGTAACAAACACAAGCACTAGAGAACGAAAACGAGGACGAAGCCTCGTCATATTGAAGGATCCCATTTGAAAAACACGGGCAGTTATTAACCCTGAGGAAGCATGAACACACTGAAGTTTAAGAAAGATAAAAATAGCAAGTAGGCTGAAAGCAGCACAACCCAAGCTTTTAAAATGGAGCTGAACCAATGAACAAAGGTATAATGCCAGATCTGGTGCACTCTACTACTGTCCCTGTAGATTTTCTATGTTCACTGGTGCAAAAAAAAAAAAAAAAAAAAAAAAAAAACTTTGCAGTTACCACCAACATGCCAAACAGCTATGGGTTAATTGATAACATTAACTGGAACAGTTGACTATAACAATCTTTCTCAGAAACCAGTTCTCTGACTGCTCAACTACCTATAACACCAGGCACATTAAAAGTGTTTAGAGTTAGGGCAAGTGTGCTTGTGGGGGAAGACTACAACAGACCTACACAGGAGCATTAACAGGTATTAACAAGTCAGGCCAGGGGAATCCAGGGGTAGCGGCAGTAATCGGCACTGACAATGTCAGTAGGCCAGCCGTCTGAAACGGCGCCGCACCCCAATACGCTGGCTGCACACACTGAGCGAGGGCGGCCTCACACAGACTCACTGCTGACGTGTCGATCTTTGACAGCTCCTTACTAAGCCACATGCTAAAGGGGACAGCTGCGGGTGTAGCAGTTTGGCCAGAGCTCCAGGTGCATTCAGAAGGCCCGACAGGACACCATAAGAACCACAAGCTCAGGAACAGGGCGTAAGCCAATGACACGCAGCACAAATGCTACTGGAGGAAAGCGGAACAAATGCTTTCAGTTAGACAGGACATTATGAATCTTGCGCCACAAATCTTGCCTCACTTTAGCATTACTCTATATGCCACACAGCCCTAAGATGCAAGACAGACTTATAATAAATAAAAATAAAAAAAAATCCCCAGGCACTCTGAACCTTGTTGCATGCTTAGGTATCTATGCACCTGGCTCTGTTCCCATCAAGGAAGGGAACAGGACCTCGAGAAACAATGGGCGATCATATTGTGACCTGCTCAGGGCCCTGAGAAGTCCAATGACCAGGCAATGAAGGTAATTTGTTGCAAAAACAAAAACATTCAAACATTATATGGAAAAAAGAACAAGCAGGTTTTCAATACAAGAGCCCCCAAAGTCCCCCACACCCCTGAAGTTTAAAAGGGAAAAAAAGCCTCACACTTATCATTCATTCCAGTAGAGCGCTACGCTACAGACAGCAGAGAGGAAAAGGGAGGAACAGTGCCACAGGACATCAGGAAAAGGTCACGGCTGAGCTTAATCTGCACAAAGTGATGTGGATCACACACACTCACCTTAACAATGCATTTCACATGCATTATGTATATCCTGCAGTGACTACCATTAACAAGCAAAAACATGTCACCTGGAACCATGTAGCTTCCACAAAGAACAAAATGGGAAGAACTCAGTTTACATCAAATACGACGATATTTGAATTAATGGTAGTGGCGGAAATTCAATGATGCATTTATCTAATACAAAAAAATCGTAAAAATAATTAAGCGGTTTTTCTACGCCATAAGAGCAGCTGGAAGCATTTTATAGTGACCCCCACTGCCACCCCACACAGGTCAGACACACACATGATAATTAAGGGGCCAGAGGTACACACTCACAATCACCCTTATGGTTTGGACTTAGTTTCCCCAAGTCCCTTCAGCCACCTGCTCCAGACAAAGCCTTCATATGCATGAAAATAGCAGTGATATATGCACAATGCTGCATTGAGAAAATCTGATTTACATAGTAAAAAAAAATACCAAATGTTTTCCGAAGGATTAGCACAGACAATATGTGGTCATCTAGGAATGACTCCACCATAGCAAAGCAGGGATCTTTAATACTGAGCTTCAGTGAAACCAGGAAACTGACGACACCAAACGAAGCCAATGATCACGCAATCAGGCATCATGTGACCAATTCGATTTTTATTACTACTACCAATTTTTCATATCATTCGTATGTTCAAATCCAGCAACCCATCATGTCAAACTTTGTCACATAGTAAACTTCAAAACGAACCTGTTTGACAACCTATACGAAACACGTCAAAATAATCATATATATAAAAAAATTTTAAAAAAATCACCAAAATGCCCAGAACTATCAAATCTCTTGCACCCCTTTCTAGCTTGCTAAAGCCATAAAGCCCAGCTGAGGTACTACTTGGACCAATCCTAAGCTGCAGGACTCTGGAGACTGTCAAATTTTACTGTAATCCAGCCCTTGTCCAAGGCTGCGATTAACCTCCAGTTGATTAATAACCACCGACATGACATAAGCTACTTTAGTAGATGAGTAGTGGGTCCAGGATGCTGTCAATTTGAAAAGGACAAACAGCTGAAGGTCCATTAGCACACCAAGACATATGGACTTCTGGAAAACTGCCACGCCAGGATGGTCACCACACGCCACCTTTACAATTCAGATGGACAGATCCCACTTAGCTTCATAAAAGGTAGCCCAGTGCAATCCCTATCTGACAGCTGGCTGGCTAGGGGGGAAAAGGATCAAGTGTATTTATTTCAGAGGAGATACACACTTGAACCATTTCTGTTGACTGGCCAACACAAAAGGCCATGCAGCCACACACTGAGCTCTGAGGAATAATGTACCGGAATGGATGGAAATGGAATTGGTAAGAATGAGGTAAGAGGTTCCAAACAGGCACATGTGTACCTACTTTGAACTATATTTGGACTGAAAACATAATCAGTCTCTAATGTCACATGTTTCAATACATGCTCATGCTATCTTACCATTAAATTCAGGAAAGTTTGTGCCATAAATTCATAAATTAAAAAAGGGCAGAATTGCTTTAGCAATAGAATTACCAACAATTTAATACCTTAATACAGTTTCCAGGTAAGGACTCGAGTCGCCCAGTCCACAGCACCATTCCATTCCTTGGTAAAAATACCACTTCATAGATCAGAGTAAGGACACTTTGACCTTTGCACAGAGTAAGCCATGCACAGGCAGTCATGTGGCAAGCAGAGAACTTACAACACTTTCATTCTACCATGTTTTTCAAATACAACTATAAAAGGCTGCGACTTTTCCCACCACTTTCACCCATACATCCAGGTTTATGAAACTTGATACACTTCATGAAGTCTTCATGAATGCTAAAAACTCATTAGCATTTCTACAAATTAGTGACTAAAGGATAAAAGTGGCTGTAATATAAAAGCCAGAATAATAATGCAAAACAGAAAGACAAAAACAAAAGCGACTACTGGGCATGCGCATGCTACTTGTGAAAAAGCCGACAATATAAATCGGCATGCATCCCAATGCGCCAGTATTCACGCAATTCATCCACGTAATCCACCTACATACATGGGCTAATCATAGAAGCCACCACTTTATATTAAAAGGTTTTATATTCCTTAACGGCATCATAAAACTGACACAAAATCGACACTTTATTAGTTTCACTTGAGTATTCCGATTGCAAAAATTGTGTGGTCAATAAAAATGAGCTAGAGCACCGAAACTAGAAGCTAGAATATCTGTGTCCAGTGGCACAAATAAGTCAGAGTGACTTCCTCTGGGATTCCCAACCTGAGGGACCACAATCATTTCAAGCCCAAGAGGGAGCTCCCACACAATACGTGGGGGCCAAGCAGTGTGTGGCCACATAGCTCTAAAGTGCAGGGAGTTTTTAGTAACAACAGTGCATTTCAGCATCACACCCTCCTGGTTGCCACATTACTGATGGACTGAACCGAGTGAAGGCAAAACGCAGTTATGAGTCCCACAAAGGAGAGGGGATGCTTATGCATTAAGCATTTCCTGCTTCTTCTGCTGAATCATCATAAAATTCAATAATTTACAATACAACTCAGCCCCTCCAACAGTAGCAGTGAGAAATAAAAATATCAGATCAGCAGAGCACAGAACTGCTGTACTGTGGAAGGCACTTCCACGCCTCAGGCTAGTGAACAGGGGATCCCAACCGTTGGACCGCACACCGGCACTAGTAATTCCACCGGGCCACAAAACGGTAGGGGTTTGGGGGAGGGATTGTTTTATTTCCAAAAATGGCTTTCAAGCCATGCCTTTTTTATAACCACCCCTAAAGTCAACCAATTTTTCAGGTCATCAAAATGTTAGGAACCCCTAGTGTACAGGATGTGTACTACAGTCATTACTAGATTCCCGGTAAGGTAATTAACTTGAATTGCTCAACATGAATACGCAGCTTTATAAATGAAACATACCGTGGCACCCTGGGCGGCACAGACACATTTGAGACAAATATGTCTAGTCCAAAAAGGGGACTAAATAAATAAATAAAATAATCCGTGACTGACAGAAAATAAGGGTCACTTCCAGTTGTGATGCAGAATTGCAAAAAAAACAATAGAGAAAATAACCAACAACAAGAAAAACCGAAAGTCATGATTTCCTGTCAACAGCGGTGGGAAAATTACCATCACCAGTGACAACGAAATGTGTCCCCTGTATGTAACCCATGTGACATCGTGACACAGCAGCGGGCAGCTACGTGAGCGCCCGGGGAGCAGTGCCTTGCTCAGGGTACCTCAGTCGTACTTGCGGGTCGGGGACTCGAACCGGTTGCGTCCCTAACTGCTACACCAACCGGCCTGCCTCAGTGTGTGGCGTTGCCTGTGCTTGGAGCCATAGGCACAAACTAGAACTGGGCGATATCATACCTCGATTATATGGCGCAATAATCACCAGGGCTTCAGATACCAGCTTTTTGGTACTATACAGTGGTTTATTTACGGCCACAATTTGTTAAACAGATTAGTAGTCTGGCTAAAATATTAATGAGATGTGTTTTGGGACCCCCAAAAGTTATTGACCTGTATAAACATAAATACCTGTTTATTAAATTTGATTAGCGGAGCACACCACATAACTGTTTTGACATACTATGGTTTGGAAGTGGCAATGAAGAAAGGTACAGCTCAACAGCCACGACATCTTTTAAAAGAGGAGATATTGCAGATAATATAAAAAAAGACATTGGTGGTGTGACGGCAGTTCACGGAAGTCCAACACATTTATTAAACATAAGGATATGCTGAATTTGTACTGAATACTAATTTTTGGCCATGATAATATGCCTCATTAATATTGTAGTTGCATTACTAATCTGCTTACCTACCTTGGAGTAAATGTCCGTATAGTACCGAAGAACTGACACCCGCCCCAAATGTTTCACCTGTCATCTAAAGCGCTGGTGATTATTGTGCATGCTCAATATAATCGCGATGTGAAATCACCCAGCCCTAGCACAGACCCAGTTATTCCTATTCGGTGGTATTTCAGGCTACAAATGGGGGGGGGATAGTTATTTTCCACCGCCACTGAGAAACCACACCAGTCCATCTACACACATCCCCGGAAAAAGAAGAGAACCATGTCAATTTTGTAGCTGTGAGCCATGTGTCAACGAAAATCTGTAGGCATTGACACATTAAAAGGAGTTTGTCATTATATTTATTGTGCATATGGTAACCTTAGAAAATTTACAACTTAAAAATAATGTGGTTTATGCAATCATTACCCAAGTAGTGTAACAGGAAATACCCTCAGTCGTAGGATATCGCGACTGCAACACAGCATGGTGAGGATTGTACAGATAATGCTAAAGCAGCCTATAACCAAGAGTGTCTCCCTAGACAAACTGAAACCCTAAGCTAAATGAGCAGCAGCCTGCACCTGTTACCAAGCTCAGGCCTGATTAAAAATTAACCAGAAAACCATATTGTTGCTAATATACCCGAGTAGGTGGCTTCACTCGTTGTTACCAGCCTGATTCAGGTTACCGGCTACTCTGCCAAGCATACCATATCACAGTGTGGGGTCCAAAGACAGTGTGCATACAACAGCAGTCTTTAAAAAGCAAAAACACTCCATCGACAGCTTCAAAAAAAAAGACTGGGTAAATTTCCAACACTAACATAACAAATGGTGGAAACTGCTTATAGTGATCACACCTGTCTGGGTAAAAATCGATCACTATAAGTGGATGATCATTAACAGACTTTTTCTTTTTCTCAGGCAGATTACCACCTAACTGACATTTGTATAGTTATTTAATGAAAAAGATAATAAACGGATCACTATTTACTGAGTTTATTTCAAAATACAGGCCAGCTGTTTAAAACACTTCAAATTACAGTACTGTACAAATTACAGAACTGTGTATAATTCAAATACACTATAATACGATGCTGTACGTAAAATACAGCTTACTGTAGATTTGCTGCTGCATCTCATTGGCTCGTTGTTGGCAGTTTATCATAAGCTTTGAAGAGTTTATATTTATCACTGAGAATAAACGACTCTCTCAGTCATGTTTTCTATGCATGCAGCATTAACCTCAGGTAACTAGCCAGAAGCTGACAGGTTACCGCTAGGCAACGTAGGGCAATCAAAGTAAAGTACATAAAAAAAAAAATTACCATAGGTTTATTTTTTTCCATAGGTTATCATTAGGGCTGCCCCCGACTAAAGATATTCCTAATCGACTAACACTCCTGCATTTTAGCGATTAGTCGAATAATCG
>JAODKM010000058.1:23656112-23668869 GCA_026780845.1 Petrocephalus sullivani
CTAATGAAAATGTATTCGACCAAGCCCTCTTCATATCGACTAACGTTTAGTCGACTATTTGGGGGCAGCCCTAGTTATCATGTATAAAGACCCAAAATAAACACTACAAGCGAACTACTTGACTACTATAAGCAAATTATTTCAACAGTATCTTTACAGGAATGATTCCATCCGAAGCTTTTTGATCCACATAAGTGGTTGATCACTTTAACTGAACACAATAAGCAGATTTCACTATAGTATGTTGAGGGGAAAAAAGGGGCCAATCAACTTATAGTGCAGACAAACTGGCAACCAACAGCTGCTGGAGTCAGACGAACTCCCACCAGACCAGCAAGAGAAGGATGACCTTCACATAGGATTACGCAAGTAATGGTCCACTAACAACAGCCATCACTAACACACACTAAATTGCATTTTGCTCCACAGCCATTCAGACCAACTCAGGACAGGAAGAACTTCAGCCAGGGACTCGGGGTACTGTCTCTTCTCAACCATGTGGTAGTGATGTTCACAAGTTTGTAGCACAAAAACGCACACTATCCAGATTGCCAGGTCAAAAGTCAGTGGCTAAATTAAGTGCCATGTTCAGCAGCAGCTCGTTAGGGTCACATCACAGTCACTGCAAAGCGGCCCAAGCCTCCCGAACCCTATCATCGCACACAGCACACTTACCCCATTTTGCGTGGGGCTCTCAGAGCAGTGGTCACTGCTGCCGGCACACGCTGCAGAATCGGCCCCCGTGGGCTTCCGAGGGCTCATGCCAGCCGTGCAGCCCCTGTGCCTTAGAACGAAGGCTGCACACTGACCGTCCTCCAGCTCCCTGACTTCCAGCTTGCCTAACGGAAGCCCTGCCACTAACGCCGCTCAAAACAGACAGTGGATGCCTGGAGAGGAGGGGCCAGCTACAGGAGGCTGGAACCGGCAGTGCTGGTCTGCAGGGCCCTGCAATAGGAGCAGGGGTCCGAAAAGTCTTATTCTGCTCTGCCTGAAGACCAGGAAGTTCTGCATACAGAGAGGAAAAAACAAAAAGGAAGTTTAGTCATTAGATCTCCCAATACATACTCCAAATACAACAGAAAAAAAAAAGCTAGGAAACATTATATATCTTTTTTACCATAAACATGCAAATAAAATAGGGTACAGACCGTACATGAACACACCTATGACAGACTAACACGGACCAGTCAGCAAGAACGCTCATTCCAAAAACCCTGGGGAGGCAGTGTGCAGGAGGAGCAGGGGACCCAGCTTCCACACCAACCACGTGGCAATTTGGACTGTGCTGTGGCCAATGCCCCAACTAAATTTAACCACACTGGAAACCACAGCAGTTGGAGCCAACAACACCTTGTATAACCCAAGTTCTTGGAAAGGGAAAGGGCACCTTGGTAACCTTGCAGGAGCATCGAGTTTTGAGTCAGACAACAATTTTGATTCAAAACAGAAATGGAAAGCTGGACAGAGGGCAACCCTAACACCGCCAAAGAAAAACAGTTTTGTACTCTGCCATTCCTCACTAATCGCACCAAGAAAGATTAAGATCATAAACTTAGATTAGGCTGTTGACAGTGGTTGTTATACTGTGGCAAAAAAATAATTTGAGTAACAACTCTAGGCCCTATTGCAAAATGACCAAGGACTTGATATTTACTGTTAAAGCCATATGTTAAAATGAAATTTCATAAATAGTTCTGAGATGGACAACACACAAGGTCCAATAAATGGATCCACAATAGTTTGTGACGTGAAAAAGTCAAAGCAAAAATAGTTCTAAAAATGACCCTCTTCACAAGCAAGCCATGGGGACATGGAGACACAACGAGAATTAAGAACTTATCAAAAGAAAAGCCTACATTTCAGACTAGCCAGATGGTGACAGTAACAGAACTCTACAGCATGGAAAGGCCTGGAGTTACAGCTCAGCAAGATTGCAGGACCAGAACCTTGAAACAACAAGAGCACATGGAGACTGCACACAACAGAGTAGCACAGGTGTGTCTCCACAAACAATACCTAAGTCGGAGGCTGGCAATGCAAGGCTCAAAAGAGCTGTCAAACAGGACTCAAAACATCTCCGGTTTCATCACTCCTAAAAAGCTTCTGTCAGCACAAAACACTTCATTTCCCAAAGGCCCTTGACATGCTATGTACCACTGAATGGGGGGGGGGTGTGTTGTTGCTGAATCTTACAGCAAGACTCCATTTCTGCAAAGTAATTCCCATATACTTGTGTCAAAATTTCTCTTCATTTACTGAAGAACAGGAGCCCACATTATTAAAAAAGATTCTGGAAAACAATTCCCACAGAATGGAATACTACAGAGACACTGAACACCTTTTTTGACAACCAGGAAACAGAACAGGGCTAGATTCAACATTTTAAGCAGTTTCGTTTTAATGCAAGCCATATCACAGGTCGCATCTAATGACTAGTTAGCTGACAGTACAAGACTTAACTGAGGAAGCTTGCAGTTTTCATCTTCCCAGAAAGTGTGATGTCTGGTGTGCTGAAAATCACCACGCACGTCAAGAGCAGTTACAGCGAAACCTACTTTCTCACATCTGGTAGTCAGACAAACCATCTCTCTTTTCACACATACTCAGTTTTTTTTTTTTTTTTTTAAAAACAGTTCGTACTTAAGAGGAAAAAGTCTATCGCCACCTATTCCTGCATTTTCAGACCTTGCCTACTGCAGCTTACATTGTAGAGACATACTCTGTCTGAGCATCAAAAAAAAATCCACCAAAGAGTGGTGTTCAGGCCAGTAACTGGCAAAGTTGGGCCTAATATTATGCTAAGAGGCAAATGTTTAGTTTACCAATTTGGAGACAGACCATGAAAACAGACACCCTGCATCCATTATCAGTATCCAGTTTCATTCAACATGTTTAAATCAATCATACTTTCTTTTTAGAACAATCAAGGCAAATAAAGTAAAAAAAAGAATTAATGTTGACGATTTGTAGAAGATGACTAGTGATAGAGAAATTTTATTACATACGACATCCTGGCATACCTTGGGTTATATACCCATTCACTTCCTCATACTACATGCTTTCCATAAATAAACAACGCCTTTGTTAGTTTCCAATGAAGTCTAAAATATTCTAGCCATGCACACTCTCAACAATGATGAGGTATCAGGAAGACAACAAAAATATCAGGCACAAACAAATAATTTGCTACCATGGTCCATTTTACTGTCAGTTCTGTGGATCAAATCAGAAGGAATAAATTTAAAATATTGTTGAAGTCATGAGATTTTTAAATAAAAAAATAATATAAACTTCATTGTCAAATAAGATTACAGTCACACAAGCCATCATGAGATGATCCACCTTGCACCTAAAAAGCATCTGCCTGTGAATAACAATTCAAGAGCTACAGGCGAGAGAGAACAAAAATATGGAATCCAGTCATTCATCCACGGTCAGTTCCAGGAGAGATACAGTATGTTCAGGAGAAGTCAAGAATTCCAAAGAAAGAGGGAAACATCGATAAAAGTAAAGAAGGTAAAACTTGGATTTACTTATCTTCCCGAAAGGCAATAAAGGCAGTTTCTCACAGTTGTCAAAGATAAGGTCAGAAAATGAGGACAGTAAAAATAAAACAGGATTAAGACACCAGGCCCATCAGTGAGAAATTGGGTACAATTTGCTCACTAAAGTTTCCTTGCACAATGGGAGGCAAAGCTGTATAAATGACCATTAAAAGCTGCAGTTTAGCTTATGATGGGAGTTCAGTGATTAGGCTGAGTCGACTACAAATCTCTTGGGTGTTCATGAAGCAAGGAAACAAAGAAACAAGTGGAAACCAAATGATTCATACTAACAAAGCTTTAAAATTGTCAAGATAATCCAAGTCCAAGACCTTATACAAAAAGTAGGCCAACTACTATAGGACTTACAGCAATCATTTTCAGCCTATGTGAGCAAGAGGGATCAAGTTGACCATTTTCCTACTGAACTGCGTGAGTGATACTAACATCACACATTTACAGTACAGAAGTAATACAAGATGCACTTGAATCTGCCCCATAAACCTATCAGTGACAGCTTTTAAACAGATTATATATAAACATTTAATAGCAACATTTCAGGCAGATGACCAACATCATTCTGAAACAAGTGCTAGCAGCTTTGACGCAGAAAAAAGACCATTCTAAGCAAAAGCCTTTATTGGAACAATCTCAAGGCACACCAACCATGTGACTGGTCCGGAGGTCAGAGTGACCGAACATCATGCCACTCCTTAAACACTGGGCTTTTTGTCCCATAATCATATGACCTGACAAAAACAGCCATTCGCGCTGGTTTAAGCGAGCAACAATCAAGGGACTGAAGGGTTGTGGGGGAACAAATAGCCTTCATTCAGGAATACACACAGATGGGGGTGTGGTGAAGGTGACCTTCACGCCAGCAAAACAATAACAGCAGAACTGCTAGTGTATGTGGCCATTTTTGATTAATTGTGTACCGCACAAATGCACTTTTTAGCTGATAGTGTGGATTTGAGGAGCAAAGAGAAAAACTGTTAAGACTACGAATATGAACGAAGATGAAATGCCACACATGGTGCAAGGCAGACGGCTATATTGTAACACCTTAATTTTCTGTCCTACCTTGGGCTAATTTTGATATTATAAAATGTCGAGTTGGGACGAAGAACAGCAAATTTCCACTTATGATAACAGTACAAAGATGAAACTACTGCAACCTATTTCCTCCCTCCAAGCAAAGGCCTTCTCAGACACCCATTCAAAAGGGTGATTTTATGTTTCACCTGCTCCAGTGGTCTCCAGTCAAACCAGCAAATCAGTCAGTGCAGTGTCTGTCCCACTTTACATCTCACCCAGATGTTTCAGCCATACAGAAAATCTACTGGTTATATCTCAGTTTGAAAGACCCTTTTAGACACCAGTTATTAGGTTCTATATCTCAAGGGCAACAAATAACAGTGGCACAGCACTGATTGATTTATTCACATGCCCTCAGAGGAAAACAAAGAGGAAATAAGAAAAGCTCAGCTGTGCCAATTAAGAATTCGTGCTTATTTGCAAAAATGGTTTACAGTAGAGACTGAAATAAACAGAAACAAATGGGGCAAGAGCACATATAAAATATTTAAATCTGCTTTAAACACTAATACAAGAACTTTTTCAGTTTTTAGAACCTCTTGATTAAGTCACTGCCAAGCAATAAACTTCCCTATTGGGCATACTTTCCTGAACTGACAAACATAAGGTTAGAACAGCATGCCATTTAGTAGAATGCCACTGAGCAAGTTTGTTCAAACATTGGCCAGGACTGTGTCATTAATATGCAGACTACACCCTCAAAGGATTGGAGAGATAACTTTTTTTGGCAAACGCTTACCTGTAGGTTAAGTCACCTGAGAGGTATGAGACCTACTTTAGAGAGCAGAAGCATCTGTAGTACACACTGTGGGTTAAGCGGCAAACAAAAGCATACATTACACTGCTGGGAGTGATTCAAATAAAATTTACTGATCTCCAAATGAAGCAGACAACGGAACAGCATTTTACTTCTGCAACAGTAAAAACGAGACCGTGCCAAAACACAGTTTTGTGCATTGACAGAGATTTTACACAATGACAGAATCCAGCACAGGTTACAGGTCTGCGTGCATTAGAATACTACGCAAAGCTTAAGCACCTTTTGGAAATGTACTTCAGAGTACTTTAGAGTCTGTCAGGAACATCAATCATACAATTTAGACACATTACACCTATAACAAGTTTCAAGACGTCCTATCACAAGGAATAAAAAAGCTCACACTGATAACCAGATAATGTAAATGCTAAAACTTACGAGATAATTCTTCCACTAAATGTAATAATAGGCTGAAAAAACTAAATGCCATAATTCAGTACCTGCATGACTTTGGAACCTACTACTGTACTACTCCACAGACACAGACAAAGCTTTAAATTAGCCCCCCAGAACACAACAAAGCAGAGGTTGCTGAAATCACAGTCATCGAACCCGACATTCCAGTATGGCGTGTCAGTTTCTTCAGTGTCCCTCTTGTTTACATTTAAATGCCTCACATTTCTCCCGCTGTCGATGCAATCTAATCTAATGCTTAGATGACATCTTTTGCCAAACAGAGTTTCGGGCTACTAACGGCAGCCTGCCCTTGAACTTGTTACACGCCTGCAACTTGGGTTCCTAGCGAGATAAACAGGCTGAAAACGGTGTACTTTGAAGACTAGTGTCCGCAACAGAAAGTATGTAGCGACTTACTGCTAGAGGGGAAACCGTAATGGAATGTAATGTTAAGAAAGAAAAAAACCTTAAAAACTGGCCCAGTAAACGAATAAATATTTACACGTGTAACATTCTTATAAGCAGTAATATCCTCGGTCACGCAAGTAAATAACAGTTACAATTTAGCGCCAGTCAGCAAAGGACAGCAGTCAGGTTCAATTTTCACCCGATTATTATTATTTCGAGAGCAGTCTGGCCCGCGAACTCGCCAAACATCAGCACTCAGTCGCATCCGGTCAGGAAAGTCCAAATATGAAGGCATGTATGAAATCACCGCAAGCCCTTTTTGTTGTCAATACGAGACACTAAGAAACTCCCGCTACCGCTTACCTTTCATCCCCTTGTCTAAAAAAGCAGGTATATAATGCAATGTACGCCTAACACTGGTCCGTCTGTCACGGTACGACGTTTATAACGTTACAGCAGTAACACCGGGACAAAGAAATGAACACGCCGTGCTTTTCGAGGGACCCGGACAGCTAAGATAACAGTGCCAATGTCATCCCAAGACGGAAATTCCACTGAAGAACGTATTTTAAAAATCTACTCTCTTATTACTGACGTTACTTAAAAAAGGAGAATTATTTACCAGGCAGCCACTTAAGCGCCGAGTGTCGGAGCTGCGGCTCCATCAGCTCCGGCACCGCGGCGCCTCTCCGGGTACCCCGTTTAGCTTAGTGCCGAGCACAGGCAGAGCCGTCTTCCTCATGTCAACCTCCGCGAAAGCCGGGGCTCGTAGCTCCGGGCGAGGACACCCGTCAGGCGCGCCGTTATCGTAGCCCGCTAGCCGCGAGCTGCGCCCGCCTCGGTGCCTGTTAGCTTAGCCTAGCCTAGCTAGCCACCTAGCTAGCCGAGCTCGCGCGGAGCCCGCGAGGCGGACAGACACACACAAGACACACTCGCACAAGGACATTATGAGTAAAATTACCGCAGAGTGAGACAAAGGAGCGCTGTCCTCCGTATGTAAGGACAGAACAAAAGCAGAGCCGTAACAAAGCGGCGCCCTCGGCTCTCCGTAGGCTCCGCTCGCTCTCCTCACAACTGACTTGACTTAACTTGACTCCCTGACGCCGTAGCTGCGCGTGTGACGCCCCTCGCGTGAGAGCGGGACAGCCAATCAGAGCCGCGCAAGCCTGACAGGTGGTCAGCGCTTCGGGAAGAGCATCGCCGCGCAGTACCCGAAAATGCTTTACGGTATTTGAAGTTTTTTTGGGGTGTTATTGTTCTGCGTAGCAATTGTACTTATGTTGAGACATGTGCCTTCCAATTATGCGATTGAATTAAATTAAGTGTCAGTGTTTATTATAAGGACATTTTAAGGGCGCGGAAGTGAGTCTATCACAAGGTCGTGGAATCGATTCCCTCTTTCCAATCGTGTGAGTTGGTGCCCTTTGACCAACAGACATCCCATCCATGCCGTCTCCTGCTGCCAATCCTGCCCATTCTGGTGTTGTCCCACTAATCCTGCATAATAGATTATAAAGAAATAGTTTTGGAAAACTCATGCAGATTTTTATGTCAACATGCCATGACTTTAAAGGCAAGTGTTTTTATTTATTTATTTATTTATTTAATCATAAGCACGTTTTCTAACATTTATATATTTTTGTTTTCGTTAAATATATCTAATATGAATTCATGTAAGACCTTGTTTAGAACAGGAAGAGCCTGTTTGTAAAAAGTCATGCAAATTTTTTTAGACTGGTCAGTGTTTCTGCTCGACTAGTCTGTGAACTTTAATGTAAATGCTGCTCATGACTAAGTGTCACAAACAGAATTTGAATGGAAGGCTATTTCCCCTACAACATGCAACCTAAAACTGCCAAGCTGGTAGTTGTTGTGCAAGAAGTAGGTGAACAGGTCCAGATGTTCATTTTTATAATGAATAAAGAGAACACACCATAGTGCAACATCTCCTTTTGGTTGTGGTGATATCACAAGTTTATGCACCATTCAGTAGAGACTGCACTCTTCTAGTGTATAATTTTTGGAGGGAAGGGTGATTAGCCAAAGGTCTGCAACTGAATCAAATTGTGCAAGTTAGGAAACACAATCAGTTTATAGCAAGACCTTTCACCACACTACCAGTCATAGCCTGGAGTCCCACCAAATGTAGTGTTGTAAGAGCTCGGAGACACCCAGAAAAATGTGTTTGTCTGAGTTATGAAGAGTCAGTGCACATGTGTTTCTGTTTGAATGTCTGTTTAGAAGAACAAAATATGAACATTTAAGTTATATGTAACAACAGTGAATAGTGATAGTCCCATGTGTAGCTCTGTGTGTGTGTGTGTGTGTGTGTGTGTGCATTGATCAGATGAAGTGGCATGACTTTTCCCTTGGCGCTTCCAGCTTGCATCACATGAGCAAAGTCCACGGTACGTGTCGCTTTTCCCCGGAGGACCAGTGCAATCGCACATGACAGGGATGCGTGGCTTACTTACACCTAGGGTTCAAAATACAAGGCGCATGTGGAGACACCATGTAGGGCTTAAGGGCAAGTAAGGGTGAGCAGAGGTGGAGACAGGAATGGAGATGCTGGAGATACATTACCTGCTTCGTCTCTCCAAAAGCCAAGATGGCACACCCAAATCATACACATTCCAGGGAGCACTTAGATCCAGCCCCCCCTCCCACAACAGAAACATCATAAAAGCAAGCCATCTTTAATGTTCTGGAACATGCAGCACCTTCCTTTCATTATCAGTCTGATTTTTTTCCCTTTGACTACTGGGGAAACAGTAATTTAGTAAATTACAGTTTTATAAAGTATTACTGCAGGGGCTATGCTCTTTTTCAGCACTCGTATTTCTGTAACTCGGCACTACCTAAGTCTGGCGTATTACAGTCTTTTGATAATCTCGCCAAAATGTGTGCCTGCAAGGTTTTTGGTAGGCACTTACAGTATAAGAAGTTTTGGCGAGGCTGGACATGGATGTGATTCTGAAAAGCTGCATTTATACATGTAACCACAGGCGAAGGCAAACAGCCCAACATCCTGCCCAGCACGAACAAATGCTGCTGCTTCTGTGCGGGGTGAGGGGTGACCCCATGAGAGCAGCATTAGGACATTTCTGTCCTTCTGAGATACCCAGCAAAAAGGCACAATGTATGCCAGCCAGATAAAAAAAAGAACTGATACAGTACTGAGTGCAATCAAGATACAGTGGACTGATAGTGAGATTACAGCACATGGGACAAAAAAGGTGGAGCTTCATTAGGTGTAGAAATGACTGTGAATCCAAATGGCTGTGATGATCGCTGAAAGATGGATGTATAACAGGACTGGCAGGTGAATCCCAACAGTTGGCAGAGACTACATAAATACTATTAAGGCCTTATTGGGTCTTTTTGGGTCATTAAGCACACACTACCTCGGACTGACATATTGTACACATTGTACTCAGACACTCATACTGTAATAGAATGGCTGTTTCTTTTTGTGTGTTGTTCTTATTTCTTATTTATTACTTTAACTTATGCTGCTAAACACAGAGCTGCTAAAATGTTTTTCACCATTTCTGTAATAGTGACAATAAAGATCTATCTTATCTTGTTGCCATTTAGATAAGATTTTTGTCCTTGTTAGACTTATCTCAGTGCGGGGTCCATAATGACCAGAGTTGGAATGTTCTGGCTCAGAAAGTACAAATCCAAATCAAGGTTTTGTTTCAACCACTTGAATTTAAAGAGTCTCATTCACAGAATACTCAACTGGTTGGCTGAAACAAAATCATGGTCTGGATTTGTACTTTCTGGACTTGAAATTTCCAACCTCTAATTACATCTATAAAGCACTGTAATGCCTTGACATCAGGAGTGCACTTCCTCCAATTACCTACACAGCCAGCTAGTGATTGGGGATTTTAAGTTTCAAAATAACCAAAGGACAGGATTATAGTGAGAAAACCCACTGGTACAGCAAACAACTATAGTTGGTTCATTGGCTGTAGTATTACAGTATTGGGGGCCCCTCTGCCCCCCCCCACCCCAAACTCTCCTTATGTTTAAGGAGCATGTTCACAGTATGGGGCCAGACACACAAATGCTTTTATGGCCTCTATCCTTCTATTTTCCTCTCTAGTGGAGCTCGTAATTCACATGTTCACTGTGAGCAGATTGAGTTAATATGACACAAGGCAGTAGATGCAGAACAACAGTGGGCTGTAGTGCTCCCCCTTCTGCAATACTACCTTAGGGCAGAGACTGGACAGCCCCCCTGATTAGCAGAATTAGCTGGGAGAGCACTGGGTTTATACACACAGCTCTTAATATTCACTATAATGTACAGGAAAAAGGTCTTCGCATGAACAGGACAAGGCACTTAGCGTGCCTGCAGAATTTCACCAGAATTTTTTATAGCCACTTCGAGCACCTTGCGTAATCGCAGATTTCTTTCTCATGGGTCATTCGTTATATAACATTGTTGGGACATTCAATGCCTTTGTTTGGAGCTGCCAAGTTCTTAGAGAATGGCTCTTTATAGCTAAGGAGCATAACAGCAGGTCTCCACCCCAGGCAAGAATGTGACTGTCCTCTGTAGCGTTAGCCTCTTTGTTCTTGATACATAAAACTTCACAGGAGTGCTAGAGGTGCAGTCCAACAGATAGGCAAGAACAAGAAACTCAGAGCAGCTCCACCTTTCAGTCATAGCTTACCTTCTTGGTTTTATTTAAGTATACATATACTTTACGTTTCGCCAAATGAGCCCTGTATCAAAAACATACATGGATAAAAATACATGACACAGTTCCTGATTATGCTGTAGAAGCATTACTTCAAAGGCTGTATAGTTGCAAACACCATGACAGATCCAGAGTAAGCGGCTAGTAGATTTGTACTGGTCACATCATTCAAACCATAAAAAAAAAATCTCAATTTACAGATAACATGAAATCTAGTGGAGTAACTCGAAAGGAGGATGTAACTTTAATGATAATAATAGTATTTGTTTTAATGTTTCTGGTTGGAAGGGAGAAAGTTTTAAAAATACACGCGGGGAATATAATTGTGAGATAGCAGTTGTTCTGCGATAGTACGCAAATGCTACAGTGAGTCTGCCGCTTCTTTCAGATAGATCTGCTTATGAGGACTGTTTGTGTTCGTTCTGCTCAGCTAGAATAAAGGCTGGCGTGTGATCAGTGGCGCTGTGGAAGGAAGTGGCTGTTACTGGAGAATCCCAGCTGAAGCCACAGACAAACGCTCTGATAAAAACAACAACGCTGCAACAGAAGCCTGGATGTCAAAGTAATGGTATGCAAAACAATACATAAATGTATAACATGGAAAGAAATCAATAAATGTACATTATTCCCGACGGTCTCTCCCACAATACCTGTCATGCAGCACCTGCAGGTTTTTCTTTCTAGAATGTAATATATGCTAATACAACCCCGTACAATGCACCATGTGCACCCTTCTTCAAGTCTGTTTGGTGGCAAGATGGTTGGTCTTTGAACTCGCACAGTAGGTGCATTCGCACGCGTGTAGAGAGTGCCAGGACGTTCGTGCTGAATGACACTTTTTCCACTGAGGTTCAGCCAACAAATCTCTCCCACGAAGACACGTCGGTTTAAGGCCGATCGTCATCACTGTCGGGACGGCCTCCCCGAATGTCCTGTAACGCGACCTGGTTGGTCACATGACTCTGAGAGCTAGGCAGCATGCCGTACAGAACAGACCCTGCCATGGTAATGTGAAACCTTGTCCGTGAGTATTTCAGTCATCACCCTAACCCCATTCACCACCAACACCCCCCCCCCCCCCAAACACACATAACACAAATATATATCCTCACATCTTGTGGCTGCCGGTCATTCTGAGCGGACTGTTAAGCGAAAGTGAAGTGTCTATTTCCTTGAGTGGATCTGTCCTCCAGATGAGGGCGTGTGAATAGACAGTGCTGTGCTCTCACGCAGATGTGGGTGCCGAGGTCAGGCCCGGTTTTCAGGGAGAAAATAGCCACCAGCTATATGCTGTGTCACAAAATTTCACACTTGTATGAGGGCCACAGTGACACCGAGCAGGGCAGAATCAAGAATGTGGGTCCAAGCTGCGAAGGAGAGGGCGTAAAGCGGCCTGGACGAGGATTCCTTCGCCACTATCACAGACTCGCTCTGGCTCAACCCTCCCAACAAGAAGAGCCCGTAATCAGTGGAAGGAACACTGGGTCATGTGACCTCCCAGTCTGCAAAGCCCACCAATAGCAGTCACCGCAGGGGCCTCCCGAAAGCCCAGGGAGTGCCACAACAACCCTGGTGATAAAAGACCAGCAGCCTCTGGGTGTAGCCCCCCCGCCGTTGCTTCCTCTTTTCTTTTTTTAAAGAGTCAGAAAAAGTTTTATTAAATTAGTATTCTCTGTTTATTTATTTATATACTTTAATTATTATTTTTTGCAACTCCATTGGCCCTCATTGCGCACTGACCCCCCACTGCCCCCCCCCCCCACCCAGGTCCTTCTCAGCAA
>JAODKM010000058.1:23702614-23715456 GCA_026780845.1 Petrocephalus sullivani
ACCTCCCCCTCACACCGCAGAGGCCTCCTCCCAGCCAGAGGAGAAGTTCAGCCCAGTGCAGCCCGTCTCCCTGCCAGTCAGGGCCAACAGCAGCAAGCCTGATAGATGATATGTGGCCCGGTTCCTCTTACACTGCTGGTGGCTGGTGGAGTGGAACCAGAGATAGAGCAGGAGTGTGTGTGTGTGTGTGTGTGTGCGCGCGTGCGCGTGCGAGAGCAAGCGAGTGAGAGAGAGGCTCAGTTTCCTGAATTGGGCCGGGGCTTTAATGCGACTTTAATCTGGTATTTCCTCTCCTGCGACGATCCCGGTGGGCCGTGTGGGAATCACCGCTCACACCGCCAGCGTTCACGGTGAGCAGCGCGCCCACCGCCCGCCCGCCAGGCCCGTCCGCACTGGCATCCCGAGCCAGGCTCTGCCGCGCCAGACCGAAACCGGGCGCATGGAGGGGCACGTCCGTCACCCGCGCCGGAGAGCTGAGCAGTCAGGCAGCCAGCGGGGACTGATGTTGAGTCTGGCACCCCCAGGAACTGAGAGCCGGGCAGCCAGCAGAGACGCTGAGCAGGTAAAGGGCACAAGCTCCCGCTTCCAGGTGCCGTCGCTCTTCCAGCTCCATCTACATGTGGCCAGCTGCCGACCTTCTGAGGCCCCGTCAGCCACGCGGCTGCTTAACATGGCCGGCATGCGGCTACCGGGGAGCCAATCAGAACGCTCCTAAGTGACTACGTCCAGATTAAGGGTGAGCAGGCAAACAGGACCGAAAAGGGCAGGTTAAAAGTACCCTGGCAGCCAAGCTGACAGCAGCACCCCCCCCCCCCACCCCCGGGTCTCCGCGTGTGACTA
The DNA here is from genome assembly GCA_026780845.1 of Petrocephalus sullivani. Taxonomy (NCBI): domain Eukaryota; kingdom Metazoa; phylum Chordata; class Actinopteri; order Osteoglossiformes; family Mormyridae; genus Petrocephalus; species Petrocephalus sullivani. Next base: position 23,703,455 of record JAODKM010000058.1, read on the forward strand.
GGCATGCTCCGCTCCACTTGCGCGGGAAGCAGTCTGCCAGGCTGTGGCTCGCATCCAGCTAAAAACAAGGTGCCGCATCTCGTGGGACGGCTGGCAGGGTGCAAATAAACAGCCAAACAAACAAACAAACCCGGCGGAGAAAAAAAAACCAGAAAATAAAAGCGATCACTCCGCGTACCCTTCACATCTCCCACTCCGCCTGGCCAATCACCTGTGATACCCCCCAATCCTCTGCTCCCACCCCCCCGAGGCAGTTGGCCAGAGAGGGGGTGCTGGATGTGTCCCTCGGTCCCGGGAGGAGGACCAGAGGATGAAGTGCCTTTCATCCTCCCGACAGAATTAATCACCAAAAGCCTGCAAGCTGCCAGCCAGGAGCAGAGACACTCAGCCAAGAGGGATTCTGGCTCCGCACCAGGCCGGTCCCTGCTGGAGCTTCACTCAGATCAAAGTCGGCTGCCTTTTCCTCCGCCTTCTCCCTTTTTTCCCCCTCCTTTTTTTTCTGGAAAGAGTGATTACGGAACATTTTGAAGCGGGGTGTGCGGGGTGGGGGGGTGGGTAGTCGAGCTTTCAAGATTCAAAAAGTATAATCAGATGAATGATGTCACCCCGGGTTTTGGCCGGATGCTGCTCCAGCCTACCCAACCACCTGTGCTCGCCCCCTGCCCGGCTGTTACCTTGCCGAACAATCGTCCCCATGGCAACCAGCGGCCAATGAGGTGTCTGTCACTCAGGTCAGAGAAGCTCTTCGGGGTGGCGGTGCTGGAATGCCTCTTCGCGCTGGGAAAGTGCCTCAGAGAGGACAGCGGGCCTTTGCTGCTGCTGTCACTCTCTGCCTGCCGTCACTGGCCGCCGACCCCCCCTGCCTCGGCAGCGGAGCCTTTATTTTCCTCTGGCCCGACCTTCCCTCTGGGGGCTCCCGCCTCCGCCCGAGAGCAGTGCACATTCAATTAGCTCGGCCCAAGTGTCACATCGCCTTCCGCACTCAGGATGACTTGGACCCGGGAGGCACAGCGGCGCCCCCTACTGGGCTTCAGTTTTTTAATATAAATATTAAAAAATATATATATAAATATATATGTATATAATTTCACTTCCACCCAGAGAAGAGATGAAGGGAACCGAGGCACCAGATTCTGCAGAACATCACGGCGCCGGTGAACTCGGCCATTGCTGGGAAGATGCATTTCAAATAAATAAACAAACAAACAAATAAATAAGGAGAGGCCTTTTTCGGGGATGCTGAGAGCCACAGGAGCCTAATGGAGACAGATTGATTCCACAGCATCCGGTCCAGCACGAGGACCGAGACCGGCACAGCTAACGCATCCAGAGCGGCCCGTCTCCGCGGAGACCCGCTGGGCCAGACTGATTACCCGCTGGACCCCAACCAGACAAACATGCAGATCTGGCATCTCGGGCTGACTGGCGGAGAGCTGCGATCCCACCTCTATGGGCAGAAGCCCTCCCCACCCAACAATCCATTCCCACCAGGGTGTCACCCAGACTCCACCCCCCCGCCCCCCCCCCTTCCCCACGCGCTAAAGCTGCAGGCAACGCGGGCTACTTATAGCCCACCATAAATCACCCTGTCATATCTGGTCATGCTGGCTGCATTGCTGAGCTTGGGGCAAATTAACCCTGTTTCTCAAAACACAACGTGTGGTGAAACTCATACAGCATGACCTGTGAGTAAGCCTCCGTGGGGTTTTTTTTGTTTTTTGGGGTGGTGGGTGAGGGGGGGAGGGGGTGTCGGACCAAGCGATGCGACAACTAGAGGCAGGGAGCTTCGACAATGCCTATATCCTGTCCTTCCTCCTGAGCCCGAGGAAATACACACATCCCCGAGGGCTAGCTGTCAGGCGTACAGGAAGGGCAGCTCTCCGCGCCCGTCTCCTGGTCATACATCTTTTTGTTGCCAAGTCATCGGGTTTAAGGGAGACGGCTCCGAACTGGACTGATATTCCAACCTGTCTCCATGGGAGGTGAACAAAATTAATCTGGGGCAAAATTCCGGTTAAACACCTACAAATGACGCCGCTTCCGGCCTGCGTAATCCAAAGCTCGTGCAGCCTGCGGGGCAGATATTGCCGCAACTCGGCCGCGCTCAGTCCTGACACCAGCGTCCGTGCTGAAGAGCACTGGGACAGTCGGTGCTTCAGGAGACAGCGGAAAGATCTGAAACGCACATGTCTGTGAGTTACCCTCACAGGCGACTTAATTATCTGCCGGTTCCTCGTGCCGGTTAAACAGGGACACGCACGGCTCCCTGGCAGGTGTGCGGGGGCTTGTGGACAGGCCTCGAGTCTGCCAGCCCCTTGCCCTCCCCCCAGGTCTCAGTCCTGGTCCAGCGAGTTTGGACCCAGTACTACAGATTGATGGCTTGAACCAGTTGGGTCTCAACAGCGGGTCAGAAACCCAAGCTGGCTCTATGTCGGTGGGGGCGGGGGGGGCTTCCACCTGCCCCCCCCCCCCTAAGACCTGAGGACGGCATCACCTGAATCTCGCAGACTGTCCGTGGCCCCCGGCGGGGAGGGCAGCTGACAGAACGGTGCCGGCATGACTGTGACGGAGCGGATGGACTTCGCCGGATCGGAATGCGCCGTGAGCTATGCGCATCTCGCAGCTCAACTGTCAGCGGAGGCCTGGCCTCGCCCCCGCCCCGGCTGCCTGCCTGCATACCCACATGCATGCGTATCCTGAGAGAGCTGGGGGGGGGGGTTTAGGAATTAATCCTTTTGATCTTGCAGTGAAAGATGCACCCAGCACTTGACAATGGCTATGCAGGAATGGGGGGCCTTAGGCGTCCCCCCCATCATTCCCGCCTCGCTGGTGTCACCGCCGGACTTTCCCCAAGGCCCACGGCACGCACGAGCGAGCGCCTGGAGCCGACAGCCAGAATCCCCTGGCTATCCGAACCGGGACACATGCCCTCTGAGGCCTCCCGCTCACGAAACAAGCTTTTCCCAAATAGTTCCACTCAAGCTGCATTACGGGCATCGCAACCCCATTGGTTATTTTTATTCCCACTGTCAGGACACATGCAGCCAATCAGAACGACTCCTTAGCTCAAATTAATTAAGTAAAAGCCGCACCACTCTAGCTCCAGAACCACATCGCCACCGAGAAGAACGTTGTCCAGATTTGGATGGTGGCCACGAGCCGAAACAGAGAGGGAGCTGCTGGTGACGGTAAGTGACAGGTGCCAGCCATGAGCTCAGTCACAGGACTCTGGCTAACAGGTAGCCTGGCCACTGTGCCGCTTTGCTCCTAGGGACCGCCATGCGAGTTTGTCAGCCAGCTAGCATGTAATTTGGTGGCTCCCATTTCAGACACCACCTCCTAATGAGATTCCCAGCTAATGGGTGGTGCCCAGCTACCCACAATAACCCCTCCATATACCACAAGGTCTGCAACTATTCTCTGTATAAGTCTTACATATACAGTATATTATATAGTATATTATACAGTATATTATATACCAAGCAGCAAGAAAAAAAGAGTATAGCTCACAGTCATGCCAACACTATTAAACATAATATTATCAGTATATTAGTAACCAATAAATATCAGTATTCTGATGCATGGCTGTTTACGGCTCTGCATTTAAACCCCATTGCTTGCTTAAAGTGACTCTTGCCTGGGGCGTTTGGAGTTTGGACAGGAAGCTCATATTTGGGGGCCATGGTGGCACCTGGGCATACCAAGAGGCGCCCACCCAACACACCTGTGCCTGGCGTTTTCTGTGCCATCCGAGGCCTGTGGCTGTATACGCTCACGGCGACGTTAATGCGGGACGGTGCCCGGCCATTTGGGGTCAGCTTTACATGGTCCTAAATGGAGACAGGAGACGGCAGGGCAGGGCAATTGCCCAGCCCGGGGATTCTGGGAATGCTCAGTCGCAGCCGAGAGGGAACATCGGTGACGGCGGCTGTGACACGGCTGTCACATGAGGGCCTATGCACACGCAGCCCACACGTGTGCTTTGGTACCACGCTGACTGCGACGCTGTGTGTTCTCACGCACATACGTAAGCGGGAACAGGAACTGCTCCTGGGACTCTCAAGTGACAAGACACTTTAATAATGACAGCTATCCGACTCCCTCTCTCTCTCTCTCACTCCCTCACTCCACAGACAACCTACCTCCAGGATATTCAGCTCTCAGCATGGACCTACTGTTCCAGAAGCTCACCACACCAAACCCTCACGCACAATCACCTCCAGGCGTACACACACACGCACACACACACGCACACACACCTATGAGCACAGATGTACAGACAAACTGAAAAACACAGACGTTAATACAGCACTGACACACACACACACACACACACACACACACACACAGCAGAGGCGTGCTGATCACAGCTGCACATTCGCACCCGAGCTGCCCTTGGAGTTGCCACCGGCACCGAGCCTCTGCATGCACGCCGCTTCCATGGCGCCCCAGCGTGTGACCTCAGCGTGGGGACATCAGGGACTCAGCCAAGCAGCCAGAGAAAGAAGCAGCACACCCTCCCAGCCGCTCAGGAAGCGGCCCGGCTGGATGGATCAGCCGGCAGAGAGTAACTTGCGTTTGGTAAACGGTGGCCTACGGCGAACACGGCCCACCTGCTGGACACGGAGCCCGGGCCGAGCCTGAACCCGGGCCAAGCTCTGGAAGCATCCCGCCGGCATAGCCAGCTGCTCGGCGCACATGGCCCCGCGACGAGGGCCCCGCAGAGCCGCTTTATCAGCGCTGCGTGACAGCGGTCAGCATCGCGGGATTATCCTCCACCGCATTACTTAGCTGTTTAAGTTAACAGCAGCGGATTTGACGGCAAAATTATAAACAGTGAGAGGAACACTGGACTGTGCATATATAAAACATACTACATACATATACCTCTATATACCACATATAAACATAGAAATGCCATTATACACTTCATATAAACAAACACAAACCTCTACACACCATATATAAACATACACACACCTCTATATACCCTATATGAATGCAGACATGCCACTATACTTCATAAACACACATACACCTCTATATACCACATATAAACATAGAAATGTCATTATATACCTCATATAAACAAACATATACTTCTATAAAGCACATATAAACACACAAAAACATCTACACACCACATATAAACATACACACACCTCTATATACCCCATACAAATGCAGAAATGCCACTATACATCACAAACATGCATATACCTCTATATACCACATATAAACATAGAAATGCTATTATACACTTCATATAAATGAACATACACCTCTATACACCACATATAAACATACACACACCTCTACATACCACATGCAAACATACACACACCTCTATATACCCCATATAAATGCAGAAATGCCACTATACATCAGAAATGTACATACACCACTATATATCACATATAAATGTACATAAGCCTCTATACACCACATAAAAATGTCTGGATACCTCTACACCACACACGTACATACAAACCTGCTGTCTGATTTTCAGCAGTCTGTGTCAAATTTAATAGTATATGGAATAAAGTAAATCCCATGTAAGAAAACACCCCAGCACTGACACCTGGGAGGCCGTCTCCGGAAAGCAGCACAATCCCCATGCTGGATAAAGTAAATGTCCCCTCACATGCCAGGGGTCATGACACCTTCAGTAGCCATGACTGCAAACAAAGCTTTACAGCCCCGCAGAGGAGTCTGGGGACTCTCCTCCTCGCACAGCTGCTGGAGCGGCAAACCGCAGCAGGGTGAATGCGAAGGCGACCGAGGAGAGACTGAGCTTGTGACTGGCAGGTGGCAGAAGACCTTTGTGACGTTATGAGCACGCTTCGCTGCATGCTGGTCCTGGTACCCCATCTTAGCTTAGGCCACTAATGGGACCAGCGTGAGACTCACATCTACATGCGTCTTTTTGGCCAGATGCCAGAGTCTCAGCCTCCCTGACGCATCTTCGGACCGCGTCGCAGGCACGCTCAGCCATAGCAGGTCCCATCCCGGTACCAGATCCCCACCACGGGAGCCCGAGGCCGACTAAAATGTTCCCATTTCACTCATCTCAGTATGGCTACAGGAACCTGCGAGAATCACACGCTTGGGGGTTAGCGAGGCACAGGTCTCAGCACACCAGTCCTGGACAGGGTCACCACTGTCCCACACTTTCTCCATTTGAACAGTGTACCTTTGATAGTGTGGTTCTGCGTAGCCCTTCCAGTCCGATAGGCATCAGTTAGGGAACCTTTTCGTCGTATATATAACGATGTGCCTCCTGATGAACGCTGACAGTATCACTCAGCTGGCAGGAGCCAAAGTTAGTAATTTATTCCAGGCTGGTCTAAATCAGACCTGGCTATTTACAAAAGTCCTCAAAACCGTGATGCTAATTATGGTTTTATTTGTGTTGGGCTATTTTTAAAAACCTTCCTGATTACCTTTTTTGCCAAAGAACACCTTGTATATGTTACTAACTGCAAAAAAAAAGCGATATGAAAAACAACCAAAAATGCTGAAAATGGACAGTACACATACTAATGACAATGAAGATGTCGTTATAGAGCTGTGGCCCGGATCCCGCCTGTTCCCTCTACGTGTGGAATTTGCATTATAGAGCTGCGGCCCGGATCTCACCTGTTCCCTCGTGTGGAGTTTGCACGTTTTCTTCACATCATGCCAGATTCCTCTGCGTAATCCAGTTTCATCCCACAGTCCAAAGACATGCAATTAGATTGGCTGGCATTTCTATAATCGAGCGTCAAGTGAGTGACTGTGTGTGTGCCCTGCGATAGACTGGGATCCTGTCAGGGTCTACCCTCTACCAACTGCCTTAGGCTCCCAAGATAAGCGGTCAGATGGACATCTTTAAAATGTGTATTGATTCATAGAGGAATGCACACAGAAATGTATTCATTAATAAATGCTGAGTAGCTCTGATCTCTAGGGGGAGTCACTGAAGTCGTGTAAACTGGAGCCACTCGCTGATGTGTGAACAGCGAGGGACCTTCATTACATTAGGAGGTAATAAGCCACGAGGCTGCATTTATGCTGACAGGGAGGCCCATCGCGGACAGGAGACATTTAGCAATAAGCCCAAAGAGCAGCCAGGGAGGGATGCTCTCCCGACTGGCCGCTACACGCCGTTAACAGGCACCGCGGGAATGTAGGAGTGTCGGAACAGTACCGCTGGCAGCTCAGAGGGCTCCGCTTCCGGCTGTTCCGAGCAAATGAGGAACCACTGAAAGGAACTGCGGAATGGGAGCACAGGTGAGGGGTAGTGAGTGCTGGGGGGCGATGAGGATGTGTGCCAAACACATGCTGGGGGGGGCCGAGTCCAGGGTGGCCGGCTCATTTTTATCTGGGATTTTAGTCTGCGCCCCGCCCCCCCACGTGAAAACGAGAAAAAAAAAGTTTGTGTTTGAACAAAAGGACCAAAGTCAGACCGTTGTGCAGGTCCCTCACCCCCCTCACACACAAGCGCCCCCAGAATCTTCCCTACAGGTAACACTCTCATCCTCGTTAGATCTGCTGCCCCCGCCCCATCACCCCACCCCCATGGGGGCTGGGGGGAGGACCGTTAAATCCACATATGATATGTCCCACACCCTTAAATAAAAATCCGGTAGCACGCGGATCAACACTGCAACCCACCAGAAATTACGCAGGTGGGTGGGGGAGGGGGTGTGACGGGGGCAGGTATGCAGGGACAGACGTGGAGGGATGTAGGGGGTCTGACCAAACGGCCCTGTGTCCTGCTCCCTCCCGGGGTCCCTGGATCCTCCTTGCCCCCCCCCCCTCACAGCTGCTCCTCCATACTGTATCCCACAGCCTGGGAAAGAGCGCCCTCTGTCTGCCACTGAGTCAAACGCCGGCGCTGCCTGCAGTTCTGCTAACAGCATCTAATCTCCTCTCTCCAGAAGCGTACAGTTTGTCTTTGTTTAACTACCGCTCGAGAGCACGAGAGGCTCGCTCTGCCGCCAAGATAAAGCGGCCACACATCCCGGCTCGGTCGCGAGAGAGGCATGGCCCCGCCTCCCGCAGGACGTCGCCCGATGCGCCGATGATGGAGATAAAGACGGGAATGAGCCGGAGACAGCGGCGCCGTGGCAGATTTAGACACAGATAGATGAAATGAATTAAATTCAACTTCAAATAAATGAGAACAGGAGACAGGGATAAGTTTATATATATATATATACACACACACATATACACATATATATATATATATATACACACACACACACACACATATATATATATATATATATATACATATACACATATATATATACACACATATAATATATATATATATGTATGTATATATATATATGTATGTATATGTATGTGATTATCTTTTTGAAGAACTAAAACCAGAAGTGAACTGCGGCTCTTATCCACATGGGTGAGGCCGACGTGACGAGCGTGAGGGGAGACGTAAGCAGCTCTGGATTTAGACGCTGATCTCCATGCCGACACTATTTTCCATCAAACAGACGTGAGCACGAGTGCCTCTGCGGCGTCCGCGCCCCGAGCCTGCACCTGCCCGCCTTATCGCTCCCCCAGCGTCCCTCCGCTCCTTAGCCCAATCCAGCCCAGCATTACTTGTTTGTGAGCCGGATCTCATTTGTCCACTTTCTTCTGACTCTCCTCCATTTTCGAAGACCCGTCTCTTCGTTCCAGGATGGAGTCGTCGATTTAAAAGCGCGTCCGTTACCTTGTATTCTCCCAAACCTCGGTTAAAGAAAGAAAGCTCACGCCACCACATACCCTGGCAGATGACGCGGGGGACCTGTGGAAACAGTCACAGAGGTTGGGAAGCAGGAAGCTGCGCTGCTTTGGTAAAGCCGGCACGGTGAGGGGAGAGCGTGGCCTGTCCGAGGGAACCGGGAACAGCACGAGAAAAGCATCCGACTCATCCGCCTGGAATGGAGAATTTCTATCTACTCATTCCTACCGGGTTCTAGAGACCGCTGCCTCACAGTCCATGGCGATCCGATAACGGTTCCATAGCCGCGTTGGCTTTCGGCGACTGTGGCAGTATTTTGGGCGTTTGGGGAATCCGGGCCCCCAACCCCTGACAGGCGCCATTGGCCGTGCGTCTTCCCGCGGCGCCCGTTTCCCAGAAAGCTGAAGGCAGTGCCTCTCTTTCCGCTCGCTTTTCTTCACAGCCCCAAAAATGCCGTTTTTCGGCCACAAACCCACACTGCAATGGCACCAACTGACCAGACAGGGGCGACCTTTCCTGCCAAATTCTACTTGACGTGTGCCTCCTCCCTCTTTCCGTCACTCTCTTGCTCCCTTCTCAGCACTTCAAAGCCCCCCCAAAGCCCCCCCTCACCCCCAGATTTCCCAGAATTCCAGCACACTGACCACTTGAGGGCTTCAGGGCAAGCAGGCTGAGAGAGTGGGTGCCATTAGCTCTCACGGCACGGGGACCTGCGGCCTCCCTCTGTCGGCCCGCTAGCCCGGCCACGGGGGGGAGAGCTGCGTGAGGTGCAACTGAACCAAGTCTGCTGCTGAGGCCGAAGGTCACGGGAATCAAAGAACAGGCGGCCCTCGTAGCAGCAGTCGACAGCCCATCAGCCCTCAGCATCGGGGTGGATTGAACGCTTCCGTTCCCCCAGAATCCCGTTCCACATTAGCCAGCCACAGCTAAAAATACGGCAAGCTGGAAGGTAAATAAAGAGGAAAGCCAAACAGGCGCTCAGAAGACGGCCTTTCACTGACTGTTTTGATTGGCTGGAGAGGGAGTTATTTAGGATTGATCAGGAAACCCAGGTCTGTGTGTCATTGGGGGGGGGGGCTCTCTTTGTAGACCCTGTGACATCCAAGGCCCCCACTTCTTCGGGTGACAATCAGCAGCAGATACCGGAGCTTCCATCATTCATCAGCCACACCCATCCGGCGTATCACCGGCCAAACAATCCACATTCGTATCAGCCGCGCGGTTCTGCAATCTTGGCGCGTAATTTCACTCTGCTCGCTCCGTCGGCGCAACTGTGACACACGACTGAACAGGCCGCGTGCACGCCCTCCGACGCACGGGGCCTGTGTGTCTGAGGAGAGCATCAGATATGGTGAAGTTACATCTCTGTGTGCCGCTGGTAGGGATGCTAACACCTTGCAGACTCAGCTGTGCAGTGGCCTTTTCACCAGAGAGCCAAAGGTGGCTTTGGCCGTGAGCCATTCTAGCCGTGAGCCATTCCAGCCGTTACGCTGCAGAGTCATATGACTGTTTTTGGTAGATGTCCAAAAGCACAGCAGACTACCAGTACAGTGAAGCACCAGATCGACAATATACAGGTGCTCTTCGATTTATGTTGCGGTTACACTCCTATGAACTCTTCATAAGTGTAAGATATCACGTTCAATATGATAAATACATACGGTAATTAAGTAAATACTTATTGTCACTGAATAATTTACTAATTACTGTAACTAAATATCAGTAAATGAAAAGTAAATAAATGAATACAAGTTTATTTGGTTAAGCACAGAAAAAATGCCATACAATACCCTGTTAAACACTGTATGAGATGCTTATGCATGTGCATGCTACCTTCACCCACCATCATTAGAAAATATCTGATCACATAACGCTAGGGTTAGGGTTTGACCTCTGGTGACTACTGAAAGTACATCACTATTGCACCATCATCCACTCAAAAAAAAAATAAGTCAAACATAGTAAAGCGAGGAATATGAAATAATACAATACATGGACGGATTGCATTGTTCTAATACTGTGTAGTGATCAATTAATAATAGATAATTTTTTTCTTTTTCCGAGAAAGCAGGATGAGACAGTCCCTGGGGGAATGCGTGGGTTAGGGGCCTTGGACCTATGAGCAACAATGAAAATCACTCTGCCAACCCGGGGATTTGAACTGATGACCTTCCGAGCTGCACACTGCAGCTAGAGGCAGGACAGATGCTCATCGGGTATCTAGAGTCAGGCTGTTGAGAGCCACCTTGTTGCATCTTTTCCTTGAAATATGAGCCCAATAATAGGCAGCTTTCATTTTCCTCCCCTAGAAGCATTTAACAGAAATGGATGCTATTCCATGGGAATATCGATCAAATGAAAAAGCGGAACCGTCCCCGGAACGGGTTGGGAAGGTTTCACTATCTTTATTTTCATTATTTGTATACTCCTATTAGAGGGTAGACTTCCAGTATCTCTGCTGGCTTTCACCACAGTGAAAAACATTTATCACTTACTGTCCCTTAATGTACTTAAACAAAACCCATAAACCAAAATTAGCAGTAAAGAAAGTCATTAATAATTCAAATGTACTTTTGTTCATCTTTTTTTAAACCAACGGCAGGTGCCATTAAGAAAAATTGCGATGGCAGAAAGTACTACGGAGACGGAAGACGCAGACGAAAGACGCAGACGAAACAGCAAATGGCAAAACGTTAATCCGAAACATGGAAACATGATTAGCCACCACATACCCTTTCAGTTCACTCGTCCGTTCTGCAATACTCGAACTATGACTGACTGTATTAATATTAAAAAGACATTTCTGATGTCCTTTAAGAATGTGCCAGACTGGTAACGGTGGATTAGATGTCTTTGGGCCTCATTTTCAAATTGTCACTTTGGAGAAACAGTTAGCAGTCAAGGTCTAGGTTAGGTAAGGTTAGGTCTAGGTTAGGTCTAGGTTAAGATGGATTCCTGAGGTTGCTGGAGGAGGCATTTCTCCAAAAACATGCCCCCTCACGCTCATCTCTCAGAAATGGGCCACATAACCGCACACAGCCACATGCGCTCAGCATTACACGTGTTTCTCTCTTGAGTACAAGGCCAGCACTGAGGACCACCGAGCTCTGGGGGGGGGGGGGGGGGTGGCGCCCCCCCCCCCCCCCCCCGCTCTATTCACTATAGACTTCTGTGTTTCAGACTTAAGGAGACCAGCTGTAGGTACAATCAGTCTGACTCCTTGAAATGAACTCGGATATACAAGAAAAGGACTCTGCTTTGTTTG
>JAODKM010000058.1:23724716-23735138 GCA_026780845.1 Petrocephalus sullivani
GGGGGGGGGGGGGGGGGGGGGGGGGGGGGGGGGGGGGGGGGGTGGGGGGGGGAGGGGGGGGGGGGGGGGGGGGGGGGGGGGGGGGGGGTGGGGGGACGGAAGAGGGATGGGTGGAAGATTGTGGTACAGGTGTAAAAATCATATCAGTTCGTGCAAACCTGTCTGTCAGGGGGGGCAGATTGGGCTTCCCTCCCCTGTGTGAGAATAACCAGACGTCCAACCTTGGACCTTGACATCATTCTCTTTCTCGGAGCTCACGTTCTCAAGTGTGGCGATTCCGGAACATTCTCCTGTTAGATCTGCCCTTGGAATACATTCAGGGTCTCCGGCCATTGAAAATATTGATTGTTTCTCTAGTTTATTTTCCCCGCTCACCGGCTGCATACTTTCAGCCTCAGCCATGCTCCGGACTTGAGCCCCGGGGACCCTGTACCTTCATTAAGGGAGACTGATTCTTCTCAAATGGACTTTTTCATTTTCCTTCAGGGAGCATTGTTGTTTGAAGATGCGAGGAAAGTCCACCCTCCAAAAACCTGTCAGAATTAACGTCGCTATGGCTTTCCTGCTTTCCCTCGCATTAACCGCATGCCTGTTTAAGGTCCAATTTGGATCGCAACCCACTCCCTGCCCTGTTAGTAGACACCACCTTGGGGACAGATGTGGACTGTGGTCCAGATTCTGTTCCAATTCCCTGTGTTTGCTTACCTGACAGCAGGCTCGACAGTGATAATGTAATGTGTCAGGCTTAGAGTGTAACAGCGTTTGGGTGATAACACGCCCTGACTGGAGGGGTGATTAACACGGGGACAGCGTTGGCCCGCTGACGGCGATGAAGGTGTTCTCTCCGTGCGAGCCAAGTTAAAAAGTCAGTTGATTCTAGATGCATGCTGTTGGATTTCTACCCATAATTCCTTCTGCTTCTCGCCCCCTTGCCGTCTCCATCACGCCATCCGCAGCTTTTTATAAGCACTAGAAATTTCAGGCTGTTATTCTCAGCAATGAAAGGTAACACTCTGATTAAAAACTCATTAAGAAAAAAAAAATATTTTTAAAAAGGACCATCTCTCCAAGCTTCAAGTTTTCCAAATATGGGTACGGTGTTATTTTAGGATTCCGTCCCCCACCCCCCCCTTGCAATCAGTGTGTTTTTGGCGGCCGCGGCTGAAACCACATCGTTTCACGCCCACACCCGGCCGTCCTTGCTACGCGCAGAGATGCCGTTTGCCGCAGACCCTGAGCACACATGCAGCTCGGCAAAGGGGCCACTCTCAGTGATGGGGTCAGTGCAGCACCGGGGGGGGTGTCACTGGATCAGGTTCTGGGCAAATCACAGTGGAAAGCCACCAGATGATCGCGAAGCCTCGTCTGCTGCCTTCGGATAATGGGGGAGCGGCTCAGATTCAGAGGTTTCTGGATCAGAACCACACTTGGGGCTAGGCCTCTGTGGGGGGAGAATACTTGGAAATTTGCACATTTGCACGGTGGCATTTCGTATCCCATGGATAAACTTGCACTTCTTATAACTGGGTCAAAATCGCATTTATTTTTTTGCTCCTTCCCTCCGTTCCTCCCTGGCTATTCTGTGCCTTGTTGCCTCCGTTTTCTTTCACCGCATTTCTCTGATAACGATGCCAGCACCATTAACCCCCCCCCCCGATCCTTCCTTCACCCTGGACACGGCTAACATCTGCAGTGGGACACAAACCAATAACCTGCCGTGCCGCCTTTCTGCACCTGGCCTGGAGCCGCTGGTGGTTTGACTCTCACTGGAAGGTGAGAAACGGGCTATTTTTAGAATTGTGGCGTTGTCATGGTGAGGGTGCATGAAAGCTCAGGAAATTCCGTAACACATTTGGTATGGGCTGGCAAAAAGACCAGCTCACCGAAAAGGCATTTCTTCCTAGCCACACGCTGACCGCTCTGCAGCTGCGGACGATGCATTGATGGTCACCTCATGCCTCAATCTGGACTGCATCACTCCCCATTTTCTGTGGCTTCTTCTGAAGGCAGGGGAGAGGTTCACCTGAGGTTTACGCCTGGACCTCCAGCATCACGCAGCTTTGTCAGGTCTGACACATTGAGCTCAGCTGATTCGCTCAGCGAGGAACCCGAAGCCCGTGGCTGCAGGCATTTTATTTTTAGTTGCATGTTTTTATCTGTGCAAAGAGCTGGCTATTTCCCCGGAGAAATTATGGTCATGTTCCCCAGTGGGATTCGAACCAGCGACCAACAGCATCCTGTCAGATGTCAGGCCTCCTGCTTCCTGTCTGGATGCTCAAGGATCCGCCTACAAAGCAGCTGGGCTGGAAACACAATGTCTGAGAGTGCAGAGCATTGTGGGAGGGATCCTCTGCAATGGCGATGACTGCGGACGTCGATGAGGAGGGGGGCAGTAAGCGAGCCAAATGCCTTGCTTACCGGTACTCAACGGAAACACTGTACTCCCATTGCGATGAGTACTCCCCCAGTGTGTAATAAAACCACAAAAAGGATGAAAAGGCTGATAATGTAGTGTTTATATATATACAAAGGCAAAAAGATGAATACAATGTCTTTTTTTTTTTACAGAAATCTCCAGCGTTTTTCCCCCCACACAGATGAATAAAAGGCAGTACATTTCATTTTTCAAAATTGAAAGTAACAAACCAGAACAAAAATTTGTTTTGAAGTTTGTATTTTTTTCATCTTACCCTATTTAATACAGGGAAAAGGGGGTGGCCCGACCACCACTGTGTTTCCAGGAAGTTGTATAAAAAAGTAGACTTAAAAAAATGGACCCGTTCAAATCCAGGAGAGATGATGTCGATGTAAAGGACCTGGGTACCAGGAAGGGTGAGAGTGGGTGGGACTCACAGAGAGGAACACGATGTGTCCAAAGACACAAGCCTCGTGAAGTGTGGGGTGCCGCTGTCGCTGAATGGACCCAAAAATTGTGTCAGACATGGCAATTTCGGCGCCGCTTACACGTGCCGACTGACTCAGATCAGAGCACGGTGAGCATGAGCGGAATTCAGAGCCTTGTTTATAACCATGTTTTATGTGAGCTGGCACATTCTGAATCTCTCTCGGTAAATATTCACCTTCTCACCTTTCAGCCAAAGCTGAAGGACGCCAAATTTAAAAACAAACCTATATAATGAGACTGGCTGTGCGCCGTTTTATTCTTGCCTGGGTCTATAAAACTTGAGAATGATGCAAATGATGAACAGACACAGATTTGGAGTTGCTTAGCAGGGAAACATTTCACAGCTGGGAGCCGAAATATTCCAAAGCCCATTATTACACATGAAACTTCAGTTTAAAAAAAACGTGGTGTAAAAAAAATTCAGTTCTACCCGACAAACATTAGTGGGCTATTAAACTGATCATCTGTCCAAATGACTTCAATGCTTAACATTGAACATGTTTATGACTATGATAACATTATTGAGATTGGTTAGTGTGACGAGGGAGGCTGCATGCTTCAGAGAATGCTGGAGTAACACCGGCTATCAGTTTGGCAGTTTTAGAGTCATGGATGGGGGGGGGGGGAGTGCTGGGGGGGTCAAGGTAGGCATACTGACCAGCAACCGTCAGGGTATGACATCACAGTCTGTCAGTAAAGGTCTTGGCATTAGATTAACCCTAAAGAAACACAGTGCTGGTGGGGAAGTACTCCCTGGATAGACACACATGTCGCTGATTTAAAAAAAACACACTGTAGTTTCAACATCGCAGTCTCAAGAGTCACACACACATTATGAACAGGCTGCAAAACACGCAAAAAAAAAATCCCAAAATTCAGATACCGAGTACATAGTAACAGTACTTTTTAAACCACATGGTAACGGTTTTAGGATCCTTGTGTTAACATCTTGTTTTGACACGTAACAGTTTTCAGACACCTATTATTGTTTTATTTGTTCACTTCTTTTAAAGACAAGAGCGACTGAGAGCCATTTTGTTCAGAGGGATCTTTTCTTTCCCCTTGGACATTTTGTGCAAAAAACATTATTTTCAACTATGTCTATCCATCTATGTCGTTTATATAAATATATACTTCTGTCTATGCATATGTATACTTTGTAACGTTACTGTCTGGGATGGCTGGCAGTCTGCACTCCACCTGAACGCTCGGGACGCAGCTAGGAGACACGTGCATGAGCACCTGCCGCAAGCCCAGACAGAGACGGCACACAGCAACCTCACAGAAGCGTCCCGCCAGGAAAGCGGCGGAGGAAAACAGACGGGACCGCGAGAGACGACAGAACACCCAGATTCGACGTGGACCATAAACACAGACAACAACGTTACCGCTTTTCAGCTTTTTTTTTTTCTCTCAAAGCACAAATATTACAACATCATCTTTTTTAAATTCAACTTACACAAGTGTTTTGAATATGGACTCACCTACAGCGGTGATGATGTCACATGTCATGTGACCCAGGACACGCTCACTCCCGTGCTTGCATAAACATTCTCTCTCATAAATACAGGAATTCAATGTGGCACAAAAGAATAACAAAAAAGAAATGGGAGATCTTGCCTGCAACAAGGATCCTCATCCGATCTCCCATCTCACCTCTCCCTCTGTGTAGTGTAGCACCAGAGACTTGGGACGTTTCCATAGCTAACCCTCTCTTCTCTATGTCTTCCCCTGTCCATTAAAAGGATGGTTTCTAGCACCCCATTATCCATAAACAATTAAGAGAGATGAAACAACTATTTTTGGAAAAACAACACAGCTTCCGGCCATCAAAGGTGTTTTTTTCCCCTGCTATGTGAAATGGGACCATCTAGAAGCACCCTGAGCAGGTCATGTTGCTGTGGTGACGATGGTGAATGGAGACCAAGCTACAGGAGAAGTTCTTGCACGTGGGCCGCTGTTGTTCTCGGCGCAGGTGAGGCGTGGGCAGCGGGGTGTGTGAGTACGTGAGCCAAGCCACACAGCCAATTGCTCTATGAAGTCTGGGCTAAGCCAGGCCTACAGACTGAGCTGACCATATGGAGAACGTCCCGGAGGTGGCCGCGAGTCATGTCAATCTGCCCAGGCAGGACCCCTATTGCGCAGGAACTGAAAGCCAGGAGAAAGGTGTTATCACCGCCTTTCCTTCCAGTGGCCAGAGCTAGCAACGGAATAAGGAAGCAGCCTGAAATCGTGCAAAGGCAGCCATAAAAGGCCGATAAAGACAGGAGTCCTCATTAAACTTACTGATAAGTCGTTCACTGCCTGACTACATATGACACGCTGTAGGGCCAAGAAGCGCCAGCCACGAGGTGCCGAACTCTGCCCCTCAACCAGGGTTCAGGAGGCCCGGGCTATCAGGCATTAAGAGCCGAGTACAGATCCACTGCTTGACCCTGTCCAGGCCCAAAGACAGCAACAGCAGAGAACAGATCCGCCGCCTGACCCTGTCTGGGCTGCGAGTCAGCAACAGCAGAGTACAAACCTGCTCGCTGACCCTCCCTGGGCCGTAAGACAGTATCAGTTGAGCACAGACCCACTGATTGACCCTGTCTGGGCCATAAGACAACAAGCGACAATTTTAGATCCACCATCTGATTCTTTCCTCCTGAACACCTTCCTCAGCTACAACCTGGACATACCTGGAGGCAGTGAACCATCAACTCCACCTAAACATTTAACACCCAAAAAAGCAGGAAACAAACATAACCTCAGACAGTATGCATCAGAGCGAAACTTGGAAGCGTAAAACGAGAACTCAAGGCACAGCACAGCGGTGTACATGAAGAATGCATTACAGGTACAGCAGGTGTCGGAGCGATGTCCAGCGTGTGGTGGTGCAGACCACGGCACTATGGCCTATCTGCTGATGAGGAAACACGCTGCCTTTCGGCCTGTGCCTCATAGTGTGTTGGGAGAACACTATGCACTTTCTCCAGCGAGCCCAGCACACCTCTTCTGCCCCTTTCCCTGGTTCAGGTCTTTGTGCTTATCTGTACTTGTGCTCGTCTGTGTGTGCTGTGCTGAGCCGAGCCGAGCTGAGCCGAGCTTCACGATAGGGGCCACACCTCCAATTCTAGCTCACTGGAGAGGAGCCTGTGCAAAACAGAGGGACTCACCACACTACCCTCCTCAGCTAAACCCCCAGCCTGAGCCTGAGCCAGTGACCCCACACTGAAGTTTCAGCGTGACCCTACATCAGAGAGATGGGTGGGATCAAAGGTTTAAGCCCCTCAGTCTCGTAGGAGTCCTTGTAACTCACGCTCCCTAGGGTTGTACCACCTCCCAGATGGCCCTCTGATATACAGGTGGGGTCTTTGGGGGAGCCTCATCACTTCCTGAGTGACATTACTTCCTGTGAGAGGTAGAGCGGGGTGGTGAACACCTTCTCTGCCTCATGTAGATGAAGCACAGTTTAGACAAAGCCAATATGGGAATCACCATTAGTGTCTTACCTGCAAGAACTAGCCGACTTTCGAGAATACCACCTGCAGCAACTTCATGTAGCGTGTTTAGGGGCAGACCCCTCTGTAAACAAGAAACTGCCAGCGACAGAATGCTAGTTTGGGAGCAGCATGGCTGTTCAGAGTAGTGACAAGTAGCTAATACTTAGTTAAGTCTATAGTGTTTGAGGAAAATCATCTGCGAATTACCAGCTAGCTTTAAATCATATGGTTATAATTAGCGGTAAAGTGATGCTAGATACAATAGAGACAAAAATCATAGCAGCAAAAATGTCTAAATCAAGGCAATGGTGTTTAACTTTCAAAGTCAAGTGAAGCTGAGGGTTTGCAGACTAAATAAACCAGTCATTACATTTATACCGTTCATACAGAACTTTGTATATGCTGACCTTAAAGGTAGCTTCAGTGACTGGCATGGGGATGCTTTTTAACCACATTGCTGAGTTGAGCGATCACACTCATGCTCAATGAAAATTCATACTCATTTCAGAAATAATCCCTGGCTGCACACACACAGGGCCTCTGCTCTATCCTTTAACTGGCTACGGTTCTGGGGAAATGCGTATGCGGCCGTTCCTGAACCTGAAAGCCCCCAAAGCCTTTAACTTTTATTTCTTTCCACCAACTCGACGACCCGCCATGTATGCTAAAGTAACAAGACACCGCAGACAAAAAAAACACAAAAAAAGTATTCAACCCTTTTCAACCATTTTCAACATCCTGCAATTATAAGGTCATTGTGCTGTCTCAATATCAAATGTCTCACACCTCCCCCACGCCAAGCGCGCACACACACACACACACACACACACACACACACAAAATACTCCATCCCCAAAATGTGGTCTTTTCAAAGAGGCATGCAAGACTGCAAGAACACATTTTGGGCAGCTGTTGGGTGACCCGAGCAGAGATTGGTTACAGTGTACTGAAACGGGGAGGGGTGGGGTAGGGCAGGGTGGGGGGTGCTCCTTGGCTTCCGGGATCGTCTGTGCTCACTTGGTGCTGGAACTGGCTGATAGGCATGTCCTATGCTGGGGGAGTGACTGGCAGTCTGTCTTAACCAGAAGTGCCCACAATCTACCCCTCTCACCCCACCCCATAAGAGGTGGGTGGGAGAGGACACTGGAGCCATGGACATAGGTAAGGATGCAGGTTCGAGCTGCTGTGGCTGGCAGATTCAGATGGATTCTTCCCGTTGGTCCAGGTGACTGGTCTTCTTGGGCTGATTTTGAAATGTTTTTCTTTTTGCTTCCTCGAGGACTGGGAGGTCAAAGGTCAAAGGCAGGGAAACCAAGAAGGTGGAGCGGTGGTGGGAGGGGGCAGAGAGGGAGGAAGGGTGTGTGAGCATGTTGGAGGGGGCGTGAGACAGCAAAGGGATGAGGTGTGGGAGCCTGCAGGTGGGGTCAGGAGGACTCCTCCAGGGCATTTACCACCTGCTCCAGGATATCTGGGCAGTGATCTGCAATCTGCTGGAGCACAGAGTTGGCATATTCCTGTAACTCTGCACTTTCCTGCTCGCACCTCTCCAGCTCGCCCTCCAGCTGTGAGAGAGAGAGAGAGGGAGAGAGAGAGAGAGAGAGAGAGAGCGAGCGTGTCATCATGGTTCCACATTCCCCTCAAGCTGCGCAGATATGTTTACACCACAAAAAAAAGCAGGCCGCAAACACCAGGGAGCAAGTGCGGAGCTCTTACTCTGACAGCAGGGTGGCCAGACACTCACTGCTCTCCCCGCGGCTCACAGAGCCCAAAATGGCACAGAGGGCTGGACAGAGCAGCCAGAAGGGGCAGCCCAGGTGTGGCCGGAATGCCCACAACACCATCTGGCGTGAGGCTTCCTGGTGACCACAGACACAGGTAATCTCACGCTCATTTTCATAAATACTCAGGTTTTAGGTATTTGGCAGCTAATTCACATCGTCCCCCCCCAGCCCTAATTCCAACAGCCCAAAACAAACCACCAACCCAGGCATTTAGGGTGACCAGATAGCCCCCCGGTCAAGGAATGACTCCCTAAACGCAAACAATGGAGTGCGGACCTATGCAGAGCTCCTCAGACTGCGAGCTCCCATCAGAACAGCTTTTGAAGTTGCGCTACTCCTGTGGTCCTCCTAAGCCCACACAGGAAACGCCATACACAGAGCCCAAGGAAAACACGGACGTCTTCCTCGCAGAAGATAAAAAGAAGACCAAAATAAGCAGCCAAAAGCGGGAAATCACTACACTTCAGATTCCGACTTAATGATAATCACAGATCAGGTCTCTAGCATCCCGAGATTTTTCAAGATTTGGCATGATATAAAAGAATGATTAGTGTTGGGATGTCAGAGCTCTGGGCCGCACGGGCGGATGACGACATCCATCCACCATGCAGGGCAGTAAAATTTACAGTAAGGAAGCCGAGGGTTGGGGAGGAGTCACCACAACCTGCTTGGGTTCTCAAGGAACTGGATAGATTCTCCATAAACATGTCCTCCCCTAAAGCTAGCATGCTGACAGCTGGGGTGAGGTGTGGGTGGGAGCATGAGGGAGGTTTAAAAGGCCGACGTGACCGTTTCAGGTCCAGGACAAATCCCTGCATCCCTGCGGCCCTGGACAGTCCCTGTCGAAACCCCCCGGAGCGGCTTCCCTCTCTCCCGACAGCCTGCTCCCGCTGATATGGTTTTGCTGTGTTGGTCAAACGAAATTGCTTTTCAAACCCGAACGCGGCCCAGCGATCCAAAAGCCGTAGCTCCCTGCTCCTAGTGAGCAGAATATTTCAGAGCCCACAAAATTATTTTCTTTGGCTTTCGGATGTTAAAATGTCAGATTTAACAAGGTTAATGTTAAAGACATCTGTACCAATAACTAGAGGTCATATTCCCATATTTCAAAACATCCACCTCTTTTATGTGTTTTATGTAGGCTTGGATCACACGGCAATTCCATAATTAATAAAATAAAAGAAGAAAAAAAAAAAAAGAAGAAAACAAGAGGAGGGGTCTTAGATGCAGCCGACAGGAATAAGTGTCAGAGGGATATTATTGGTGGGGAATGCTGGGTGCAGGAAGACTGAGGCCACCTCACACCTGTGACATGCGACGGCAAACGCCACGCTCCGATTGGGGGGCGCTCACGGGGGACTCGCTGCAGGACACACACTGGGGAAGTCTTTCCATTTTAAAAAAGCAAAACAAAAAGCAGGTGAGGTCTTCAGCAGCCAACACCCCCCCCCCCCCCCCCCATCCCCACCTCAAGCAACCAAGGAGGGATGTCGTCCGGTGAACCCAATTCAGAAGATATGTTATTAAAAAAAACAGCAAAAGCTTTTCTTAAACTGAATCATGTGTGGTAGGTAATGGGGCTTGTCCAGCCTGATGTATGACACCTTATGCAGAGTTTTTAAAAAGGGGGGGAATGCCCCCCTTCCCATTAGCATCTGACATCCATTAGTGCAGATTCCTGGGGAGAAGGGGGCAGCCGGCTGCTGGCTTTGGCCCACCTGCCCCCACACGGTCGTCGCCGAGGTTCCTACCGCTATGGGCTTAGGACAAGACGCGCGCGCAGCCCAAATGGCGGCACCTTTGTGTCGCGCTACTCGTTTACACTGCGCTATTTACATGTTTGTTTTCCTAACTCTACTGGTATTTACTGTCCCATTGAAGCACATTCATTTGCGTTTGTGTTTAATGTGTGTTTACTGGTAGCTGCACGGATACAATGTAAGATTTTATGACTCTTGGATCTTGAAATTCGGAGGTGTGAAGATCCAGATATCCCAAGGGCCAAGAGAGCATGCTGGTCCGAGCTGCTGCCGGTCGGCGCTAACAAGGCCCCTCTGATTCTCACACCTTTCAGTCTCTGAGCTCCACGTTGGTTGGTGAGATGTAACAGTGAGCTGGGGAAGCTGTGTGTCTGTGTGTGTGTGTGGGGGGGGGGGGAAGGGGATACACTGAGACCATGACCACGCCCAGGCACGGGGTATCTCGTCACACAGGGGACACGGGCGGCCATGTGGTCTGCGTAACGGTGCAG
>JAODKM010000058.1:23755092-23771891 GCA_026780845.1 Petrocephalus sullivani
TCGGCGGGGGGGGGGGGGGGGCGGCCGGTGGGGGGGGGGGGGGGGGGGGGGGGGGGGGGGTTGGCGGGTGCGTCGGGATGCTGGCATCAAAGAGCGAGGTGTTGACACGGGCCCTTGACGTCTGAGATGTTAAACGACGAGCTAAGACGACTTCAGAGCGGAGTGCAAAACAAATCTCAGCCCATTTATAAATCCGGCGTGGAAAAAGGAGAGCGGGGCGAGGAGGGGGGGCCTTACCGCGGCTTTGCTCGCCCCCGAGTTTGCCTTCACTCTTTAACGCTCACGCTGGGTTTTTTCTGTTACTTACACAAGTCATTTATTCATACACCGGGGAACAGGGGGATTTTGGTTGAACTCTAGTATGTTTTTAGACGATTTTTTAGCGGTTTCACAATCTGTAAAGACTTTACGTCTTAATGTCTTCCTCCTGACACGCACGCACAATCACAAAGATCATACATCAGTAACATTTATACAACACGCACAAGCGGCCTGATGCATGGCGGGCGAGCAACGAGGGCGGGCCGTTTTTTTGAAGCACAACTCTCAACATGGGTTAAATCGCAAAAGACCATCGATGGACCTCCGATATCCTCGATCCGCCACGCAATCCAACACTTTGCGCACTTTTTTCTTCTTCGCCTGGGTAATTAAGGACAGAAATGTGAGTCTTTAAAGGAAACGGAGAGCAGACGCCTCATTACGCTCTGCTCAGGAAGGAGCATGTTGACAAGTGGCCCTCTTAGGCCCTCTGTGCTGCTGTCCTTCCCGTTGGCCGGGCGCCTCCTGCCACCACGGCTGAGCCATAGAGGTCCTGGGTGAGGCAATTACTTCAGGCAGGGCCTGGGCGGCCACTTTTATGGGCAGCATTCAAGGGCGAGTAACTGTCTACTGAGGGCACTACAAACTGACCCCAGGAATGACAAGCGAAGGCCAAGATCTATTTTATCCGTTTCCACCAAATGACGTGAGCCAACCATTCTGTAATGTCTGCTAAACCCCCAGAAACACGTGGGGGGGGGGGGCGCAACAAATAGTGTTACCATCTCATAGTTTTTGGTGATATCTGTGTGTGACTGTTATCAGGTTCACGATGTTAAATTTAGAGAATTTGGCAGTTGGGTTGGAAACTACAATTTAGCTTGACAGACGATTCTGCAGTTCTTGCATTTTGTGATATGAAGAGAGATGGATGAGCCATTACAGCTCTGCTCACTACCACCCCCTACTGGAGAATGCCAGCAAACAAAGATCTCAAAGCTCTTGGGATTGCTTCGCACCTCTGCGACGTGGGCTCCCACAGAGAAAGCGCAAGCTAGGGTAGGGCTGGTCTGGCTAGATCCCACTCAGTTACAGCCTTTCCTATAACCGCAGTTTATTAAACTTTACTAGATAATGATGTTTAAATGCAGCCCACTCCTGCCAGCCAGCTAACAGGGTAGCGAAGCACAGGCGCTCCGGCTCTTCCAGAGTCTGCTTCCCAGAGCTCCCTGGCGTTAGGAGCAGGCTGGGAGAGATCTGATACGTGCCAACTTGACCATGACAAGTGGAAATTTCCCCAAAAAGACAGAGCCTACCTTCTTTAAACCCCTCCCTTCCCCCAAAGCCATTCACAATCGACTGAATAATTTATGAAACGGGAGCACAATACCTTGGGCAGAAGGTTAAAGCAAAAAGCACACCGCAGGTCTGGAGACCTACAGCACTGACTGTCCTGGGTGGAGGATTCAGAGCTCTCTGTGAGGAGACCCCAAACATGTAGAAAGAGCCTGAGGCCCGGGCAAACGTACACAGACAGGCATGCTAAGCCACCCCAGCAAAGGAAGAGAGCGAGAAAAAAATCAAAGAAATCACCACCACAGGACACAAAGATGTGCAGGCCAGAAACAGGATATCACAAATGAACGGCACCCAGGCCGGGATGAGTACGGAAGAACATTAAGACACCGGTGTCTGTGCCACATGTCTGAACAAACGGGATTAACAAGAACATCACTCAAGAATAATTATATGGCCTGATCTCTCGGGGAGAAGACATCGCAGTGGGGAGGACAGGGGTTCTCCTGCTCGCCTGGACACAGCGTAACGTCCATTATCCCCCCTGGCAGCACATTCTAGAAGAGGAGGGGGGCCTGAAAGTGTACAAAACGGCAGCGGGGGTCTGATAATTATCATAGTAAAGTCCTCGGGATGTAATGTTAATGGCTTGTGAGAGGTCCGTTAGTCTCTGGTGCGCATCACTTATGGGAAGCACCTGTAGGACTGACTGCCAGCAGCAGCAATGGGGAACATGTGCGACCCCCCCCCCCAGTGTAGAACCATCCATCAGGAGTGTCAGGGCCGGGGGAGAACACGAGAACGTTGTTATTTCAGCACTGATATGAGGCGTTGCATGACAGGGCCTTCTTTAAGGGGCCCAACTATTATACCTCAATGCCTTGATTTTCCTCTTTAGAAAATGGAGACCATAACATAACAAGGACTGGTCCAAAAAGAAGTAATGGTGAGCGAATGCTACGTCACAGTAGGAAGCCTTGGTATTAGACCCGACTGTGGAGGATCATTCAAACATGAAGCGTATTATTCTGAAACCGGGAATTAATCTATGAATATAACCTTGCTGTTTATTTGCGTACCCTGCTTTCAGGCCCAGACTCAAACCCATTGTATCAACAATACAAAGGCGTACAATTCAAATAAATAAAAGTTCAACGAAAGGAAAAAAAAACTGAAAGAAGAAATATTTAAAGGAATAAATTCAAGATGGAAACATCACAAGTGCTGTGCAACAACTGGAAAGAAGAAATGGAGGAATGGATTAAAAGAAATTTATCAGAGAACATAAACAGGATTAGACAGATGGGCAGCACGGCCGAGCAGGCAGGTAAAAATCATGGCAAATGGAGATGTCCAATCAGACGGTGAATCTGGCTTTACTTCCATTCAAAGAGGTGCTCACCCTTCTGAACAAAATGGCTGCAAAAGAAGGGCATCTGACTGGCTATGCCCAAATGCCCTCCTCATCATCCTATTGGTCGAGATGTGACAAGGTTTGCCCAGTGCAGCATGGGATTGAAAGGAGAATTTGGTTAGCGTTAGAGACAAAGAGGCGAGTTAAACGTTAGGGAATGCCATGTAATATTACAGTAAGCTTGGCCCATGGACTCTGTTTTGGTTAGAAGTGGACGAAGACACAGCAAGCTGAAGTACAAAAGTAAGGACGCCGGGTCCAGTAGAAGGTCCAGGATCCTGTGCAGTAGAGGATGGAGACGGGAGAATATGATCCCTCACTACAGGCTGGGAAATTTGGGGACACAACCCAAGCACTCAAAATAAACACAAAAGGCTCCGCCAGGAACTGGCCATATACACAAAAGCCACGGTCATTTCCTTCTGTCCCTGTTAGTTGGTACAATATTTCAAAAAGGAGAATAGGATGGACGGACAGAGAGAGACAGAGAGATAGGACTATCCCGTCTTGGAGTTCCTTTGAAATTAATTTAAGTTATCCAACTTTGCTGGGAACAAATTCCCAGCAATACTGTCCCCTTTCCAATTGGCCTGTAGATACAAAGGTATTTCTATGACTGACCTACATTTACAATTATTTAGCAGATGCTTTTTTCCAAGACCATGTGCAAATGAGGATCAGAGAGCAGACAGCCAGCACACCTGGAGCAATTGGGGTTAAGGGCCTTGATCAAGAGCCCAGCGGTGATATGATTACTCTGCCGGCCACGGGATTTGAACTCATGCCCTTCCAGGCACGGGCACAGATCACGTAACCTGTCGGGCTGTGACGGCGAGAGCATGTGGCCGTATCTCCAGGTGCTGGAAGTCGAAGGTACTGCATCTTGAAATGAGCGCGGCTCAGCGTACTGGGCTCAGCGTACCGGGCTGCCTGCTCTGAGGTCTGGCTGTTCGCTCTGCTGCACCGGGTCTTACGTTTTATTCGTCCCCCCCCACAATATGTCACAACCCTGAGCGGGAGGCGTGTCCACACTGCTCAGACCAAAGAGAGCCAGCTGGGCTCTGCTCTGCTTAGATAGGCTGCCAGGTGAGATTACTTCAGGTCTGTGGGGCATTAGGCACTGTACCATCACCAAGGTGCCCAACACCACATTTTAAGGAGGATCTATAGTATACCTAAGACAGAAAAAGCATCAATTATTAATTCTGACATGCAGATGTATGTGCTTGGAAAGTGGACTGTAGTGTTCTGTTGGGCCCTGTACTACTTTGTTTTAATTCTGTGTAGTAATACTATGCTTTATCCTATAGCACAATTTCAGTACAGTTAAAAAGAGCAATCCACCAAGCACAGAAATACTCTTACATAGAAAAATGATGAGGCCTAATTTGTTAGTAAGCATTTTCACGCTCCAGCAGAAAATAAGACATTATAGCTTTGTGTTGTGTTTTATGGGTTGTGAAAGATGAAATTTCCTGTTGTGTACCCCTGGCTGTAATGATTTCCCTTTGTAAATCAAGACATGGCCTTTAGAAATGAATTAAATATTAAGCCCTGCATAAAAATCGGATAGATAAAATACAGGCAAAGGAAGGGAACACAAGACAGAAATAAGTGAACAAGGAAAATGAAGTAATCAGTAGACACACCAGCTGTATGTTTGGCACCAGGCGATCATGAAATCAAGCATTGCGATTGGTTGGCTGGGCTCTCACCTGATCTGGAGAGGGTTTGTGGTTGGTCTGATCGGAATGCAAAGAGGCCTTTAGGTGGTCGTCTTCGTAGTTGTCGGCCATCAGCTTCATGCGATTTTGGGTCTGTTGTAGGGTGTGGGGGGAGGAGGGGCAGAGCAAAGTGGACATGGGTGAGAAACAGCCAGATGCATGTACAGCTCCCAGAAATAAATAAATAAACCACAGCACAATTAAAATTAAAAAATCTGCATTTTTAAATCCTGGTTTAATCCTGGTTCTGCTGGCAGAAGGCTACACTGAGTGGCAGGTTGCTTCCAGGTTCAACAATTCTAAGACAGCAGTAGCCTACACAAGAACAATGTGAAGCAGGAGAGACTGGGAATGACCAGGAACCAGCCAGGTAATGGGCGGAAGCGACTTTCTAATGCCAGAGGTGACCGTCAACTTATCCAGCAGTACCTCATGAATCGGAGGATGACATGACCTTCATAAGAAAGGTAGGTGTAGTGGTGTAGTGGTTAGGGGCACAACCGCGTAATTGAAAGATTGCAGAGTCCCGACCCGCAAGTATTGCTGAGGTACCCTGAGCAAGGTACCATCCCCAAGCACTGCTCCCCAAGCACTCACGTAGCTGCCCCCTGCTGTGTCACAATGTCACATGGGTTAAAAGCAGAGGACACATTTCGTTGTTGCATGCTGTGGTGCATCAACAATGACAATTAATCACCTTCAGAAACATTAATTGGTGTGATGTGCACAGCTAGGACAGTTAGTATCAGGCTCCTAGATGCATGACTGAAGTCCCATAAAGCAAGGAAGAAGCCCTTCATTTGAGAAACAGAGGAGAACTAGGCCGCAGTTTACAAAAAAATGTATATTTTACACAGATGCATAACCATAAATTGAGACATGAGTGAAACAAAAAATTGTGCCGTGGTCTCGATTTTTTCTGGGGCTGTATCTGACAAACCAACTAGCCTAGTGGGCGCATCAGAACTTAACAGGGTCCTTCAAATAAAAGGTAAATAGCCTATGTCCCCAGGCTGGATCAATATGACCCCTATTAAAGTTTTAAGTTATAAAATGCGAGGTGACTGTGCGGATCTCACAGACTGAGCGGCATTTAATCACGGGAATCAGAGGCTGAGAAAGAAATTCCATAAATGAGTAATACTGCTTTAAAGAATCAGCACGAGAGCAAAGACAATGGGAAGTATTAGTAAGGTCATGCCGTCCGTCATTGATTAAGGCTTCAATCTCTAAGTGCCAGTCCTAATTTCCAAGAGCAATCCACCAAGAACCACCCTGATAACCAACTAGCTGCAGAGAGAGACGGACTGGACCTCCCCATCCAATAATAAAATCCAAATTGCCCCCAGTTAATACCCATAATGCACCAGAGAATGTGGAACATTTTCATTGGCAAGCATGCATCAATCTGACCCGGCAATAAAACAAAATAAATCAATATGAAACAGAAGAGAAAATATATTATATATATTAAAGTGCAAGCTGTATCCTGCCGTTCAAAGACTAATTTTGGGCTTCTTCTGTTTAGTTTGTCTGCCCCCCCCCAAACTAAAGCCCACGTACCCCAGTGGTGCATCCAGGCTAATGTACCCCCAGTTTGGGATTTGGGGTTCTATTCCTAGGTCAAATACAGTCCACTAGATAAGGATTATGCAGGGAAAACAGTGGCGGACAAAAAATGTATCTCATAATGACTTTTAACACCGGCCGCCTGGCTGCTAACGCTGTTAATTACCTGGCGGGAGGGGCCGGAGTGGCCGAGTGTGGGGGCGGGTGCACAAAGAGGCACAGTATGACTCCAGCAATCAATATGGTGACATGTGGCAGGATGCCATCCTTCTGTCTGACTCTTACCTCAGGGGCCCCTTCACTTTAGCCAATGAAAACTGAGGATACAGAGGGGAAGTAGTGTCTTGTTCGTGAGGTCCACTTAGCTAATAGGAGATTCTTACACAAACAGAGCAGACACAAGCAGAACCAAATTTGACTGATTCAAAGAGAAAACCAATCAAATAGTGTGTCTGATATCAGACCAACCAATCACATGATCCCACCTCTTCTATCACATGGATCCACCTCCTTTACAATTTGATTGGTTCTCTCAGAATGCCCTCAGAATGTTTGTGTAAGTAAAACTCCCACAAGCCAATGGAAAACGCATTACCAACTGCTGGACAACGTCATGGCAACACTGAAGAGGGACCTCTGGGCTTTCAGAGGGATGCTGCGTCACGGAGACACACACACGCATGGTGTGAGAGAGACAGGGGAAGACGGAAGCACCACCACAAGTATCAGAAAAATGGGTACATTATCACAAAACCCTGACACGGTCAGCACAGCCGCCCAGCGCGTTGGGCTCCTCCTACTGTGACTAAGTGGATAGGAAGTGCGTCTGGGGCAGAAAGGTGGGGATGCGAATGCGGCAGCTGCGACAGTAACTTGCAACATCAATGCCTGCTAAGCAGAGGCTGTATTACTGAAACTCGGCCGACATCAGCCCGTGTACCAATTACCGTACCGGCGGGGTGGGGAACTACCCCAATCAGGCAGATTAAGATTTGGCAGAAGCACGTTTCTGGAAGCTTAACGGGAACTCACTTTCCTAAGAACTCTGAGGTGAGCGTCTTCTACCTGTTATAGCACGGTGTGCTTGTAAAAATTTACCTTTAAAAACTCAGCATCATTATCCCTAAGCTCCACCTCACATAAGACAGCGTGACTTAGGACAATTTGTTCCACATGCTTTGCTGGTTCCCCCGTACAACCCGGCCATGATCCCAGCTTTGTCCCTGGAAGTCTGGGGCTTAAGCTCTGGGAGTTTCGAGACGTAAAGCTGAGCACCGAAACAGGCCCGCTGAGAGGCTGCAGGCTTAGGCAGCGCTAACCCCCCCACCCCCACATCCCTGCTGCCGGCGACCCCCACCCCAAAAAACACAGCACTCCCCTCCTCCTCTAAAACAAGCTCACTTAAAATAAACAGTAAAAACAAACAGTTTTCCTTAGCGCCACCAAACGTTGGGCCACATTGCACCTGCAGTGTTCTGCAGCCCCTTTCTATTGGCCAGCAATGATGCACTGACCCGCTCAGAAATGCATGACGACAAAAATTAAAAGAAAAGAAAAAAGACACCCAGCATCTCATTTCTTTTCCAGAGCACCAAGGTCAGGCCTGGCGAGCCAAGAGGTTTGGTCGGCGGTGACGCGGAGCGCTGCGCTTGCCCTGGCCATGTTAACGCACTCGGCACTCCAGTTACTTTCGGGAAAATTTTATTCATATTCGTGTCTGTGGGGGTGGAGCGACAGGTCACTGGCAGAGCTCACCATGCGCCTTCATTAACCGGCAAGGAGCAGCTGCTGTTAGCGGTAACAGCTTTGCTGTTAAACAATTAAAACGAGCACGATTCAGATCACTGCATCTCAATAGTCTGAGTTATACTCTACTAAGTGGATCCTGTGTATCACTTCCCTGATCCAGAACTTCACAGTTTGTTTTTAAGCTTTTTTTTCCGGACTCTGTAGTTCGTTAAAGTGACAGTGCAGACTTAACTCATTTTATGCTGATTTTTAAAAACTTAATCATTCCATTAAACAATTTATAATAGCCTTTGGCACTCATTGTTTTCCTAAGAATGATTATCGTTACCCTACAGACACATAACCCATTCATTTAGCCAACTGTTTGGTGGGCGTGAAGATTACTTAAATTTTATCGCGTCCGAAATGCGGCCCGGCACTGAATGGGAGCTCTTACGAGGCATCCTCCCTGCTTCAAGGGACGACATGCCAGCATGCACGACAAATTGCTACAAAACACCCATCTGTGCCCTCTGACCCCAGCCAGCCCCGTTGACTCCATCGTTGACGCCACCTACTTTCGTTAGCTGGAGCGCCTTAAAACTTCCAAGTGCGTTTTGGCCGGAGAGCTGTCGAAACCGCGAGTGTGCCATCATACACTGTCCTGCACCAAAGACAGGCCAACGTCTGAACCAGGGAGCCGGAGCGAGCGCTTTGGAAGGAAAGGCGTTGGGCCGATAAACGAAACCAGAAGGAGCGGGCGTGCGGGGCGCGCCGAAGTAGCGGAGCAGGGAAACCAGATCTCACTTCAGTAACCATGGGGGCTTCTCTCTGGGGGCAAGGTTTATGAACTCCAGGCACTCTCTGAGGCCCGGCGTCAAGGTGCAGGAACGGCAGCGATGGTGGCCTTTTCTCACAAGGCGGCAGGAGAACGGCATGCGTCCGCCATAATTCGGCCCAGAAGACGGAGAAGTATTAGGAGCGTGACAGTGGGGCTGGTGGGACCCAGTGGACAGAGGGGGGATGAGGAGGAGAAGGCGAGAGGGAGAGACAGCGAGATGTTAATTCGGTTACAGAGCCCTCTCACTCTCAGACCCCGTCGCCATCCATCTATAATATAATTTACAGTGAAACCTGATGCCTGCACTGGCTGATGGCAGAGGGGAGGGGGTGTAGTGCCAGGCCCCTTCAAGAAGCGGGGGATACGAGGGCTCATGCGGCTGGTCCGCAAAGCGTAGGCGGACGCACAGAATCCATTTCTGGTTAATTATTGAGTCAGTGGGGGTGGGGGTGTTGATAATGGATAACGAGTTTCCCCAACATTCGGCCGGTTCCGTGTTCTCCAGCTTGGACGGGTCCTTGCAGGAGAACCAAGCCAAGGCCCAGTAGAACTCTGCTCCCACTCTCGTGCACCTCGCCTCCCTCCCCTCCATCTTTATCTCCCCGCCGCTCCACAATCTCAGAGCGGCATGGACCATAATTCACTGGAATGCTGACCTCACTTTTATGGTTTCTACTCCAACTGTGGAAATCATTTGCTCAGTTAATCTAATCATCCTCGCAATTATTTCACTCCTCTACAGCAGAGGCCCCTCCACGTTCCATACATGCAGAGGGAATAAGATCGATTGCTAAAAGTATACCAGCGCAAGCAGGGAAAAGTGCTTCTTCAGCTCATTACAACTTGCCATCACCAAATCACCAAATTGAGGTGATCAAGGCACCTCTTCTCTAGTAGACACCGCAATAAATGTTGTGGCAGGAGATGGACTTAAAAGGAAGACTCTGAGCTCTGCGCTCTAGTCCAGAAAGGGTCTTCTGTTATCATTCTGCTTTACCTCAACTCCAAAATTATCCAGTCATTGAACAGTAAACGAAAGTAACCTAAAATTATCTGTTGTCAAGGCTAAGAGGCTAGGCATCTGAATAATATAACAGGAGGACATGTCAAAAAGTCGTGTGAATTTATGGCTTCCAAGCAAGGTTCCAACAAAACCTCCATTCACACTTGACCTCTGACCTCCTCCCATAGTCCATCTAGTGTACGATGCACAAAACAGGTCACGATCAACGACGGTGCTGGCTTGGGTGAGGAGATCTCTACGCTTGACTGGGAGTAACCTTAGCATCCCAGGTTGCTTATAAAACATTTCAACTCAGTTTGGGGAGGGACTGTCAGGCACATACCACTCTGACCAGTCCTTCCTTGCCAGAGCAGAAGCCGCCACACCAAGACCGTGAGCAGACCAGCTGACGGCATGCACACAGAGCACCCGGAGCTGGACGGCTAACAGTGCCTTAAGTTACCGGTTTAATTCGGAATTCGATACTCTCATCGCGCCTGACGCCCTACCCCCAGAGACACCTCAAAACCTCCGGTTGCTAGGTAATGGACCACCAGGCACCCACTTCAGCATGTGCAAAACGACATGTTTGCTTTTGCGCCCCCCGAACCCCTTTTCCCACTGCAGTTCCTTCAAGGACCCCTCCCTCCTCGCTCCCAGGCACTCAGCTTCCCGTAGGCCCAGCTCGAATTTAAGGCGTGCGAGGCTTTCAGGCGCAGTTAGCGGCCTTAAGAGTTTTATTTATTTTTACTCTTTATTATTTATTTTTACGGCCTAAGTATTCTCTTGTATGGCCTGTTAAATCTCCCTCGGAACGCGAGTCTCTTCGCAAACAGGTGATTTTTTCTTTTTAATTTTCCTCCTTCTCGCGTTACCCAGGCGGCAGCGGCACGGGCCCCCCCCCTCGCGCCCGTCGTCTTGTCTTCCTGAGATGCTGAGGCGACACACGCCCCGCCTGAGGCCTCGCTGGCGTGAAACAGACAGGCCTGTCACAGCTAAACGGCAGCAGAGGTCAGGTAGAAACCGAGACTCGGGGCCCAACACAAACAGGTCGTTTCAGCGGATGGAATTACTGACGCTGCTGTGAGGCTTGTGGGAACCGGCGCTGGGCTCCAGATTGAGGTCAGCAAACTGCAAACAGTATTTTTTTTTTTTTTTTTTTTTTAAATACAACTCCCAACAGACTTGCAAAAAAGCAACTGGGCTTCAATCACTGTGGGTCACTGCCCACAGCAAGCAGCTGGGCTGAGCAACCCAGAACATACAGCCAAGCTGTCCTTTCATGGCACCCTGGTGCTTCAGGTAAGGACGGTGCTTACTTTACATCGCATATTATTTATTTAGCAGACACTTTTATCAAAAGTGACACACACTTCTGAATAAGTGGGGTCAGACCTGAAGTAGCTGTAGGTGAAGGGCCTCCCTCAGGGGCCCAACAGTGACATCACTTTGCTGACTTGGGCATTTTAACCGGCGACCATCACAGACACCGTGCCCTAACCCACTGAGCCACGCACTGCCCCCTTAGCTTCAGGCCTCCCCCTCCCAGCATGCACTGCTTCCCAGTGCCAGCATAGCATGGCAGTATGCTGTAATGCACAAACGCACAAACAAACACCCCGGTGGAGGCCAAAGGCGGGGGAGTGGCTGGCAGATCGGAACGCCGAGGTCCTCGGTGGGAGCGAGCCAGTCTGGCACGTTGACATGCCAGCGCTCCCTGAGGAAGGAGCTAAAAATATCCCGTGGCTGGATCAACGTCAACCCGGGCGGGATGTCACCAAGCCCCCGCCCCCCCGTAGCCGCTTTGAGTCAGGTGCCCCCGACTCCTTCCCTTTTTCTGTCACAGCGAGGACGGTTACAGATGTAGCCTCACGTATCCTGAGTACACACACGGACACATGCTGACATACGGTGGACCTGGGAAAAGATGGGAAATCTCAGGCGTGATCCATCAGGAAGAAGCAGGCGGCCGGGCAGATGGGGGCTCGGGGCGTGAGGGCCGCGCGGGACAGGAAGGGCTCTGTGCTGCCAGGATACCGGCAGGCGTCACGAGACGTTAAATGTGGGGCAGGCAGAGAGATTAATCATCTGTATCGCGCTTGTGAGCGCCTCAATCGGCCATCATGTCCGCTCGTGGGCCGTGGGCGCTGTGCCGGCTCACGTGTGCACGTTTAGACATAAATTTTCCGCATATTATCATCGGCGGGGAACCGCAGGAGCTGCCCGGGAAGGTGTTAGGGGTCCAGCACTGTGAATCAAGGCCCACACAGAAGGCACCGGAAGCCCCCCCCTCCAAGCTGCTCGAGCCTGCATGGGTAGGGGGCCCTGCTACACACCCTTACCCCACACCTCTGCTTCTCATTATAGGCTGCAGATAACACCCCCCCCCTTCCAATGACATATGCACGAAACTCAAAAATCTCTACAGACACCCTTTAGGAGTCTAAAGAGACCTGATCACCTACTATACAGCAGAAAAATAGCTTGTGTTGGGGGGGGGGTCACAGGGCTGAAGCTTGCCGGTTCCCCGGGATGGAACTGGGTCCCGCAGGGGGTGTGGCTGACTCACGAGAAACATGGAGCGAAGGTGAAAGCAACTCACAGGGAGTGGAATTCGTATGTCAATGATCAGGAGCAGACAGATCGTGACCGTGTGGCCAGGTGAGTAGGAGTGTGTGTGTGTGTGTGTGTGTGTGAGAGAGAGAGGGAGGGAGAGGAGGGGGAAGAGCCCGTCTGCAGTGCATATTAGTGAGGAATCACATTCCACGGCTAATTATGCCATGAATCTCAGGCTCTCGCTGCACAGCTTCTCTCACTCGTAATCAGTGAGCCGGGAGTCGCAAACCGCCTCTTTCGCAATTTCTCCTCCTTTCCAGCAGAGCACAAGTCCCAGCTTTCGTGCTCCTAATAAACCTTCAGGAAGACGTCGGGAGAGACCAAGCAGCTTTCCAGCACTTCTGGGAACTTGATTCTTGTCAACGGATTGCATTCTGGACCGGAGAGACGTTATCGGGATGGTTTCTGGTGGGAGGTTCACTGGCAGAGGACGGCTCCTTTTGATCCGGGCCTCTTCTCCTTCTCTGAACACCTAAGACACCCTGGTCCCAGCTCTCCGCCCCCCAACCCCCCCCCGTGCAGGTAAAAGCCCTTAAGCCTGCATCACACCCTGCCTGCCCGAGGCTAGCTGTGCCGGGTGCATCACACCACAGCTGCCTGCTTTCTTTTTTTTCCCAGAGGCCTCTTGGGTACTGAGAATGTACAGGCCACTTGAGGTGGGAGGAGGGGGGTTTGTTGCCATGACGCCCATTTCCTCTGGAATGTGAGTGTGGTCCAACTGATAGCAGCCTGCCAATCACACAGTCTCACACCCCAGGCTTGCAGCGAAGGGCTGCAGTAACTCAGAAGGTGTACACGGCATCTCAACGCAAAGATTTTTGGCAAGTGAGGTTTACTTGGATTTTTGTTTTTTGTATATGTGTACCAGTTTGGACCTCTGACGTTAAGTGTGTGAGCCTGGCTGAAAGCAGATATGTTTACGTGGTTTGCCCATTTTCCTGTCATGTGCCCGTGCGGTTGCGTGCGTCAGGGGGCGTGTTAACGTGCCGGCCTGGGTCTGAGGTGAGCTGAGCTGCGTGTTTGTTCATCCCGTGAGTGGCCGCTCTGTCTGTGTGTGTAGCATGTTTGTGTTTTGGTCATGTGCGAATGCTGGGATCGGCGCTGTAACAGCGCATGCCTGTGTGTGTGTGTGTGTGTGTGTGTGTGTGTGTGTGCGCCTGTGGACAGTCTGTGGCACTGAGAGGAGGAGCTGAATAATCCTAAAATTACCTTCCCCAGCAGCCCTGTGGCTTGACATCTGCTCCCTGTTAGCTTTCGCTCTCTCTCACTACGCCCCTTTGTATGTCCTCCTCCCCTTGGAAATGAGACATCAGCCCCATCGCTTCCAGGCCAGACAGTGAGAGAGATGGAGGACAAGGAGGCATTGGGGGGGTGGGGGGGCATGGAGCTGCCCTCCCCATCCCTGGCGGTAGGCAACACATGCACACGAGAAATGAGTGCAAATGGAAACGGGCATTGTGGGGGGCAGCCTCGGAAGGACCCGAGTGTGACCAATCGTGAGTCCCGAGGGTAGCGGGCAGCCAATCAGCCGTCGGCTGGGCATGACTGGGATCCACGCGAGCTCACCTGCTGCTTCAGCTGCTGCACCAAGCGGTCCTTCTCCCGCTTCAGCAGGGCCACCTCTTCCTGCGTCTTCTTCTTCTTGGAGGATGACAGCTCCAGGAGGGCGATGTTGGCATCCTTCTCACTGATGGCAGCCAGTAGTGCCTCCTGCCTGTTGGGGGGAGGGGGGAAATGGGTCAGCGCGGGCACGGTTTCCCCCGAGGCGCCGTCCCCGACTGGGAACGGCTCGCATGGAAATGCCAGACGGCCGCAGGTGGACGACCTCAGCTTGATAAAATACACAAGGCTAAAAAAAAAAAAAAAGAAAGAAAACACAGGCGGGCAAATGAATGATGCTATTAAAGGGACGGGCGTAAGGAACCCGCCACCTTGTGCCCACGTGCGATGCCTGCCGCTGCTCCGCGGGGCCCCGCCCTGACTTGGCAGTGGATGTGGAGACAGACGCGGCACCTGATTAACAGCCGATGCCTTGGAACGCACTGGGAAGCCGCATGATGCGACCCAGAACGGCGGTGGGGGGGGGGGCACGCGCTGGCAGGGTATCGCAAGCGGAACATGGCGCGGGCGAGATAGCGAAGCCTTCAGCAGTACTGCCTGTGAGCAGGTGACTTTTGCACATCGACGAGACCCACTCTGATTACAGACAGTGCAGCTTTAAACACCCCCCCCAGAAACAGACAACCCCATACCCGGATGCAAGGTGTACGGACAAGCCAGCTGCCATGGCCAAGATCATTATGCATGGCTTTTTAATGGCACGTAAACAAGCTGAACAGAGTGACCTTTATCCAGCCCCAGAACACATTCACCTCTGGGTTATTTAGATGGGGGGATGGACACTCAACCGCAAGCCTGTTTGACTTCATTGCTACAGCATCGAATGAGGTAGCGGTGTGGCCACCCACCACCGGAACCGGAGGCCTGGGGGGGGGGTGGGCAGACCAGTGAGGGAGGGAGACCTTCCCATCAAAGAGCTGGATGCCACAGTGTGTCCCCAGGAAGGGCCACCGAGGGGCTGCCTTTACGCTGCTGCGGGCCAGCCTCAGCACGTCAAATGAGGAAAATGTCTGCAAGTACCCCGAGTGCTCCTCAGGAGGTGACTGGGGGCGGGCAGCGGAGGGTGGGGATCAGGTATGAGGTGGGCGCTCAATGCTGGCATTTCAGCTCAGGAACAACAAAATCGCGGGCTGTTCTCACCACCAACCACTGTGCTCACTGAGACAAAATGGCACATAAACCCCTAACTTAACTCCTTAAACCAGGTTCAACAATTGCAGGGCCAGTTTGCAGATTTCCTAAACCCTCACTCACCCAGACAGTACAACCAAGGCCCAGAGCAAACCGCCTAGATGCTCCCCGGCAGGCTCACAGTCAAGCGAAAGGCCTTCTGCACGAACAGAACACCATCACAGCAGAGGAGAAATGTGACCGGAGGCCAAAAGCACTGCAGACAGGCCCAGAAATGCCTGCTTCTCAGTATAAGGTGAAAGGTCAATCAGCTCCAACCTCTACAGCTACCCGGCAAATCAATAAAAGAAAATGTCATGTTACTCTGGGGAGTGGCCTGCTTGCCACAGGAATCCATAATTGGCCCAGCCATAAGTCTCCTCTCTTTGTAGAGCTTCTCTATCTTCTATCTATTTCAGGAAACCTTCAGAAGGGCTGATCTGAAGCAGGCCTACTTCCGTTCCTGCGCAGCATAATGATGCACATTTGTGTGGGGAGACTCACGGTCTCACTGCCATATTATCCCCCCTTCTGCTAAGCCAGCGGGACCTGGGACACCACACAGAATCCCAGGAATCCTTGGACTCTGAAGGAGGAGGGTGGATGGGAAGATGCCATGAACAAAACGAACAAAAAAGTGCCGACGGACGGTCACACGCACAACGGCCGGGCGGCCAGACTCTCAGCAGGAAAGAATGATGATTTGTGGTCGGCTTGCTTTCGACACTTGCAATTCTGGGGCCCGCCAGATGGAGGCCCATTGATGCGGTTTGGGGAAGATCTCGGGCTTGGGGTAATCACCACTTTAGGGTGGGTGCAGGATTGGGGACAGATTTAAGATTTAAGGTGGGGACAGGAGGGAAGAGCAGGATAGTGTGAACTCAAAAAGGAGTGAAGGATGAGGCCAACGTCGCCTTTGCACGCAAGTACCCAAGCAGACGTCAAAGGACCACGGGAGTCAAGACCACAACTACGCCTTCCGGATGCTGGCCGAAGTCTCGCTAGTCACCTTTACCCGTTTTAAACACCCCCCCCCCCCCATCACAGTCCCCTACATGACCTCCACACTGTGGGTCATTTCTTGGCAGCGACTCGAATCACACATTTAGAGGAGAGAAACAAAACCTCAAGTCCGCGACTTCACCGCTTCGTACTCTCACAGCCCTGGAGCTGGGGACAGCCAATGGCTCTCCTCACTTCATGATAGATCTGCTGAAGGGCCAGCTCCAGTCCAACCAGAAACACAGACATAGATTTCTGACTGGTTAGAACTGGCTGGGTGTGACCCGCTGGAACCAGAATGACGCCACAGTTGCCACAACGAAGTTAAAAACAGCTCATCAGCTGCACAAAATTAACTGTCCGTCCTATCTGACACAGTACAGTTTGGCACATAAATATAATATATAGGGCAGACGTGTTAAACAAACTGAGCACTGGACGCCCCCCAAAACATAAAAAATAATAAGCCAGCTCTTTCTCTTTATCCATTGGCAGGAAGCCACAGCTCACTTTCCAGAAAGTGTGTTTCGTGTAGCAGATGTGCACGGAAGGCGG
>JAODKM010000058.1:23772605-23792060 GCA_026780845.1 Petrocephalus sullivani
GGCCCGCGGGGGGGCCCCCCCGGGGCCAAGCCGGCAGGGCGTGTTGGCCTTGGGAACCCCCCCCCCCCCCCCCCCAGGGCCCCCCCCGGCTTGTGGGCCCCGATGGGGGGGGGGGGGGGGGTTACGTCCCGGGGGAGCTTCCTGCTTATCGACCCCTACTCATGCTCTCAGCAGTCAGATGGCCCATCCTTAATTACCAGCAACACTGAACGCCAGGGAGCGGCAGGATGGAGCTAAGTGCCTGTTTCTGTGGCACGGGAACGGCGCCGGGGTGCATTCCCACCCCGCCAGCCCCGAGGGACAACCAGCTTTACATCAGCCGGCGAGGGCAGGACAGTGAGACCCCCAGGAGCCTGGAGGACACGGAGGTCAGAATGTGACGAGACGAGGCTGAAAGCTGCTGCCCGTCGATTCTGTCCGTCCCAGCGGCAGAGTGACACATCTCCACTGATCGCGGCTTCAAGATAGACACGAGGTCCAAGAGCTACTCAGCGAGACTGATACAGCAGACAGCAGGTAAAGGGCGAGAGAACTGTGCCAGAGTGAGAGGAGTGTGCTTAGGAGTGCGCTTTACACATCTGGACTGCCGGCATGCCACGGCACACACTCACTGGCCACCCACAGTGGTTCT
Source organism: Petrocephalus sullivani (assembly GCA_026780845.1). Lineage (NCBI taxonomy): Eukaryota > Metazoa > Chordata > Actinopteri > Osteoglossiformes > Mormyridae > Petrocephalus > Petrocephalus sullivani. The sequence continues at coordinate 23,773,237 of JAODKM010000058.1, forward strand.
GTGTACATATACTCCCTTACTTGCGTAATTTACACACTCGCACACAAACACATGCACAAACAAAAATGCATGAACACATACAAATGCACACTGCAGACAGACTTCACAGAGATGCCCCATGGCAAGATCTGGGGCACAGGCTCCACTGGGGAGGTCAGCGGCGGTGGGTTAGGTGGTCAAAGCCCCGGACCGCAGCGTGTGTGCGGCCGCTGACACAAACACGGCATGAAGCTCACACGGCTGCGGGAGGTGCACGGTGTGGTGACCACAGGCTTTTCACAGCCTGGACACGCCTCCCCACCCACAGGAAAACCGTCAAGACTGATATTTGCAAGTACACAAATAAAAAGAACCCAAACAATTAAAAAAATAACGACCTCATTTGGGGATCTGATTGCGTCACTGCGAGTTCAGATGAAAAGACGGCTGCATAAAATCGCCTGTTTATGGGCGTCACACAATAGGCGAGAGAGAGGACCGCAGACCAAAATAAGGGTCCCCCAGGCCAATGTGTTTACTCACAAGCTCGTGCTGAGCGAGGCCCGGCCACATGGCAGCACTTCCCAAATACCGTCGGCTTGCCACACAAAACGAAAACAAAAGACAGCATAATGAAACTGGGAGATATTAGAAAATATATAAATAAATCACGATGGCCTCTAAGCCACACCCACTTATGACAGCTGACCACACCCCCAAGAGCCCACATCCTCCCTCCCCGCTGAGGGCAGGCACTGAGCCAATCCATCACTGAGGGGCTGCTGCCCTCCATGCAACCTGAGGGTGCTTCTCAATGCACAAATGGTCAATCGCAGGCCCTCGCTCCCTCCCCCCGCTCACACCCCCCCCCCCCATACAATTCCTTTCTTGTGTGCGAGCTGGCTGGTGGCCAACTCAACCTGCATTCTTCACAGTCAGTCAGGGAAGTGGAGAAGGTTGGGGGCCGGGGGGGGGCACCACTGCTGTTATCCTCATCTAGAGCAGGATCTCACCAGGTTATTTACACCAGGCATCCGAAGCCGTCTCCTGCAGACTTCCAGCAGACAGGCAGTAACCTTGTCAGTATCTCTCGTGCGGCCCTGTTTTACGGCTGCCTTCGTTCCATGACAGCATGGCACTATTTTACAGGCTTTGTGCTCGCGGAGCCCGTCTTAGGCACATCTGTAGATCAAATAGAATCCGCCTCCCCCCTCACCACGGCCCGCATTTACAGATGCATATTCCTAAACATGCAATAACGACAACAGCACATAATCCGATTCAGCCGCTGGTGTCGCAATCCTCTAAATATTTGGAGCCTTACAAAGACAGAGATAAGAGAGTCATTTATTCCTGCAGCTGATCGCCGGCCTCTGTATACCCGGGATTTACACGCCTCGCTTTCAGCTTAGGCCCAGACCTGCTGTTTCCGGGGCCAATGTAAACCGGCGATTTAACAGCTGCAAGAAGAGCCGTTAGGAAAGTGGAACAGGCCGCTGGCGTCGGGCATGTTTATAGTGTGACCGGGACAGTCTTCGGGAAACAAATGCACCCTTGGGGACTTTTCTTGCACCTTGCACAGGGAAGCAGACCTGTGCCGAATGGCCGCAGGAGGCCTGTCAGATGCCCCAGTGACCAGCCTGCTGGTCAGCCAAGCTCCAACATGGAAACACGATTCTCAACCCAACAACTGCCCTCGGTGCAACGACTGTGAGCCAGATCTTTCTGGTGATTTAAATCTAAAAAATGCACCGTAATGGGCACACAGTCAGTCATCTGAGAGCAAATGGCGCGAGGGGGCCATGTGCTGGAGCCATGTGCCTTAGGGTGGCGGTAAAGTTGACTACAGTGGTTTATTAACGAGGCCATGCTGAAGCAGGAGGAAGGGGGGCGCTGCCTCTGAGCCCCAGTTCACCCACTCTAACGTGTCACGTGCCAAATCACTGCGTTGACATCAGGGTTTTTCTGCTATACAATCAATTCATGAAATTCAGCAAGTTGTCCAGCAGAACAAACAGATGCCGTGTAACTCCTGCTTCTGTGTATTCACATCTGTCACCTGAGGCACTAAACCAGCACAAACCTGAGCCGATAAAAGCCATCTTTGTGATAAGAGCCAGTCATGTGACCCAGCCACATGACCCAATCACGTGACCCACGTGACAAAAGAGCGCAGCTCTCTGGTGACGCACTTGTAAATGATACACTAGCTCTCACAGACACATACACGGACACTGCATACAACAACCGCACAACCATCCACCTTAATGCTCTGGTCCCCTGCTGAAAGGGCAGCCTGAGCCCAGCCCGGCCCGGACCACTCCCCTGCCATGTCCCTGCTTCTCTGCCTTATTCAGGGGTGTAAAAACCCTTCCTTGCTCTAAATAAACCCCGGAGGTCGGGAAGCGGGAGGCTGGATGGTCCGCCCCGCGGTGCCATCGCCGCAGAGAGGGAGCCAGGGAACTCGGCCAGGATGCCACGTAAAAGCGCCCACAGGCTGCCGCGGCGGAGACTGTGCCCGCCCGAGCATTTTACGGCCTGGAGCTCGCCCCCGCGGCCGGCACCGCTCCAGCACCAGTAAGCCGCCTTTACTATGCTGATATTGCCCCCCGACACCTTTATTTTTTATTTGCCCTGTGTTTAATTGGGCACACTGGGTTCCGAGAGCCCGGCCTGAACAGGCTGTCGGTGTTTAGCTGGTGACCACTGAGCCTGGAGCTCAGAGCGGCGTAAAAAGCAGGACTTGGTGTCATTAGCACCGCTGGACGGGGCAGACGGGAGACCACAGGGGGAGACAGCAGGAAGACGACCCACCGGCCCTGCTCTGCTCTCTCGGGACGCTAGGCGGCAGCGGGGAGGAGGACTGCACTGCTAACCAGAAGACAAAACGCCCTCTTCAGGACAGCTGCAAGCAGCTGAATAATGGAGCATTTGGGGTGGGAGAGACACGGCAGCGGGAAGCGCGGTGTCACCTTGTGTCACACTCTGGCCCGGTTGGGTCCGGGGGCGGCCTGAGTAAGCACCAGAATGTGGGCCAGACTCTCGGCTATTTTCATCCCTCCTGCGTCCGTCGGCTCGCAGGATCAGCCTCCCCGGTCAATGGGGTCGCCCCGCGTGACACGCCGGCCGCCCGCGCTCCCCGCGAGACCCCGCCTCCTCCGCCATTGCCTGGCAACAGCCAGTGAGCCGCCAACACAAACGGAAAGGCGCTCACGTGTGTGACTGTGGCGCTGTCCTACCGCTAATCATCCTGCCAGCATGCCCTTCTGTGTCTCTACAAGCTGACTCTTCTGACCAGAATCACAGCACAAGCCTGAAGAAATAAAAGCCCAGTCATGTGACCCAATCACAAGGGAATCCTCTGGCTAATTCCGACGAGGAAAGAGCAGCTCTCTGGAGATGCTGTCGCAACTGACACACACACACACACACACACACACACACATTTGTATTCATATCTTTGCCAGAACTGTCCAATCATTTCTATGCGCATAACCCTAATCCCAACTAACCTGATAACCTTAACCCCTACCCAACTTTAACTAGAGTTGCGTAATTAACCAAACAAAACACTAGAATTTTTTTTATTTCAATCACAGATTTTTCAAAAACTGAATTTCTCTTTGTGTCCCTGCAATGTAATGCAGCCGTCCCTCTCGCAAGCAAGCAAGCAAGCACGCACGCGCGCACACACACACACACACACACACACAGCGACTGCCTAAGACAAACCACACAACCATCCATCCTAAAACCTCATCAATGTGGAAACAAACAGGCTCCTACCAGCCTGGGTGACAGCCTGCTGTAATCACACCACAGAGTGCCTCCCAGACCCCCCCATGCCAACAAAACACACAGTCCCACTCGGGGCCAATAAAAGTTAGTCGCGGTCCCCTGTGTGACCACACGATCCCTGCAGCTCCAGCCGACAGCTGACGAACGACTGCAGTCGTACGTAAAACCCACTTCACTCTGGACCCTGTGCCCACAGTTTAACCATAGCAGGTAGCCTGGTGAATTACGACAGAGGGTGGGGGCAGAGGAGAGAGCCTTAGCTGTCAATAAAACATTTAACTTGAACTGCTTCGGCAGAAAGGCCCAGTTGTATAAAAGGGTATAAAGGCCAAGATTTAAAAATGCCTTCAAATGGAACTCGCTAGCAATTAAAGGTAAAAATAACCGCGGATTTTGATTGTAAGCCCTGCCAGCCATGTCCGCAGCCGTAAGGGGATGCCGCGTGGTACACATGAGCCCTGGGCAGGAGCTGTGTCCCGCCCAATCAAGGCACTGCAGGAGCCTGTCGACATAGAAACATGCATGTGTGTTTAATCTAGAGCTTGTGTGTGTGTGTGTCTGTCTGAGAGACAGGGCTAACAAGAGTGACTCCACTCAAGTCAGAGTTCATCCAGCACCTGGCCAGAGTCAGCCAGCCAGGACGCCCCCGCTCTGCGCTCTGACTCAGACAAATTAAAGGCGTGCTCATCAGCGCCGGGAGCCATGACAGCGACGCCTGGGAACGGGCAGGGGATCCTGATTTAGGGCCCGCTGTCACTCCGGCACCGGGGGCCTGTGCTGGAATGTGCCGGCGAGAGAAGCCGTCAAAGGCGCTGCGCCGACCGTAAGGAGGTAACAGGGAGAGAGACAAGCAGCAACACAAGGAGAACAGCGGCAGAACAGAGAAGGGGAGAGGAGGGGAGAGGAGCGTCACCCCACCAGTGGCCATGAGTGAGAGACAAGCAGGGAGACGTGCCGGGCCCCCGCTATCTGACAGGCTGACAGGGGGGTTGGGGGGTACCTGTGACAGACAGAGATTAATGAGGCCCCCTTACCCTCCTCCCAAATCCCTCCCCCCTTTGGCCTTAATGCCTGCTAATCACCAAGGTGTCAGCCCCCATCGCTCACACAGCCCCCCCCCCACCGTACACCTCAGACCTCAGCCTCTGTCGCCCTGATTAGGCCCGATGGTCCAAACGGGGGCGTAATCTGTCTGCCTGGCCGAATTCAACACCCCTGTCTCCAGCCCCCCCCCCCCCTCGCCACCGTACCGCCCAGGGCTGCCGGCAAGACGCGCACCTGGTCCTGGTTTGGGATGAACATTTCCTATAGGGACCCCGGAGAGAGAAAGCCAGTGTTTCCTGAGTGCCGAGAAGCGGGCTTCGCTTGGTACTGGCGGCTGGACCGGACCACTCGACCGGCGTGGGGGGGTGGATCGCGCCTGTGAGGGTCGCTGTGATGGCTTTCTTGGCAGCCCAGGGCTATGGTAACGTGCCTACGCACGGTCCAGTAACTGAGAAGGAGCCAGTACCGTAAGTCTGACTGCTCACAGGACAAAAATGCTAATTATGTTAGCAGTGCTTAAGATGCTCTAAGCAGGACCACATAAGGTCTTACAGGACGGCGTGTACAACATGTAAACAAACACAGCTGGCTGGAGAATGCAGTCGCAGGCCAAGCCTTGGGGCTTCCCGCATCTTAACCTAAAGCCCCATAGCAGCGGCAGTAGCCAAAGGGGGTCTGCCAGGGGGGCTCACAACACCCCACAGCCCCCCTAAAGCCCTTAAACACAAAGAGATGCAGAAGCAGACCCCCCATTCCACCCCGTCCCTGAGCGATTTACAGCCCATGTGCAGACCTGGTTCTCATCTGCATGGCCCGCGGGCCTCAGACCCACACATTCAGTCCACGTGTGCGTGTACAGAGCAGACTATGTCCCTTTGAAGTTATTTTTAAAACTGCCCTCAACCTCTCCCCCCCTGAGGAACCCCCCCCCCCCCGTGTCCTAGGCCAGTCGCGACACAGGCCTTTCCATCAGAAGATACTCCTCTTCCTTGGCTGCCCGTGATGATGCCCGCTGGCCTTGATGACAGTCAGGGAGCACAGGGGACCCAGGCGGGCAAAGCAAGAAAAACTAAGCAGAACAAAAGTGCAGAGAATCAAAGCACAGAGAGCCAGAGACGCCAAGGCCACACTGAGCAAAGCCACAGCTTAACTATAGCGTGGCGTCATTAGAAGCCAAATAACAGGCTGGTATAGGTGTGTTACGCATGACTCACTACTGCAGAGATGATGTGGTGCCGGGGATACGGGCCCCCACGGTGCTCAGGGGCCGGATGCCCCACACCAAGAGCCAGCGAGCAGCAGTCAGGGTGACGGGTGGTGCTGGGAGACAGCACACACCGCGGGCCCTTCAGCCAATCAGGCAAACCCGACGAGGGAACCGTGAGCCGGCTGGATAGCACCAGATCCTGGCCGCTGATCAAGGGTGTGAGACAGTGTCTGATATTGGGGGGAGGCATGACTTACCTTAAATAAAAAGGTCTCATTTTTAGGGGAACGAACGAAGCCAAAATAAATATTGTTTGCTGCTACACGTGCCCCCCCAGATTCCTACGTCCCTGTCGCTGATACTGGTTCTGTTTTCTCGATAAAAGCCTGCAGGCAGCCCCAGCTTCCGCATGTGTCAGTCATGTGTCGGGCGGGGGGGGGGGCAGACAGCGGGGCCCCTAAGCCCACTGCACAGCCGCCACAATGCGCACGGTCACACAGCGGCACCCCATTCGCTCTTAGAGATAGCATCAGGAAACGAGGCCGGACGCAGGGGCGATCCCGCCGCACCCAGAGCTCGGCACGCTTGGGAACCACTCGGGATCCGGACGGATGAGGGGGGAAAAATGAAAAACACACAAGGAAGGCCACGTGGAGAGAGGGGTGCTGTGTACCTCTGGCCCAAGGGACACTAGGACCGTGGGGGAGACGACAGTTCGGGGGACACTAGGACCTGGGGGACACAGATCAAGGGGACCTAAACCACAGTAATCTCATACTAGCCAAATTGGAGGAGAAACCAGCATTTGTAAATGAATGTATTTCAAGCGGACATGTAATATATGATTTTTCCACATTGCTAAATTCATACGGATTCCCTTGCAGTGTGCTAGGAAAGGCTGACACTTTAATGAGACCAAATATAAACCATGCGCTTGTTTTAACATGGGGGGGTTCTAACAGCAGGAAGTTACGGACGGCACCGGAGGCGCTCAATCGCCAAGCCTGCGAATCTTCAGCCACTACATTCACACCAAGACGTCAGCTACAAACCACTGATAATTAGACGTCCAAAAAGTTAGCCACCCCCAAACTCCAGCCCACCCCCCCATACTTTTTGTAAATGATTGCCTGTCAGCTCAAACTGCCTCTCCCCCCCACCCCCTCCCCTCCCCCCCCAAACTCCTTGCAACCTTTTTTTTTCCTGGAGAATAGATATTTACGGACGATAATTGCCTGGCGCTAGAAACATATAATCAAGTGAAAAGCCGCATGCTTTTTTCTCTGTGTTTTCGTGAAATAAGTTTTGTTAAGTGAAGATTACCAAAAGGGATTGGCAATAGACGAGCAATTAAAGTTTAAAAAAAAAAAAAAAAACAGAAAGCCCTTGGTATTTAAATGAACGTGGGACTGACGAGTCCCACTGGCCCCGTTATTCTTGATTGTAGAATAAAGGAAGGAAAGATTACATTTTAAGGCAAGGAAAAGGGAAAAAAAATCCGATAAACTCTTTTAAAACAACTTCTCGGAATACGGTTGTTCTGTTGTCGGAACGCAATTTGAGAGACTCCCCCAGTGACCCGAAAACAGGGTGACGACAGCAGACAGCTACCAGAGGAGGACAGAGGCGGACTGAAGTGCGTACAGATCGTGAAGAACATGGACAAAGTAACATGACAGTAAAGGTGTCGTGACAAGGCCATCTTCTTCTGGACCAGTGAACCACATCTAAAGGGGAAGGACAGCGTTCATTTAAGAAGGGGCGGGGCTTGAGTTGACAGTTCAGTCTGGGGGCGGTTTTCCTGCTGCTGCATCTGTCCCCATGCGGATGGGGCACTGGGGGCGGAGCATGGCAGACAAACACAGGAAGTTCATTGGTTGAAAATGGGCCAATTGGTTGCCACTTTAAATCCCACAAGACCCGTGACCGAATATAGGTATGGTTCTGGATGAAATGGCCTTAAAAACAGCAGGAGGTCCAGTACTGGGCAGGGGTAGGGGTAGAAATGTTAAAACAGCAATGTTATGGAGCGAAAGGATCATCATAAGAATTATGAGGGGGGAGGGGGTGTCATTTCCAAGGCATAACGATGGGGGCAAAGTCATGAGAACCTCCCCCCCCTAGAGTGGTCATGGTTTGCAGCACCATGAGAGATTTCGACACTAACAAACACCGAGGACACCGATGGTTAGACCGGGCTTGGCTGAGGCACCTTCACTCGGTCCATATGGCACCTAGAAGATGGCTGAGCATTCACGCCCCCCCCTCCCCAATCCACGCCCCCCCCCAGCACTGGAGATCAAAGCCTCACGGACAGCAGGGCGGATAGGAGGGATCTGTCTCTCCTTTGTGGTGACATGTGTTCCCATTGTCAAGGATCAGTCAGCAGGCCTGATACGCATGCGAGCCCTGGGAGAGCCCGGGACGGCATTAAGGATTAATGCGGGAGGGAGAACAGGGCAAAAAAAACAGCAGAAAGTCCAACGTTTAGTCTTAATTCCTCATGAAACGCTTCACCGTACTGTACCGAATTCCTGAACGCCGAAACAAAAGAATTCGATTAACAGGCTCACAAAACAGCCCCGGCGTGGAAGAGGAGGACGAGGGGGGGAGGGGACTCAGAAAAATGCGAATAAGCAACAGACAAGCAGGCTGATGGATGAGAGTGACACGGAGACGGCAGGCAGGTTGACCCCTGGGCTGCAGCCCAAAGCCTCTTCCGGGCTGACCCCTACAGAAAGGCCTGGGGTGGCAGCCGTGGAGGTCCCCTGAGAGCCGTGCCGTCTTTCAGGGTCCCCAGGGGCAGTAAACTAGGACAGCAGCCAGGCAGATGACTAAACAAACAGCCCCGCTAACCGGGAACACAAGTGGCATCCAGACAAATTTGAAAGGACGATGAGTTTCGCAAGGGGTGAGAGTGTTTCTCCGAATCTGGCTAATGATGGGATGAGGCCTCCGATCCCAACGAGGGCAATGAGCTACTAAATTCCCGCAAACGACTCCCTCCAGTCCCAAAGTAAAGTCGTCTGTCCGCTTAGCTAATGAACGTTTCCCCCCCCCCATTGGTTAAGTGCCAAGGTTCCTGCCAATCACTGTTATTTTAACATTTTCTGTTACTTCCCAGCCCTTGTGTTTATGAGATTGCACCTTCAAAACCCATTTAAATTTTTTATTATTATTATTTTAAGGGAGAAAACAATTCCTGTGTGCTCCACAGCAGCCAGCATAAGCAACGTTAATGTCTGGTCTGTTCCAGCACACGCCTTATAAACAGCGTGATTTAACGACGCCAGCTTGCTTCAGCTTATTGCCTTTATTAGACCTGGGCGATTATTAAAGGCTGAGAACATACAACCAACTCCACAGCCCCGAGCAAAACCACTAAGCACATTCACCCAATCAGTTAATATATTCAATTCCTTTAATAAAGCACAGAGCGGCGAGACGCTCCAGCATCTCTCCTACTCTGCACACAAAACTTTGAGAAACGCCGGCCTACTTTTGAGTATTTTTTTAAACCCTTGTTTTACTGTTGGCGCCGGTTTTGTAATTCATAGCAGCGACGGCAGCTTCAAACGCAGCTACAAACAAAGCTCTCCAACTTCAGAGGTCAGCGTTGGTGGCGGGAAGACTGACAGGCAGTCAGGCGCGCGACGCTGTCAGAGCGTGACTGAAATATTCAGGTCATCAGCTACCCCAAGCAGCCGAGAGTCAGCCCACGCGGCATTAAGAGATTAACGCGGAAGCGAGACATTTTGTACGGCAATATGAAATGTCAAAAAAAAAATAATAAAAAATCAGCTGCATATTCAGACAGGATAAGCTCAAGATGTGGGATAAGAGGATGGATGGATGGAGCGACGGATGTTCAAAGACAGGAGGAAAAGAACAGGCCATCTGTCATCCCGTGAGAGTCACCTCCGAGACACTCAGGGTGGTCATGGTTTATCCCAAAGCCCAGACTCTTTGACGCACTACTCTGAAGTGCACTCACCCCTCCAAGGCAGAGGAGGGCGCCCTCCATACTTCTGAAGTGCCACTGCCACCACTTTGAACTGAATTCATGCATTTAACCTTGAGATGTCAGATGCGGATGTGCAATGCATCAATTCCGCACTGCTGGAAACCCTCTCGTTGGAGAAAGGCTACTTGAAGAGTACTGCCTTTCTGAACAACTACGTCTCGCACCCGATAGGGAAGCGGGCACGAGGTGCTTCGGAGACTCATTACTCTCAGATATCATCAAACGAACCGTTCTCCGATTCCTGTACACCCCGGGCACAGCAGGTTGCTTCCTACGGTGTGCATCCTGGATCCTTGGCCGCCACACCTCACAAGCGGCCTGCTGCCGGGTCACCCTGAGTCCGCCTCGCTGACACCGAGCACCTTTCACTCTCGTCACTCTGCAGCTGCAGCATCCACAGGCTCCCCAGCTGCTTTTTCGCTTGGTGCAGCCCACAGCAGAAGGCTGAGCTTCGCAGGCTTTACCCTCCACAACGTGGGCGCCGCACATAGGATGGAAAGGCCTGCAGGTTTTTCCTTAATTGACCTTTTCCCACACTGAGAAATTTGGGGAGTGCATAGCAGAGTGAAATTGTGTTTGTGAGGTCACATGCAACCGGCAGTTTACGCTGTGGCTGAGATGCCTTCCCTTTGAACGAAAGAGAACACTCCTTGGGGTTCAGAAAAGCACCTAGAGGGGCTGTTAAAATGAGCACAGAGAGATTTATTAGTGATATACTCACATGAAAAACAGCAGTAAAAGCGAACAGCGTGAGGAGGGTTTGCTGTTAGCGCAGATAAACGCAGAGCCTTAAAAAGGGGAACGCAGCAGGCCGCTTTCTGAGATCACTTTTCTAGCATCAGATATTTTCCTCAGTTATTGGCATTATTTCCTATTAAAAGATAAAATAGAGGAGTATCGTTTACATCCAAAGAAGGATGGACTTTGCTATAAATTCTGCTCAAATGTATGTGTGTGTGTGTGTGGGTGACTGTGCGTGAGCAAGAAATTCTGCCCCCTCCAAGCCTCATGACTGGGCGGGGATGGGGGGGGGGCGGTATGCCCTCCCCACTTCGTCGATTTTCTGTTGAGCTGTCCGGTGTAGGATGACAGCCCTGAATAGAGCCATCACCTCAGCGGCTAATATATTCAAGGACTCAGGCCGCAAAAAAATAAATAAAAAAGTAAAGCTTTAAAAAGACAAAAATAAATAAATAAGTCACAAATTAAATGCACGAGGTGAAAGCAGAGACCTGCTGGCCGCTTTCCACCATATGTCCTGCTTGGCTGGAGACACATGACCAGCCTCACAACGTCCCTTCTTTCATCTTATCGACCGGCAGCTCTAAATATGTTCTCCTTCAGGACACCCAGCCCGCCCCGCCTCCAGCAATTCCCATTGGCTGATTAGACCTGTCCATCTCATCACAAGAGCCAGTAATGCTTAGGCCCCCTGATCGACACTCGGCAGAGCTCACAGAAAAGTCAGAGGGATCAGGCGTGTCGACCGTAGAGAGAGGCCAAGCAGGCAGACACGGGCCTATGTATGTGAGCGCCTGGTGCAGGCTCACACGCGTGTGCATTTAAGGAAACGAGGGAACACATGATGTCCCCACACTGAAGTGTGTGTGTGTGTGTGTGTATAGGTACATACCCCTGTGCAATTTTATACTGTATGTATCTGTACGTGTGTGAATGGGCATTTTGTGCACTCCCACGTACATAGGTGCGCTGTTGGTTCATGTACCGGGGCCCCGAATCGGTCCTCTTCAGAGGTCAACAAACGGCATCCGCAACACGAGGCCCTTTCAGGTTCAGCCGCAGCCCCACCGGCAACGTGGACAGTGGGCCGTGCCAGGCGGCGCCACGGCGGACCAGGAACAAGCTCGCGGGGCCCACTGCCGAAAGGGTCAGTGCAGACAGAGGGGCCGTGACAAAACATGGGTCGAAACAGTCTTAATTCATTCCACGCCTTCTATGGTTTCTCCCCCCCGAATGGTCCAACGGAAAATGCATTCACAGTAGCCGGGAAGGAGAAACAGAGCAGCTGGGTCTAAGAGGACAGCCGTGGCCACTGGGACGCTGCTACTGTACACACAAAGGCGCCCGGCACATAATATTTACTGTGTAAGTTGAGCGTAAAAATTTGGCCTGGATAAAAAGCTGCAGTGTCTGAGGTAACCTGAGGTGTTACCTGACACCACGATGCCAGCAGCCCTGCTGCTCCTAATCCATCTCGGATCCGCCCATCAAAGGTCCGTTTGTGGATGTGAGCCACTAGAGAGCAGGCCGGGGGGAAATTCCAGCCCATTCTGCTACTGATAAGAAATACAGGCCCTTCCTCCTGACCTGAGATGAGTCTGAAATGGGCGGGGGAGAGCTCTAACCGGGGATCCGGCCCGGTAACTGGGGGGCGGCGGCGGCCCGGAAGACGAGGGAGACTCCCTGCATGGGAGCCCCACGTTGGCCATTTGTTTTAGGTGATTTGCTCCAGAGCGGCTTAGCTGTCGTCAGAAAGGCGTGATTTACAGGTTCTGTGGATAGGGGGCACTGAGCATGAGAAAGCGAGGGTGCACTGAAAACAAGCTATAAGATATACGAGCTTATATACATACATTACTGTTAATCCCGAAAAGATGGAGGTGCCAAAAAAACAGACATAAATCGAGCTGCTAAAAAAAAGAGGGACATAAATAATATATGCACAGCTTGGCTGGAATGCAGCATAGGAAAGTGAACATGGGCCGTGGTGTGTATATAAGCTAATAATAATATATAAGGTTAATTTGTGACGCAAATGTGCTGATCTGTTCAAACAGGTTGTGATACTGAGGAAATGATGCTTTATTTGCTATTCACACAAGTGTGAAACTGGGTGCATTGGAATGCTGCCATTTGCATATCCCACCTCGCACTAAAGAGACAGTCGAGTAGAAAAAAGTGCAGGTTTGGCCATTTATCCGATGCCCCTGTAGCATTTTGGGGATGTGAGTGCCCGACGGACATGCGATTATCCTGTCAAGGAGGGGATGTGAACTCCAGTGATGATGATGTACAGTGTTGGGGCGGCCTGTGCACAGCTCATCCACAAAGGCACCCCTCCCACTTACCTGTGTAGTGCAGGTGAAGCCCCTGGAAGCATCTACCTACTGGCTCCTCAACAGGACATGCTCAGCCCCTCAGCCCGCAAATACAATCTCATGCGGCTACACCCATGGCGATATTCTATTTTTTAGAGCAGAGTGCACACTCGGATGAGGGGCTTTGCGGAAAGAGAGCTCCATAATGGGGACAGATGTGTATGTATGAGTTGAACAGATGTTCAGTATCTAATAGGGCCAATGGATTTTCCATTATTACCCGGGAAGAAGTGGCTTGAGGCTCCGCATCAGCCGTCCAGCGAGCCGGACGTTCACGGAGCGATCGGGCGCCCGCGGGAGCCGGACTTCTCGTTACCGTTTCGGCAGCGGGAGATCGCACCGGTGACAGGTGCCAGCAGACTGAGAGGTGCACCTCGGTGCACGTCAGCGCTCTCTGGTGGCAGACGAGGAGCCTAACAGGCCCTCCCTGCCACTCCGCACCTGGCCACTCTCACTTACTACTGCTATATGGCTGCTCCTCCTCCGCTGAACTAATCAGTCAGCACTGTAAACAAGCAGACCATCTCCAAGCAGACCATCATGAAGGAGTGGCAGGCATTAACAGGGATATATTAGCAGCCCGCTGGCCATGCTGGAAGACGTCGCTATCTTATGAACACCCAAGCACATATAGATAAATGCAAACACACCCAGACTTGCTGTTACACCTGGCAGTGTACTATTCACGCTCATGTGTGGCACACATCAACACGAGGACGGACGGCCACAGACGCGCTCGAGGATCCCTGACATCCCCCCCCTCGCAGGGAGAGGGAGCGAAGATGCAACCAAGGGTGACAGCAGAGCTGGATGGCGGCAGTGACCGGCGTGGTGAGCGGGAGGACCGCCCGGTACCGAGGCCGTGGCTCTGGGAGAGCTTGGGCGTAGAGCTGCGAGCCTGGCTTTCCTGTTAAGTGTGGAGGCAGAGGGGGCTGCGTCGAAGAGGGAGGCCTCTGGGGCCAGACAGCCATCCGCACATCCATCCATCCATGACAATGAGTATGGGAGCTATAAAAAGAGTTTGTTACTTTAACAGTCTTTGGGAGAAGACCGTTTCCTGTCCAGCTGTCCCCGTTTCAGAAGTGGGGGTCCCCTCAGCAGGCTCCAAACGCCCATGGCGACAATCCCCCCCACACTGAGGACCCGCAAGCCTCAGAACATCTGAAGAGTTCCTAACAAGGGCTCGGTTTTCTGTCAATACCCTACGCTCATTTCCGCCTCTCTGTCTCTCGCTCCTTTTTAATGGCCGTGTCTCTCCCAAACAAATAAGGGATGAAAGGCAGAGCTGGCACAAAGGGGGGTGAGGGGGGATGATTGATTTGCGTTGAGGCTGCAGCCCGCGTCACACTGTGGGAACCGAGACGTACAGCTCCGTCGGGCCCCGAGAAATGGGGGCCCCCAAGCCCGTGGAGCGGCAGCGGCCCACGCCGACAGCAGAGCGGGACGGTGCGACCGCGTCAGGGCGCGGCGGGAAGGCGAGAGGGATTAGCGGGACCGTGCTGTTAGCGCCCTTCAGCTTGACGTTCCTCATGGATCAGACCAAACCCACGGCGTTCGCACCTCCAAAAGCGGTTAACCCGAGACTCAGCCCGATCGGGGGAAAGTGAGATTCTGCTGGGTTTAAGTGACAAGTGAGGAACGGAGGGAAATCGTCAGTGCCGGATCAGGAGCACGTCATTCTGCCGGCCAGTGGAAGGATGGCGGTCAACTGTATTTCATCAGTGACCTTCTTGGAACAATAATCCCACCGCAGTTAAAGTAAATGGGCTGCCGCAGACTGAAAAAAAAGGAAAAAAAAAAACTTAGATGATGAGGTCTTTCCTCAGCTCAGCGGAGCAGAAGCACACAGCAGTCAGCAATGGTATCGTGATGTGTACGTCTAAGCATCGGCTTATGTGCAATTAGCTCCAAAAATGAGGGGAAACCCTGCAATTAATGGATGCGGCCGGATCCCCGGCGCCAAGGCCGACGCGTCTTCGGTAACTTTGGCGTTTTCACGGCGCTTTAACGAGGGTTCCGGTAACGTCTCGCACGCCAGGCGTCGCAGGGCCTTCGCAAGTGAGGCCCCCCCGTACCTCAGCCTTCCCTCCGCCCATCACAAGCCCATGAAAACAGTCGTTACCATCGCAGCGAGACCACCACGGGTCCCCACCCACCCACGGCCCATTCCAGAAACATCCGTGGCCGTATTTTAATTCCCCCCCACCCCCCGTCCCTTTTTCGAGAAGTTCTTATTTTTGCGCGGTGCGGTTTTCGCCAGCCCGGTGGCGATACACAGCCCTCCCTATTCATGCGTCTCAGACCCCGGGCTTTTATGGACGCCTCTGGAACCGGCTCCGCACTCTGCCCTATTTTTCTTCCTTCGCATTAAGGGAAGGGTTTGACTTTTATGACTGGCCACATGCTGCATTAATTCAAACACATTACGCCAAGATAAAAACTCCCGACTTGTTCCCAGACAGCTGTCTCTCTATCTTTCCCCGTCCGTGCCATTTCTTCCGGAAAGCAGAGGGAGAGTGACACAGGCCCGCGGCTGAGCTGCGTCTCGCCAGGGGACGCCGGCCCTCGCCCACCTCAAGGTCCCGCCCGCCCATCAGCAACGTCCTCTGCTCGCCTCCGAGGGCCAGTGCCCAGGCAGATGACCGATGCTTCCCGCAAAGGGTCAGCGAAACATCAGAGGGCGACATGAAGCAAGAATTATACAGCATGCTAACACACACTGAAGGGTAACCAGCAAAGAGTGTGTGATTTTTACATATTTTCCTTAATGTTTCATGGACCTTATATAAACCTCATGAGCTGCTATTAAATGGCACTGCCTACGCACGCTGCCACAATTTGGTTGCCAAATTTCAGCTACCCCCACCTTCTTCGGTTAAAAAATGTATCCTATGGTTCATTCTGCCAGTTGGGGCATGTTAACGACACAGTAAAAGCATTTAATGCTTCTACCAAGAGCTCCAAGAGTCGGCAAAGGTGTCAGACCCCGTGTCAGTCAGGCAGGTGGACATAGCTTCCCAGCCCTCCGCTCCCCCCTAGAATCGCAATGAGCGGCATCTTGTTGGGGCGTGTAAACAGCTCCACCTAATCTGGCTCCGAAAAGCACCCACCACCTCGACCCCACGGCGTAACCGCCGATAAATTCCCTCGATTTTAGCCACTATTTTTAGCCGGCTTTAACCTTAAATCTGCCGATGGCGCACAGCGGATCTATTCAGGGGAAGCCAGCAGGCACGCTCCCCCTGCAGGAGCACGCGGGCAGAGCGCACAAGCCCACTGATATTTCGGCTGCGCTGGCCTGTGGCTGCCAGCTGGTTTGCAGAGTGAGCGTCTCAGGGGAGAGCGGGCATGGAATCAAAGCGCCCTCTGTACCTGGATATTGCGGTTTAATCAAGGTATCGAGAGCGAAAAGTGCTAATTACAGACAAAAAGGGCTGGGAAGTAGGGGACAAAAAAAAACTCAATAGTACTCCAGCCATTTATAAAAATGATTAGAAAAAGGGTCATTGTGTATAACCAACTCACTCAATTACAATCTAAAAAGGGCACAACTAAATCGCTCAGCTGTGCTGCATACCCCAGAACTTACCGGCAAAGCAATCTTTCTCAGACCCGTCGAAGGAAATAAAAATGGAACACAAACAATGAAGCCTTACCAAGCACACGAACCCAAAGAATCTTTTTTTTTTTAACCGTAACTAATCAGAATAATCAATCGGTGCAGGACTGCAACCAACATTAGTCTAAGTGCCCCGAGGCCGAGGGGCTCCCAGAGGGGCAGCCAGCAGAGTAGGAGTAGGTGTCTGACTCTTACTTCATCTCCAGCACCTCCTCCAAGTGCTTCCTGCGCTCGGCACGGAGGGTGGTCAGGTGGGCCTCCTTCTCGGCCAGCGACTGCTGGGTGGACGACAGTTTGGCCTTCATGGATTCCAGCTCCTGCTTCACTTTCTCCATGGCCGCCAGCAGCTCCTCCATCTGCCCGGAGCACCCACAATGCCGTGCACGCACACACACACACGCACACGCGCACACGCGCACGCGCACACGCACACGCACACACGCACACGCACACACGCACACGCACACGCACACACACACACACACACACACACGCATACATGCCCATCCACCAGGACACCAATGTGAAGGCAGAGACCAGATGAAGACAAAGACAGGAAGGTCAGGAGGGAGAGAAAAAGAGAGGGAACCAGAGAGAAAGAGTGTAATATACATATAAATTGGTGTAAGAAGGCAGAGAGGAAAGAACATGCAAGAGTGCACAAATGTACATGGTCAGTACACAAGCAGACACACCAGCAGACGCATCCAAACAAGTGCGTGCGCACACACACACACAGGGAGACAGAGAGAGAGAGAGGAATCGGGGATTAGAGCACTTTAACGGAGCGATGGTGACAGCCACGTTGCTTGCATGCTGGAGTAAAACGGGAGGCAGTGCAAGTCATGGGGCAACAAAGGGGATGAAGCACACAGCGCCCCCTTCAGACCCGGCTGACCGTCCGCCACCTGCCAGAGCACCCTGCTGTCCAAGCAGGGTGCGTCAAAGAAAACCATTACATTGCCAGCCAAAGGAACATCGCAAAATAAAACAGAAAGGAAAACAAATTATGTTCAACCCAAACACTAATTCAGCCTATTATTAAGTAGGGGCTTGTGCCGTTTTCATATGCAGAATTATGTTCAGAGAGACTGAATAAGCGAATCAACCTCAAAAAAAAACAATTAAAAAAAAAAAACATTCAAAAGCTGAGTGCAGGGCTGCAGGCAGGTGAAGCGACCCAGGTGAGCCGAGGACTCGGGTGTGAGGGCAGAGCGCCACTGCTGCCCTCTACTGGCCGAGCCTCCCAGCTCAGACATACTTAGGCGTCTAATATACTCGCACCAGTTTCCAAGTGAAATGATGCATGTAGTAAAGCGCTGGGGGCAGATTTACGGCTGCCTGCTTTCCCGTCTCTCTCTTCATCTTATCGTCTCATTTCGTTCCGTCTTTTCTGAAGAAGGCCATTACGAAAAAATCTTAGAACATCTTAAGGGAAGTTATTTGTCTGCTTTTTGTAAAACTTGCTTATCTGTGATATTCGACAGCACTAAAACTTTTTATTTTTTTTTTTAAACATAATATAATCCAGTAAAAGCCGGCATCCCTCGGACATAAATCTTCACACAACGCGTACACCACGGCTTAAAAGGGGGGGGGGGTACGAATGCAGGAAACTGGCCCAGGAGGAGCATGCACCACTGGAAGAGACCTCTAGTCGAGCAGAAAGCGGTCCATCTGACACAGCGGCTGTCAGACATCGCCAGCCCCCGCAGTGGGTGGCTCAGCATGCGTGTCGGTGTTGCCCCGGTTACAGAGACGAGAGGATCGGTGTTCAGCCGTGTCAGCGACGGAGCTGCACTCTTTGCACGTTCCCAAGGAACAACGTCTGGGCTCCACAGCGCCATCGCTGCCTTACGCTGACAGCCCAAGGACAGCCGCTCTGGCGAGGATGAGGAAGAGGCGCTGCCGTTTCCCCCCGGACTGCACTGGCGAGGATGAGGAAGAGGCGCTGCCGTTTCCCCCCGGACTGCACTCACATAGCCAGCAGTCTGGCCTGACGAAAGACAGCGAGCATTCCGGCGCGGGGCGACC
>JAODKM010000058.1:23846230-23866298 GCA_026780845.1 Petrocephalus sullivani
AAGCGCTGTATACTTTAAAGGCTTTACTATTCTGTTTTAAGCGCTTAATTTTCATTTTGAACGCGCTAATATCATGCATTAGCATTTTCTGTCATATGGAAGTGTTAAACTTCAACTTGGACTGTACCTTTTCTTGTATACACGCAAGTTATTATATTAATATCATAAATGAACGATTATTCGACTAAATCGCTAAAATGCAAGAGTGTTAGTCGACTAGGAATATCTTTAGTCGGGGGCAGCCCTAGTGATCCTATATTTTAGTAGCTGTGTCTTTAGCTCTGGTGCCACTAACTTTGAATATTGATAAAGTGTAAATATCAGCTAAGAATGTCATAGAGTGATGCCAACGTCTTGATTATTAAAGAACCAGTATGAACCGAAACCAGTATGTTAACCAATATATCATGCATCTCTAAAGCTAACATTATTTACAGTATCTAAAATTGTTTAGCATTGGCGTGCAATATCGGCCAAGACTGACATATCAGGAGTGATACCAATATCGGCCAAGACTGACATATCAGGAGTGATACCAATATCTTGATTTTTAAATGAATACTGGCTGATACCGATTTATCGAGCATCTCTATCTCAACCTCATTTTTTTAAATAAATTTAGGGTCAACAGGGGCATCCGCCCATCACTGGCATTGTAGGCAAAATAAACAGGGACATGATTCAAACACATCCGTAAGACCTTCCCAGTACACAGCCATTCCCCGGAGTCTTTAAAACTTCACTCCTGAAGCAGGGATGGGGGCAGATTAGGAGGGCAGTGTCTTTATAGGTACAGCACACTGAACATGACCCATGTCCTGCACAGCAGGAAACGTGGCCTTCCAGTGTCACTTTTAAACCAAACCATCTTCCTGTGCCATTTTACTGTTCTTCAAGAATTGCTGACATCACATTGAAAACTGAGATCACACATCATCTGAACACAGGCTGTCTGGAGGCATTCTAGTGATAAATGGGAACTCGTGGATTGACAATGCTTTGGAAGAATTCTCCCCAGTCTTGCTGTGCACCATGAACAAAATATGTGCATTGCAGTCAGCCACCCTGACACTAGAGGGCAGCAGCACTGTGCATGGCAGTTTGGCGTTACCTGCCACTAGTGATGGACCCATTGTTGATCCCCAACCCACCTCCATAACCAAGCCAAAATAAATAGATCTTTATTACAAATGTTTAATGTTTACACCATATTGATACCTGGCCTGAGAGAACATTTCCTAGGATTGAGCAAACCTTAAATTCTTCCCTCTGACAAGATGAAACATAGCCCATAAAAGCATCAAAAATATATTCACCCCATATCCACCCCACAGAAAAACTAAAGGACAGATTAGCCAAACTAGACTCATCGGTACTGCTGTAGTATTCAGGAATATTCAGAGTAAAACTGGCCACTTCTTTGGTCTGTCTTACGTCTCACACTTTTCTCATTACAATCATTCATTTTGGGTGTAATGAAATCTAAAGCAGAGTTTATATCAGACAAAAGAGCAAAGAGCTCTGGGGAAGATGCATTACTTTTACCCTCTTATTAGGATAGGGGCACAGAGGACACCAGCATGGTCTGAATGGAGCTTTGAGTCAAGCTGATGGTTTGTGTAATTAACCAGATGTGGGGGTGTGGGCGAGAGACTGGAGCAGATCCGAAAAAGCCATCACCAATTAGAGCAGGCACTGATTAGATAGCTGCTACTTAAGCATTAAGGCAAATCAGCACCAAGCTGGCTTTTTACTTATAAGACAGTGGCAGCATTTAAAACAGGGAGGCAAATTACACATCTACCCAAAACAGCAAAGACTAATCATTATCATCCCGCCAGCACTGGTTACTCCCTTTTGGCTGAGAGAAACGAGAGAGGAAAAACTCATCTCCATCAGCAGAATCTAAAGGTCCGAACCAACCACCAAGATTGCTGCGAGAGACAGATCAAATGTTCTGACAATCCTACAGTAGCTGGTGAAGGATAATCACCTGATTGGTTCACAGAGCTTAACCAAGTAATGGATAGTCTCTAAAGCAGCACTGTGCTGGGTTACAGCCAGTCCACATCCTTCCTGCTGGCAAGAAGATGGAGGAAGGGGTTGATATACCCTTCTTCTTAAGCATAAAGCCCCATCTATGTTCACGCCAACTCCAATATTTACAAAGACACAGTGCATTATTTACAATGAAGGTTCCATGGAAACAGGGTCCTCATCTACAAATCAAGGCTAAGTTCTCGCACATGCAAGCCTACTGAGTCTACTCCATTAGAATGAGCTCAGGTGATGCATATTAGAAATCCCTCTCCACTTTCTCCACGGTGCGTTTCTATGCATACAGATTCCATGGACGTGACACTAGTGCCAGAGCTTTCAACTAGTGTCTTACATTCTTCTTAGATTAATATTCAAATTTTGGATATTAGCACTCATGAAATTCCTCAGCACCCTGCTCAGAGCTAAAACATCAAAAAGACACTTCCAGAACTCAAACTGACACCAACACTACGTGCTGATGCTGCAGGTTAAGCCACAGATCAGCACTGCCCAAACGGAGAGCAAGCCGGAGACCTCCAGTCAGCTGGCACGTTTCCTGGGACAGGTGGCTGGACCCGCCCGCCACATTGAGGGTAACATGCTCCGCCGCTGTGCTTCGCTGGGAGCCTGCCAACCAATCAGCCTCACAGCGACAGCACAGCTCCAACTCCAACATGCGTCTCATGGCAAATGAGTGCCTGGAAAGTTTTGGAGAATAACTAGGGAAGACCATGAAAAGCACAGCACCGCAACCTGTACCAGAAAGAAAATGATCTGAAAAGCAGAAATAGGGCAAGGTCAAGATGGCTTTTTTCAGCAGATCCTACACTTTAAATGGAAGACCGGAGAAAATCACTTCAAACTTCCAAGGAAAAAAACTTGCACCGCTCTGTTGAACAAAGTTCAGTCTATGTGATACTAATTCACATGACCCATGACTTTTGGTGGAATAAGCAACTGACCACAAATCATCTTAAAGCTTCTGGTCCCCTCTAATAACAGTATCATTCCCAAGTGGCCAACCAAAAGCTACAGAGAAAAAGTCAAGGAAATTCATCAGTCTGACTTTAGGACCAACTTAGAATTGCAGGTGGTATAATGGTTAGAGATGCAACTGTGCAGTCAAAAGACTGCCGATTCGAGTCCAAGACCTGCAAGTAGCGCTGAGGTACCCTGGGCAAGGTACCATCCCCAAGCGCTGCTCCCCGGGTGCTCACGTAGCTGCCCCCTGCTGTGTCACGATGTCACATGGATTAAATGCAGAAGACACATTTCGTTGTTGCATGCTGTGGTGCGCCAACAATGACGATTAATCACCTTCATTTCAAATCACCTTGGTGTAAAATGTCCGTTTCTCACAGGCAGCTACCCTTCACAATGAAGACAAGTAGCAGAGCAAAGGAGGCCATGGGAATATAACAGATTGAAAATATACAAAGCAAAAACTAATTCTGCTCATGTTCTTATTTTTAAGCCAGGTTCTCTTTGGGAGTCCAGTCAGGATAGTTTACAATTTTTCAGTTCAATGTCCAAATACACAGATAGATAGGTGGTCTCTGAACATGAGATTCAGACCACTAATGGCACTTTTCCACTGCCACTGGGAGCCGAGCCGTACCCAACCAGTATGGTAAACTAACGGTTTTCCATTGTAAAGCAAGCAAACTGTACCCGTGCTGACACGGCCCTATTTAGAAGCAGGGCTGAAAGCGTGCTTAAAACAAGCTGGATGTGTAATCACCATCTGACAGGTCGAAATACACAGGGACAAGAAGGGACCAGTGATCTGTGTCCACATGCATGGATTATGTGATGGGAAAACAGACATGTTCTATATATTACTGATTATTAGTGGTATCGCACATTGCGATGTATTTATGCAATCCGGATAACTCGGAACCTTAGAATTGATCATTTACGAATTTCCAACCTAATTTATAAAGTTCTATAGCAAGGCTGAAAAGAATGGATTCCTAATGCGAATTTTTGCAAGACAATGTTAATTCTGCTAGCATTCTATGACAACATAACATGGTGATTATCAGAGATGTGCTAGCAGAAATTAGCACATTATAAATTATGACGTACACCGTGTGAACAGGAAACAAGCACCTCTTCAGTTTTCCGTCGCTGTTGCTCTCCAACCCAAAATCAAGCCTTTACACCAAGCTGACCCTTTGGCAGTAGAAAACCGAAGCGAGCTGGAGCCACGCAGTAACAGGTCCCTCTTCACGCATTGCCTAAGACTGCGAGTGTCCCCTCCCAACCTCCTGTACTAGCCACGTGCATAGGGAGCACTGTAACAAGCTTGAGGTGAATGCCACCAAGCTCAGTTCCTGTATGCCAGTGGAAAAGCTCCATAATTGGTATCCCTTAGAGAGCCTCTTATAGACTACAGTTCACAATCCCGTCTCTGGGTGTGTACATACATGCAGGTAAAAAGGTCACTAGGCAACTGGTTCATGACAGACCCACAGCTGGCTGAGGGCTCCTCCTAAGCCACAGGATCAGCCCAGCAGTCAACTTAATCTGTGTGAAGTATAAAGTCTTATTCTGAGCGCAAACGTGCTGCAGCATCATTGAGGAACAATCACGTAAAGACACCTGATCAGTGACAGAAGCTTGCCGTTCCCGCCCACGACCATATGCTTCCCCAGCTTGCTTCACCCCCCACAACGACCACCTTCCTAGTTTTTCCAAGAGAGGAGGTCTGTCACATGTGACTGAGGTAGACATCACTGATGCCATCAAAAGGCATAAAGATCCCACTTGTATTTACAGCCAGACATTTCATTGTTCACACATATCTTATATACTTGGAATAGCCAGGGCCAAACCTGCACAAAATGAATTAGTCATAATAGTAATAAAAGTGGCTCCAATTTCACACCCCCTTATGATACAAAGCCTTCACCACTATCCCTCCGTTCAAGCATGCATTGTCTCACAAAGGGTTTCACTTAATAGAAATGTCAAATGATACAATAAGTTGGTTATTATCACTCATTCATGGACAGTGATCACCTGTGAATGAAGGCAGTGTGAACATAGACTGACATGCACACAGAGACAATGCAAACACTAACACACAGGCCTCACTGCCGGCTGCCATCTGTCAGGAGCTCTGATCATTCACAGCTGCAGCAGAGACAAAGGGTCCGGTTCTGACAGGGTGGTGGATCAGCGAGCACCGAGGCCTTACACACAGACGGCCTCCCTCCCCTCCCCTCCCCTCCCCACCCCTTGTGCCCACCAGACACCAGAGGAAGTGAGGTGAGCACCCGTTAAAAGGTGGGGGAATACGGCCAAGCTGGCCAAACAGAACAGATGGAATGCGAAGCAGCTGGGGATTACAGTGCTCAGCTCCGGGGCCTTCTCACAGAGACTCTCCTTCAAGCCGCAGGTTAAAGCTACGACAGGCTCCGGCAGGGCGCCCTTCAGTGACGCACTGAAACATTTGGATTCGAGTCGGATTCAGCAAATGCTGAAGTGTGGAAGTTGTGGAAAAGGCAACAAAATAAGCTGTAAAGTATGACTACTTAATTCTAAGGAAATGTCAAGCAGGGAAAAATTATCAGTAAAGTTCTCTCTCTTCCTCCAAAACCACATAAATAACTTAAAGTAAACATAAGAACAGGAAGAGACTGCAAAGCACACTGGGTAAGACAGGCGAGTGTCCCCTCCCAACCTCCTGTACTAGCCACAAGCATAGGGAGCACTGTAACAAGCTTGAGGCAAATGCCACAAATGCACCTTCCTTCCTTCTGCACGAGATGATCAGGGATTTATTTGCAGAAAATTTCTCTGAAGAACAAGGTCTGATATCCTTCAAGGGCCACAGTTCATTCAACTGCTTCCTTTGAACATGTCCACCATTGTTTTCCAACAAAATGCAAACATGGCGTGTTCCTGAATAAATGAGGTTACATACTACACTTTGTCAGAAAAAAAATCACCTACTGTATCACAATAAATAAGGAACTCATTGCAATTTTCGCATTTACAAGGTGGGCAGGCTGGGAGGCTGGGGCAGACAGACAGACAGACCGAGCAACCTACCTCATCGGCTAAGTGGAGAAGTTCTGGGCCCAGAGATCCACAGAAACAAACAACACGATTCAACAACAGTGTACTTATACACCATCTAACAGACATGGTGTTTTCTCCTGTACCGAATGTTAACTGTCAGCACTCAGCTGTCCAATCAACCATATCGTCAGATCTGTACACAGATATGCAGTCTGCATCAGGGACGTGCAGAGCCTCACCAATCATCGTGAAAAGTAAAACGAATAGTGATAAAATAAATACTAATAGCCATCTAGTGCTCTGTACTATAAATGTAATTTTTGTATGATTCCAATCATTTAAATCATTTTTTTTTTTTAATCAAAAATTGCTCACTTTGCATATTTCCTGTTCAAATAGAGAGGAGACGCGCAGGGTGCAGCAGAGATGAGCGGAGCTTCATCTGGCGGCGCCCGATCGCTCACTGACTGTGGCGAGCGCACACCTTCTGCTTTCCCGCTGAAGGGCCCTATATTAAAATGTACACACCTATATTAAATGTCCTCACATTCCATACAACAGGTAATGTATTTCGCATGTGTGTGAGCCCACGGGATTATTATTGCCTGGTTCACTATAGCGCTCCATAATTATTATTTTTTTTTATTTTTGTTCTGAAAGTGTCAGTGCCTCACCTACCACAAACTTCACCGCACTTCACTGGTCTACCTAGGATGCCGGATGCAGACTAACGTGAAGTGCAGGCCCAAAATATGTATAACGCACAACTTTTATAATAAGAACAACGTAGGTCCTGCCCATTTAGCTGGAGTAAAAGGAAGTAATGGCTGTCAATGGAGCCCGCCAAGGATATCACATCAGGCATCACTACATTCTGCGATTATCCCGGTGAAAAGGAAAGTCAGACACCTGACTTTCACAAAGTTAAAAGCACAGGCCACAGGGATGTTAAGTATGCTCCCAAAGTGAGGAGCCTCGCCTTCCGGCTGTCTCACCATAGGGGCAGCACTGAATGGAGATGAGTTACCCATTAGTCATAGCTATAACTGAGCCGGAGCAACGGTACCAGAGCAGGATGGCTGCCAGAACGCTGCCAGGGCTTGGGTCAACCATCGCAGGAGGGAAACCCACGCTTTCCACGTTTCCTGTCCTCCTAGGCCTGTTACATGCACACTGAAGGACATTATATTAACGTGTGCACACGTGCACGGGCACACACGACCCATAACACCACGAGACCTCACACAGATCGTTCCAACTGTGTCAACACACCGCAGAGTGGAGGCCTGGTTCCCTGCAGCACACAGGCAAAGCGAGAGTGCATCCTCCTGCACGTCAATCAGCCTGCCTACCCACCCACCCACCCACCCCCTCCCTCCAAATGAAATTCCGGGCAGGGCACAGCCAGGCAGTGACTCATTCACTCTTTATTGTTCCCACTGAAGCAGCCAGGCCTGTAAACGGGCTCATAAAGATGGCACACTCTACCAAGACGCCATCAGCCCATCATACCTATTCAATCATCATCATTATTATCATCATCATCACCCCCCTCATCATCTGCTGCGACAACAGAAACAGTATACCTATGCCTTTCACAGATAATGACCAGCAGCCAGCTGATGAGCAATGTTCTCAAGCCCCCTCGCACCCCACTGGCCCCAAACACTGACCCCTGACGACAAAGTGCAAGTCCAGCACCATGATGCCCCATCTGGCCGTCCGAGTTCCCGGCTCACGTCAGCGAGGTGCTTCTCTCTCCTCCCCCTCTCTCACTCACTCTCTCTCTCTCTCTCTCTCTCTCTCTCACCTGCCGTTTATAGACTCCCCACCTCTATCACAAGGGGAGGGGAATCCAGGATGGGGTGGGAGGAAGGCAGTAGCTTCACCAAGAAACAAACTGCAGCCTCCTCCATCAAACCAGGTAGCTGCTCCACAGCTAACAGCTGCCCCTCGAAAGGGAAGCCATACGCATTTAAAATGAGCTTCGCTGTTCCTACACACAATCACATATGACCACTCAAGATGAAAGTGTTGAAAAACTGGCATTTTACCTGAAGAGCAGTCCATGTCATTAATACCATAGCACATTCACTACCCCCATGTTTCTCCGCAAGCCCAGTAGGAGACAAAGAACCTAAAGTTCCTAAAAGCCAACATAAAGATGGAATGCTGAGAGCACGTGGAACTGGCCAACACCTCAGCATGCCGGTAGGCAGGGGAGTGCTCTCTCTCCAGGCCACCATGAAGGCAGAACAGCGACAGTCCAGCAGCACATTTCAATACCGAACACGGACCATCTGGAGGCGCTGCCCTGCTCCCACTGCTGGCCTGCACGGAAAATGCTAATAATCTGTCGATAAAGACCCCACAGGCAGCAGCCGTATCCTAAACTAAGCCAAACTCTACACAAGACAACAAGGTGAAACCTGTCAAATCTAAAAACGTCTCATCTTTTGCTGGAGTAGAACCCAGGATCACAAAGCAGCCACTGTATCAGGGTCATTAGATGGTCCCGTGACGGCACCACCTGTTAACAACGACCCTATCATGAGCCATGTCGGGAGCAAACGGACAAACAGCTCTTTTAATCGGCGAGCATCAGTCCACAGTGAATCAAGGCAGTTATTAATGATATCCACTCCCCAACCCCCAGAACCCTTGCTGTCTACGGCAGTCACTAATGCTGTGGTTTTAAAGCCATCATCATGGCAGGGGAAATGGACAGTACAGCCAGGATGGTTGATTCTGTGCCTTTATGCTTAAAAAAGCTCCATCAAACTCTGCCTGAAAATACCAAACTCAAACTGCCGAGTCGAGCCTCGCCAAGCCTCTCACCTGGGTCTCATCCTGAATCACCCTGTACTGCTCCTTCCACACAGCCATCTTCGAGACCTCGTCCTTGCGCAGGGCACGCTCCTTCTTCAGCTCGGGGCTCCAGAAGGTCTTGATGGAGTTCATGGAGGAGCTCAGCTTGCTCTCCTTCATGTCCACCTCCTTGCGCAGCAGCTCGTTCTCCCGCAGCACCTCCTTCAGCTGCGCCTGCAGGTCCATGATGGTGTTGTCGCGTGCTTGCCGCAGCGAGTGAGGCACCGTGGACGCCAGGCCCGAAGGCATGTGGTGGTCCCCGAACGCGATGGCGTCGCTCGGGCCGGCGCTGGGTGGTGCCGCCGTGGCGATGTTGGGACTGCTGCCCATGACCGCCCCACGGACACCGTAGGGGAGCCGGCCGCCGGAGCGGCCCAGCGTCATGGTGCTTTTGGGTTGGTCAGGAGGGGGCGCTACAACCTCGTTATCGCTGAGGTACATGGGGCCTGAAGCAGCATAGGCTGCGTTCAATGACTGAATGTTCTCCATAGAGAGCGTCTTGCCCCCAGAGCCACCTGCTCCCCCACCGCTGCCGCCAGTGCTGTTGGTGCGCCGGTGCCCCAGGCGGGGCGAGCGAGGCAGCCGCGGAGAACGCCCAGGGCTCTGGTTGTTGCCCTCCATCTTGCCCACGGAGCGGGCACTGCCATACATGATGCCGGGTTAGACCAACACCTCTCACACACAAAAGAACAAGACCAAATTCCTCCGAAGAAACACTTTAGTCCTTTAAATTCTGTTTTTTTTATTCTCCTCTTTCAGATCGGATGACAAAAAAAAACAAAACAAAAAGAGTGTTTATTTCCTTAAATTTTTCATGTGCTGAGAGGACCTTCTTTGGTGAAGCAGTACTTCTTCGGGCGGAAGTCTAGGAGCTTGGATCTGCGCTGAAAAGGCCCTTCAATCACAGGGCTCAGTCACTCCATCGCTCCCAAATGTGGAACAGCACATCCAACCTACAGAGGAGGAAAAAACAAACACTAGGTAAGAGCAGGACAAAGCCGCACTCAAACACCTGCCAACAGACAGCCTCGTAAACAGGAATCCCCACTTTATATGGTGCCCCAGATGGTGGGCTATAAACTGACAGTTTGATCAGAGTCCAAAGAGCCCCCCCTCCCATTTTGCAGGAATTCTCCTCTCCTGCTTGTCTGAGACAGCCATCAATGCAGTAATAGGTTCTGTCACTACACTGTGCATTTGCCTTTTTCAGAAGTCAGACCGTCAAAGGCTCTCTGTTAGAGCACTTAAAATGCTAGAAGACAGATAAACCCCCCCCCCAGCCTGACAGCCACTGAGGAGGTTCTGCTGTCCTGGGCACTCAGCATCCCCCCTCCCCATCATGTCGAAACTAATCGGAGCGAGCAGGCAGGGAACACCGCAGGGTTCTACTTGGATGCATCCCACACAGCCGCAGAGAGGCCACACACGTACTAAGCCACCCCTCTGACACGACTCCAAAAACACACACGCACCCGCACACAGTGCAATGCCACCCAATACTGGCAAACTCCATGAAAACTCACCTCAAACCTTGGCTCTAGACAACACCCCTGCAACCAGCCCCCCCAAAGATGACACATGCCCACATACGCAGTAACAGGGTACAGACAAAGGACAAGAGAAGCACAACACTTCAGGAAAGGCCATGACCCGGCCGAAGACGTTCCCAAGGAGGCCGTAAATGGAGGACTGATAAACACCCCATTACATAACGATCCGCTCTGCCTTACTTCCATTCGGCATCTTGTGATCTGCATGCACACAATCACTCATTTCTTCAGTCAAATTCCCCATCGCTTCTCTACTCACTTACTCACTCTCCTTCCTTTCTTTCCCTCTAGCTGCTTCTCTTTTCACCCAGTCCCCCTTTCATTTACTCGTACGCCCAGTCGTTCCCCATTTTCTCACACTCACCTGCCCTAGCCCTCACCCAGCACAGTTAGCGATCCTAACCGGCTGTCACTGCTTTGTGCCCCAAGACACAGACCTACAGCAGACAGCCTATCCCCCAGATTAAAGGGCGGTGAAGACGTGATCACCAGCGGCATGTAGATCTAAATGTTACAGTGGAGGGGGTGGAAGATTAAGGAGCAGAATGATGACGAGGGTTTCCCTTTACACTTTTGGAGACACCCACCCAAACAAAATTACATAATCAGGCAATGACGAACATGTGGGTGTTTACCACTAAAGGCCTGTATCTCCTAAATATCACTATTAACACGTTTCCTACAGGTTTTCTTCTTCTTATCCTGCATAACATGATAATCCACATTATGCACAGCAAGCCACTGTGCTTGGGAGTAGAATTAGCACAGAAGAGGTCCACAGGACACCCTCAGCGGCAGCAGATGCCAGGGAAATATATTGTGCACAAATTTTGTATGTAAAACACCTAAGTAGTTTAAATATAGCAGTCATGTCAAATTCACCTATAAATGACCCAGCCCTGGTTTAAGTTACCTTTCAAAAATAAAGCCATCGAAAAACATTGTCTAATTCTGACATGTCTACATTAATAATATTTCGTTTGTGAATACTCTCACAGGAGGAATATTGCCTCAGTGGACAACTGTTTTCTGCAAACAGCATCACTCTGACAAACACACAAACATCTCATTATACACAGTACACTGCAACTTACAGGAGCCACACACTGTCATCACTATGGAAATGGGGCTTGTTTCCTTCACGCTGGCCATTACGAAAATCAATACTGCCCCAACCATATCTGTGCATTACACAATGTACCTGGTATCCAATAAAAGCCGGACGCCGCCTGGCTATTTATATAAACAGATTTAGGCTTGAGTATTTCAGGACACAGAGAGACTAGAGTGGTAAATGAGCTTTCACTGACACACCCCTACTAGAGAGCCACTGTAAAGATGAAGGGTTCATCGACATGCAAACATTAACACGCCCAGCAGGCCTCTGCAGGCAGACGAGTGCTACAGGCCACCGCTACACACTAAATCGGCAAAGATAAACGATGCCCGGCATTGGCTGCTAATCGAACTTTACTGACTCTATCACCACTACCCCAAGATGTCCCAACAGGAGCTACAGGGACTGCCAACCCCCCAAACCAATATGGGGGAAGTGGTGGCAAAGGGATTGAGTAAACAGAAGATGCCAGAGAGGGATTCAAAAAGAAACCGTTAAAAGATCGCAGTTTGAGCATTTAATGTACAAACCCACAAATAAGCACTGAAAGTACAAAATCAGCTTGCGCTTTCTGATTTTTATGGAAAACAAAAGCACAAGATGAGGTCTTAATTTGGTACATTTATTCTCAAACCAAACCTTAAGTTAGCCAAAAAGACATTCAAATCGAAAAGCCCAGCAGACTATCCCCAGTGTTAAACGCCGTGCTACGTGACACTGCAACTTGAACATGAACAGGCTACCAAAGGTTCAGGCAAGCAGTGAACTTGGAGCAGAACAGGTAGGAGCACAAGTTACCATCAAATGTATGTATTCGATCCTAATTATTAGCATGCCTAGTGTATATGTATTGTATATGTACTGTATATGTATATATGTGTGTGTGTTTGTTAAGTTTCATCACCAAGAAAATCTCATTCTGTACTAGTTATCCAAACAAGGAACATATATTACCTTTAAGCTAATTTTTTTTGGCAGCCTAAGATTTTTGCACAGTACTGAATATGCAAGCTATTGTCTGAGAGCGAGCCCATAGTCATCAAAAAGGACATCCCGATTATAAAGATGAGGGACACTTGACAAAGGTTCTTTCACAGTTCACAACTCCTCTTTTCCCCTAATATTCAGTGGGAAATTATCTGATCATAGGTCTGTTCTTCTGCACAGCATCCATGTAAGCAGTGAAGATTAACACAAACCACTTCTGCCCGGCTGCGGTATAATTTGCTTAAAACACGGTGCAACCTGCCCCATCTAGTCACCCAGGTGCCTAGTAAACAAGGCAATTTCAGTCTTGAAACGTGTGGTTGTCAATCCGAGTCAGAATTTAAGCTTTTCCATACCCTCTATATTTGTGCACTACTGAATGCAAGTTCATGACTATGATTAGAAGAACCTAGAACCCTG
This sequence comes from Petrocephalus sullivani, assembly GCA_026780845.1. Classification (NCBI taxonomy): domain Eukaryota; kingdom Metazoa; phylum Chordata; class Actinopteri; order Osteoglossiformes; family Mormyridae; genus Petrocephalus; species Petrocephalus sullivani. The sequence goes on from JAODKM010000058.1 coordinate 23,859,242, forward strand.
ACAAACACTCAACACTTCCCCAGGCACCCCAAACTATTTATGATGTACTTTTTCTACCCTTCTGTCACCACGGAAATGCCACAGGGTGACATCTTTCTTTATAAGCTTTAAAAGACTTTGCCTCAAGTTACGTGCTTTAACACAACAAGCACACTGCTTGCATATTACTTCACAACATAATTAAAGACATCATAATCATCTGACATTCTAAACATAATTATCAATTAATAAGAACCACAAAAATAAATCCACATGTATGCACACGCTATCTAAAATAATTAATCTTTTTGAAAAATGTAAGGGTAAAAATAGTACATCAGTGCAGTCTACTACTACAGCATACATTTCATTCAGTAAATTCACATTAAAAATACTGTGTAAATATCTTCCATGTGCATGTAGGAAAGTGTAAAACCTGCAGATGATTGCAGGATCATCACTCAGAAGCACAGTCTCCCTGCAGCCATTTTCCCTGGCAAGGCTCCTTGTTTAGTGAGAGTGCATATATTGATTCTGTTGGAGTAAACCATGCCCCATCGGTAGAAGGTTCCGCGAGCCAAGAGGAGCACAGTAGAGCCGACATATATCCGTTCCTCAAAGCACAAACTGAACAAGGCATGTCTAACACACAATGCTGAGAAACCCTCTCCAGGTCCTAGAATTCCTCTAAGAAAACAAAAAAACCGATGCATCACTCCAATGGCACGTTGAAAGCATGCAGACTAGAAGCTATGCCTACTGATGTTTCCTGACCAACTTCCGGCTTCCTGGTGATCTTTCAAACATCATGTGCTCACAATTTTTTTTTTTTTAATAAAATTCACCTAGAGTATAACACTAGGCCCCCTTAACTGTTACCTGCGTTGTAATGAAAAGTTAACCTAATTCTGAGGATGCTGAAGCCAGTAGGTTAAAAACCAGTCACCCTCTGAACTTGCATAAGTATAAATAACACCAGGTTATAGTCAGTTGCTATGAACGGAACTTCATAAGGGCAGAATGAGGTTAAACACATAAAAGCATTAGTGATAAATTTAAATCCCATCCCAGGCCAATTTGACAATACAAAACAAAAAAAAAATGAAAATTACATGCTGGTACCGCTGTAGAAACATTTTGTGCAAGTCCTACAAATAAGAAATTTCGGTTTCACAGTTTCCTTTATAGTTATTAAAGCACATTTAATAATGTCACAGTTCATGAGCAGGAGAGGGTCACAGACTAAATAACCATTTTCAGGCAGAGCTGGTACACACTGATCTCTGTTCTGCTTTCCTGGGTGGCTATAAACTCAACCCTTCAGTGGGGCCGCAGTCTTGGAATAGCTAGTCGAGGAGGTGCCATTCAGCCTACTGCTGTAATTCCAGCCCATTAAACCAGGGCGAAATGCACCACAGAAACAAAACAAAACAAAAAAAAAGACTTCCATTGCCACGGCCTATAAAAAAGAACAACTTCATTAATGATATAACTGAATTATCAGAGCATTCTTAGAGCCTAGGATCAGGAAATATTACCGTCAAGAGGTCCAGCAAATTCCCCTGTTACGATTGCAAAGCATACAACTTAGTTGTTACATACACTGATATTGGATTGCTATCTTTATGTACAAACTTGCATACGTTTGAGTACTACACACAGACTCAATTACAGACAGAAATTATGGGGTCAGCAAAATATGTCACAATTACTTGAAACCTAACCTCGCTTGAATTGTTCTGCAGTGAGGCAGAATGCTGGAGAGCCTAGGAGTCAAGTGCAAAAGAAGTGCACTAGGTTTTGCACTGTGTTTTTATGTTCCTGACACCAAACAACTTTGTTGTTGCAACAATTTCCCACTGTATCCCTGGGAGTCAATGATCTTGGCTATACACCCCAACACTGCTCCTCGGGATGCCCATCTAATGCCATCTCTTCAGCAACACAAGCTGTCACTTCTCTCAGCATGACCTCATAAAACACCATGATGAAGACCACATGAGTGAACCTGTCCCATTGGTCATCAAGTAACACTAATTCCAAATAAGCCTGTCATCTGACAAGTGTCAGTCAGGTGTCAAACTAGGTTCCCAGGCCAGGTGTTATACATTAAGCATATAGCCTTATTTACACATCATATTTTTTTATATGTCTATGCAGCCCCTAGGCACATTTCTATATCAAGAAGGAGTAAGGGGCATACGCTGAGACGGCGCATCGCCGCACACCACTACATGACAAAGCACCTCGGGGAGGAGAACCTGGGTGCAGGCATGCAGTGGGTGACACCTCAGCACCGCACTGCTCAGACAGAGCCAAACACTACACGTTTTTCCGGTGGCTGGAATGCCAATCCGGCCACCAAGCCCCAAATTTTCCCTGAAGTTGGAGGACATATTAAGAACCCAAGTGAGAAAAATATTATATAGTGAAATGAGGAACACAAGTCTACTAGTGTGCAAGAGTCTACAAGAAGGAGTGGGGGGTGTTAGGAAAAAGTGAAAGAAGAGGGCAGGGAGGGCAAGGAGAGCAGGGAAGTTGCATTCCGATAGGTGTTTCTCACATTCCATTGCTGCAACAAGTATTCTAACATTAGCTTCATAAATGACAGGCAGGGCAAAAATAACCAGGATCTCTGTTGGCAGGCAGTGCTAACGGTAGGAGGTGGCACGCGCACGCATACACACACACACACACACACACACACACACACACACACACACACACTTACATACGTAACAACGAGCTGAAAGACCACATTGCCCCTACCCATTTTATTTTGTGTTCTCCATATACACCAACACAGCGGAGGTGGAACAGCCCGCTCCAACTGATTTTTTTATTTTTTTTAAGCTGTTGACTGAGTGCCCAGATGGATGTACTGAAATGATCCTGCAAATAGCAACTCAAAAATACATACCCAGGTACTGTCAGAGGACACTTAGGTATGTAAAAGCTGGGATTGAAGCAGCGTAGGATCATTCAGCCAAGCTGTTCGCCACTCTAAATCTAAAGGTAACATCTAAACTGTTTCTGAAATATTACTATCGAAAACTATCTGAAAAGGTCACATATGGAGATAAACTGAGGTAGTCTAGCCTCAACTGTGTTTCTGCAAAGTGGAATCACAAAGCATCAGTCCACTGACAGGCTTAAATTGACAAGTCCAAGGTTACTACCAAAGCTGAGTCTTCCATAAAAATCCAACCACTCAACCAGCTAATACCCTATGCTTACCACAATAAACTGGCGTCTGTGTGATTTTGTTGATAGATTGTGCTTTGATTTTGTTGATATATTTGGGAGAGAGTGATTTCATGATGGAGTGCCTTCCTGAGATGGCCAGGAGCATGCTGCTACTTGTTAAACCGCACAGCCCTGACGCTCATTGTGATCTGCCCTACTTTCGGCATTTTAAATATTTTTCAGAAGCCTCCTACACTCATCCACGGGAGCCGGATTTCAGAAAAGACAAAAACCTGTTAGCTTGCTCTCCCTCTCAGAACACAGACCTCTGCGTCCACCAGGCTCGTCATGGTTTGAAGCCTCAGAAGCTGGATGGAGGTTGCCTGAGGACTGAAACACACTTCTGATAGGCTTTAAAGGAAGGCCAGGCCCGATCCCCACCCACTCCGTAAAAAAAATAAAAAATGAAGGCACTCTCACACAGGTGAGAGATCCACAAGGCAGAGGCAGCAACGTCAGACCCTACAGCAGCATTTTTAGCATTCCCACTCTGGCCTTTCATGAGGCAGGTTATACACCAGGTGTCCCAACGCATTACTGGGTGGGGTTAGAAGCCTGCAGATGAAAATGACACCCGCAAGTAAACTTTACTGCCACTCAGCACCAGTGATATCAGCCAGACAGTGTACAGGCTGACACCAGCTCATCATCCCTCGTTTGCCATTTATAGTCACTTGATCATCACTATTTAATATGGACCTCAATATTTCTTCCCAACATTAAAGGAAGAGCAGAACAAACATCCGGTTTTGGGAAAAAAAAAAACTTTAGTCTGTCTCAAGAAAAAGTTATTATGACCGCTTAAAATGTTTCAAGCACACAGAAAACAAAACCAAGGGATTATGAAAAATGAACATTAATTTTTTATAAGCTTGGTACAGAGTTGTGTAATAGGAGCTAAACTATTTAAAAAATTTTAAAAGCAATACGTATAAGGCATTTATTTACTTAACTGAGATTTACTCATATATCTGATGCATTTATCCAAAATGACTTAAATTAGGGGTTGCAATTTATGTGAGCTCCCCACAACCATTGCTTTGTTAGCACAATGCTGTACTTGTTGAGCCACTGGAGATATTCTGCATCATTGCTGTATGTATCTCGGAAGTGCAACTAGAACATGTATGTGGTGACCTGGGCTTCACTCCCCGTTAGCAAGATGGAACAAGAGAAGCAATCCAGGAAAAACAGGCCTGCCATCACGCCACAACTCTCAGTCGCCTATGGAATCAGACGGGGTGCAGAGTAGCAGCTTCAAGTGTAAAGAGGACTGGATCTGGGTGGACATCTCACGAGGGTTAGAACCCCTGAGGATCTTCCTCGTGTTCAAGCATGACTTGACTTGTTTTGCCCAAGAATAACGCCGCTTGACTTCTGCATGTAAAAGAAACTGGTACTATCTTTGAAAAGCAGTGCAATCAGGAGAGAAGCCAGGGGATGTTATTCCCTACATGAGGACCTTAGGTGAGAAGTGAGACAGCTGAAAGACACACCAGTCCTGTGACAGTCCTATGGCATGATTACTCAAGCTTTCATTATATCTCATCCGCTCAATTTTAACAACACTCCTGTCACACACACAGAAAACATGCTGATCTGGATCAATAGACATTCTGATCAAATTTCCATTTAAACTGCTTGTGAGGAGCTTTCAGCCACAGACGCCGTGGCATGTCCACAGCTAGTGAGTAGACTATTTCACAATAAACACATTTCTTCAAAACCTGTCCGTTCAGAAAGGAGTCATACTGAACCTCTTAAATGTATTAAACATGCTTTAAAATTATTTTTAAAAGTCTTTTTGAAATGTTAAAGTGTCTCGGATATCTTAAGTGAAACGAACCGCCCATTTGATGATATTTTTGACAATACTGACGCATCCATTGACCGAAGTCTTCCAGCTGCAGGCTAAGGTGCGCGTCTCCACGCCCACTGCGTGTATCCATCACCCGGGGCCACCCCGGCTGCTACGGCCATGATCCGCCTCCGCCTTTATCGCCCTCGGCGACAACTATCTGACACGCATGGAAAAAAGGCGAATGCAGGCGGTCTCCGGCTAAAACAGCAGCTCGATCGATAGGGAAGCATGTGGAGCCGTGAGGATTACGGCCATTTCCACCATGATCGTGGAGCAACGGCGAGCCGCACGGTAGGCAGAGGCGGAGAGGTGGGGGGACACCCCCGGCAGCCCCCTCCTCACGCCCCATAGCCACCGGCTGCGGCCCGTTGCCTTTCTAAAATAATGCTTAAAATTAGCCCTTAGTAATGCGCGTCCAGGAGACAGCGATGCCAGAAAGCGGAGCCGCTCGTCAGCTGATGGGCGGTAACGCGCCGGCTGGCAGCGCGGCCGCGGCAGGTACGCTGCCGCGCACATGGGCAGCCGTGCGGTGCATTTCGGGAGACGGGGGGGAAATCACGGGCGTTTTCCGAACCCGGGCTCACGGAAACAAACGCGACCCCCCAACCCCCGATCCTGCTATAGCAGCTATTCCGAGCCGCTCGTCATGACGAGCTGCGCCCGTCACAGCCGCCCCCCACCCCTCCCCTACCGTTTGGTTAACCTATCCCTAACTAGTAGCACCTACGTTACGGTCACGTCGGCGTTTGACAGGGTTTAGTGGTCGCTACCGGGTAGCCAGTAGAAAGGGCCAGAGAGCCAGGGGCCCGGTCCCCTAGCCGGGGGGACGCGGTGCGGCGGCCGGGTCGGGCTCTCGGCGGCCACCCTGTCCGCCCGGGCTAACGGTCCGTCCGCGCCTTAGTGCTCAGCAGCTAGCGGACTACCTGGCGGAGACCCCCCGCATCGGCTCCGCTCGACGACGCCGCCCCCCCTCACCTCTCCCTCCCCCGGTCCGCTACGGCAGCCTGGGCGAAGCGCCCTTTCCGGAGCGCCCGGCGTGCCGCCTCCTCCCGGCCGGCCAGTGGCTCTCACTCCTCCGGAGGAGCGCGGCGATGGAAATCCGTCCTAAAAAAGCAGCCGCCTACCTGCTCGCGTGTCCCGTCCGAGCGGCGTGAGTCGCCGCCGCCGCGCCGCGTCCGCCGTCCCCAGAGGAGCGCTATCTGAGGAGAGGTCCCCGGGTAGGATGCGGCCCGTCGCCGTAACGCGTAGCTAGCTGCGTCTCCCCCTTTCCAGGCGCTGCCTTCCCCTGCCAGCACTGCGAGCAGCTCCGCGAGCCAGGGCGCTCCGCTGACGTAAGGAGCGCGGTGCGCGTGCACGCCGCTCGCCGCCACGGCCACGCGGGAGTCCCGGCGCACTCCGGACGCGTGGCGGCGCCATGCTGGGAGGGTCGCCCCGTTCCCGTATAAGCTGTAATGTGATGCTCGTCTGAATTTAGCATTGCATCCGCTGCTAGTACGAGGAAACTAAATTAATAATATGGCTTTAAGAAAAAGTGAATCGGACATCTGTAATTTGCGTCTTTCTTTTTCAGTCAAATGACATTATTTGTTTTGTTCGTTTTTTTCCACGCTCGTACTGAACGTTTTCTTAGACGTCACTTCTCATGAAGATTTCTTTGGAAACTAAAAATGTTTCATGATGCTTTGTAAAATACAAGATTACTGTTATAATACAAATATTATAATATTATTATCACGTCGTGGTTTATTATTGCATGCGTTGTTCGATATTAGTTGTATCATCATAGCATGTAAAATATTCATCTTGTCGTTATGTTTCAGTAAGGGTATAACGCATATTTGAAATCTAATAACTTTCACGAACTTCATCTGGATAATATATATATATACTATACTATATATATATAGTTCATTTTAGGTAGTCTCAGTAAACCCGTCTACGCTAAGCGTTCGAAGACGCGTGGATTTGCTC
>JAODKM010000058.1:23866398-23912479 GCA_026780845.1 Petrocephalus sullivani
AATTATTGATAGTGTTTTCATAAATAAGCTTTTCGCTATATTTAGTGACGTGCTGCATTGTACAGTTTTACCCTTAGTTTATTGGCCTCTTGTATTGTCCAATTATCTATTGGCCTCTGTGGATGTATGTACTTCGTAGTACACTGTAAGATGTTTTTGTGATGCTGAGAATGTTTTAATATATGCAGATCATGCTCTGTTTAGAGTTGATTTCCAGTGCATTTTTTCAGCATGTGAGATTCGGGTGAGATTCGGTGAGTCGTGGCTTGCTCTTGCTACTGACCACGTCATCTTCTGTGCCAGAGGTTTTTCAGTGTTTCCTACATATTTGGCAGCAAGGGAGCCTGCTGCCCACTTTAACAAAGCAACCTTTGTGGCAAGGAGCTCAGCATCAGTGCATAAGCAGTGCATTTGTTTGAATTTCCTGGGTAGGACAGGGGAGTCTGATAGATCCGATAGTTTGACCATTTTGGTGATATAGAGCTCTACGTTGGCACCCCATTCTGGTGCCAAATAAGAATGTTTATGTTCTTAGGTGACAGTAGTTAGCAATACTTTACACCTCTAAACATCCATCAGCATCATGTGATATACGTGGATGGACAGCAAAGGCCTTGTAGGCTGTATCAAAATACCAGTACAAATGTTATAGTGTTATATCCTTTATTGCATAACATGACGTATGAAATATAGCATACATATAAAGGATAAAATAAAGCTGGCATAATGACTGGGGTCTCTTAATAAACACGTTATTTTTGCTTTGAAATCATTGAACACTATACACTATTACTTAAAGTATTTTTTTATAATAATACATTATATTAACAAATAAATGCAATGTTAAATTCATGCACTATTTTCTAATCACTAGTAAAGTTGAATTAAAAATAAATTAAACATTCCTGACGCTACAAACACTTAAAATGCTTTTTATGCACAAATTATGCACTGTTACATGTTTCATGTGGATTTTATAAAAGGAGATATAATATTCTTGTGTGACACTGTTGGTGCGCATGAATGACTGAGGAGGGCTGTAATGGCCGATACACACTAGGTGACGAAAGCCTGAAATTAAACACGAAAAAGAGCAAAGTTTAGTCAGAAGATTCATTTGACATTTTATCTAGCTGATACTTTTATCCATAGTAACATACAAGCCGAGCAGAGAGAACGTTCTTTCTTGGTTCTTTGGAGAGCTCAAAAGAATCATGAGCCATAAACAAATGCCACTTTATTGGCCTGAGACACGAGTAACAGATGTATCATGACCCTCTGTAAATTGTGGTGGATTTTTAATAGATTAGATTAGAATAGATAAACTTTACCGATCCCAGAGGGAAGTTCTTGTGCATTCGGCAGCAAGGAACGTAAAGCGCAGGTGAGCATACTACTTCCGCAAAAGGGACATTGTGCACGTATCTCAATTTATCATTTAATCAGTCAGGGCATCTGTTGGTCTGTCACCCTCACGGTAAATCGCGCACCAACCTGTTTTTTTCACCTGCGCTGTCAGTCGGGTTTGGGGTACAGTCCTGTCTTTTGAACCCCAAAAGCAGTGATGAAGATGTTAATAATCACAGTGAAAAACACTAGTCCAGTAGCGACATTGTTTATAATATCCAGCTTCCTCTGGTTGGCAACATTATTGAGATCCTTCCGAGCTTAAAAAAATAAAAACACACAGCATGGTCAATTCTGATGGTCGAACCAAAAAATTATAGCAAGCTGATGTTGCAGTTCAATATTTTGCAAAACGGAAATGGCCCAAAACTATATAAGAGGTCACAGCATATGCGTGTTGGTTGCAATACATAAAACACTAAATGATGTGTGTGTTTGAGTCAAACGACATAACAGGCCATTATGTTCATTGACAGTCGAAAGACCGTTAGTTCCAGTCAGCTTCTTACCCATGACCACGAAGAGAGCCCCTGCCAGGATCTGAAGGAGGAGGGAGACGCCAATCAGTACCAGCACAGTGATGTAGTATTTGAAGCCAGGTCCTTGCTCCAGCACGGCCTTCATCTGCGATGCATTGGCCATCAGCAGCGCTACATCCAGCATGCTCTCTGCCACACTCTTCTTGGTGGCATAGTGGTTCATGTTGATAGGGGCCAGCCGCTCAGGCTTGGGGGATGGGTGAGGGATAGACAGGGAAGAATGTGGGTTTAAAGGCCATGATCACAAATCAGCCAGACACCACTGGGAATAACTGTGTAGTGGCAAATTTCCCCTAGTGAAAATTCTAGCAGAATTTACATTAGAACTTCAATCTTTCTAAAAAGCTTTTGATAATCTGAATTGATCTTTATCACTAAATTGTATATATATTTTTTTGGTTTAACATAGAATTACTAAAAAATATATATTAAGTAGGGAGCAGCATGGTGGCACAGTGGTTAGCATTGTTGCCTCACACCTCTACGGCCAGGGTTCAAGTTCTCTGTCCACGTTTCATGTGTGTGGAGTTCGCATGTTCTCCCCGTGTCTTCATGGGGTTTCCTCTGGGCACTCCAGTCCCCCCAAACTGTGTGAGTGAGTGGTGTGTGAGCGTGTCCTGCGATGGGCTGGCCCCCCATCCTGTATTATTCCCTGCCTCGTGCTCGTAGCTTCCAGGATAGGCTCCGGACCCCCGTGACCAGGAAGGATGAGCAGTTTCAGAAGATGGATGGAAATTATTAAGTGGTTATACTGTACCAGCACTCTGCTTAGACTCCTATGTGTTCTAAGTGCTCCTAGTCTGTGTGGAGGTGTAAAGTGTTTTCACACTAGAATGGCCGTGTATTCTGCCTCGTCAGTAATAATGCCCTTTGCTCTTGTTTCGCCTCAGTGTTTAATTTATGCTTTGAAATACATTGTTTTTTCCAACAGATGGCGCCACATTCACATAAGAATACGCTTAAAATGCTCTGGCCCATATGGCGCTAACGTGATATTGGAATTCTTCTTATTCCACAACTTCCTGTCTTCCAGCTAACTCTCTGGATTTCTTTATGCAGTGATTCTGAATATTTGCATCTTCGCCGCTGAACAACAGATGGTCGCACATTCGATAAAAACAAATACGTGCCAGTGGGGGAATTGTGTGGGTGTGAGTTATTGACAGAAGGACAAAAACAGAAGTGTTTGATTTGTCCCCTGTCAGTGCAGCATAGTATATAAAAGCGTTTGACATCTCCGCCGGTTGATAGCGAGGCAGCACTGTAAATATTCACAATCGCATGCAGATTGCGGAGCAGTGTGAGTTTCCCGTGCATTTGATTGCCCCGCAGTCGGCCCCTGGGGGGGGTCACGTGATCGTAACCGGAGCCGGGGACAGACTGGCAGGCTCCATGCTAGCGGTGCGCGGCCCCCCGGGGTCACATCCACAGGATGCGTGTACGCTTCTCGCCTCCAGTTAACAAAGGGCCGCTTCAGGTGAAGCACCACACGGGAAAGGCGGTGCACGGACAGTCCGAAGGCTGAGGGAGCATGGGACAGTCTGGATCGGGATACGAATGGGATAATATAGGTGAAAGAGTACGCTGTCATGCACCCAGTGAATGGCTAAAACCCCGACCGAAAGAATCGCGCAGAACCATATTCTCAATCTTTATTATCGTTCCCTTTATTATTTTATTTAAGTCATAAACGTATGGCAGTGTGCACTATAACATTTCAAAGGTTGACATATTTGAAATATATGTAACCTTTGGCTGTTTAAATCACATATTAGAATTAAACCAAATCAACGTAAACGTTTGCCCTTTCGAGGAGCGCGCAGATTTGTTTGTACCTATATCGCGTTAGTCTGACATAAATAAGGCTATAATGTTACTGTACCTTATGTGACCCACAATCAAAAAAATAGCACAGCGACCTCAGATTTTATGTTGACAACTTCAGTTTCAACATTTGGCCAGAAGAGGGAAGTGAATTATTAAGAGAAGTTAAAAGGATGCATTTAAAAGTGTTCATGTAGAAAACATGAGTGTTTTACCTCACCGAAAGGCCTTAAGAAACAATGCCTGCATTATATTATCAAATATTCAGCTACATTATATTTAAAAGGATAACATCAAAGAATGTTAATGTAATCCATTATCAGACTGCACTGTAACTCTTATTTTACCCTTGTAATCAAATAGGTTGCATGGTTTAGATTCTGTATGTTGCCATTCAAGAGTTTACAGATGTTTTTTTTTTTTTTAGAAAACAGGAATTTTAAGAGTAAATCAGGTTTAACCTAAATGAGGAATTAGGCATGCATCCAAATACCACACAGGCTGTCGCCTTAGTTCTGTGTAAGCCCAGGACTATTTCTTTTTTAAATAAACACCGCTGGGGAGAGGTCCAGAATATTATACAAAAGGGGCCCAAATATGTCACCCACACAGGAAGTCCAACTCCCCTCCAGCCCATTGGCTGCTCTTCCATCCAATGACGAATAGCAAACCATGAGGAGGGTTGTCTTGAATAAAGGACACTTTTTTTAAGTTGCCTACCATGTAGTTGTGGGTGAGGGGTGTTCTACAGTAGTTCCCCACCACCAGAACCCTTCATCGATCCAGCCCCCAGCAAGTTTTGTGTGTAATTTTCCCCTCCTTGATGGCTGAGTTAGAGCAGTGTTTCTCAACCAGGTCCTTGGGGACCCACATACGGTCCATGTTTTTGCTCCCTCCCGGGTCCTGGTAAGACAGGGAGCTGGGAGGGAGCAAAAACATGGACTGTCTGTGGGTCCCTTGGACTGGATTGGGAAACACTTGGTTAGAGGATTGGCCCTGCTCCCGGTGGGATAGGAAAGTCAGGCCTGTGTATTATCACTGCCACATGGCCCTCTTCATCCGGTCAAAGTACAGGCAGCTCACACTGGCAGCTGGCAGGAGCTCTGGTGACAAGACCAACACTGACTTTCCCTTCCTTAGGGAATGACCCAAGGTCTTGAGGCCCTGAACTGGTGCCTTCAGTCCAATTCTTCGGCTCTGAGTGACAATCTGGCTCTTCGACTTACCCACCTGAATGGTCCTTTTGTGCACCGGGTATCTGTTTTCACATAAGATGCAGTTAACAGGTTAGTAGGAACTAGGAAGTCCCTAGTTCAACTGGCATGTTATTATCATTCTAGGAAACACTCTCTGATATTTAAATTTATTCATTGGAGAGAACATAATTTGTTAGATTTCAGCATGTGTGTGTTTAATATACATACATACATATATATATATATATATATATATATATATATATGTGTGTGTGTGTGTACATACATACATACAGACACTTATGCACAGCACTGTGCAAAAGTCTTAGGCAGTCAAATGCTATTTTGTCTGAATTAGTAAGTTTATATTTCCTGAGAAAAAAACAGAGTTCAAGATTAGAATATATGCAAATTTACAGAAACACAATAAGTACTAACGCGAATATGTTTTCCAAAGCGTTACTGATATGTTGCTGGATAGCTAGAGGCACACCCGGTCCCAAACCTCTCCTCAGGGGCACACCAGCCATTCCGCGTATTCACTAAATATCACCACCAGCTTCATTAATTAATTTCATTTGCTAAATAACTCAGCGAGGCGCTGATTAGCCATAGAAGGTGCGCCAGTGATCGAGTCAAAAACTACATGGGCGTATTGGATGGTTGCTGCAAATACTGGCATGAGTTTAGAGGAGGTTTTGAAACAAAGCTGACGCACTTTGACAGATGTAATATTATCAGTTTTACAACAACATGAGGATGATTTAAAAAATAATTTTGGTTGCCTAAGAATTTTGCGCGATATTATATATAACATTTATATACTGTACATGCACACTATGTTGCAGACTTCGGCTGTAATTACAAGGTAACTTTCTAAAATACATTCTTTTTCAGTACTAAGAAATTCTTTAAAACACGCAGCTGTTTTGCAGCTTATTATTATGTGGTTAAGGCAGCTAAAATTACACACATAAATATTGCACCATAGTATATACTTTGCACCCTGCCCTTGAGTAATGAGCCAATCACTACCAAGCCCCCAGGTTTGAATCTATTGTTGTGTGGAATGTTGGCTTGTGCTACGTCTTCGAGTTTAAAGTCACGATAGGCCAGTGCCCTGAGTGAAGACCTATATGAGATAACCTCTGTCTGTCTTGTCAGCATCGGCCAAACACTGGAGTGATGAGGGATTCATGGCAAGGCAAACAATGGTAGCTTCGTAACTCCCAGCCAATCATAAATCAGTTTATGACTTAACTTTGACTTTAAGTCCCATTCCATTCTCAGCTCGGGGCTTATAGGTGACATGTTACTCTGTGTCATTAAATGCTCATTTAGTCAATTATTGTGAAAATGGGCTGGCATCTGAAGAGCGTGTTATGGTTAAGGAGCTGTCGATTGGGGGGCAAAAGTTCAGTTTGCACGAGGCAAACTGTGGTACTTCAGCCTGTACACTTCAGTGAGAATATAGAGCTTTGTACATGGGTAGAGTCTTGAGCAAGGTTCTGGGCCAGTACTGGTTAGAGAAAATGTGTCTTGCCATATAAATGGGTGAAGCGTAAAGCTCACAGATAAAAGCTTTGAGTAAATGAGTAGTAAATGTCACTGTTGTCTGACCCAGTGAGGTGGCAAATGGGTCCCGGGCGTCACCTCTGTCTCCCGTCCCCCTGGCCTGTCACTTGACTGCCACACATAAAAGGAACGAGGCTAAGCAAACAGGGGGGGCACCCCCTGTTCCCCCTCCTCCTCTGCTTCCAGGGAGGGTCCCTGGGTTCACTGGATTTGAGCTCCTCGTCGGCACGCCGATTCGTGGGCCTGAGCCAGGGAGCTGTGGCTGTGCTCCCATGGATGTCTGGGACCAGAAGGCGGTCGATTAAGATTCTGATTAAAAACGGAATGAAGCAGCTGCTGATTGCGCAATCGCTGGTGGCTGACTGAATGTAGTATAGTGTGTTAGCCGGGCCAAATAAAGACACAAGGCTTTCTAAGAACTCCGCTAGGTTCCCGGCCAGCCGGCTTTCCTCAGTGTAGGCTATTCGGGAATCCGTCCTGGCACCAGTCGTCACATGTGAAGACGTCACTGGCAGTGAGCCAGTATGGTGTGAACATGCCATTCCTAATCTGGGAACTATGTCATTCTGGAACCTTTGGCAGGTGCTGGCCCTGTTGTCCCAGTCAGTTTGCAAGTGCGCTGGCATTCTGAATTAATGCTGTAGTACGACGTAGCTAAGATATTACAGCTACCTAAAATAACTTCCTGAAGTGTTTAACTGGTAATGTTAGGTTGGTTAGGCTGCTTGATACTAGAGTGGGGACCATTCTTTGACAGATAAATCCTAACTGACTAAAGCTCTTCAACCATCAGACCCATCCTGCCATAGTAGCCCTTAGCACAGTATTTCCTAACCTGGTCCTCGGGGACCCACAGACAGTCCATTTAGCAGAAATGCGGACTGTCTGGCAGGGAGCTCGGAGGGAGCAAAAACATGGACGGACTGTGGGTCCCCGAGGACCAGATTGGGAAACACTGCCATAGCAGAATGCAAACCAAAGGAAGGAAAATAACAATAAAAAAAAAGATCAAAAGGAAGCCTGCAGGAAGACGGGTTGCGCTGGGCCAGTAGCAAGGCCCTTTAGCATGTTAGCAGGCCTGCCAGACAGTCTTCAGTTCACTTTACCTGCTACAGAGGGGCGTGCCTGAAACCAGATTTAATGGCAGGGGTTATCAGCCAATAGATCGCATCCAGTGACAGCAAAACCAGGTTAATATGAGCGTTGCATCCATTAGGGAAACACAGAGTTAATGATTGAGAAGTGTATCAACATGAATGTGGCCTATAGTAGGCCTTCCACGCCCAGAACAGTGCTCGTCCTTCTGCACACAGGGGCTGTCTGGACAAACCGGAGTGGCAGTTCTGTATCAGGACGTGCCATCCACCTGATGACTCCCACGGGCCTTTCTATCCCACCCCCTGCAACACCCCACAACAACAGAAAGGATCCCCCTCCAAAATTCAAACTCCACCCCATCTCACTGCCGGGGGTTTCCAGTACATTCTAAGCTGTTGATAGAGGATGTGTTTCTCTCATTGCACTGGAAACAAAAACACGAGCCCGGGTTCGGGGGTGGCGGGGGCTGACCAAACGACATAAGGGAGTAACGGCTGAACCCAGGGCGGGGGGCTGTTTGCGCTCTCCGAGCTCCGGCCCACGCCTGCCAACAGCCCGGCCTGCTTTCCTGACCTGGTGGAAGGCGGCAGGCCTGGGCAGGAGGACAGGCAGACAGCTGCCGTGGAGGCCTGCTACGGCAGAGCCCACAAAACAGGAGAGTGAAATGTGGAGACTGCTGGGACGTGCCGTGTGAAGCTCTCTCAGAGCCTCTTCCACGGTGGGGCTTTCCATCCCTACCAGAGTCACAAAGGTGGTGGACAAACACATGGGGGGTTTCACAGAATTCAGCCGTGTTGCTGATTTCTAAACACCATGTATAAGAAGTTTCTGCTCGGCTTTCCAGTAGCTCTGAGACTTTTTTTTTTACACTTTCTTTTTACTGGCTGAACATGATGAATATTAGGTGGTTTAGTATGCTGCATTGTTCTTGTAGGCCTGCCATCCAGGGTGGACCCCGGCCGTGTGCCCTTCGCTGTCTGGCATAGTCACCAGACACCCCCTGACCCTGTCTCTTATAAGCTGTGGGAAGATGTTTTTGCAGGATTTGTCGAATACATTTAGAAAGACAACCGTCAAAAACAAGCCAGGACATAGCTGAGGTTTCAGCAGCTATGTGAGCCTCATAGCTTCGGTGTCACTGACATCCCTTCAGCTTCTGGCCCCGGTGTGGCCTCCGGGTCTTACAGATGGTTTAATGTTTTAATTTTTTTCGGCACATTCCCTGGGAGTGAGAAATCTACATTACAACTCCTGCCCTCTGCTCCAGCAGTGCGGTCAAGGCCTGAGTGGATTGGTGACAGAGAAGCCGGTAGTGGTACATTACGGCCTCCGCGGGGGTCCATGCTTGCGGGCACACCCTGCTGGGTATGGCTGGCGGCCAGCTACATGCCAGTCGTGCCCAGTGCCGGGCTGAGTCACAGCTGCCACCACAGCTCCTGGGCAGGAATGTCTCGTCCTCGGCAGGATCGAGAACCTCTGAGAGGCGAGACTGCATTCCACCGCCCCCGGGGCAGAAGGTGGGAGGAAGTGGAGCGAGAGCAGGAAGTCGGACGACATGGCCATTGGGGGGGAATATCTGTGGCATGTGGGCGGAGAGAGCCTGATGGCTGTCTGCGGGGGCAGAGGGGCAGGGGAAAAATACACCAAATGTGAGCTTGGCTAGGACCCCCCTCCATAAGTCCAATGTCAACTATAAAAGTTACAGCACTACAGCAAGCTCTTTAACCAAAAGGCTTTATGGAAGGGATGAAATGTTAGTAAACGCAGCTAAGTGCAGAGACTCTGTATGACGTAATTGCTGTAAGATAAGGGTATCTGAGCCATAAATTGGTTTTATTCAGGTATGGTCTTTCTCCCCCTCGTGCACACAAGGGGAGTGCTGAAATTCAGCCACAAAGACGTAATCCTATTGATGCACAAAAACTGAACCCACCTTTGTTTTACTAACCGTTCGGACCTTGACATGATAAGATAGAAAGAACTAATTAGCTGCAACACTAAACACGATCGCAAAAGCTGAAGATGGAACGTCCTGCCAAGTTTACAGAAGTATTTCTAGGTCGTGCAGCTGTCTGGTACCTCTCGAAAGCCCAATAATCGCCCTGAGAAAGTACTTGTCTGTGCTCACTGCCTCAACACTTGTTGATGTGCCTGTGTGCCCTGTTCGAACAGTGGGGGGAGATTGCGTGCAGAGCTGGATTACCGTAGTTATTGGTCCAAGTAGAAAATAAAATATTTTCTTCATATCAGAATCAAGCCTCCGGCTGAAATTTCTACGACACCCTCACATCCGGAGCCGGAAATCCACTTTGTATGTCCTTCAGGGATTTGATATTTTTTCCCCAAACATGGGTAACGTGGCCCACCTTTTATCCAAGTTCCTAGATGAGTAATTAAGTAATTATTCCTGATGGAGTTGTTGTCTGAATGTATCACATGACATCCATCATTCTCCCATCATTTTTGATGCATTCAGCTAAATTATTTCCAGTAATGACTGCAATGGTATGAAATTACTAGATGTCTCTAGAAACTTCATTTTGAAATTGACAAGGCAATGTTCATTATTTATATAATGATCAATTATTCTGTTCAAGCCTTGAACTTAAATTGAATTAATCACAAAAATTGAATCTGAAATTTCACAAATCATAAAATAAGATTTTTTGTTTAATAAAATTACAAAGAGTGTTCTTCTACCTAGATATCCAATAATATGATTTAATCTGTGATAATATCTCAGTGACACTAATGACGTAAAATTATAGCTGAACTGAAAATCGGCCTACGCTGTGAGCCACTCATAAATTATATCATTTTCAATTTAAAGGAGATCTCTGGGAAAATACTGTGCTTTTAAGTTCACATTTAAACGTACTCTCACGCAGTGGATTTCCAAGCCCTGTAAAAGCACAAAGTGGTCTTTGTGGACTGTGAAACCGGAGATGTGAGTTCAGAGGGTGTGTGTACCTCTGTATAGCAAGCCTGGGTCTCCCCGGTTCACTCGACATGTCGAGTGTGTGTGTGTGTATGTGCGTGTGTGCATGCATATGTGTGTGTGTGTGTGTGTGCGTGTGCGTGTGTGATTGAGATTGTCCATTAGCACTGTGGCACTATGTGCAATACTTACTTTAAGCACAATGCTGCTGGAGAGCCAACAAACAAACCATATCTACATGCATATCTGTGTCTGCATGTTTACTGTCTGCTGAGAAGAGAGAGCTTAGGGCTTAGGGCTGTTCATTCACACATGGAACGCTGCTCTGCTCTTGCGTAAGTGAGTTGCATAGCATGCATGTACAAAAGATGCTCCACATGCCAGCACAGGTAAAGCGTTTCCATTGTTCCTTGTTCATATAGTAAGAAAGGATGAAGTGGAATTTGAGGAGCAATCAGTGTTAAACAATATACCAAGATATGATTGGCAAGCAAGTATGTCCTGTGCAAACTGACCATGCAGCATTCCAATGAGTGTGTAAGACTTTACCACTGCACTTGGGGGGGGGGGGTGGCAGGAGATTTGCTTCCCTGTCCTTCTGACCATGTCATCACACCCGCTTACCCACAAATAGAAGCAGAATAGGCACAGGAAGGCAGAACGACCAACAGACTTTACTAAAGTTCCTTTATCATCAGTAGCTAACAGATAACAACAAGAAAACAAGCATGAAGACACAGGCTGGCTACAACCACTGTGACTGCATAGCGAGATAAATAACATAACACCCCATGTCTTTGTTTGATGACAGCTATAGACATGGGCACGCCGCCATATGGTATTCTGACACTGCATTACCACCACCAACCTGATGGGGTGCTGAAGCACCCTCAGCAGCCCTATTCCTGTGTGGCTAAAACTGAGACGGCAGGAACCTGTGCTGACAGAGACCCAGGCACACAGCGGAAACAACAGGACGCAATTAAACCTGACCTTTCTGCCAGGTGAGCATTGTCATTATTCTGTATCTGAGCAACCTCAACCAACCAAAGTGGTAAAATAAGAATAAATGCATCCATAAACAGAGGCCAACACAATCGAAATTTCACAATCAAAATTGACGTTATTTGTTTGTTTGTTTGTTTGCATTTATTATTTCTTTGTGGAATTACTTTGTTCTAATTTTTATTTATTTATTTATATGATCATTTGAAGAAGCAGCTGCTGATTGCATTTCCCATGCCACTGTTTTCCAGACATATAGTGCACATATTGCAGTGACCAGTAGAATGAATGTATGAGTAATAGTATTATACTATGTTCCTCTGTGTCCCCATGTCACCCACTTGGTCACAGGTTTCCTGTTTGCCCGCAGGACTGGTCCGTTAAACTTCCAGAGGAACGTCCATATGTCATGCTCCCCATGGAAGAGCCCAGAGCAACAGCTCATTGACCCTCTCCGGGAAACACCGAACCAAAGGAGGAGGATGTCCGCCGGACGCACTGAGCAAAGCGTACATCTGACCTACAGATTCATCAGTCAGTGTGTCATAGCTTTCCCAACATAGCACGTTGCCTGACCACCATCGCGGTTCCCACGTGAAATTGGGAAGGCAGGGACCCCACCATCACTCTTCACTGCAGATGTTCCTCGGTCACATGATCGCAGATGACAGACGCTCAGAGTCACATGACTGACACATCGATGATGCTCCAAAGCAGCCCCTCTGTCCACCTGGTCTACAGGATGTGTTTACTGGAGCAGAGCACAGTTACTTTTTAATTACTGTTATTGTTTACCCTTTGTGGTTGCTACTGAAAATCCCCTTGAGGTCATTCCCTGTGCCACCTGCCAACCAGCCAAGCGCTCTGATACACCCGCTCAGTGCGTCTCAGGGAAGTTACACAAGACATGAACGATTGACAGTGCTTGAAAGTGGGACTGTGCCTTGGTATGTGGAAGTTCTGGCCCATGCCTGAACACACATCTCCACTCCTTGACCCAGTGCCCTTCGCCACTCCCCGCGCAGGCAGCCGGGCCCAGGTCATGCAGTCACATGAATCATGCTGAAGAGCAGAGCCCCTCTGACAGGCAACCATTAGTGCAGGGCCCAGCGGGGGCTCCCAGCACCTTACCCATCTCACAGTCCACAGAGCAGGGCCAGATGGCGCAAAAGAATAATAACGGTTGGAAAGTTGAGTTGTTGCCCGTTGAAAACAACGAGGGGAAACTGCACTAAACAAGCCGCTATATAAATGCTATGTCAAAAAGCCACAGAAATATTCAGTACTGTGCAAAAGTCTTAGGCATTCAGAGAAAAAGGTCATTTATCTGGGTAGTAAGGGTCTATTTGCTCAGAAAAAGTGTATATTTGCTCAGTTTAACACATATGCAAATTAACATTATAACACAATAAAACTAAAAAAGTTAAAAAGTCTAAAAAGTTACTGATATCTTGTTATATGGCTGCAAAAACAGTGGCTCTATTCAGAAACCACTTAACTTAAGCTCCTGAAATAATTGATTTTTGGAGATATGCGTTTTTTGATAGAAGAGTGGCTTTAGGAGAGCTTTAAATGGCTAAGATGACACACTTTGACAGATATAATAATATAATTTTACCCAAACGTGAAGTTCATTAAAACATCATTGCCTTTGACTGCCCAAGACTTTTTCCACAATATTGTAAATCAGCATTTAAATATCTGGCTTTTAAGGAGCAAAGTTGTAAGAACTGGCCTGTGCGATGGGACGACATGCTTTCTCACTTGCAGTCCCTGTTCTCCAACTGCCCTGAATAGTTTGCCAGAGAATGGCTCTAAGACTGAAATCCTCAGAGCTATGCAAGCATGCTTCACTGTTATCAAATTCTCGCAAGAACTACAAAAGTTCATCCATCCTAATTTAAGGCCAAAGAGTGTATTGGAACATTATTTTAAATGGAAAAAATTTGGATATTGTAAATGCATTTGTATCCAAGGCTACTTTAAACAATGTGTGATTCCACCGATCTCCGAATCTACAAGGGCGATTTTCAGATCGACCAAATCTACAGGAACTGGTTTAATCAAAGAGTCACAGCAATGTTTTAAGTCTGACGTCAACTGCTCTCTGTCTGGCACCTCTATTCCATCCCCACCTCTGTTTCCAGTGTGTGATGTCCCAAAGGAGGTTAGGATCAACAGTTACATCTCAGTCAGGTGCAATCCATCTCACAGACCACTTGCCAAAGACAATATAGCATCAATATATTGCACCAAGCCAGCTGGTACATAACAGCTGTATTTATTATTTTCCTACTGTTACACCTGGCATCCCATCCAGGGTGTACCCCGGCCTGGGGTACAGGGTGCTTCCTGGGTTAGGCTCCAGGCCGCTCCACAGCCCTAACCAGGATAAGTGGCTGAAAGATGGATAAATGGGTGTTCCTGTTACGGACACTGCAAAGAATTGACCTACTGAGGGCTGCCATCTGTGACTGTGTGCTCAGTGTGCTTAAACATCTATTAGCTTTGCAGTCGCTGCAAATACATCGAACATCTAGGCACATATTCCCAGAATACCTGGACCTGCCTGTGGCAAAAATGGAGTAAAACTGGACTCAGTCTTTTCCATTACATAACTGATTCCTTTCACATATATAAATACTCATGTGTGCTAAATAAACAAATGTGTGCTGAATACCGTGTCTTTTGACTCTGAAAACCACGGCTCCATCATGCCCTGCACCCCGTCACCTTCAGGGAAGGGGACTCCCGTCCAAATGTAGTTATATTATTTTATATAATTTTATTGTTGCTGCTGTAACAGTGCAAGATAATACAACTGACAAATTTCATCTATCACTGTACATAATATCACCAATTCATTGGGCCACCGTAGGTCATAAACGGAATATAGAGAATAAGCTGCATTTTTCCCTTAATACTTTCACGCAAGGCAAAAGTAATGAGTAACAAGCACATTTAAATTTCAGTACTTTTATTTGAGTTAACTTGAAAAGTAATTAGTAATTAGCTACTTCATTACTTTATAACACGTTAGGTGACGTGTGTTTTATGCACCCGCACACACGTTCCGATGAGGTACTTTGGTAAATAAAAGAAAACACCAATAAACGTAAATCTAACCGTGACATTTGTATTAAAAGCTTTACTTTACTTTACTTTACAGTAAAGTTTGGAAGAAGTTAGCGTGCATATTCTGCAGTTCTTTGTGGCCCTTTGCACAATACGGACTGATCACTACGACATGGGTTAAGCGTAACCAATCTAGTTGCTATTCCATCATGGTCCCTAGACTGGATAACATTACACAGGAACACATGATATAACTCTGGTTTAAATTATCCTGCTCAGGACAAAAAAGCCTCTATTAAAGTTATTTTGCTTGCTGCTTTAAGACCCATCTATCTGGTATTATGTCACGATTCATATCTCACATTACAAATACCCTAAACCGATTTCTTTTTTGAAATAAAAGTCGCATGCTATCATCCGAGCTTGATGGGAAAGGGGATGAGATCATTCTTGTTCGGACGATCAGGATAAAATAGATGATGGACAGGCATTATTGCACTTAGGGTCGATCAGTGTCACTCGACCATGCTTCTCTGTATTTAAGTATAATATCTGCTGCCTGAAAGGTGGCTGCCAGCGGTCATTTCCTTAGCTATTTCCTGCTGGATAGAAGGGCAGGTGCTGCGGGCTGTACCATATGGTACAATGGGCCTACAATGGGCCCATTCCCGAAATTCCAGTTGAAGCTAGTGAGTCTTCTCAGATGCTATCAAATGGGTTTGGGGACAGTTGCTCTGATCTGGTAAAGCTATTGGGGCAATAACACTGGTTTTTGATTTCAATTAGCATAACTCTATTGGAATTTCCGCCAGTTATAAGAGGAGGAGGTCCAGCAAACTCTTATATGTAATATAATCTCCAGGTGGAATAGCAGGAAGTCAGCCAGCAAAAACTGAAGCATACCATGACACCAGGGGACTCTTCTAGCTGCTCTGTTCAGGGATGCTGGTGGGTTAACAGTTTAGGACCTGGACTAGTAACCTAGAGTATAACTCCAGTTGTATCCTTGTATCATTCAATGAGTAAATGGACTATGAGCTGCTATCTTTAACAACTTCTTTGGTGCACCATTTCAAAGACAGAAGCCGTCCAGTCAGAAGACGAATCGGGGCTGGCGTCACAATGTCAGCTGGCTGTGGTTCTCATTGCCCCGGGCACAGACCTGTCAGTCACACTTCCCAGCACAATGATGCCCCTCCCACAAGCTTCTATTGCCCCTGCCTCCTCTACATCCCCCAGCCCCAACAGCTACACCCTTCCCAGACACTCTGGGAATGTTCCAGCTGATCTGTACAAGCAAAGGGTGGAGGGCTTGCACAGGGGCACTCCAGTCATGAGTCGTGGACCTGGGGCCTTTGGACCAGCCACTGTAATGCCGCTTAACTGCCTTATGGCCCAGTGATTTTTAGGACTTTTTCCACTAACTTTAAGGAAGACAGAGAGGGTAGGGGCATTCCATGCCAACAAACCGGTTCACATAGCTATTCTGATGCTATCCATGCCCAGAAGGCCAATGATTTCTGCCACAATGGAAAGTATAGAGCATCAGCCTGTCACCAAGTGAGGGCTTTGCATCAACATATGAAGAGTTTATCCACAAAACAAATATAGCTGAAACAACGCAAAGCAAACAAAAGCCCTTAATATGTTTCAATACTGTCCCACAGACATCTGTTTTTTACATTCAGCATGAATACAATAGATAGACATCAGTGGTATGGAGAAGTGGAACTTCCCCATTACTCCTGTGAAATATGAAACATATAATTCACAAAAAGTTACTGCCTCCACTGTAGATAAAACATAACAAACACGAGAAAGCATCTCAAATCTGTCAACAGTGAAACACACACTGCCCCCGAGCTCAGACAAGCCTGCATTTTTAAATTTGGCATCTGCCTTGGTCAGACTCTGCAGCCTGTGATTAGCTCTAAAAATAGCTGCCTGAAATACGGAGGGTCATTAAAATTCCCTTTGATTCAAAATAATATGCATTATAGAGCTATCTTCTGTGTTTGTGAGACAGCATCTTCAGGGACTTCAACCCCCCCCCTCCCCCCACCCATCCTAGCTCCCCAGTGTTCCATCCTCACCATGGGAACCGTCTTTTGTCAGGGCAATGTGATAATCTCTACGGTTCTTTTAATTGGCTAGTACGTGCATGCTTTGTTAATCCCGAGCCACATTAAAGGTGCTTTCTGATTTAGCGGGTCGTCGCTAACTGACATTTGATGGACGATCCCTGTCGTTATAGGGGTTGGGGGCTGCGGGAGCGAGGGGGGGGGTGGGGGTGACAGTAACATATTGAACCTCTCTAATCATCTTCTACCAAATGCATGGAAAATGCCTCACTGGAGTGTGAAAGCAAACAACCTCGACTGCCGTTAGTAAGCGGGATGGCGAGCGAGGGAGAGGACGGCAGGCTTTGTCACGCCGGCACGCTGAAGGGGGGGGGGAGCCGGTTTTTCACTCACCTGCAAGTCGACACGTCCCCTCGTCCCTGTCATGGTGGACAGTTGCCGCAGGACAGGACTCCGTGTGCTCAGTCTTTCTACGTCCCGTCCCGACGTCTCTCTCCCAGCAAAAAAGTTAGTGGCCGACACGCAGGGTGAAAGGGGGGGGGGGGAGGCTAAGTTGGCAGGAGCCTTAGGAGGAATTCAGGGCCCCGCTCCACACAAACAAGTGTGTTATTCATTATTTTTTTTTTCATGTCTGTGCCGCATTCCGTAATGATGGGACTTGGATTAGGATGAGTTAGCTGGACAAAAAAAAACCAAATAGCTGAACAGAGCTCTTTTAACCAGAATGCAAACAAGTCAAATAAGCACCCTGTATTCTATGGGTGAATACCATAATAAGCATAATGCTCACATTTAGTTTGATCAGACCTGTCTGCAACACTGGGTCTAAACTGTCTATGTGTCCAGGGTTCCCAGCAGGCCAGTGCAAAGACCTAATTCATATGTGGTCATATGTTCCATTTGCATTTGTTTGGTTGCCTAGAATCTTTTTTTAAAGCTCAGTAGCTTTTCAGGGACTGAATTGTGGTGATTCTTGGCCAGCAGAAATGAATGAATTCAGGGAGAAATTCTGAGAGCAGATTCTACAGGGGGTAAAGCCTATTACTACTGTTTACTGTAGTGTTAGTTGTGTTTTTTAAAGACACGCTCATCAATCATAATGCTTTTTTTTTTAAGTGAGGCACAAAACCTGTACGACACCTTACAGTGACAAGCTGGGGAGCTTTTATTCTAGTACCAATGTGATTTTCGTCGTCCCTCAGAATGCTTTGTTCTCCAAAATTTTTCAAGTTTCCTTAGCAGAGACAGTGTGCCCTCTAACCCTAGGGATTTGGATGCTGCAATGGAGCTCAGACAGAGTGATAGCCGAGCCCAAGTGAGTAACAATGACCACAGAACTGTGCGCTAGATGGTCAGATAAGCGAACCGCTTCCACATGTGCTAACCCACCACTAGGCAGGACTACGCTCCAACCGAGTACTTTTAACCAAAAAGGTAGGCAAGAAAAACCCATATGTCTTTCTCCTCTACTGGTTTAAAGTGACTGTCCAAAGACTTGCAAATGTACAATGTGCTGCTTGGGTAAGCGGTCCATCAAGACTGACTTGTGGCATCAAGGCAACCATAGAAGAATATTTTTCTGCAAAACATTTAAGTGGACTCCTCATATAAACTTGTGGTGCTGTGGGGCATCACATTTAGCTGCCGGAGTGCTCCTCAAACATCTGCAGCCTCATTAGATTCTTGTCTACAGCAGTAGTAGCAGTTATATAATAATGTTAAGTTTAATGTGTAGTTCAATAATAATGACAACAACAACAACAACAAATACCTTAATTTCAGAGTAACTGTGAGGCTTTTGACAAAGCCTCAAAGCCTTATGGGTATTTAGGGCACTTCCTGGCAGAGGAGCAGTATAAGGCCAGCCAGTGCTAGTCACTTATTCAGCGGTCCCCTCTGTCCTATAAAGCGCCTTTGTGTGGCCCTCACTCGTCAGCCGGGCGACTATTCCTGCCTAACACCCAGGCTGTTACCGTGGCACTTTGCCAAGGCCGGACCGCATTCCCGTCATCCACAAAATACAATGTGTAAAATGCTTCCAGTGCTCCAGAGCGCCCATGGAACCACACCAAGGGCTGTGGCTTAGCCAAGCCCAGGTCTCGGCTCCATTCCTGGCATGTCGGAGGCTTCAGTCCTGGAGTCACAGCAGTGTAATGCCTTAATTTGGCCTGGATCTTCAGCAAGGACAGTTTAGATGTTGTCCCTTCTATTGGATGATGGGATAGGGAGAGCTGGAAGAATTTTCACCATAGACATCACCCCCTACGTTGTCTTTCAGCCCAGGAGGCTGTGCTGAGCTCACTCACAAAAGATGAGACAGGCTTAAGGAATCTGTTACATCAGCGTGTGCTACTGACAGGACTAAACTGGGATTTAAAATCAGCCCTGGACTTTGGGGTCCCCTATGGCCCCACGGTAAATTTTGCAGAGTGGGGGGGGCTGGGTCAGAATGCCAGATGGCCAGTTCAGCCCTGTCTATTGAGGCCCTGTCTGTAGGAAAACATGAACATAGCACATTATATGGCTGCAGGGACCACTGCAAACCCAGTATTTCTTCCAACAGTGTAATTCCCTTGCAGACACATTAATCACTAAGGAGAAAGGTACATATAATTCTCAGGTACAACAGCAGTGTCTCTTCTGGGACCTGATTCTGCAATGTTTAGAGCTTGCTTTGGTCACTGTTACCCATCCTTTACCCATTTTGTTGATCTTGCAATTTGAAAATAAACCACTGAAATATTTAGCTCTCATTGCATTTATAATGAAATCAGTTGTATTCGTAAAAAACACATAAGACCACAGTTCCTCATTTTATTACTTTAAGTATCACCCTGTTATGCAAATAGGATTAATGTACTTTCAGATATATTTCTGTTTCCCGACTGACACTAATAATTGCTTTGCTAGTTGTTTTGGGGACAGAGATGACACTGGGATGTCCATATCCAAATGACTTCATTTCAAATAAATTAAGCTTGCAGCTAGGGCTAAAAAAATTGATATAAAAAAGGAATAACATGGTTGTATTTTTGTTTTCTTATTTTTTAAATGTTGACGGTGCATGACATTATTTGTGGTGTTGGTTCTATGCACAGTCATTAAATGCCAACAGCCCTTTACTTCTTCCCTAGCAGATATGACTTACAATTAAAAACAAGACAATACATTTTTTACTAAAAATAATTTCATTTAGCCATCGTTGAAAGTCGTCCATTTATCATATTAAGGATTTACTTTGTGGGCTTCAAACACAATGTCCTATCAGTCTTCTTGCCAAAGACACAGGTCTCTTCAATGCCCCCTAGTGGCGCACTGAACTATATAATTGTAGTTAAATAGCGTCACAGAATATTTGACTGTGCAGGCTGCCTTCTGGTCATCCTATCATCTTCATGGTTAGCGCTGTGAGAGAGAGCAAAAGCCCCGAATCACCATGGCAGCACATTGCTGCCATCTAATCATGCAATGTGCATATGAGGACACTGGCCCAACATTCAACCTCATGCAAGCAAATGTCTCCCCCCCCCCATTTGTAATGAGTTTACTGTGCTTTTAACAAATGTGACCTCTAACAAGAGATGAGATATAATTCAAATTTAAACGCAACTTCCCTTTTGTCTGGACTGAGCTATATTTCCTGGTATTGTGTTCAGCCTTTAGCCAAGCAGCATAAAGACTGCGACACCACTGCTACCATCCTCAGCCATGCACGGCCCCTGTTACAGACCACAAAGGAGACTGCTACCATCCTCAGCCATGCACGGCCCGTTACAGACCACAAAGGAGACTGCTACCATCCTCAGCCATGCACGGCCCGTTACAGACCACAAAGGAGACTGCTACCATCCTCAGCCATGCACGGCCCCTGTTACAGACCACAAAGGAGACTGCAACTGGAACCCTGCATGAAAACAAGTGGTCTGTGGCAGGCAAATACAGAGAGAATACATACTGAATACGTAAATTGTGCAAGACAATCCAGAACAAGAAAACATATAGTGCTGATTTGGGCCAGAATAATTCTCATTATACAGCTCCAACAGAAAAAATATATAAAATTTTTCTATGAGTCCGATGCTTGTTCTGCTAAGAATTAGAGCTACCATATCCTGGATATATTAGACAGCTATGTCAAGGGCAGAGGAGGGGGTCTCACAGTAGGAGGGCCGATGGGGGGGAGGAGCTCTGTAAAATTGACTGACCTGGGGAGAGGGAGAGTTCCCGATAAATTGTCGCGAATTATGCATGATGGTCTGGTAACAAAAGGGGCTCTCTCTTAAATTTTCAAGCTGGGGGGGTCCCCTTGGTAAGTTTTGCAGTGGGCCCCTTGTCACACCAGGCCCTGGGGGGGGGGGGTCCCACTGCCACCTCACCTCCTACACTGCTGAGCTTTGCTCAAGCAGAGGGGGCTTGTCTGAAGGTGGAAAGGCTGTAAATGTGGCAGGTTAGGGTACTGTTACATCACAGCTATAACTCTGGAAAATGAAAATGCCCCCTTTCACTGTGAATTCTGAAAACTCTTCTCTTGCAATATTGTTTAACTTTATGACAGATGCACAGAAGACGACTTGCAGGCTTCCCTGCAAGTTCAGGAAAAAAAAAACATTTTCTGAGCATCACAAAATAAGAATTTGGATCATAGAGCCAAGTTTTTAGCACTCTAGCATTCTGTATTGAATCCCTTTTGCTTTTCCAGTAAAACTTGATATGATTTTAAGCAGGCAGAATCATAGACGACTAAATCTCTCTTTTTTAGTAAATTTAGATATGCTTTTAGACAGGCAGCATGATAGACAACTAAACATCGTAAAAAATCAGGGGTGATGGTCTCTAAAGACCTTGAATAATGGGAAAACTGAAGGAAAGCTTTGACTTTTGCAATCTCATGGCATGGGCAGGGATCCAGCATTCCCCGTAAATGGAAAAATTGCACTTGCTAGTGATACCTGACCTTTTTTCATGACTGAACTGCTCTGACAACCAGGAAATTCTCCCATTAACTTTAAGAGCTTCGGTCTGCAATTTCCATCAGTGTGTGCACAGCAGAACACAGGCTGATCTACTTGCGTATTCCTGAGTGACGTCCACTTATTTAAGTGTGTGCAGCCTTTGAAGATGATGATTCTGAGAGTTTGGTGACCCAGTGATGACAACAGAAAAAGAACCATAAGATCATTTTCACCCATGCAGAAATTATAAATCCAATATGCTTTAAATAATATGGCCATCAGTTTTTTATTATCCACATATAATGTACATTCCTTCTGAAAAGCTAGCATTTTTAAATTTAAATACTTTGTATTGGCTTAAATAATTTCACTTATTTCTCTACATTAAAACTGTTAGTGCTAAATATATAGTATGCTTCTCATATTCAAAAGGTGAAACTGTGATATTCACAAATCAATGGGAACTAGGAAAAAAACAACAAATTGTAATGGCAGTCATTTTGTTAGTACATAACATATGAATGTTAGGTTCCCATTATATCCCTAATTTGCAAGCCAATCATTTTGCATGAGGTAGAACAGTTTTGAAACTGTATATGTGCAACCAAAGACACATGGCAGTGAAACTTACTATGTTTTAAAGACACAGCATTTCCACCTCGTAGTTGTGGGTTATAACTGCCTGCACAAGTGGAGCATAAGCACAGCTTTCACTTCCTGCAAAACTGAACAGGAAGTATGTGGTGAGACAAGGTCATTATACCCAGAAAGGAATTCAGCTTTTTAGCTGAAGCTCTTCATTTGCATCTCGACGAATGACTTTTCCTGAATAAAAAAAAACACACGCACACCTTGTGCGGTCCTTAAAGGAATATGGATAAACCTTGCTGCTTTTTTTTTTTAAAGTGTTGCTTCCATGAATAAGTACAGTGTGAAAATAGTGGCATTTTTTACATGTGTTAGCCTGCTTGTAACTCATAGTGTCAGGGCATGCATGGAGCTAGTAGCATTATATGCAGTTTTGAATTTGGGTAACCTGTCACAGGAGGAGATTATTGCTTTTTTGTCATAGACATGTCCCCCCTAAGGATTACTATTATGAGATGTATGCGGACTAGTTGGGCACTAATTGTTGCCTCGCGCTGCAGGGGTTGAAGGTTTGAATCACACCTCTGCCGTTTGTGTGGCATTTGCATGTTTCTATGTCACTTTAGTTTCCTACCACAGTTCCTGCCAAGACATGCAGTCAAGGCTAACTGACATCTCTAAACTGCCCATAGCATACGTATATGTCAGGTGGACATCCCATCCAGGGGGCCTACTGCCTAGTGCCCTTTGCTGCCTGTAACAGGCCCCAGACAGCACTTTGTTTTGCTGCATCCATTAGCAAAACTGGCTAATGAGATGCTTAAAGGCATCAAATGGTGCTTTTTGACTGCCGCCAAGCTGACCCGTAGCGGGACCGGCTGCTTTTCCATTGCACAGTATGTGAGCCGTACCCAAGCCTTACCCCGGCTGACATGGCCCAGCTGACTAGCAGGACCAAAAACACGACCACCAACTGATTGGTTGAAATGCAGGCAGACCCCGGTGCTCTCTGCATGGGTTATCTGAAGGGAAAAACGCATATTCTATATTATATTCATTGTATTCAGTTTCGCACATTGGGACGCATTCATGAAAACTCAGAACTCAGTACATTTCCAACCTTCTACTCTGAATGGACGTATTGCAAATTTACGCAAGCGAATGCTAATTCCACTGCCGTTTCATACTCAGCAGAATCAGAATCCTTTTATTAGCTAAGTATGTTTCCATACAAGGAATTTGCCTTGGTGATACTTTTGGAAGACATTACAGATACATTTAACAAAGGCAGAAAGGTAATAAGCACTAAATTGGCAATTGGGTGTGTATTCATATATATATATATATATATATATATTCATATATATATATATATATATATAAATTAGCACAGTGAGAAATAAAAATTATTAATATGAATTATTATTAATATTAATAATAATTGCACATGGTAAATCACGATGTATACCATGAGGTCAGTAAATAAGTGTCTTTTAGGATCTATGTCACTGTCGTTCTCCAAACTCGGCAACGCGTTTATCGGCCGAGCCGACTCTCTGCAGTGGAAAACCGAAGCGAGCTGGGTCCCTGCGGTAACAGCCTAACAGGTCTCTCTTCGCGGTACGGCTCGGTTCCTGTATGCCAATGGAAAAGCGCCAATAGTTCCAAAGGGGCTCAACACCCACGCGCAATCAGAGACATCATGCCGAGCAAACCTAAATAATCAGCATTACTGCTTCTTTTAAGACAGAAAATGCTATTAGAGGCTATCTGTGGTGTGCTGGCTGAAGTGTGAAATGTTAAAATGCCATTATGTAAATCGTGACTCCATCTAAAAGTACACGAAAAACCAAAGATCTTATTTGCCATCTTTGTTGTATTTATAAGACTAATTTCCCCAGAGCAAGAATGTTCACTGACTGTACAAAAATGTACGGTGAATTTCATTCATGTTTTGTTTCTTGCGAACATTTTAGAAACTTTAAAACTTTGGTAAATTCCTTGTGCTGCATTGCATTATGAAACCATTGTTCGGCTGTAAATAAATCGTGCCCGGCCGCCCCGATAGCTGCGCTTTCAGGTCGGTCATGTGACTCGTGGGGGGGGGGGCTTGGCGAGCCGTTAGCTTCTACAAATGCCTTTGTCCGTTAATGTGTTTCGGAGTTCACACGCGGCGTGCCGACTGGAACCCTGGGAGTTGTAGTCCCAGAGCGGCGCGCTTTGTCTTCTTAAGCGCGGACTACACACCCGATGAGCTCACCCTGGTCGTGCGCAGGCGCCGTGAAGAATTTCTGCCTTACATCTGGATCCGTGCGAGGGGGAGGATCTGTCGGTTTATAGGTAAAGTCGCCATTTGGTCAGTGCGAAATGGGAAGCGGCAACGAGTGAATTTACTGGGAGTTCGTCTCCATTTAAGTCTCTGAATAAAGCAACACATGTGTGGAATATTTACTGAAGGAACTATGTAAGCAAATGTTGATTTTGATTTAATTGTCCGCGCACTTCTAGCTATCGCCGCTGACGAAGGCAGACCCTTTTCCTTTTCTGTTTTCCTCTGGCTGTCTGGCTGAACTGCGGCGTTTTACTTAGTAATTATTCGCGTGGTTAGATATCTGTGGTAGAGTAATTCGAAATATTTTTCTATCAAAGTTTTTTCTTTTTTATTTGTTTCCTCCTAGTGGCTGTCAGAGGCAAGAAACCGGAATGACAGTGCACGGGTAGTGTGGCGCTGGCTGTTCGTCAGCTAGCAGGCTAATCAATAATGTAAAGCGGCGGGCTGCGAGCGCCGGGCGCCGCGCATGGAGGGCGGCTGTGCCCCGTACCTAGCTAAGGACTGCGGCGGCCTGGCTCCGTCTGCCCGGCGACGTCCAGGCCAGCTAGTCGGCCGGCTCCGGACCGTGTGACAGGTTTGCTGGCCACCCGGAGCCGGGATCGGAGGGCCGGGCGAGAGGCCCGCTTGGCGGTGTCACTGCCGGCACCCAGCGGGAAGAGGCGCCGGTTGGCGGTGCGCGTCCTGCGGCCGGCTGGCCCGCACGCCCGGACTCGGGGCTGACGGTGGGAGCCGCCTCGGCTGGCGGGGACGAGGGCTTGCGCGATGGGGGTGCCTCGGAGCTGTCATCCGGTATCCGTTTGCGGCGGGGGAACAAAGGAGATCCGTGTGGGAACCTTAATCCTACCTGTTCCGTCGGATGTCTGGGTGCTAGACCGGTGGGATGGGGGGGACCGGACCTGAAAGCGGCGCAGAGCTAAACGGGACACTTCGGAATAAAGTATTGTCCCGCAAGATCAGCCCCGTGCCAAGGGGGTAGCTATTGTGGCGTAAAAGCAGTGCGATCAGCCTTCGGGGGCCGGCCGGCCGGCCTCATCCCCCCGCGACGTCCGTGGCTGCCTCCTGTGTCCCAGTTTGTTACTAGATATTGTGCAAGTAACGTGTTTTGGGCAGGAGAAGCGCGGGGATTTGGGGTGAGCGCGTCCCCTGTCCGCCGCTGGCCACGTCCCCCGTGCACATCTCCAATGACCGGATTACTGCTGAATGCGAGGATACGCCAATCCTTCGCAAAATTACCCCCCCCCCGCGCGCATTTTTTCGCTGTCCATTCTGAGGA
Source organism: Petrocephalus sullivani (assembly GCA_026780845.1). Classification (NCBI taxonomy): domain Eukaryota; kingdom Metazoa; phylum Chordata; class Actinopteri; order Osteoglossiformes; family Mormyridae; genus Petrocephalus; species Petrocephalus sullivani. The sequence goes on from JAODKM010000058.1 coordinate 23,892,282, forward strand.
TCCTGGATGGTGACTGCGCCATGCGGAGGTAATATTAGCCGGCCCCCGGCGCCGAAGCCTTATTTTTAGGGGTTGCCGCAGCGGGCGAAGGCGACCCGGGCTGCTTTGGCGTGCCTGTAGCTGGGCCACGGCCAGTGAATGACTTGGTGCCGGGAATGCTGGAGTCCTCTTAACTAGCTGTCACGGGAGTTGACTGGCTAAGCACCTTCTGGCCAGTAAGCGCCCCCGTCGCTGCTGTAAGCCGGGCCGTCCGGCTGCGCGCCTTTCGGGCTCGGGGAACGTGGTTTGGGGGGCCGACGGGCCCCCGCGCCCCAATGCGCACGCAGCGAATGCGGGCGAATATTGTACATTTCTGGGCTGCATCTTTTCCTAAGATGTAGTTTTAAAAGGCGCCCGGACATGCTGGTCTGGTGCAGCATCCCTGCCCGGCCTCTGTGTATGAAGTAGTGCCAGGTGGCGAAAGCGCTGGGAGTTCGGGAAGGTGCTTTTGCTGCTAATGGCTTTATGGCTCCTTATGGGTGTCTTATGCGAGTCTAGCTGAGGACGGGTTTCGGCCGGAGAGGCAGCCGGTTGCAGCATCACGTCTCATTGTCTTTTTTTTTAGTCTGGTCACCTAATACAGTTAAAAATGTTGGTTATAAATAAATCTGTATTCGAGACCATCGAGCGGGTAGATGGCTCTGGCTCCGGCCGGCGCTCTGTCATATTAATTTGGTTATTAAACATTCGCTGTATCGCGGCGGTGGTTTGCAGTTAGTGGACCACGCAGCGGCCGGGGCGCTGGGGCCAGTTTTAATATTTCAGATTCGAGGCAGATTGAGTTACATGGTCTATTGGGATGAGCTCGCTGTACTTTTAAACGGTCCCGACCTAAATGCGTTTCGAGTTACAGCACAGCCGGGAACGCGCCTTCGTTTAACCTCCTGAATGTGGAATACACACATGGAACCGAGTAGTGATTGAAACGGATCGCGACACGCCGCCTTACCATTTTTTATCAGCAGTTCATGCTTTCAGGGTGTAAAACCAGTGGCGCCCCCCCGAGCAGCTGCTATAAGTTGTCGGCCGTCTCTGGTTAAAATCCCGTATAATTTCTTGCGAAGTCCTTTTCGGCCGGAAACTGTCGTAATTTGCCCGACAGAAGTATTATGAATGTAATCTTTGTGATAATCTTAAAACCAGTTATAGCGCTTCACTGTATGAACGAAAATGAACGTAGATAGACGTGTCATTGAGTAGATTTTTTGTCCACACTTGATTTTATATATGATTGTTCTTTTTTTATCTTTTGACTGACGTGTCTTAGAAATGCATGTGTTGACATCAGTGAAAATATTGATGGCAAATCCGTTATCTGCTTGGTGTTATTTAGCCTTTTTAAATGTCACTTTTTAAAGGTTCATTTTAGTAGTCGTTTGTGGTATATGAGATCAAACGGCATGAGCAGCACTGTGTACTTTAGGATCTCATCTACATGCCAGAAGTTGCACGTGCACAGAAATATGGTAACACTACTGTAAAGTGGAGCCGTTTACTTTACTGGCGGCTGATTGACCCCCCCCTCCCACCTTAGATGCTGCTTTTCCTGTACTGTAATTGCATGCCATGCTGCTGATTTGTATGTTGTTTTAGTCATGAGACATTAATATGATTTTGTTCTGTGTTTTTTTCCTCCTCCACACTTTTGTTCCAGTGAACTGGGACCTGACATTTGGTTTGTCTTCCTCGTGTGCAACTTCTTGCGAGACAAACGGATGAGGCAGGAACAGCCCTCTGATCTCCTCCTCAGCAGTCTCTTATACTCAATGACGGCCTTCTCCATGTCGCTGCAAGATGGCTGGCGTGGATATAACCGTCCCTGTTTGTCGGCATCAGCAGTGTTTGTGTGTCTGTGACGGCGTCTTGTTCTTTTCCATTTATAAAAGAACACCCCCTCTCCTGGGGCCTGACCCTGTGTGCTGTAAACTCCTTAATTGCCTTTAAGTGACATCCAGCAAGGGGCTCACCAGCAAACCCCAGTTCGGTTGGTTTTGTTTTTGTGTATATGGGCTTCTTTCACATCTTGAGGCCTAAGCTGAGTTTTTAGCATATTTTTTTTTTTGGCTTTCCTTAATTTATTTTTGCCGTTTTCTGCGCTTAAGCACACACGGAAAATATGTCGGAAAACCCCAACAAGGTTGTGAAGTTCCTGGCGCCCCCCCCTCCTCCCCAGAAGAGCAGCAATGGGGCGAGCTCCGACACGCTTGTCGGTGAGAAGGTCGGGCCGGAGGTCCGACGCCGCCGGCACACCATGGAGCGCGATCTCAAGACGGCCGAGCACCGGTTTTTCCGCCGGAGTGTCATCTGTGACTCTAACGCCACGGCCCTGGACCTGCCCAGCAAGGCCTGCTTCCTCACTTCCCCACCTGATTGCGAGCTCAACGTCGTCCAGCTGGAACTTGGGACTGGCTTCTCTCTGGTTTCAGAGCCTGGTACGCGCGTCAGAGAGCCGGCCGGCGGGGAGCTTCCGGAGGACGTCGCTGCCAATGTGGACGGGCTTGCTGAGAGCCGGACTGCACAACCCCTTCACTCCCATGGCGGGGATAAGGAACTTTCCTCTAGTTTACCTGAAGAGACTGTTCCAGCAGAAGCTCTGGAGAAGGAACCGTTGCCGGAAAAGCGGGAAGAAGAGGAGAAGGAGGCCGCCAAGGCCCGGGCAGAGGCCGAACAGAGGGAGGAGGTGGAGACCAAAGCGGTGGGCACCTCTCCCGATGGCCGCTTTCTCAAATTCGACATTGAGATTGGTCGTGGCTCCTTCAAGACTGTCTACAAGGGCCTCGACACGGAGACCACTGTGGAAGTGGCTTGGTGTGAGCTTCAGGTAAGAGCGTCACCGAATACTTTAGAGCTTCCCATTAATGGGTTCTACTGTGGACTTCTGAATTGGTACAAACTGCCTGGACTCTGTTCTGACAGTGGATGGCTGAAAGCCATACGAAAATACGAACATTTAAATCAAAAGGAATGTGTTGTGTGTCCTATGTATTTTTGAGACCTGTCACCCATTGTTTACATTAGGTACAAAAAACATGCACTAGAAAATTGTTCATAGCAGAGCAATACAAAAAGCCAGTTTTTGATAATCTGTCAGCAGTTAGAATCTATGAAAATGAATGGGATTTTCGTCTGGCACTCGGGCACAAATCCCATGTTTATAAGTACATGTCACAATGTAGAGCTAAGTGCACTCTAAGCATTAGGGTGTCATCGTGGCTTCAAAAATGCTGGATGTCCCAGGTAACATGGCCTGTTCCTTCAATTGCAGCCTCTCCTCTGAGTTTGTCATGTCCCTTACTGATGATGCTTTCAGTTGGGTCTTTTGGCTCACTTTGAGTTTTTTTTTTTTAAGACTCCGTCCTTATGAAGTGCCAAAAGTGATTTGGAAAGTCAGGGATTAGTGCACTGTGTAAGGGACCCTTAATTGGCCGAGTTACTGGTCATGTGGACAAGCCATTTCAGATGCAAACTGGGTACTCTATAATTGTGTCTCAAGGGTTGAGTGTAAATTAAGCTGTTGTATCTAATTACAAATCAGACTACTGGAAGGGAACAGGAGCAGCCCCCTGCTGTTATTTAGTAAGATAATTTGCTTTTTTTTATTTCATAATTTGTTTGGCTGAATACTTATTAATCGTGGCTTACTCTGAAATAAGCACTCATCTGTGACCTTCCTCCTGTCAATTTATATTATTGCCTGCCTATGGAGCTTAAGGAAAACATTACTAGGTGCTCTCACTGAAATGGTTCGCCACATATTTGTCTTGTTTTCTACATCTGCTGTCTCATTTTTTATTTTTTTTGGTAGTTTAAACGGGGAAAATATAGCTGTCGGGGTAAACCATACATGCACATTCAGGGCATGACCTTGATCTTTGTGATTTAATGTGTTTTTAATACATATAGACATGCATTCTAAGGGTAGTACTCATGGATAACACAGGTCTGCAACCAAAAAACTGCATAGGATTTTTTTGACTGTTTCTTAGAGATTTTTACTCGCTGAACCCGGGAAAAATATTTAAAAGGTTTCATCTCGTCATGTTTTCTTGCAAAACTCATGTTTTTAGTGTAATTAAGTGTACAATTTCCCTTTTAAAACTGAAATCTGGTATCCTATTGAGTCAAAAAACGTCCAAAATATCCAATAATGATTTCTTACATTAAATATTTCTAAGAGCGAGACTCAAGAGAAATACAAATGGAAAATGCGGGGGGGGGGGTACGGTGGGTTTGGCACAGACAAAAAGAGTAGAAGTACTGTTAAATATGTCATGAAAGAATAGTTATTTGTTTTTACAATTATAAGAAATTATGCATTGTTTTTTTTAATCGCTGTTTTTTTTAATGTAAACTCCTCATGTTTTGCAAAAAAACTGTACGTGATGGAGGGAAATAGCAAATTTTTGGATTCAGCACCCTAAAAAACATAACATTTACCCAAAATATCCCATGCAGCTGAAATTTCTTTTTGCAGTCCTGTGTAATGAGAGCGGGTTCACAGAGATTGGTCTAGGCTTGACTGGAGTTGAATAGTACAAATGGAAACCATATGGATATGGTACATACGGGTAATGAAGGTACTTCTAGCTTGGGAAACTAGCTTGTTCCTGATTGGAGACTCGAGAAGTGTTTTGCATCAGTGGCAAGGGCTCAGGAACAAGTTTTAAGGTGGGGCTGACAGTTCAGGAGGAGTTGGAATGGACTCCCATCGTTGTCTGAAATGGAGCCTAAGGTCATGGGTCCCAGCAAGGGGTCTGTAACCCTACGTCTGTGCTGGTTGGAGGAGTGTGCGTGTGCTGGACTTGACTGTCAAGGGTCTGTGTCCTGCCCTTTTGAAAGTCGTCTTGGCTTAGGCTTGAGGTTGGGCACTTTTTCACCATTTGGTTGTTTATACCATAACATTGTGATAGAATAAGGCTTACAGTTATCCACTTATTCATATAATCAATGGAGCTGGTCCTGAGCTGAGCTGAATTTTAATTAATAAATTTGGAGTAAAGTAAACAGATGGTAAAGTTTCCCTGATTTAAACTTTAAGCTTTACGTTATGCCATTTCCACATTGATTGAATCAGTTAAATGCGTTTTTAAATTGCTATTATTATTCATTTAAACATACAACTGTAACTGCCAAAAAAAAAAACTAAGTGAAAAATGTTTAAAAAAAAAAATGTAGAAGGGAAGTTTTCACAATGCGTTCCCTTAGCCATGTCAAGCCATCCGTTTGCTGTATCTGGGGCTGTCCCATCGATGATTTCCCCCATTGTTTTTACTGACTCATTTCCACCAGGGCTGTGGGGATTCTTTGACACTGTGACGATGCCTCTGTAAGGTCAATTTATGTTTGGTAATACCCCTCCCCAAATTTGTACTGGTAACCTTGCTAGGAAGCCTCTTAAATTAATGGTTTATAAGTGAAATAAATGCAGCAGCTGGTTTTGGTAATGCAGTGCTGAGGAGGAAGTGAAAATGTAGGTCAGAGTTTGCTGCTGCTGCTCGCTTCCATCTGGCTGTCTGAGCCTCTTTATCATGTGGAAATTCACCAGAAAGGAATTTGAAGGCGGAGCTTTTGTGTGTTTTTTTTTTTTTTTTTTGCCGTCACATTGTAACAACGACCTTAAAGCCGTAGTGTCGTCACCTGTGAATAATGCAAGGGATGGGTGCCGAGGAAGAAGGCCTATCCCATAGATTGAGGCCGTCGCCGTTTACCTTTCATTTGTTGAAATTCACTAAGTTTAGAAGGAAGGAAGGTGACTAGAGGGGTTGGTTTTCTTAATTTTAACATTGCTGAAAGATCTGTACGGTATGTGTGTGTGTGTGTGTGCTTCTTGAAATGGGCTTTAGTCAGGTCATAGCGGTTTGGTACTTTAAAAAAAAAAAAAAAAAAACTTTTGGTACTTTTTTTTTTGGTCTGGAATAGTTAGTTGACCGTAAATTTTATAAGTAGGGCTCTTCAATCTATATAATATTCTTTGTCTTGAAGCAAAATCACAGTCCGGTCAGATTTCATGTCCGAATCTCAGGCTGGAGAAGTCCCAGCAGTGGCATGACTTTCCGTCAGTTACACTTTTGTGTGGTTGAAAAATCGATCTTCCTAAATTCATCCCTCTTTCTCTTTTGGTAGTATCTGCCAATGGGCCCTGCTTCACGTGCAATAGCAACATTTATTTTTCCTGAAAAATATGGCAAAGTGCAGCTCAACGTAATGTGTTAGGATTGTTCAGTTACTAGAGGCTGAAGTTTCAGGGTTGAGGAGATAATACTGGCCATATCCAACGGAAAATGCCTTTCCTTGCTAAACGTTGTACTAGATACCTAACAGGTCACGTAAAGTAGGGACCGTCATCCAAGAAAGACATGCTAATCTGCTGTAGATTTCCATGCCTGTCTCTGAAACGCAGAGGCCTGGCCTGCCAAGGCTTGTTTTCACTCCCTCCTCCCTTTGCTGGATGATCTATAGCATGTGACTGAGGGTGCTCCAGTTCCACCGATCTCCTCAGGGTCAGCACTGACGCTAGTGAAGAAAGGCGGCCCTCAGCTGGGCCTCTCTCTCTGGTGCCGTGTTCTGCATGATATGAGCCAAAGGTCAGGGTTGGGAGGGACAGGACAGTGGTGGGTTCTCCTGGGCTTTTTAGTGCTTGGTTCTGCCCTTGTCCGCCTAAATTTTCGTGGGTATCTGGCCTCCTTTTGGTCACCTCCTTCAGCTTTGTGATTGGGTGTGGGAATGTTTGAAATGTGATCATCTGTGCTTTCTCAGTGCAAAATGCCATCGGTAGCAAATCCAGTGAAGTTCTGTTTTGACTGATTATGTCTAGGTTTCGAAAGGACATGTCACAGGCCTCCAGTTTTGTTGTTTTTGGGCTATCCATTGAGACACACACACACACACACACACACACACACACACACACACACAAACAAACAAATGATGCACCGACTGGTAAGACCATTTTCCTTATTGCAAAAGCGGCAGGAACATGCTCTGTTTAAGAGCAACATGCTTGGCGTCGTGGCCAAATGTTGGCATCAGATTCTCCCGCTTATGTTGACCTGCTGCTGTGGTTCTATGGTGCTGGTGCAGTTGAAGTGCCAAAAGTGAATCAGCCAGTTATGGAGGGGAGGAAGCCTAAGAGATGAGCACCTCCCAGCCCTAGAAATGGGCCTTAGAGCCCTGCTTAATTTGAATGGGTGACATGGCCTAGTGTTGATTAGGGTAGGCCCCCCAAACTCTGTTTGCTCTCTTGCATTCTCCGCATTCCACTGGAAGGACGTCAGACTGCACTCGGACAATGAAGGCTGGGGGGGGTCGATATACTGCTCTTCTCCACTCCTATGTCTTTTGTTTTTCCTTAGGCTAATTCCAAAGTTTGTGATACTATCACAGTGTCCCCACCCCACACACATAGTCAAACAGTGAATTTGTTTATAAGGAGTTCAGGAAGGACCTGCGCTTAATTAAATGAATAGTCAGAAACGTCGTTCACTTTTACTGTAAATCAAAACTGCTTGGGATAGAGACAATCTTGTGAACCACCAATCTTGTTCTAATCTGTCATTTACTCTTCATACTTGCCTTCAATGGTCTCTACGCATTGCAGTAATTGAATAAGTCTTGTACTTTTCCACTAAATGGAGTCAGAATGATTAAGGAGCAGACTACTCTCTATGCAGTGAAACAAAATCTTCCTGTCTATGTTTCCTGGATGTGCATAGGCTGTCTTCGCTTTCTTGCACTGGGCACTATGTTTATACTATGTATTCAGCTGGAAAGTACATATTTTTTCTCTTTTAAAAAGTACTAGTAGTATAATAATATTATTATTATTATTATTATTATTATTATTATTATTATTATTATTATTATTATTAATGTCCTGTCGATCCATCCTGGCACCCTTCTAACTCCTTCTTTTGGTCAGGGTTATGGTATAAAACAAATGTGTGGGTATTTAATTTCTTTTGTGAAATGTTGCCATTTTCGATGTACTTTAATATTAAGATACAAATTGTTCACATGGCCAATCATTTTATTGTGATTTTAGGCAAAATGTGAATTGAGCAGTGAGTAGGCAGCTAGCAATGAAGAATGAAGTGGTTTAAAATGTGACTCAAAGCTGGAAGTTGTTTACATCCTGTGCTTAAGATGCTCCTGCAGATTGGTTATCAATGACCTCTGTCACTTGGGTTTTTTGTGCTGACTCCAGTCTCCCTATAAGTGGTTCTCCACTTTCTGTGTTAAGAACCCTACAATCCTGACAAGGGAGAGCTATCGTGTTTCAGGATTAAAATGGTTACTAAGCCATGGCGGGATATTAGTATGACAGGGCAGGATTTCCTTATTAAATTACATTAAAAATGTTTCTGATTACAAACTGAATGTTGTCTCTGTCCATTGGAAGGTGTGGAGGGACAGTAAAACAATTCTATCTGGCTAAGGCAGTACAAGACTGCAGTGCTTTCTAGGGTGGTACATTTGAATCTTAATCCTACTCAAGGCCTGCTAGCTGATCATATGCAAGTCAGGCTCATGTTGTTTGTGCTTAGTTATTTATTCATGCTGAAATGCACTTAAAAAATCTTGACCTTTGAACATGGCAGAATAAAGACTCTTAATGCCATAGTTGGTGTGACCTTTCCAGATGCCCTAGTGTCTGCTGGGGCCCTTAGAAGCCCTCATTCGGATGCTCGGCACAGTGAAGGAAGTGATGGACTAAAAATAGCACTGCCTCATCTGGTACCGCTGCATGATCCAGACTCAAGCTGATGGGAAGCAGTGCTTAATTGTTTGGATGTGAGAGAACCTCGCATTGTGTTGTGCCACCAAGCATTACTGCATCAGCTCTTTTGCTGACTTTCTTGTCAGTTAAGGGGCCCTCATGACATTTATCGATAACCTGTCTTCAGGCTCGGCCCTTATTTGGCAGGTATGGACTGAGATGGGTCTTTCTTTATCCGCACATCCCGGTCACTTCAAAGTGGTATGAAGTTGAGGTGTTGTTGAAATAAACTGGTCATCCGGGGCACTGTGGTTTTTATGTGGGTGATTTTGAGGTGCTGAGGTTTAGCAGGCAGTCTGGTCGCCACTTCTCGCGCCATGCCGGAGTATATTTTCCTTCCTGAAGATCTGAAGGTGTGAATGCACCGCTGGGGGCATACTCACACTTGGCTCATTTGCCTTGTACTGTGCCCAAGCACTCTTTATTAATGCTTTTATTTTGTGGATACACACATTTATCTAGTATGCAACGCAGTAATTTTTATTTATTTATTCATGCTGCACGTATAAGAAGAGTGCTCAGGTACGGTACAGATCATTTTGTGTGAGTACACTCCAAGTCTCCACCTTCCATTGGTGAAAGTGTGATTAGTCTGAGGTGTTTACTGCACAATCCCGCTTATGACATAATTATAAAATATATTGGGCCCAAGTTTTAATAGGCTGTGGGCACGATGAGTATGATAATGATATACATCTTGGGAACGGTATATTATAACATTCATGTTATACTTCTGAATTAATAGTGATTAATAAATTGTGGTCGTGAGTTAGCGTTGACTAACTTTAATGAGGAAGCAAATTATTAAAATGCATGTTTGTGTGTGTATAATATACATTTTTATCCTTTTATGTCATGAGCTCCACGGTTTGTCTTGACATTTTCTGATAGTACAAATTTTTGTTTTCTGTCTAATATTGTTTCAATTGAAGCCAAGTCCTTTCTTGTGGGTACTTGTCTAGTCCAGTGGAATGAGAGGTTTTGTAAATCTTTAAATTTGTCACCTGGCACTCCTTTTTGTCATGCCATACCATCCCAGCGTTTGTTTATTTCGGGCTGTCAGGCTTACAGCTGCAGTCAGATGACGCAGGAATGAATCAGGAGCTGTGGAATATCAAGGCCTTGCTCAGTGCTGGGCTGTACCAGCCTCGCTGTGACAGATGGCTGGTCTCCTCATCTATTATATATAAAGATCCGGGGCATTTGGGGTCATAACAGCTGCCCTGTTCTCTGGAATGAAGGAGACTCAGCAGCTGTGACCTTGTAACCCTGTAAGATGACTTGGCGACACATCTCTTGTTCTGCAGGGAGACGTTTGGTCTGTCGATCTTCGCGTGGATGCCTTGTTGTCCCTGTCAGCAGAATCGTCCAGATACTGCAAACACTCTATACCAGACCATCTTGATAAACTGGACAATGCTCTATTCAGATGGAAATGTCAGCTTTTATTTTTAAATTCAGGTAAAGCTTTGGTTGGGATAACCTGATTAACCTGTATTAGCAAAGTGCATTTTAAACTCCTGGGAAGTAGATGCTTGAGCTTGTAAATTGCCTCCAAAAAGCCAGTTTGTTCATCCTACACCTACTTGCGACGAGTATCATTTTGGCTCTTCTGTCTGCCTGCCTGTCGATGTACTTACCTCGCACCTGATGCCTCTGCAGAGCTACCACTGCTTCTCGGCACCGTTTTGAGGTTCCTCACAGACCAGAAGATGAATGAACAGTCTCCTCTCTCCCAGCCTCCAGGTCTTGGGATAAGGTCGCTTTGATTAGGCCCTTATTTGCTTTCACCTGCCTCTCTGTCCACTCGCAAAGTCACTCAGCCCAGGTGTGCATTGATCCTGTCTGCTTCCCTGTGATAAATGACCATGAGATGTGTGGCTTATCTGTTAGCTTATGCAGTTCCGAGGAAGTAATGTGCAGGATGGTCTCTATGAGTGCTCCCAATGGTGCTTTTGATGATGTCCTCCTATACCCTCCCAATACGAGTCAAGTAGCATCACTCCCAGAATTTTCATGTGAGGGTACTGCAGAAATTCTCTTATGGCTTGAAATGGCTTATTTTTCCTGCTACATGTATGTATGTGTGTGTGTGTGTGTGTGTGTGTGTGTGTAAACTTGATTGTTTATTTTTCTTTTGTGGTAGGTAGGGGGAATAGAACTCAGAAAAATGCGAATTTGTTTTTTGTGTTCCCATATGTGGGGTGAGCTGGTCTGGGGATTCAAGTTAATTTCACGCCCCACTGTGTTCTCCAGCGATGTTGAATTTCTGTTCAGAAGCGATGTTGCGTCTATAAATAGATCTGCGGTGTTATTGTGAACAGGAGTGTCTGTGCTGCTGGCCTGAATCTCCCGCACATGTGACAGAGTTTGTGCTGCAGTGCTGTGAGCTCTGCTCACAGCCCCAAGAAGTTGGGTCTGCATTTTTCTGTGTAGTTAGTGTGCCGTTGACTGAAGATGCGAGATGCACAGCTTCCTGTTGATCTACTGATCTACATTGAGGCTCTGAATTATTTATTCAACTCTGAGATGGGGAAACTTCACACATGAGAAAAGGAAAAACCCATCGGGGGCTTTTCAGCCAGTTGGTCCAAAACAGCCTTTTGGTAGCCTACTGATACATCAGACTTCTCGTTCTGAAACTGGTTTAGTAGTGCAGCTTTGCATTGTAAAAAAATACCCAGAAGATAGATTAGGAAGTTAGGAACTACTGAAAGTCACCATGCTGAATCTCCCCCATATTTCAATTCAGTGGTGCCCTTATGGTTTTGGGAGCTGGCATCATAGCTTTGCGCTGTGCTAGATTTCTATTGGGAGGTTGCTGGCCATGTTAAGTGTAACCCAGCTGCCAGCTTCCTGTCTCCATTGAGTAAGCGGTGACCCGGGTGCCAAAGTGAACCCCACGCGGATGTGGTACAATTTTACAGATGAGAGAAAATGGGTGATGCAATTAGAGAAAGATGGGGATGAGGCCATATGCAGCCTGGGTGGTGAGATGTGTGAAATACACAGAGGATTCGAGTAGGGGCGTGGTGGTAGTGTGTCTGGCCCTGCATAGGTGAGTCACTGCCTGGGCTCCCTACATGGCAACGTTCCTGTTTAGGCCTGTGTTCATCTCTTAGTGAAGGCTGCCCGTCGTCTGTTTGTGGGACCCAGGCTTATGCCTCACCATTTGGCTGCTCATTAATGTCCATGGCGGGGTGGCTTATTGCAGGCCTGTGTTTGTGCATATTCTTTTGTTGTGACCAATTGTTAAGCAGCGTTTCTGATGTGTAATAGCAGTTATGAATCACCTAGAACTGTTTGTCATAGGCAATGTCAGTGTTATTGAGCCACAATATGCCCACTTATCTGTGGTCCTCCCTTTTGGGTAAATAAACCTTTAGTGGTTTATCACTGTGGAAGGGATTGACAAGGTATTAGTCTAGGGATAGAACAAAAATATCAGTTTTATGAATGATCGTGATCCTGATTTTTAACGATCATCGAGTCGCAAAATCCCAGGCTCAATCTAGTTAATCTCTTTTTCCCTCTGACTTTAAATTTTTATTTATTTTTTTTGCTGAATTTTACTTGTATTGATCCTCTTATCATATAGGTGGCGCTACTTTCTCTTTCACCTATAATAGGGTTGCGATACTACTGTGCAATTGCCTTGCGTCACCATCTTTGTGCATTGTCGGTCATGGTGATGGCGTACTCCAAGCACATGCATGCAAGCGTATCAAGTCAAGTAGGACTTTATTCTCACACCAGTCACAATCAGTACACTGCTTACAGTGATGCAAAGTAGTTTTTTGAAAGTAAGATAAATATAATGAAATAAAAGCAAACAATATAAAGAGAAACCACTGTTACTTATTGGAATATTGCTAATTATCTGTCTGTTTTTTCAGAAAGTGAAAGTCTGCACGTATAATTTATTTCTGGCTGGGTACAAGAACTGCAGAGAGAAGTGTGGACTAAATATTTTGCTGTATTAACGGTTAAGTACAAAACATTTCATGCATATTGAATAGAATCGAAATGGAATAAATTTAGGCACTTGTGAACCAAAATATAATCGAATGTGAGGTCAGGGCTGATTCTCAGCTCTAAAAAATACCCATATGTTCCACAAATAAAGAGTTTCTAATTTATGTTTTGGCTATATATCTTATTCCTAATGGATTACCGACCCTGAATGAAATTGGATTGAATCGAATCGTTAGCTTGTGAATCGGAATTGAGTTGAATTTGAATCTGTGCCAACATCAGCCCTATATCAGTCTCTTTATTTCCTTTTCTTCCCCCTTGTCCAACTCGCCTCTCCAAGCCCATATCTGAAGTCACTCCGTCCCCCATTATCTGGGCCCCCTCTGCCCCGTCTTCACTCTGTCTTCTTGGATTGCCGTTTGAATCGGCCTGTAGAAAGCATGCTTTCTGCCTTGCTATAGATAATCTGAGGCTGTCTGTTGTTCAGTGTTTACTAGTCACACTCAATTCAAGTCTGTTCTTTGTTCCAAAATGCATGAGGGGTTTGTAACAGTGTGAATACAGGCTTGAGTCACTCCCTTTCATCACCGTGGGGGGCCATCAAGTCTCAAGGTTGCTGGTGCAGGTGTGAGCGCCACGAGGCGAGTGACGTAGCGTCTCTGCATGAACTTGACCAGCTGCTTTCAGATCGGTGCGGCCGTGCTCCACCAGGGACCGAAGTCCAGATCATCTGCTGAGCTGACGCAGCTCTGTGGCATCTCCAGTTCTCCCACCCCCAGCGACTGGCCCCAAAGGCTGTGTCACTGTAGCACTTATTGAAGCATCTGAGAGATTTTGGCCTTTTTATGTGGTTCCTTTGTACCTGATGCAGTCCAATTACAACAGGTCTGATCTGTGCTGCATAGTTGTTCGAATGCTCAGCACACACCAGCTTTTTTTGGCTGTTGAACTGAGGAAGTCGAAAATGTAGCCAGTTATTATGCGGATTAGACTGCAGAGCAAAGACAGGTTCTGATGAGTCACTCATTTGTGTTTCCCCTCTTATGTTAAGCTTGAGCTAAGACTTTGCATTATCTTCTAGTAATTCCTCGCTGTTGAATGTTTTATATGCAGCTCATGCTTTCGTACGAAGCTGCTCTGCCAGTTAATTCTGTTGTGGTTTTCCTCCTGCACTGAATTTGTGATTGTCATTGACACTGTGAAGGTTCACACTGCAGTGGGCGTCTTTGTCTCAGTCATGAATAATACTGTCGGATTTCCTGCTGTTATTGCTGCAGCCTTGCCTAACAAATGGGTAAAAGGGAAGCTGGTTCCCCAGTAGGCTTTCCTGTAAGCGGGTCGCGATTCCGTAAGATGGGTCATGCTGGCAGGGCCGGCCAGGTGCAGAAACATGTCTCTGTCACTCATAAATTATGGTTTCTGCTGTGTCCCAGTGCCTCCAGACTCCAGCTTTGAAACCCAACTCCATGTTCACTCATAATTTGTCGGCATGGATGTTAACTGGTGTCCTAACACTCTATCCTGCTACTTTCTCACTGCCTGAACTAAAGCTATTCTGTTAGGCTCAATGGGGAAAACCCCAGTTTACCATACGAAGATGCCTAGAGATTGCATGCAGTTCAAATCAGCAATTTGGTCATTGAAAAAGTGACCTTTGGTCTGACCTTTTTCCTTTGTCTCAGGGTCAAAGTGAAACCTGAGATCTGCATAGGATTTTGAGAAAATGGAAATGTCACTTTTTATATTTAAGTGAACTGGAGTCATGTGATATGCACAAGCTGATTCAATTTTCACTAAAGTTTCATTGTTCTGGGGAGTTCTGTTGATGTGGTGTTAGTGTGAATTGCCTTTGTCAACAATTTACACCAAACAGAACTGATGGACTTTTTAAAGTGTTTCGGCTACCATTTTAAGCTTTTAATTCCACTTATGACTCGTTAAAACCAGGCAGTTCCGATGATGCAAGATGGATTTTGGCTTAGGGCAGTTTGGTTTACATTTTATTTATTTAGAAATATCAGTGCAGGTGTGTGTTTTGACTTTTTATTTAAGGTGGCTTGGGTATGACAAGAGATTCTATACTGTATCAGACTCCAAGAACTGGAAGAATTTCCCGCATGGTCTTGGGTGCTGCAATTGGAGACGTTTTATTAAAATTCTAGGTAGGCCTGCACAATATCACATTGTGATTGTATGGCACATGCGCAGTAATCACCAGGGCTTTAGATGACTGGAGTAAACGTATGTCCAGATGCTTACCACAATTTGTTTTAGCAGATTAATAGCGTTCCTAAAATGTATTACTGAGTGGCATTTTGTGACGCCCAAAAGTTCTGGGACTTTAATTCTGCTGCCTTAAATATGTGGCCTCTGTCTGGGAGGAAGCCTGGGGGGAATCTTGTGGGGCTTTGCCTGGCCTTGACAGCTGACGGGCAGAAGACTCCACCTGCTGAGGTGACACTGCATGGCCCACTTCGGGCTTCACATGCTAGACATGTCATACTCTGGGAATGAAGGCTGTCTGTTCTGATGGAGTCTTGGGTCTGCAGGGATTCCCTACTCAAATGTCTAACATAACATTCAGGTCTTCAAGAGGAAATTTTAGAAAGTAACTAAATGATCTGTGTTTGGACCAGCTGTAGCTTCGGGATGTGAACCCAGCAAGAGCTTGTGTCACGTTTAAGGCGTCCAGATTCAGTAAATCTTCTGCATGTGGTTTTTGTGCTTGAGTCCTCTTGGGAACAGAATTATGCATTACTGTAAAGTACAGCCAACATCATGATGTCAGCTGTCCAACCCCCATTACCTCTCTTTATACTTGGGTTCTCCTTGCAGCTGTGTCTTAGTTAACATTTCCACTTATGGCTGCCTTGCATGCTAATCTTTTTTGACATACTGCCTGGTTTGAGGGTAGCCAGAACAGTCTCGTTGCTGCCTGAACTCAACACTCCTCAGGGAAACGGCTTGAAGACTAGTTGGTGGATTAGCTAGTGAGAATCCTAGAGAAAATAGTGTTGGTGTATTGGTCTTCCATGGAAGACTTTGTATGGTGTTGCACATTACTGGAAATACCTTCTTGTGGAAAGAACTCTGGTTGGGTTTCAAAAGTCCCACATGGATACCTGCATGAACTTGGTTGTCCAGGTCTTTGTAACTGTATTTAATGTGATTGCCATTCAGATCGCCACAGGCACATTTTTTTTTAAATTTTAGTTGAGTCAGAGAGGGCATACTGTGCACAAGCAGGCTGAGTCTAAGTTTGTCTGATAAGGTTAAGAAAACACACTTAAATGTTTTAGATCAATAATGGTGATTTTCATTATCTGCTAATATGTGAGGAAGGTTTTCAAGCAGTTGTTTGAGGAATATTCACTGTGTTGCAGTCCCATAAATGTTACCTTTTCTATAATTAGGCTCAACCTTGAAATGAAGTATTTTCTTTTCCCAATTTGGGAACCTTTTTGGCTTAATAAAAAATTATTTATGTAGCTTTGCAGTACTTTCCCCCAGGGTTGTATTTTTCTTTGCGTTTCACTATCTGGCCTCTGTTTGACACTGTGAGGTATGCTGGGCTTTGTGGGGGTGTCTACCCAATTTGAACAACCTGCCTGATTGGTACCTTGCTCCTGCGCTGCATTTCCGAGCATTTGTATGCACTGCGTTACGTTTTCTGATCCATTCATCCTGCCATTTTACGACTAACCATATTGGCGACATTTACAATAAATAAATAAAATTTTAATTATTGGTACATTATCAAGGCATTACCTGTGTAACAATGTATTGAATATAAGAAGAAAGTTCAATATATTGGACAGCCCTAGCAGGGGCTTATTAAAATGCCTGTCTAATCATAGATCTAGGCTGCGTTGTTAAGACAAAAAATGATGTATAGCTGAAATTGTGCTACTTAATCTGCTCTCGGTGCTGTTCTCCAAATATCTATGACAGAATGTTAATGTGGAAAAATGCAGCTTTGATTTGTCATCTCTTCTGTTCAAAAGCAACAAATCTGCAAACCCGCGTCTGCCGGCAAAGCATTCGGAGACCTGGAGAATCGACAAGCTTATTGTTGCATTCCGTTTTCTCCTTTATTTTCTGTGCTTGATAGAACTTTTACTCTGAATGCTTTTCTTCCATTTTTATGCAGTTTGCTCATACTTAACTCTGGTGACATTTAAAGGACTGATTTAAGGCTGTCCTTGAAGGTGAAGTGATTGCAGAAACATGGCAAACGGGCGTTTTACCTTGAAATGAACAAAACCAAGGGGTGATATCCCAACATTCCTAGGGATGAACCATTCGAATAACATCTGCTAATGTTTTTAACAGTCAGTTTTTTAATTAATACTATTTAATTAATTCGGGTGCAACTAAGATGAGAACCAAGTATTCATTCTTTAAAGGATCGAATTTCCATTCCACTTTTGCATGATTTTATATACAATCTCAAATCAAAAGTAGTCTGTTAATGGCCTAATTATGTGTTAAGCCAGCAAGTGATCAGACTGGGTTTGTGGGTGTTTAGTATGAACAAAGGGCAGACAGTCAAAGGGTTGTCTGATAACTCGCTGGCAGTGCCGTTTTGTGTTGGATTAGCTGCACGCTGCATAAACAACCAGTTAAGCAATAGGCTGTGCATAATCCTGTAAATACTTGCATTAACAAATTTGCACACAGTCTAAGGCCATGTTGACTGTATCTTGTAATTTTGTTTAGCCTGTGCTTTTTTTGCTTGTGTCACATTCTGCAACAATGTAGTAAAACTAGTATTTGGAACAGCTGTGTAAATTTAATTTTCGTAAATGCGGGTTGGGATTTGCCAGCAATTTTTTGGTGCTCAACTCCATGAAATGCAGCTTTGCCTGTAGCTGTCCCATTTGCCGCATTATGGATATCACCACTTGGAGTGATTGCTTTCTCAGAAAGGCAGCTTTCCAGGAGCCTCTCAGCCAAGATGTCCCAGCAGACGTCAGCCTCCTTTTGGCTGAACAAGGCCTGTTATCCTGCTCTGAAAGAACTCCTCCTCTTACTGCATTACTTAATTCTTGCCGATGCTGTTGGGCTCAGTTTACATTGAAATAACCTAATCTGGGAGGTCGCCTCTAGTCTGTGTTTTTCAGACCAGAAGAGGAATGCTGTGCTTGGTCTCTTCACTTTGCCTGGCTATATTCTTGTCTACATACCCATTGTCTGCTCATGAGAGTATTTCTAGCCAAGTTTAAGTTTGCTTGGACATGGAGCGGGACCTACGTTTATCATCCACATCCAGGTAAAGCATGTGGAGTTTCCCCTTAATAAAGGCAAAATTGCTCCTGTTAGGATCAGTGAAGTTCAATTATGTTGGTGAAACAGGTGGCACTGTGTCAGCTCTTAATGTTATTGCTTTGGCCTTCAGTATTTGGTGACCAAATTCCCATGGAGACAGTCGGGTAATGGTCTGTATCCACAGACACAGCAGTTTGAGGTGAAGAGGAAACATTCCAATTTTTTTGGGCTACATGAGAGTCCCTGGGGTCAGCCTGGACCTGTGGTTATGCTGCCACAGTTGGGCTTCCGGACTGTGGGTTATGATGTGTTATCAGCCTGTTAGTAGCTGGGACTGACTTTATACAATGCTGGGAGTAAGGGACTCTGTGCATTTGAAGGAGAAGACCAGCTGCCAGCAGTGCCTGTGTTTTGTGCAACCCTATATCCCTGTGCAATGCATCAGTGACACGCGTGTGTGCATTTTAAATTTAATAGCTTGCCTGATATCAGCTGTGTTCACCACAACTCTCTTTTGACAAGCAGGAGTCACATTACCTATATAGTCTATTAAAGAATTCATCATCCACAATTCCAGTAACTGTGCATTACCTCTGGAGCTTATATGTTTTGATTTTCCTATTTTTATTTATTTATTTTTAAGAATGAGACATATAACAGGCCCTTAAAATGCCTGGAATCAAGAACAGGTATGCACAAAACAAATGTAGCATACGCTGATGACTGAGAAGCAGCTGACTTAATATCTGGCATACCAAAACATGAAACTAAATGGGTGCAGCTTTTTATATTTGTAAATAAACTAGAATGACCAGCCGCTTTTTCTGTGCCTGTTGTCAACACCTTCTGAAGGAGTCTAGCATGGTCAGCTGAAGCTTAATAATCTGAACAACATTCAACATATAGCAAATTCCCTTTTTTTGGGACAAGAAACAGTCAGTGCAGCGAGGATGGCCAACTGTCAGCAATTGCTAGTTCAGCTGTTTATTATATTGTCTGTTCTTTGCAAAAAATGATTGATTATAATTGTAGCAGACTTTTTTTCAAGTTTACAGCTGTCCCTGAGCGACTAATAGGAGATCATAATTCGCATCCGCTCGCCTCTCCTACAACCTGAAATTTACACTGCATATTTTGGCCAGGCGTGTTGCGGCTTGCCACTGATCAGTCGTTTTTCGAGATTGGGCAGTTGGCCCAAGTCACCTGAGCCAAGTCGTAATATATTGCATGCTTCCATAATGGAGTCACATGGAGGCATGCAGATTTCCATTTTGTGGAAAGTCTTGTTAAATGGGCAGCCTTGGCATGCAATTTAGAGCTTGTGAGAGTATTTTTTGCTTTGGCAGATCTCTGGAATACCTTTTTTTGTTAGTGCGACACCAGCACTTGAGTTACCTCTTTTTATTAAATGGAATTCCATTCTGTGGTCTAATCACATCTTGTAACACAGAGGATTCTGGTCTTAGCTTAACATCTACTTCTGGTGACGCATTATATTTTGCCCTTAAAATTAACCCCCTTTTTGCAAATATGGAGTCTTTAAGGGCTCTGCTACAGGCGGGTGTGGGATGCATTCGTTTCTTTAACATCTGAAAGATGCAGATTTTTCTGAGCATTGAGGTAGCAGCATTGCAGCTCTGTGGGGTGACCATGTGGTGGCTTCACTGTTCCTTGATTCATTCCTGAAGTGTCACCTGTAGCTGCCCTTGGACCAAATACATACCTTGGAAAGGCTGACTTTCCAATAGGGTTACACTGACTGCACAGAAACACCCCCTTTTAAAGATTACATGTGAAAATCAATGCTTGTTGTCAGTATGTTTGTAGATGTAGGTTGAGTGTAGCACTCATAAAACCAATTCACTTGAGACATATCCTGTACAATGTGCTGTATGTCTCTTGGTGGTTGTGCCTGGTGAAAGTAGTTTTAAGGCTACTTGTGAGAATTTACATTTACATCTGCATGTAATTATTTAACATACACTTTTATCCCAAGCAACATGTATTTGAGAAAGCCGTCAGCCAGTCTCTAAAGAAACTGGGGTTAAGGGCCTTGCTCAAGGTCCCAACGGTGAAATTGTCGACAATGAGATTTGAACTAGAGCCCCGCGCGGGACTGTTTTTTTCATCCTGCTCCCGC